>JARGYF010000032.1:0-651474 GCA_029203975.1 Mycena vitilis | reverse complement strand
TCGTCTCAGTCAGCGGGCAACACACGTGCCCGGGCTGTGTGCCAAGAGGGTTGTCAAGTCACCCGGGGAATTATCTTCCCGGGGACAACCTTCCCGCTCGTCTTTCTGCTGGCGGGGAGAGCAGGGGTTTTACCCGCTGGAATCCTCCCCGGCCAGTGTCTTCTAGTTCGTCTGTTCTGTCTTGTTCTCCGGGCAGTGCTTGTCTCCTCTCGAAGTTGAGCGGCCGGGTAAAGTTACTCCAGTCTCCCGCCGGGGAACTGTTATCCCGTTGATCGTCGATCCCCGCGTGTGGGCGTCTGATGGAGCGCCCGAGTTCCCCGCTGGCTTATTAGGCCTTCCTGGGACTAAGATCCGCCGGGTAATTCTATTCCCCGGGGGAATCTTATCTTCTGAGATCGTCCGGTAATCTTCACCAACATGTCGTCCGGGGAGGACGACTCGCTCTAAGATAGTAGTTCCTCTTGTTAGCCTCGAGTACTCAAACGTTCGGTGGTTAGCCGCCCATCTGAGCCGGCCGGTTAGGTGCTTCAAAAGCCCCGCTGGGCTAGAGGCCCAGCGGTGAATTCTTATCACTCGTGTTTGCCCGGACGCTTTCGACCGTCAGCGGCGAAATATACCGTCCCGAGGAGGACTTATATTCTATTGCTTCGCCCTACATTGCCCGCCGATAGGTGTCTTAAGAATGCGAAAACCAACGGTTTTCACCGGTGGCTCGTCATCCACCATATCACCGGTGTCCTTATTTCCTACAAATATTCAGAGCGCCTCTAAAATGAATTTAGATAGATTCTATCTCTTCAGAATCTCGAAAATTACCCTGACTGAAACAGAATGAGGTGATGGCAGGTAACAACGTGACTGGCAGGTAACTGTGACGTCACGCTGTTAGCTGCCATCGCTCTTTCCTCCACCACGGCGACCTCCCTATGCTCGTTTCAACCCAAACTCTGTGTCCAGCCTTCAACACATGCTCACAGCAATTGTCTGGCAGCAGAAATCCCAAGCCAAATCCGATGCTTTACGCACTACCCTTGGATCGACATCTGAAGTCGATAACTTGCACATATCACTCAAAAGACGACTGGTTTAGCTCGAGGAGAAGACTCGGGAGCTTTCAACCCCGGTACAGGGGCATCCAAGGCCATCTAAGCCTTGCCAAAGTGACGAGGCCGACTCGGAGTCTCCGACCATCTCCGAGTCACTGGCGCTCGGACTTGGTCGAGAAACGCGACGGGTGAAATTTCTGTTCTGCCGGAGATGAACAGTGTCCTGTTGGTGCGTGATTTGGCTCTTGTGCCCTGGACTTCACAGCTAACTTAGGGTTTTTACATTTTTACACTACTTTTCCACTCGACGAAATAAGCAAGACAGTGTATCTACACCATAAACCACCCCGGCGCTGTACCGTCACAGCAGCCACGCGATGACCTTTTGCAGCTGGCCTGTACGCTGGGGGACCCCGTTTTTCTTCTGGCCACCGTCAAGTATGAGTGATCATCGACTCGTCGCGCCGACCGGAGCACATCGTTCACCCGGCCCATCAGCTCGTGCGGGACCATTCCAAACCAATTGTTGCAGATTCTGTCCATGCACCACACAGGTATGTTCTCCTAGCCAAATCGATTCGCTAAAATACGAACAGAATTTACTACGCCTCAACTACCACTGATTTCGGTGTTATTGGTCATGGCGGGTTGTCTCCATACTGTTTAGCTCGGCACCACACTGTTGTCGAACACCTTTGGCTGCCCCGTAGCTTTGATTCAGCTTTCACTCCCGCCGACCCTTTTTAGTCTAGCTTTTCTTCACCATCTCCTTACAGTCTCTTGTGTAGTAAAATCAGTTTAATAACATCTTTCGGCACCCAATCTGTGCATATTGCGAGCCGTTCTGAGCTCTTCCTGAGTTCCCTTGAACTCTCCCTTACTCTTTCCTTTTTCGAATTCATTTTCGCGTTTTCCCAGCACGGGACCCAGTACATTGAAATAAAAACCAAGTCAAGACCAAGCCACAACTCGCTGCCAAACAAACAAACAATCACTTGCCGCTGGTAAACAACCTCCTCCTCCTCGCAGCACAATCGCAGCAATTAACCCTTGCCCAGGCCCCTCTGCTGGCTGTATCCCACCCCATGCGGTGTGCCGCGGGCCGCGATCGGTGCAATCTGTAGACCGATCTGAGTCGATGCGAAAATGCGGCATGGATTTCCGATTTCATGACCCGCACGCACATGAAGGCTGAGGCCCCGGGCCAACCTGGACTATGCCTGCGACATCTTCGGCCTTCTTCAGCGTGTCTTTTCCCTGCACAGCGTACCCTATACGAGGCTGAATAGCATCTTCAAGTTAGAGCAATGGGACGGAGGTGCTTTGGAGGTGCTTTAAGGCTTGAGGTGCCACCGTACTCGGTGCTGAGGCTCGCGGGTCCTGCATATGAGATACGGGGGATGGACTAGGTTGATGCATGGTCTCGGGCTCAACGGTGGCGAAATCCTTGCGTGAGTAAATGCTTTTCTTTTAAGTACCTCCCGATCCGTCTCCCTGCCCCTTCCCGCCAGCCTATCCCACACCTCCTCCTATTTTGTTGCTTTGCCTTCTTTCCTCCCTCTCGCACTTCTTATCTTCGCCCCCCCATTTACCACCAAAAGCAAATCTAAATTCTCTCCTACAGGTCCAGCCATCGACTCACGCACGACTTTCCCAACCGAGCTTGCCCGACCCATTCGAGACCATGCATGAGTGGGACTGGGAGTGGGAGTGAGTCTCTTCGACCCGTTTTTTTCCTCCCGAGATTTCTTTCCATGAACCATCTTGGACTTGCCATCCCTGCTTCGGCGGGTAGAGGCGGAGGCTCGCTTCTTTTTCCTCTCTCTATCTTGATTCTGCGGGCGGGAAGTGGCGTGGGCAGGCGTCGGCGCGAGTGGGCCACTGTCAAGCGTCTCGGGGTCCGCGGTGGCCCGGAGGATGCGACAGCGCAGATCATGGTGCGAGGCCACGGGACGCCGACGCCGCGGAAGCGACCCCGTCCGGCGTCGAGCCTCATCCAGGCCGGCTATGGAGAGGAGCCGGACTTTGACGCCGAGGAAGATTCGATGTCGAGCTGGGGGCGCACCGCGAGCTCTCGCACCTTCGTCCCTCTCCTTTCACTTTCGATTGCGCTGTCGTTTATTTTGACTTCTACATAACAGCGCTTTTCTTTCTTCACGGGGTTTTTTTTCCCTGGCTCGGGTGTTTTGGTCGGCTTTTTTTTCTTTCTTCTCCAGTTTCTCCTCCCATCCCTCTCACCTCTGCGTCGACCTTATCCCATTCCGCATATCGAGACGGCGGGTGGGATCGTGGATGAAGGCGCGTCGTTGGCGGTCTTCGTACCACGATCGGCTGCGAAACGGGTGTTTCTGAAGGGATGGAAAGCCAGTGCGGGGATGAGAGCGTCGGCGAGGGGTACGGCGGCGTTGCGCGGCCCGGAGTGGGTGCGGGCGTAAGCGGCCGAGGCCTGAGATGCAGGGGGGAGATGTTAAATCCCGTGACCAAATCTTCCACCAGACCAACTGGGCCAAAAGGCCACTGTAATCCGCTGGAGGCGGATTACGGATTTGGACTATATATAGTTGATTAAACACATTTATTTGCATGCATTTAACAGTATCCCCCCATTGGACACTGAGCCCTCGAAGTGTTAGACAATCAGCCTTGAATGATCCCGAATGTTCGGATCAGGTCTGATCGGACGATTCCACTGTTGTGGAATGTCTAATGTTTGTTTGCCAAACATCCGCAACCGCCCCTTCCGGGGAACTCCGGTTGAACCCTTGCGATGGACTACAACAACACACAGAAGACCCCCAGATCAGAGCGATCTGCCGGACGTTACCGAGATCAAAGGATGACAAATTAAGTCAGGTTCTCCAGGCCTGCAAAATGTCGCCACCTTGGGGATTTGAACTCGCGACCGGTACTAGCGGATTACACTGTTAAATCCCGTGACCAAATCTTCCACCAGACCAACTGGGCCAAAAGGCCACTGTAATCCGCTGGAGGCGGATTACGGATTTGGACTATATATAGTTGATTAAACACATTTATTTGCATGCATTTAACAGGAGACGCGCGCCCGATGTGGGCGTGGAATTGGGCCCTTTGGAGTGGATACGTGCTCGGCACTGGCAGATACGACTTCCTTCGCCGCGGGTCTCGGGGGCGTCATCGGGCCACGCTCGCACAGGGTGGAATCGCGCGAAGGATGGAGGGGGTGGTGCGCGCTAGGCGGGGACGTACGATCCGTCTAGGGAATGCTGCCCAATTGCAGATGCGGCGTGCTACCGGGTACGCGACGTGAGGCGCCGCGTTGGTGGCTGGATCATGGCTGGATCGTGTGACCATGCCCGCGAGTCCGCGCATGAGAATCGCATGAGACTCGCAGGATCCTTCTTTAGAGTAGATGCAGGCTGCGGCTTCCTGCCCGCCCGGCGCATCGAGGGCGTCACCGAGCCGCACTCGTGAGGGCGAGGGGTGGTGCGCGCTAGGCGCGGCTTCAGTCCGTCTCCTTTCAGATGCGCTGACTGCCGGATACGCGCGCAGGGCGTCGTTGTGGAGGCGCTGGATTGTGCAAGGAAGGAGGGGGGGGGCGGCGGTCCGCCCGCCCGCGAGTCGAGTCGGACGTGCGCCCGCCTTGCCCATGGCCGAGAACTGAGAGAGGGAGCTCGAATGGAGGGAGCACCGCGGCTTCTACTTGAGAATTACGTCTCTCTAGTTTTTTCGAATTCGACATTATGCACCGCGATGCTAGAATGTCGCTGATGTGTCATGATCCACTCATTTTTCACCTTTTCACCCATCACCAACAACCCGGATCCGGGTTCTTGCCTTTACCCCTTCGGGGTTCTTGACCACCCCTTTACCCCTTTGAACCCGGATCACTGCCGCGCCAGATCCCTCCTCAATCCCTAACTCCTGGACTTCACCCCTGGTTCCTCCCTCCTTACCGTCACTCCTGACCCTGGCTCCTTACTGTTGTGGAGCGGTCCCTGTTTCACTCCTAGCTCCTAGTGCACTATATAAACCTAGACCTCAGTAGTAGATCTTTACACTATTCTAGTCTATTCTCCAGAGTTTAATCGATGCACTTGCCTATCTTCTTGTATCGCCCAGCCGCCTACGTCGCAGTAATCCTGCAACCAAGCTCTGTGCTGACAAAAGAATAGTGTCAACCAACCGACGACCCGACTGGACGATACGATGGCCACCCCTGGCCAAGGAGAATTCACCATGCCCGACCCGGGCGACTTCGCCAACGAGAATATAGACCAGCGCTCGGCGCTCCTATACCAGCAAGCCCTGGTCGCGCATCAGGAGGCCGCGAGCCTCAAGCACGCCGTGGACGAGCTTCGAACCCAAGTGCAGCTGGCCTCCAGCGAACGGGCGGTGTCGAACACCCTCCTATTGGAGGCGCTACAAGCTCTTCGCGAGTCCCACTCTGCGAACCAAAGTCGCCAGGCAGGCGCACGAGGCGAAGGAGAGGTCAAGCTTAACACCAAGCAGCCTCGGGTTGCTGCTCCCCGTACGTTCGGGGGGGACCCCGAGCAGGTCGACCAGTTCCTGGCGGATTGTTGGCTCAACTTCCATGGGAACACCGCCTACACCTTGGACAGCACGAAGATCGCCTTCGCCCTCTCCTACATGAAGGACGGATCCGCCTCTCAGTGGGCCAACAACGTAGTGTTGGCTATGCAGACCGAGAACGCCACGGGATCCTACTCTACTTGGGAGGACTTCCGCAAGGCGGTCATCGAGGCGTTTAAAGGCGGTGCTCAGGTGGAGATCGCTCAAGCCAAGATGGAACGCCTCCGCCAGAGCAAGAGCACGGCGACGGAATATTTCACCGTGCTCGACTCTCTCAACAAGACCGCGGCCTACGAAGAAGTCACCCTTATCCGTCTACTGAAGACCGGGTTGAACGCCACTGTTATTCGAGCAGTTTACGGGCAGGCGGCCCTCCCAGCAGACTATAAAGGGTGGAAGGAATCCGCGATACGCCACGACGGGTTGCATCGCGCGTTCCAGGTCATGGACGGGAGTTTGCGAGACGGCACGCATGCCGTCGCTCCCCCGAAGCTCCACCAGGCCAATACTGGCGGATACGTTAGGCCCCAGCAGAAGACTGGCTGGAAGACGTCGGAGCACCACGCGAAGGGATCGAGCAGCGGCGGGAATGCGCCCGCCGGCTCCTCGAACCAGCAGGGCAACAACCCGGTGACCCATTTTGGCAGCAACCCGGCCAACCCCGGTACCAGCGGTAACGCCCCGGTGCCTATGGACATCGACCGGGCTGTTGGCAAAGGAAACGCCAACACCGCTCGCCCCACGTGCTATTCGTGCGGGCAGGAAGGACACCTCGCTCGGAACTGCCCCAAGCGGATGATGCAGGACCCGCAGTTCCGAGCCATGTACTCGCTAAAGGACGAGCAGGATTTTTCCGACGGTCAGGAGTAAAGACTGCGCACTCCCGACCTATACCCGCCTCACATGTACCGGTTGCATCCCCAAATTCATTTGAACTTTTGACCCCGGAAACTAGTGAGGCGGACGAAGCAGAAGGAACTATCACGCCTAGCGAGCGAAGCGAAAGGAGTACAGGGGCCACTTCCCCTGGTCGCTCCCGGAAAAGGAAAACCAAGAAAGAACGGACGGAGAAAGCGGAATGGCGCAGACTCCCCGTTGGAAGCGCCGAAAGGCTGCTGACGAAGATGAGCGAGCAACCCCGGAATGCTTGCCAACATCTGAAGAACTGGACCAACGTCCACCGCAGAGAAGAAGTGACCCCGGACTTGGTTGCCGGGTTATTGGCGACCTACAGGCCGGAAGCCTTGGAAGCACTCGAGAACTTGCGAGAACCACCCGCGTTCATTCGCGCCGTGAACGGGAACTCCCTACTCCTCCCCGTCACCATCGAAGGGTTGAACAACCTGAAAGGATATACTCTCACCGGGCTCGTCGACTGTGGGGCCACCGGAGTCTTCATCAACGAGAAATTCGTCGACAACGAAGGGATAGAAACGGAACCTCTACCCCTGCCAGTTCCCGTCTACAATGCAGACGGCACACTGAATCGAGCCGGGATGATAACCCGGGTAGCCCGAATGCGGCTCACAGTAAAGGACCACTCAGAAGTATTCGCGTTCGCGGTTACGAACACGGGTAAAAGCGATGTAATCATCGGCTATAATTGGTTGAAGAAACACAACCCGGAGGTGGACTGGGAGAAGGGAGAGCTCACGTTCTCCCGCTGCCCTCCCTCCTGCAAACGAGAACGTCTCCAAGAACAATGGGACGAGGAGGACAACGAAGATATCCAAGAAGGAGACCGGGTTTTTATAACCCGGATTTATGCCGACGAGGTCAACCCTCGCCGGGATGCCGCCCACCTGCGAGCGATGGGCAGCGTTGCCACCAAATTGGCCGCTGCAGCACAAGAGAAGAAACAGGAGCAAAGCCTGGAAGACCATGTACCCGAACACTACCTGGCGGACTATCGCAGCGTGTTCGAAAAGGACCAGTTCGACAAGCTACCGGAGCGTAAAAAATGGGATCACGCTATCGAACTGAAACCCGGCGCAGAACCCGTGAAGGGGCGGAATATTCCGCTCAACCCGGCGGAACAGCGGGAGTTGGACGCCTTCATCAAGGAGCATCTCGAGACGGGGAGAATACGCCCGTCCAAATCGCCATGGGCTTCGCCATTCTTCTTTGTGAAGAAGAAAGACGGGAAGCTACGACCCGTTCAAGATTACCGGAAGTTGAACGACTTGACCATCAAGAATCGATACCCGATACCGCTTATCTCGGAGATCATGCATATGCTCCGTAAGGCAACCTGGTTCACTAAACTGGACGTTCGATGGGGATACAATAACATCCGGATCAAAGAAGGCGACGAGGAAAAGGCCGCGTTCATGACCAATCGGGGGTTGTGGGAACCCCTTGTCATGTTCTTCGGGTTGACCAATTCCCCGGCCACCTTCCAATCCATGATGAACGAGATATTCGAACGTCAAATCGCTGAAGGACGAGTGATTGTTTACCTGGACGACATCCTCATCTACTCGGACAATCTGGACGACCACCGGGCAACTGTGAAGGAAGTTCTGCAAATCCTCAAAGACAACGATCTCTTCCTGAAGCACGAGAAGTGTGAATTCGAACAACGAGAGGTGGAGTACCTCGGTGTTATCATCGGGGATGGGAAGATTCGGATGGACCCCATTAAAGTCGCGGGAGTACGCGAATGGGCAACACCCCGGAATGTGAAAGACGTCCAGAGTTTCCTCGGATTCTTGAACTTCTACCGCCGGTTTATCCAAGACTTTGGAGGGCTGGCGAAGCCGTTAACCCGGCTCACGCGAAAGGATCGCCGTTGGCATTGGGGCCAAGAAGAACATGAGGCATTCAGGCGGCTTATTGACGCCGTAACCTCGGAACCAGTCCTCCATTTCCCGACGGACGACGGAGAATGGAGGGTGGAAGCGGACTCCTCGGATTTTGCGACCGGCGCATGCCTCACGCAATGCCAGGACGGGGTATGGGTGCCCATCGCCTTCCTCTCCAAGGGACTCAGTGACACGGAGCGCAATTACGACATCCACGACAAGGAAATGCTGGCCGTGATGCGGGCGTTATACGAGTGGCGCCACTTTCTACAAGGAAGTCTGAAGCAATTCGAGATTTGGACGGATCACAAGAACCTCGAATATTTCACGACAACGAAAAAGCTCAACCGACGACAAGCGAGGTGGTCGCTAGAGCTTAGCGAATACGATTTTGTGCTAGTGCACAAACCCGGGAAACAGCACACCAAGACGGACGCACTGTCTAGGCGTGGGGGGCACGAACGAGGAGAGTTGGATAACTCCAACATTACCCTCTTGCCAGAAGGGCGGTTTGCGAAACCGGGTTCTCGACAACCCGGCGCGGAATTCTTGCGGGCGATGCCCGCGGTCCTAGACGACACCCCGGGGGACCAGTTTATGAAGGACATCAAGGACGCCAAAGACAAGTGGGAGGACCTGGTAGTGGAGGCGGTACGGGAAGGCAATAACGGGTGGGCAGAAGTGGACGGATACGCAACCAAGGACGGGCTGGTCTACGTACCGGCCGACGAGCTACTGCGACACCGGGTTACTCGCGCTCACCACGACGACTACCTTTCTGGACACCCCGGGCGGTATCGCACGGCCGAGCTAATAACCCGGAACTACTACTGGCCAAGCGTGGTAAAAGACACGAAGAAATATGTGGCTGCTTGCCCCACCTGCCAACGGACGAAGATTTTCCCTGCCAAACCCCGTGGAGCGCTACACCCTAACGCGGTCCCGGAGCGCCCTTGGCAGAACATTTCTATCGACCTGATCGTCAAACTGCCAGAGAGCAATGGCTATGACTCTATTGCGGTGATCGTGGACCGGCTTAGCAAGGCCATCCGGGTTATCCCCTGTACCGAACACATCAGCGGCGAAGGGATCGCTCGGCTCTATCGTGATCACGTCTGGAAGGACTATGGGATTCCCGAGGTGGTTATCAGCGACCGGGGGCAGATATTCGTGGGCCACTTCATGCGGGACTTGCTTAAGCTCTTGGGCGTTAAGTCAAACGCCTCGACGGCTTATCACCCTCAGACGGACGGGCAGACGGAACGGGTAAACCAGGAGGTCGAACAATACTTGCGGGTTTTCACCAATTTCCTACAAGACGATTGGGCGGATTGGCTGTCGATGGCTGAGTTCAGCTACAACGACAAGGTTCACACGACGACGGGCTTTAGCCCGTTCTACACTATGCTGGGCTTCCACCCGCGGAAGGGGACAGAACCCCGGCTGGCGGTGCCGACGGAGGCGGCCGAAGACTTCGCGAAGCGAATGCACTCTGTACGAGAAGAAGCAGCTGCGGCTATGCGAGCCGCACAAGAGACCATGAAGCGGTTCTACGATAAGAAACGCGATGCAGACCCGGGTTATGAACCCGGGGACAAGGTGTATCTGTCGGGAAAGAACCTGAAGACGCATCGACCCATGAAGAAACTGGACGATAAACGCCACGGGCCGTTCACGATCGTGCGGAAAGTGGGAGCCATCTCTTACGAGCTGGACCTACCAGCCAGTTGGAAGGTGCATCCCGTTTTCAACACGGTATTCTTGCGGCCGTGGGTGGAACCCGTCGCGGAACATCAGCGGGCCAGTAAACCGCCGCCGCCTGACGTGGTCGACGGAGTAAACCTGTACGAGGTGGCCGAAGTCCTCCGGATTCGACCAAGGAACAAGAAGCTGCAGTACTACATCCGATGGGAGGGTTACCCAAAGGAGGAATGCACGTGGGAGCCACGAAGGAATCTCATCGGTGCAGAAGAAGCCCTGGAGGAGTTCTACGAGAAGAACCCGCGGGCGCCACGGGAGGTACAAACTCCTAAAGGCCGTTGGAAGATCCAGAAACGTTGACGACCGATGCTTCGGGGACGAAGCATTCTTAAAGGGGGGGTAATGTCATGATCCACTCATTTTTCACCTTTTCACCCATCACCAACAACCCGGATCCGGGTTCTTGCCTTTACCCCTTCGGGGTTCTTGACCACCCCTTTACCCCTTTGAACCCGGATCACTGCCGCGCCAGATCCCTCCTCAATCCCTAACTCCTGGACTTCACCCCTGGTTCCTCCCTCCTTACCGTCACTCCTGACCCTGGCTCCTTACTGTTGTGGAGCGGTCCCTGTTTCACTCCTAGCTCCTAGTGCACTATATAAACCTAGACCTCAGTAGTAGATCTTTACACTATTCTAGTCTATTCTCCAGAGTTTAATCGATGCACTTGCCTATCTTCTTGTATCGCCCAGCCGCCTACGTCGCAGTAATCCTGCAACCAAGCTCTGTGCTGACATGATGCTTCCCCTCCCTTCTAGCGCGAAGACCAGGACGATTGGTATCACCCACTCGACGTGTGTGTCGGTACCCAGGAGCATCGCTTCCGTGCCGCCCGCCAGGAGCCCCCGCAAACAGTGAGCGGCGGGCACGACTCCGCCATGTGCGTATGTGCGCGCCGTACAGAAGTTCGGCGCCGCATTGGGAGAGTGAGATGTTCATTGCCGTTCGCATCCCCAGCTCGTCCCCGCCCCACCCCTCATGCCCTCTCCTGTCCTCCCCCGTCGCCACTCTTTTATACTCTTCCTCGTAGCATGAATCGCTCCCCCCTTTTGTCCCCCTTCGCTCTCCACTCCCCTCCACCCTCTTCCCCCCATTCCCCTCATGGACCAGAACCGTCTCTAACGCACCTCTTCCAGGCTCTCTCTCCCCACTTCTGTCCTCTCCGCGCGGCTCGGCTCGGCAGCTAACGGGATGCTCTGTGGGATGTACGGACGCGGAGAATGGAAAAGGGTGCGATGCTGTGGAGTGCACTCCGGGAGGGGGACGCCACGTGGAGGCGGAGCCGCCGCTAGAATGGATGCCACTGCCGTTTTGGTCTGCCTGCGCTTCCACCTTCACTCCCGCGCTCTTCGTCCTCGCGTTGCGCTACGGAGGGGGGAGCGGTATCGTCTTGTGTGCTGTGTGCGGTGCGCGGAACGCGGTGCGGTGCCCGTCCCGCCTATGTATACACGAATGACCGTGCCCGGACAGCGGGGCGACGGCGAGACGGTTGCAGTAGGGCGGTGGCATAGAACTGGTGGCGCATCAAATCTCTGCGAAGGCCGGGCCAAGTGCGAATGCCATATTCGTACCCGCGCAGTATCCCTACGATTTCCCCAGGATACCGCGCGATCTAACACAATGCGATTATATGCATGGATGAGCATGCACTCGCAGCGCGTGTCCGATGCGCGAGCGCTGTTGCACTTGACGCGCAAGATTATGTACGATTTCATAGAGTACGACTATGACGATATGTAGTTGCGAAAGCCCTTGCCGAAGTCGGAGATTTTGCGACACTGGGCAGAGAGAATTGCCTTCTCTGGACACGATGGGTTGTTTATGAGTTGTTTGTCACAGAGGCAGTGCAAATTTTCTTGCCACCTCCGTAGTCCGTTCTGTTTTTCGCCCGTGCGCCTGCCCACTTTCTGAAGCCCCTTTTCTGACAACCGCTCCTATAACAGATCTAGGCCTCCCATCTTTCCGTACGATGCTCGAAGCAGATTGCGCTCGCATTGCAAAATTTCAGACACAGCCTGAGATCCTACATCCCGGACGCGCTCTCTCGGCGGAATTGCCAATTGTACAATCAGAAGTGCGGGAACCACCCGGTTCCTACAAATACCCCGTTCTGGCGCTTCCCAACGAACTCATATCCGAGATCTTCCTTCGCTTTCTGCCGCCCTACCCCGACTTCCCGCCACTCAAAGGCCTTCTTTCACCCACTCTTCTGACCCACATTTGCCGGCAATGGCGGGATATTGCTCTAAGCACCCCCCAGCTTTGGAGCGCAATCTCATCGTTTGACAATAATTGGGAAGGACGGGAACTTCCCATAGTTAAACTCTGGCTCGAGCGCTCCCATTACTGCCCGCTCTCCATCAAGCTTGGGACAGAAACCGCTGGGGCCGACGATAAATTGGTGGAAGCAGTCATCCCTCATCGCGCACGGTGGAGATACCTGAAAATCGACCTCGAAGGACACGACTCCTGTATCTTCGACGGCCCGATGCCTCTTTTGCGACATCTGCAGCTGGTGGTTGACGCGCCTTTCGAGACTTTGGTTAACGGCTTCTCATTCCAAGACTTGCCCCTGCTGCGGACTGTTGCCCTCAATGACTATGCTTTACCAGTCACATTACCATGGACGCAACTGACGTCCCTCGCGTTGTTCGACATGTACCCGTCCGAACTTGTTCCGATTCTGGTGCAGACGCGGAACCTGGTCCACTGCGAGCTCCATGTCGACTTCCGCGCTCCGGAATATCGCGAAGTATGGCGGGATATCACGCTGGAATCCCTGGAGTCGCTAGTTTTGAAGCATCATGGTCCTTGGCCAACGAAAGATTTCCTGCCGACCCTCATCGTTCCTGCGCTCCGAACTCTCCAGCTCCCGGAGTCCCTCCTTACGCCAAACCCCATCGGCTCACTAAGAGCGTTCATCTCAAAATCCGGCTGCCCGCTTGAGGAATTGCACCTCACAGGCAAGATATCAGTGGCATTGCCCTCATACCGCCAGACGTTCTCCTCGTTGCGGAAGCTTTCCGTGGACCAGCTACACAGCTTATCTGGGGTTGCGTCCCCGTAGTCAATGTTTGTAACTTATATTTCGTTTGTTCCATCCGGACTCAACATTACCAGTTTCGAAACTGCTGCACTACATGTCTTGGCAACTAAACATTGCACTATAAACCCAGGACTCACGAGGCTTGTCCTATTCCCCCTTATCCAATGCAGCTTCAGTTAGCGAGCCGGGTTCGAACTTCGATCTCTCGATCGCCGTAGGTGTACGGGTCTAGACTCTGATAGACTCGAATTCTTTCGCGTCGCAGCTCGAGCCAGGGCATGTCGATTCGGCTGACCTTGGATTATGACCCACTTATTCCGCGATCCGATTAAATGATGACCCACCTCGAGACGGCTATTCGGCGAGCTTACGGATAATGACATGGTCACCCGACCCATCTAGGGCTCCTCTCCTATTTAAGCTCGAATGTACCGCTGGCTTTTTCACCATCTACTGATATCATTCAATGGTTCACATACACACTGAAGCGCCATTGTCAGGTTTTTCTGGAACCCAGTTGAACGACGTACAATCAGGTGGAGTCCGGGTCTCATTTTCACGGTTGCTTCATTCATGTAATCAATTGTCTAGACAATGCAATCAGTCAAACGACAGACCTCGTCAACAAGCTTCTGAAGAGCAGATATTCCGCGCGGTATTTTCTCCCGGACAAGGTGTCCAGGGCCACGATCGAGGACATTGTCGACGCGGCCAACAACGCACCGTCAGGAAGCAATATGCAGTATGTCCTGGGTTATAATCTTCGCATTCCCCTGCTGACGTTGATTCGATCTTCAGGCCATGGAAAGTCTACTGCATCTCTGGAGACATCAAAGACACAATATCCACCGAAATGGTCGACGCGCACAAGAGCGGCGCACCGTATGTGGCGCGCTACGCCTACTGGCCTCCGACGTTACCGGCGGATCACGCAGCTCGAAAGTTTGAATTTGGGAAGCGCTTTTATGCCGCTTTCGGGGTTGAGTGGGGCGATATGGAGGGCAGGGCTGCCGTCGCTGGCCGCAATTAGTCGGTCTTCTGTTTCTCAAGATCATGACTCATTACTAACCACATTTGAAGTGAATTTTTCAATGCACCGATAGCCCTGATATTCACAATCAACAGCGAATTGCGTCAAGGGTCATGGATGGATCTCGGGTAACTTTTTCCACCTTGCTGGTGTATCGGTCACGAATTTGATCCAGACATTTTATGCAAAGCATCACCATAGGCATTCGGGCGCGAGGCATGGAGTCGGTTACACAGGTAGGGTAATTTCGGTTTACGTCGAGACATATTGAACCATACTACAGTTAAGCGTCCCAAAATACGACGAGATCATCCGTGCGCATCTTCCGATCCCTGAAACCGAACTGGTTGCCTGTAGCATCTCTCTGGGATACCCAGACCTCGAGAGGATCGCGAAGAACTATGTGCGGCCGATCAAGAAGGAGTTGAAAGACGTGCTGGAAATCCACGGAATGTGATCTACTAGGTTTAGCCCGGATAACGGGTTGCTCGGAGAAAAAAATCGACGAGCAGTCCCAATGTTAGAGGGTGGCACTCGAAATGCGACCTCGTTGAAGGCCAATATTGTGGCTGAATTTCGACGACAGATAGAAGTTGAATTTCGAACTTGAAGGGGTCATCGGGCACCGAAAAGCAGTCAATTATCTCCGTTCTCAGGGGCTTACCCCCCAATCGACAGTTTAGCGACTTCCGATCGAAGTGAAGTGGTGCATGGCAATTACCGTGACTGGTCTTAAGCCTGCTATTGTGTGGACCCAATGCTGCTTGCCGGTCTGCGGAAGCGCATCGGAGATCGCTATTGTCTCAATCTCTCCGTTCTGTTCTGGTCGGACGCGTTCCCCATCTCATCCTTGATACACGGAAAAGCAACGTCAGTCATACTTTTGTCTGCCGGTGTAATGCACTCTTTTCCCGCCAGCTTTCGCTCGGGAATCAGAGTCCTAGGGAGAACTTCCCGAATCGGATGCGGGAGGTTATTTGTAGCCGTCTGTTTACGCATCAAACAGTACATAAACCCCTGGCAACGGAAATCAAATCGCCGCTCTCTCCCCCTCCCACTTGCCTCCCACTGCGCTCCGGTGCCAGCGAGCCACCTTCGGAAAATGTCGACGAATCCGCCACGTCTGTATCTCGATGATGCTCTCATTATCATCAACCATGCGGCCATCCATGCCGAACGCCTTACCCCACGAGCGGCATATCTGTATTTCATGACAAGGGTGTACCAGACCATCCAAAATGACCGGGAGTATTACCGTACCAAGTTAGATCGACAGGACGCCTCGACGTGTTTGTTGCAGCTTTACGCGCACGTCCTCAAACAGTTCGAAGCAGAGTTCAGCGCAAGGCTCAAGCGGTTGGACCAGGTTCGTGCTCGCAGAACCCATTCATGCCTTCTCAACGGTCATGTAGCTGAGGACGCCCTCCGTGGAGTCCGTCTCCACTATCGTACTCTCTCAGGCGTCGGCTAAACCTATCCCTTATTCGGAAAAGTTGATCTTGCCTCCCCTTGTGGCCTCTCCTGCACGCCAAGGTCCCAAACCAAAGACCCGTGGAACCCCTGTTCCCATCATACTTCCTGCACCCGTCGCGCTCGACATCGGCCGTCCTCCACCACCTCGCTCTGTGCCCAAGACCGTGTATCATGTGTTGCAGCGCATATTCTTACCTCGTGAGAAAGGGAAACTCTCTTTCGATGACTTGAAACACGTACGTCTGTATTTTGTGGTGCGCTAAAAATGTCTCATTGCTTTTCGTAGATCATGACGTGCAAGGAACTTGGCTTTACTTACAAGCCCGCCAAGGGCTCTGGGAGACGCTTTGCCCCGCCCATTGGCTCCGGTAAGCGTATAGTTTGGCCATTTCCTTCCCGTTGACTCATGAGCGGCTTTCAGGGCTAAAAACATACACCCCTCATCAGTGCGTATCCGTTCCCATCAGCGAACGCGACTTCAATTCCAGACACAGACCCCATGGAGGCAATGAACTCAAACCCAACATCGTGCGCAGAGACTTGAACAAGTTATACGGATGGACCATGGACAGTTTCATTCCCAAGGACGGAAAGCACGCCGAGTAACAACGGAGCTCGGCGGCATTGATCCCTATACTAGCCGTAGTCTATTCAATTGACGCCTGCGATTCCAGCGACTCGGAGCGGAAACGAATTATAATGCTACATTCCATAGATCTCAAGAACCTCTTCCAACTCTCTCGCGATCCTGGCGAGGTCTGGTATCCTAGAGACCTGCTAGCTTTCGGATGATCTCGTCGCACTGAGCTGTATGAACGTCAATATCTGTCAATGCAGACCGATCGCCCCACCTGTGTGACCGACTCCATGCCTCGCGCCGGAATGCCTATGGTGACGCTCTGCATACAATGCCTGGATATGACGCGTGAGCAATAGATACACTGAAGAAGGCCTGGAGATAAGTTGATTTTGTCGGCTAAAATGTAAAATAAATCTTTAGACTTACTGTATGTTGTTTCCCGACGGCGCGTTATTGGCTGCGTCGACAATGTCCTCGATGGTGGATCTAGAAATCTTGTGCGGAAGAAAATACCGTGTGGAATATCTGCCGTCAGGACTTGGTTGACCAGGCCTGTTGCTTGACTGGCGGTATTGCCGTTCCCTCCAAACACAATCGGAGCCTGAGGGTGTGTGCGAGCCATGATGGTCCGAGGCTTGACAGACACTGAGATGGCAATCCCAAGTGCCCAGGGCTTCGAGAGTGCCGGTGTTTGTACGTCGTGGATTCCAATTGTCGAAGATTCTGTCGCTGTCCGGGACTATGGTAGTAGTCGCTGAACAAGATGCGGAGGTCCGGCCGGTCTGTGCCGCATCCAGCCACAAAGAGTGCCAAATCGTTCGCTCTTTGTCTCGCCTCTTTCACTTGTCTTTCACCCAACTTTCACCACCATTGTCAGTGACCCCAGTAGCTCATGCATCCCAGCGCGCGTAAAAATCAGGTGGAGAATGGGGTGCAGCAACAGCGCTCTCAACAGGGCGGCATACCGGCGCGACCCAGTCGGGAGCATGTGCGCGCCGCATTCGAGCACATCATAAAGCTCAAGAATGATTACAGTCCAGAGCGTACGTTTCTTATTCCACGGCTCTAATTTTCTGTTCAGGCCGACGCGGTTCCACTACAGGGATTCGTCAACGGGTTCCAGCTATAGACATCCCGGCCGAGCAACGAATGGAGTACAACACGATTCTTGAGCAGTTGCACGAAGCCTGCACTGATTTGGACCCTAAATTGCCGTTTCTCTTCGCGATCACCAGGAACGAGGATCTTATACGCAGGCTCGTCGTAATTGTCGGTTTTCCACTGTGGTGCAAAAAAGTGGCGAGTGGCGTTGACGTTCAATCTCTAGGCCCAAACCGCTATTTACCACTGGGAAATGGTCTCTTCGTGCAGCTCTTGCAAGCTTCTTGTTACCCTCGACACGCTCCGTACCATGCTCCAGCAAGTGCACCGCACGAATGAAATAATGGCACGGGCAGTACCGACGGACTTGCGTATCTGAAGGAATTGCTCTGGTGTTCCAACTTGGTTCCAACCCAATTTACCTTGTTATTATTACTCTGGAATCCCGACTACTTATTCACCGATTTGGAATCATTTTCGTCTGTATGGTTGATTTTTTCTGTCGCTGACGCACTGACTTCGGACCATCTCGGTCGATTGGATCGGCAGCAACGGACCATTTCGGTGAATCGTTCATTGGCTCTGTTGGAATTGATTTTAGCCGATTGGATCGCCGTCAATCCTCGATTAATTGTACCTCTCCCGGTCGCCGTTGGAAGGCAACCCAATCTGCATCGTGCAAGCGCGCCGCATAGGGCTTGGCGGCGGGACTTACTATCATGTGCAAGTCTGAGACCGTGTGCGACATATGCATGAGCTTGGAGGGGGATTTATCGAGCCGGCGTTGGATTTTTTCTCTGGTTGGATTTCCTCACTTCGAAAATTCTCCGTTCTTACCGCAGATTATTGGTGGGCGGAACCGACTAGTACCGTTCCCATGGCCGTGGACCAATCAGTTTCAACCCAGGGCTGTGGACAAATCACGGTGTCAAACCGCGATTCTGATCGAGGATGCGCGATGGCCGAACTCGGCATGTATTAGATTCGTCCGTTCCTCCCAGTCTCGGTGTTAAAACACGCTGCTAATTGTGTGCTGGACCGTCTGAGGTGTTTTCTCGCAGTTTGATTGGCTCCGGTGGAGGTTCCTAAGGTCAGAAACGAGGACAGGAGCAATGGAAAGCTCGGAAGGAGATACCCGTAGCTAAGGTACCCATCATTTACCATGTCTCCGGATATTGACATCGCAAACACCTGATGTGGATCTGTGGGGAAAGTCTTTATAAAGCCTCAAGGTCATCATGGCACGTTTAGGTCTCCTCCCCGCCCTTCTTTCCACCCACTTGCATTTTCCCCAGGACCGGTTCCTCCCTCCATTCATTCATACTCATCCATCGCCTGTCTTTTTCAACTCCTCGACAAGATGTTCACTGGTGGAAAATCCGTTCTGGCCTGCGCCTCTATCCTCTTTGCGCTAGCCGCTCAAACCTCAGCTCACGCAATCCCGAGGTGAGGCCATTATTCTTCTTATATGGCGTGCCCCTTTCTTATTTTTATCTTCTTTCGCCTGGCAGCCCTGCTCTTGGTGTGAAGGGTGCCCCCGCTCGCAGCGATGTGCAGCGTCCCTCGACTGCGCAGCCCTGCGGAAAGATTGACCCGGCGACGACCCTCGATACCTCGACTGCCATCCCTGCTGCTGCAGACGGCACGGTCAACCTCGACGTCGTGAACTTCAACGCGTAAGACCTTCTTTTTGTACAAATCTGTTCACTGGGCTCATAAAATTTCAGAGGAGCCGATGGATCTACCTCTGTCTCTGTTCAGATCGATGCTACTGGCACTGGCAAATCTTTCGTCGCTGGCACCGTCACGACAAACGGAAACCCTGTACGTCGAATAATTCGAACCGCCCTTTGCCTCTCACTCATTGTTGCACCTAGGCCCCGAAGGCGGTTGAGAGCGACAAGGTCGCGTTCACGCTCCCCGCCGGCACCAAGTGCACAGGTGGAGCCGCCAAGAACCTTTGCCTCGTGGTATGTTTATTTTCTCCGCGGCCAATCAGAACGATTGAACTCATTTCTCCTCTTCCAAAGTCTGTTAAGACCACGGCTGGCTTTGGAGCGTGCACGGTTGTCTCTCAGGGCGCTGCGGCTGCGGCTGCCCCGCCTGCCGCCGGTGCCGCCTCCAACACCACTGCCGCCGCTGGCACTGCTGCCGCTGGGACCGCCGCTGCTGGTACCGCCGCCGCCGGGACCGCCGCTGCTGGAACCGCCGCTGCTGGAACCGCCGCTGCCGGAACCGCCGCTGCTGCCGGAAAGAAGGGTGGAAAGAAGGGCGGGCGCAAGGGCAAGGGTGGAGCTGGTAAGCGCTTTCCTTTCTTCATCCCCCGCAACACGAACTCACGTATCTCTAAGCTGCCAAGGCCGCCGCTGCTGCTAAGGCCGCCAAAGCCGCTGCCGCTGCTGCACCCGCCGCCGCCGCCGCCCCTCCTGCCGCCGCCCCTCCTGCCGCCGCCCCTCCTGCCGCCGCCCCCGCCGCTGCCGCCGTCGCGAAGGCCCAGGCAGCCAAGGGAAAGAAGGTTGGCACCCGTGCCGCGCGCGCCCTCCGCCTCGAGGCTGCGATGCTCGACTAGGCTTTGCTAGTGCAGCTGGCCGTCGGGACGTCGGGACTGACGAATGTGTATGTATTGTACGTTGTACGTAGGAGTAGTGGAGTGCAAGCCCGCATCGATTGCGGGACACAAAGATACCAATGATTTGACCTCCCTAACCTCGTGTCTTCAACGCAAAACCATTGGTTAAGGCTGAGTGCCAAGTCGTGTAGGAGTGCTCTCCATCAGGACTTCGTGCTAGTCCAAGTATTCCTTATTCTTGGGGCAAGTATCGGCTAATCATGCTCATGATACGCCATTGGATGTTCATTATCTCCCGGCGTTCTTGGAATATGCTTATGCTTGAACCGGGTAGGCGTTTAAGTGGTGAATGTGAATACTCATCAAAACCTTTCCGTTGCAACGGTCATGTTGAGGATTACAGTGGATTTTCGCACGGTTCGCAAATTTCACACCGAAGCGCCGTTGAAGCAAAGTTAACTTTGACCCTGCGCATCTATGGGCCTGCTCCTCAAAGTCCGGGGCAGGTGAGAGCCGATTCCCTCGTGAAGCAGGACTCTCAAGGGAGTATCAGCCACCAATCAAGGGATGTTCCCGGTAATCCCCATCGAAGTGTCCCGAGCCCATTGATTGTGGATGGGCTGGTTAACTGGTTTTGATGTGATTATATATCCAGATCCAGATACAACCCGACGAGGACGACGGGCGGAGAACGGGTACTCGAGCGGCATTATCAGTTGTGATTGGTCGCGAAGTTGAGCATCCAAAATTATCAAAAGTGTAATTATACACCGGAACTAATCAACTTTTACTGAAGATGTGTTCAGCACTCGTTCAGTGGCCACCCAGTCTAAAAGTCACGCTGCCTTTCCCGACTTCTTCGTAACGCAGAAAAATGCAAGATAATTTTTTTCTCGAGAGAGAGGGAGAATCGGTTAACGGCGCAAGCTATACTAAGTAGCTAAGATGCCGGCGTATAACTACGCGATAATGCGAGTGATAAGAAATGTATCGTTCATCATATACGGTCGGCGGGTTTTTTGAAGTATTCAGTTTGCGATTTGCTCGGCGTTGTGTGCCGTGCGTGTGTCTCGGCTTACAACAAAGCCTTATAGAGTTCTCTCTCCAATAAATCCCACATCTTTAGATGTCGGTTGTCACCCGTGGGCACCACCTGCATCCCAAAGACCGCGGCCACGCCGGTAGCTGGATCCACGAAGAAGCTCGTCGACGCCCAGCCGCCCCCTGGAATGCATTCGTCAGTCATGCTAAGGCGGGGTTGATTTTTCCAAAGGAAAAAAAAACAAAGTGGTGTGCAGTGTGCACTTACACGAGCCAGAACCCTTCCTGCGCTTACCCGGCAAATCGACCATGGTGACACAGAGTCCACGACCAAAGTCTACGCCGGTGCCAGGAGTGGGTGAGCCAAGGTACGGGTCAGCCACGCTCGAGAATGCGCCGATGGTAGCGGCGCCCGCGGGCGGGAGTGTCGGCGCAAACATGCTGTTGGCGGAGGCACGGGAGAGAATGGGGTTGATCGCGCTCCCAGCTGGATTTGCAGGGTCAACGCGGTGCTCAGGAATTAATCTAGACAAAAGAACGAACCTTTGATCTGCAGGAGATGGCGCAGCACCGTGAGGTAGTCTTTCTCGGATGCATACAGGCCCACGCCGCCCAGGTGCACGCGCACTAAGACCCATGAAGATGATTATATTGTGCCATCACCTCGGAAAGACGTAAAGACGCACCGTGCCCCGGATCGTGGTCGACCGGGGATGGTCCCTTCCAATTCTCGATAACACCACTCTTAGTTCGATACGCGAGTGGCAGCAGCCGGTCTTTCAGTTCGGGGGTAAGGTAGAAGGAGGCGGATGTGATGCCCAGGGGAGCGAATATGTGGTCTTTGCTGGGTTCAACACGATTGAAGTTGCAAACAATTCCAGTTGAAGGGGACGTGGCACGCACAAATATTGCTCGAGGGACTTGCCCGAGAGCCGCTCGACTATAAAACCGGCGCAGTCGGTGGAGAAGCCGTATCCGACTAGAAAAATATCATATTACCGTTCAATGAACACAAGAGTGAGCACTTACAGTCTGTGCCTGGTTCGAATCTCAAGGGGACGCCGGGAAACGAACCCTGCGAGGCGTGGTGAGTTTCGAATCAAGAGAAAATTATAAATGGGTTCCAACCTTGACGATATTGAAGAACGTCGGGATACCCTCATCGTCAGCGTAGCTGTGCGAGTAGGCTATGGGCATACCTGCGATACAACACCATAAGCAAAGCGCCATCCCATTATAACTGCAACTCACCGCTCGCTGGCGTAGTCCCGTCATGAAAGTAGTCAAGCCCGCTGCTGTGGTTGAGGAGGTGCCCGAACAGAATCTTCTCTTTTGCAGGTGTAGTAGTCGTCGGCCAGCCGGCCTCATTGCGACCCGTGACCACCACCGGGTTCGCAAGCTCCGGGAGTACGCTCTCGATGGGCGTGTCAAGCGCGATCTTACCTTGGTCGATGAGTTGCAGCGCAGCAATCTACGTTCAATGTCAACGCTGGAAGAATTGAAGGATGGCTTATCGTACAGTGGTTATCATCTTTGTCTGACTGCACAGCCAGAACACGGTGTCCTCATTGACAGCGCTGCTCGATGGGTCGTTGATGAGCTTGGTGCCCCCGGCATGCATGTAGATGGGCCCGTCAACCGTCGTCGCTCCGAAGAATAGACCACCGGTCGTTTTGCTTGAGACCGCTTGAGACTATCGATATCAAATTGAGGACAATCGAAGGACGAGGGAGTGCTCGTACAAGAATCCGGTCAAAAGCATCGGTCTGGGCTGCAGTGAGGTTCAGAGAGACCATGGTCCGAGTGGTAGTCCTGCTGTTCGAGGTGCGGGGGAATTCAGGGTAACGAGATTGCCGATTTGTGGAGGGGGTTCCTATCAGTTCTCATGCCACCATCATTGTATGTATAAACGGTCCGACATCCGTAATGTTGTTGCCTTCCCACATATGTAGGCGAGCCTTCTGTATCGAAAGAAAATTTAAAACGCGTAGTATGTAATCTGTAGATGCGCAGCGTTAGAGTAAAGCGCCGCGTCCCCACGTCAGTACGCGTCGAGACGGCGGCGATGTCAAAGATGCGCCCGGGCTTGTCCGTGTGCTTCAACAATTGCTGGGGTCTTTGAATTTTCCGGTCGAAGCCACCACCCAACTCCACTGAGCCATCCCGGCTGAACGATCCTCCAGGTTTTTGGTCACTGGTTCAAACCCCAGACAGCCAAGCCATGGCCAGGGTTTCAACTCCAAGGACTCCGTGGTCAAAAAAAGAGATCACCCTGAGAAACAGTGGATACGGATAGTTAGTACAATAAGCGGCGACAAAGAGGACCCGACGCTGCACGGGCCAGCTGGATTTGAGCGCCGTGGAGAGTACGCAGCTACCAGCGCGAAGGAGGTCCGACTATCGAAGGCATGATGTGGAGTCTGGCCACGGAGGAGCGAATCCTGGCTGAAAGCGTTGATGGTCGTGGGTGGAAGAAACAAATGTTGAAACTCCGCAATGATCGATTTCAGACTCCGCGCTCACGTGGCAGATCTCGGCGCGAACTCTTTCTCATCCTCCATGAGCACCTTGGCTTTTGCCCGACGACACAGAGCTGTACGATACCGCGGGGCTCAACAACATCTCCTCATGCGGTGCTACGCTGAGGGCGCACTTTGGCCCCATATGTTTCCCCCGCAGTACTTGCACCAACTTTTCGTTCACACAAACACATTGGCCCTTACCGCGACATTGTAGACCTAATACTTCCCTCGGAAAGCGCCGTTCTCCCGTGAACACTCTTAACACCTTGAATCCCGCTCTCCTGGCCTCCACCGACCATCTGGATCTCTCTCTGCGCCACAGTATCGACGTCCGTTTTGGAGAGTCACGGCGAGGCACGTACGCTGTGCTTCGGTATCGCAATGGACCCTCACGAACGGGCTATCCATTTCCGGACCAATGTGCTGGGTTTCTGTACTACCACACTGACGCGCATGTCTTGCCGCTTGGAGGCAGCGTCCGCCTGCGCGTCGCCCCGAATACCCAGTCGGCATCATTCTCCCGCGGACGGGACCTGCTCCTCCCCTCGGGCGCACCCTGGCAAATCACCATCCCCCAAATCGCGTGCCGGAAACAACACGCCGTCCTCAGTGCGCAGCTTCTGCACGAAAACCTCGTCAAAGAAGACCAACTCTCTCTTGCGCGCCGACTTTTTAGCGACAGCGGCCGGATTAGCCCGCAATGGACGCTCTTTCAGCTTGGTCAAGAGTTCCCTGTTGACTTTGCTCAACACCTCAAGCTTACGGCTGTGGGCACGAAAAAACTGTACCCGCTGGTCTTGCCGCTATTCGCAGACAATTCTTGCGCTGGTGAGTGCTTCACCGGTGAAATGTTCTGTTTTAAAAGTCATGTTTAGGGTCGGCGCTAGTGTGCTTCGAGCCTTCGACGACCGCCGGCCGACGTGCAGTTCACCTCCGCATCGTGAAGATCGTTAATCCCGTCTTTTATGTGCCGGGACCGATCGCAAAGCCCGAGGAAGGACAGCTGTTAATGCGAAGCGATACGGGGGCTCCTTGGGCGTTCGAGGCTGACACCGTGTCTGCTGCGGGCGCGGCGCTTCGCGCTCTGTGGGATTTTTCAAAGTGAACTGCAGATAACTGCAGAGATAACTCATGTTTTTCCATTCATGATTCTGGAGCAGTTTAATCGTCGTGCTGTCTGCAACCTACGGCGTACCGGGACTCTTCTTTCGGCTCCTGTTTGGTTGTTGCAACCTCGTCCGATCTTCAAAACCTGTTAATATGTATTATACCGGCCTACCGCGCATCCGGAGTTCGTGTGACATGTCGCAGCGCAATTACAATTGAAACTCGGGGCACAGAAGAGGTTTGAGAAAGTACCTGGCTAGTCTGCGAATCACACGTGTACCCACACAGCCGAACATTACTGAAATACGGAGGCCTGTGTTTCGGTGCAAGGTCATCAATCGAGGGTTTAGTTCGGGGAACTCCCGAATGGCTCAGGGGTAGTCACCACTCACAGTTTCAGGCACTCTCCATGATCTCTGCCCTCAGAAGCGTTAAGTGACTTAAGTCAGCATTACCATAGCCAGCGCTAGCTAGATCCCGGTCAGGAGGGCCCTCAAAGATTCAAACCTGAGCGTTCCCGCCGTGAAGGTCTTCGACAACTGGTACACTTCCCCGGAGTCGGACGGACATCCGCTGGCCCTGGTCCTGTGACTGGGCGAGCCGGACGGGATCGCGCAAGTGGCTCCCGAGTCACGGTTCGCCCGCAAGACCACTCCCCATCGAAGCCGAGCTCAACGGTCCCTTCCGACTCCCCGCGCCTACTATTGAACCGCTCATGTTCTTCAACCCCGATCGCATGGGCCGCTACCCGTACGACCCCAAATTCGCGTTCACCTGCGCGAGGAGGTATTACTTCTACCGCGAGGAGGACGAGTCGGTCCGCCTGTATCACGAGCGCTACGCGTCGCCCGCGGCGTTCCTGCGGGCCGCGCTTGCGTCGTTCGAGGAGCCGGCGCCAGTCAGCGCGCGGCATGAGGAATTCCTGGAGGAATATGGGCGGTGAGCATCATCCGCAGATTTATCCGGCGGAATTGAGTGAGAAGATGTCTGATGAGCTTGAATGGGAAGGGAGACATCCGCCCGCCAACGATATGTACGTTGAGATATTTCCGGACAAGAAATACGAGATTGTGGTGTAAAAATAGTAGACTGGGCACTTGATTCCTCTTATTTCCGCAACGCTAAGGGCGCAGTTATTAGCAGGAACGTTACGAGATGAAAGTCCTTCATAATGTTGGTGTACTCCAAGGATATTCGCGGAAGGACGAGGACTAGAGAATATTAATCCTCAGTGTACAATTACACTCCCTTTGAGCAATCCTTGTTTCAAACTGGGCTTCATGTTTCAGTTCGAAGTCACAAAGCCGCGCAAGATGTTTGGTGTGATTCTACAAGCACAAGCACTATGGTAGCAGTGAGTTGAAGAGAAACGAAATGAGGGGAGACACTCACAATACAAAATAACGGTATCAGTTCATGGCGGAGTCCGAATCTTCTCCGCTGTCTGCATCACTGCTAAGTCCACTACTGACGGAAAGCTTCCGCAGCAAAGGAAATGCCTCGCGATAGGAGTCTTCTAGGACTAATATCACATCGGCAATGAACAGTTTGACGAGTTGGCAGCCTGATTTCAAGATGAACGCTTTCAGCGAATCAATAGGGTTGGGTAGAAGATATGACTCTGGGATCTGGAGACTGCGCAGTGCGGGGACAGTAAGAGCGGGGAGAAAGTCTGTCACGGACTGCTCCCCAGGGTCGGTGAAGATCAATGATTCCAAGGATGGAAGAGGGATATCCTGCTGAGGTTCTGTATTCCTGGTCTCCTGACAGAAGTGCAGCTCGCAACGGACCAGATTTCGTGTTTGCAACAGAATTGGGACACAGTCGGATGAGTGTACATTGAGCAAAGCGAGGGACGTCAATTGAGCCCACGGTAGCTTGAGCCGTAGAGCAGCCTTATTGACGAGTGTGACAGTGCGCAGCAGAGGCACCTCTGTGAGTGCGATGCCGTCGACCTCCTCGTCAACATCCAACAGCAAGTATCGCAAAAAAGGCATCGGACCGTCAAGCATCCGGAGATTGCCCGCATCAAGGTCAATTCTGAGATACTTCACGCTTGCGCGATGAGGAATGACTGCTTCCACGAGTTCGTCGTCTGTCCCAAGTTCGAGGTAAAGCGGACAGCAACGGGACCGCTCCAGCCAGAGTCGAATCATACGAGCTCCGCGAGCAACTCCAGCGCGATAATCGTCGGAAGATATGACGCTCCACAGTTCGGGAGTCGCCAGCGCAACGTCTCGCCATCGCCGGCATATTTGGGTCAGAAGGGTGGGAGAATGGGGGCCGGCAAGTGGCGGAAATTCGTGGTCGTAGGGTGGTACGATGTGCATAAAGATCTCGGATGTGACTTCGTTCGGCAACGTCAAGACTGGGTATTTGTAGGAACTGAGTCGTTTCTGGGCTTGCGATTGCTCGATTCGCAATTGAGAGAGTGTGCGTTCGAGGCGCGGGATCTGCATCTGAAGCTCCGCAACGCGCACACGGGCTGCTTCAAGCATGTCGAGCATCGCGGCGCGGTAGTTAAAGCACTCCACCTAGCGCGATCCCAGAACGACTCGATAAGTATATCGAGGATGGAAAAGGCCGCCAGCGGCCAGGCAAAAGAAGGTGACCTACGCCGTGTGGTGTCCAGAGAAAGATCGCCAAGCGTTGTGCCCCCTCGCCAATGCACTGGAGCAAGGGAATCGGAGGTCGCTTCAAGACTTTGAGTGGCAACTGGCACAGGCAGAGGCAGAGGCGTGCAAGGGCGTGCAGTGGCAGTCCGTGCACTGCCCTTGATGTGACGGATAAGCAAAGCACAACAACCCATCGTGGCCTAATAAGGCAATACATCATCCACATGGGTCACGTCGTCTGGCGCATAGGCGACTACGCCACCACATGGATGGGCTTACAGATTCGAGCTTCCATTTTCTGCCTTGTACTCCAACGGTATATTTCGTGTAGAATTTCGGCGCGGGGCGTGAACTTTCCGGGCAAGGGGATTGCAAAGAGACTGCAGTGGGTGATACCCAGTTACAAACCAGTGGAGATTTACTACAAATAAGCTACCTTCATATATGCAACCAGATACAAAATAACCAAGGATACAAAGCAACTAGTAAACCAATAAATGTACGTGCCATGACGATCCGAAAGCCCAGACAACCATAGCAACAAAATGAGCACGCCAAACGCAGCAAGCCTGTAATTGTTCATCATCCATGACGCGAAACAGCACTGATGAATAATCTTCTGCATGTATACCACTGAGGCTTCCTTGTCAATGACAAACCCTCGGCCAGCTTGGAGCCTTGTCAGCATGAATCCGGAGAGTGTTATCCTTCGCGGACTTGAAGCCCTTTCCCCCGTGGCGGTCTTGTTCTTAGCCTACGTCAACAGCGGCCTATTCCCATGGATTATCGCCTCGACAAATAGATCCTAGGCCTTTACATTGACGACGGAGAGATCGTTCAACGTGAAAGTCGAAGGCGCGCCATCTCACGAGGAGGTATTAGATTTGGGCCAGGATATGGCGGCAAGTTTGTAAAACTGTTGGGGTCAAGGGTCCACTTCATCGACAATGTTGCTGAAGACTCTAAGTATTATATACAAACACACACAATTTCGATTCCTTCTCGTCTCCATATCGCACGTAAATGAGCCAACCGAGAACCCGTAAGAAATCAGCCAAATCGTGAAGACTCGTGGCGAAGACCGTTCACCGACTCCGAGGAAGGACAAAGCGACGGTGAACGTTTAATGACCTACACAGTGTGGCGGTCTTCGTCTTGCACGGCTTCGCGACGCCCGTCACCAGCAGCTGTGCTGGAGCCGGCGTTATCGGCCTCCTGAGCACGGTGTTGCACACTCCAGTCGAAAACGTAGTCGTACTGGTAGCCCTCCCGCTCAAAAGCGTCGCGAAAAAGTTTGCGCAGGTATTTGTAGTCGGGCTTGTCGTCGAAGCGAAGCGCGCGCGTATAGTTGAGGAAGATGCCGAACTCGTCCGGGAAGCCACGGCAAAGCAGTTCAGTGGAAGTCGTCATCTTCATCTCCATGATGCGGTCGTATTTCTCCGTCTTGGTGGCAGCCTCCAGGCCTTGCCACGGCAGTCCGCCGTGCAAAAAGTAGAAGAAAGCATAGGCAAGAGACTCGAGGTCATCGCGCCGAGCTTGCTCAACACCGAGATGGGTGTTGATTGAGGTGTAGCGCGCCGTACCCGTCAGCCGCTTATTCTCCCTGAACGGAATGTGAACGTGGGTCTTGGGGTTTTGGAACTTCTTTGCGAGACCAAAGTCAATGATGTTGACCTGGTTTCCGCGCTTCGCGATACCCATCAAAAAATTGTCGGGCTTTATGTCGCGGTGGATAAAGTTGCGGGAATGAATGAGCTCGATTCTCGAAATCTGGTGGCGGCGTAAGCGAGAAAGCCCGGCAAGCAATGGAAGTACTACAAGTTGGTCCGCGAGGAGTAGGACAGTCTTGAGGCTGAACTTTCGATGGCAAAAGTTGAACAGATCCTCAAGGGAGGGACCGAGGAGGTCGAGCACCAATATGTTGTAACCGCCTTCCGTGCCGAACCATCGCGTGAAAGGCACACCAATACCGCCCGCTAAGCACCTGTAGACCTTGGACTCGTACTCGAGCTGAGGGTACTTGGTCTTGACAGGCTCTACCTTGATGGCGATTACTTCACCAGAAATGGTGTTGGTTCCGATATAGATGTCACCTGAAAGCCATAGAATGAGGGGGAAACCGCGGAAATGGAGCAGCGGAGCACACCAAACGTGCCCGAGCCGATCTTTTTGCCAAGGATGAACTTGCCGCCGATGCAGATCCTTCTTTGCGAAGAGCTGTCGGCCATTCGGAATTTGAATGAGTGAGGAGACTGTAAGGATGGCAGAAAGGTGAGGTTAGATCCTGAAGTTACATTGATCGCGAGGAAGAGGGACGAAGGAAAAACGGCGTAGAGAAGCTGCGGGCTACGACGTGGTGGCTCGCAGGCTCGGAGTCGCAGCCGCTCAAGGCTGGAACTTTGGGTGGGACACCGTCCTCACCATAAGCGCAGCCCACATAAAAGACCTAGGAAACCGTGTATGGCTTCCACAAGGCTGGGCTCAGTGAGGGTCAGTGGCAGCGACTCGCATGCCACCTTGATGCCACAGCCGGTTGGCACGCGGTGACTCCACGCCAGTGCCAGACAAGGATGGTTAGGTCCCAGTCTCCGCTGGAAAGAGGAAGGAGGGCAAAAAGGATGAATGGAGCTCACTGGGATGTGCGGAAGACGCAGTGGGTGGAAGAAGACGGTGGTTAATGGAAGAGGTGATCGAGAGTTGATGTGGCAATGGCTGTGACAAAGGCCGACGTGATGGCATCATGCCGAGTTAAGACTCCGCACAAACGATGATCGAACCGCGAAACGGTGATTCTTGACGAGCTCAAAAATGGGGGCAAGGCCATCCGTCCTAGCTCTTCTCCTCAGTAATACGTATTCTGAACCTACGGAGCAGATAATAAAAATAACCGATCGATTGGCGACAACACTAAACTTTATGCTTTCTCTTCACACGCTCTAAAGCTCAAGAGTCAAGGGCTCAAGGTACGCACACTCAACATGCCAAAGATTTTATCTCCGACTTTGTCTACTCCTAACATCTTCGGCTGGCTGCGCGCCCAGAATACTGGGGCTTGCCTGAGGGCGACGTTGGCGGGGTCGCCAATGAGCTTCATACCGCAGTGGGGAATCCAGACCACCGACAAGCACCACACCGCTCGTTGTACTCGAGACTGTCATTCGGACGGTGTGTCACTGTCAGAACCAAATTGGGCTTCAGCATGAAACCGAGGGCGAATGTTCGGGCATCTCGGCCATGTTGAAACTTATTTTATTTTATCATCGAACCAAGTCGCGACACAGGTAAATTTCCGAGTTTACTTGACAGTGAGCACAGCAAGATAATTTGATAATTGCGCGATGATGGAATAAAGCTGTTGTGCATACTCCATAAGCGCTAGGTACTGAAACACCAGGTCGAAGGAAATGAGTTCAGTCTTGACGCGTCAGGGTCTGGTGGAGAGGTGACGGAGGAAGAGAAAAGCGATGTGATTGGATTTATCATGTAGCAAAAGGGGAAGAAGAGAAAACGTCGAGTCATGCAGTAGAAGAATGGTAACGGTGCTGGCGATGAACGCGGGTGGTGGGAGAAGATAAGAAAAAAAGCTAAAAGTTTCACCAAAACGTGTTCTCTCTTCCGACGAAGCGGGTGACCGCTGACGCGAGAAGAGCCGGTGCTGTGCAGAAACATATAAGATATCGGGTGTGGGATATGCGGGAGAGAAACGAACTGCAAGTGGAGGACGACACGATAATTAGGAAGGCGAGTTGACCGACTCTTTCATTGGTGACCCGCAAGAACCAAAAACATTCCAAGGGTGAAGACTCGATGCCAGTGGGACATCCACCGGTGCTCGGCTACGGCGTTGCTGTCTAACTGGTGCGGGAGTGCTCTGCTGGGTCTGACGGGTACGGGTGCGGAGCCTGCCAGGGGATAAACACGTCAAGAACTGTTCCTGGTGAGAAAGAAAAATCAATGACCTACAGTCGGTGGTGTCTTTAGTCTGCTCCGAAAATACTTTACTGCCCCTGACGGGTAAAGCGTCAAGCGCTCCGTCTTATCAGAGGAAAAACTCATACCCTAAATCAGTTGGTATCTCCGCCTTGGACGAGTTTGCAATCCCCGCCGTCAGTAGCTTCGCTGGGGCCGGCGATACCGTCCGCCCTAGAGCAGTTTTGCATACGCCAGTCGAACACGTAGTCGTATTGGTAGCCCTCACGCACAGAAACATCGCGTAAGAGCTTGCGCAGGTACGAGTAGTCGGGCTTGTCGTCGAAGCGAAGCTTGCGCGTGTAGTCGAGGAAGATGCCAAACTCCTTGGGTAAGCCCTGGCAAAGAAGGTCGGTGGGAGTCGTCATCTTCCTTTCCATGACGCGGTCGAACTGCTGTCTCTGGGTGACACCCCTCAGGCCTTGCCACGGCAGCGCGCCACGCAAAAAGTGTATGAGAACAAACGCAAGAGACTCAACATCATCGCGGCGGGAATTTTCGACACCGAGGTGGGTGGCGATCGACAAGTACTCGAGAGTGCCCGACCGGCTCCTGTTATCCCTGTACAAAATGTGGAGGTGGGTTTTGGGGTCGCGGAACTTCTTTGCGAGACCGAAGTCAATGACATTGACCTCATGGCAACGCTTCCCCATGCCCATCACGAAATTCGCGGGCTTGATGCCGCGGTGGATGAAGCAGCGGGAGTGAATATCTTCGATTATCGAAATCTAGCCGTCAATATAAGCGAGGGAACCCAGGCCAAGATATAAGAAGTAAAGCACAAGTTGGTCTGCGAGGAGCAGGACGGTCTTGAGGCTGAACTTTCGGTTGCAAAAATCGAACAGATCGTTGAGGGAGGGTCCGAGGCGGTCGAGCACCATTGCGTTATACTGGCACTCCGAGTCTGCACCGAACCACCACATGGAGGGCACACCAACACCGCCCGCTAGGGCCGTGAGGACCTTAGACTCGGGCTCGAGCGGCTGGGAGGTGGACCTGACAGACTGCAGCTTGATAGCGACCTCTTCGCCGGAGATGATGTCGATTCCGAGATAAACTTGACCTAGAGTCACATGTACATTGAGGGGAAGATCGGAGAATTGAGACAGCACAGCGCACTACACGAGCCCGAGCCAATCTGTTTGTCAAGTCTGTACGTCCCGCCGAACAGTAGCGGTTTGTGGGAAGAGCTGTCTGCCATTCGTAGTTTGGATGAATGAGGAAACTGTGGAGGTGGCAAAAGAGGATTCAGAGACTGTCATGACGGAAGAAGAGCTGAAGGGGGGGCTATAAACGGATAGATCTACGAATCGTCTGCTGGCCGTAAAATTCGAAGAAGGAAAAGGTGCGGAGTGCGGTGCGATTACGACGAATAGTCGCTCGCTGGATCGTCTGACACTATCTCGTCGATGATGGTGGCTCGGGTCAAGTTCGGGTCCAAGAAGGAATTGTTTGGTCACTTTATGTACACATAAACAAATAATACACGGTCCGGACTCCGGAGACCAAGAAGGGAGGCAACTTGCAGTCCAACCCACCGGAAATACTTTGATTGCATGTACGATGAGCGGGAGCACCAGATGCAGTTCTTACGCAGCAAATTGGCCCGAGAAGTAATCAAACAGCACGGATTGGGTCGCTGTAAGCTAGATTCAACATGCGTACACAGGGGACGGTCAGGGATATATATTTTCATGAAGGATTAGTACCGGCTTCTCTAAGAAACACACAAGAATTCCGTTGCTTGAACCTCTTGAAAAGGTCGTATTATCTTTCGGCGATCTCGGCCATGTTGAATCTTGGACCTCCTGAGGGTCGCTACGAGATAAGTTCAATGATTCCAATGTCTCTTACGGATAAATGCAAACAATTCTGGTGGATTTCGTGTAATTTTTAGCAGTAAAAACACCCAGAATACGTCGAGAGAGTATGTGTGACGCGGCCTTCTTCCAAGATGGAATCGAGACAAGGGACTGAAAGTTGAGGTCTCCAAGAGAATATAGAATAAACGGAACTTTCAGCTGCAAGGAAGTAGCCACGGCGAAGTCTGATTTATATCCTGCAAAAGGCGACGCAACTACGCCTCAGGAATGGTAACCGTCAACCGTGGGAACTTGTTGATGGCCGAACAGCAGTATCCGTTCCGTGCTCGAGGAAAACGAACGTCGATACCACTCACACGGGGGGAGCCAGATATAATTTTGAATGGCAGAGCATTAGCGAAGGCCCAGGGCCCAAACTATCACTATCCAATGCACTTGCAGCTAACAAAATCCATTACCCAAAATCGCCGGGAAATTCTTTATTTCGTAGTTAGTTTCCGGCGTCCGCATGCGCGTCATGCCATTCTACAACGCCTTATACAGCACCCTCTCCAATGCATCACACAACTGCCTGTGCTCTGCATCGCCAGTGGGCACAATCTGGTTCCCTACCACCATCGCCAACCCCGCCGTCGGGTCGATGAAAAAGCTCGTTGACGCCCAGCCGCCCCCTGGAAACGAAAAGACCAATGAATCCTTGTCAACAGCGAATAAAACGCCCTGCATCACTCACACGTGCCGGATCCCTTGCTGCGCTTCCCCGGCATGTCGACGGTATTCACGCACAAACCGTGCCCAAAGTCCACGCCAGTCGCGGGCAGCCCGGCGTATGGGGCCATCACGCCGAGGGCTGCGAGACCCGCAGCTGGGAGCGTCGGGGCGAACATGCTGTCCACGGAGGTGCGCGAGAGGATGGGGTTCGTTGCGCGGCCGGCTACAGTGTCAATTTTTTTGGCATCAGTTTGACACGAGTGATGGGCTGAAGGGAGGGAGGGACGACGCGCCTTTAATTTGGAGCAGGTGACGCAGCAGCGTGAGGTAGTCCTTCTCCGACGCGTACAGGCCCACTCCGCCCATGTGCACGCGCCCTACGGTCCGGGAAAAATACGATTCAGGTCATTTCAGTGTACGAGAATGGAAAGACTCGCTGTGGGCTGGGTCGTGGTCGATTGGGGAGAGCCCTTTCCAGTTCTCGATGACGCCACTCTTGGTCCGATACGCCAGGGGCAAGAGCCGGTCCTTCAGCTCGGGGGTTAGGTAGAAGGACGCGGACGTGATGCCCAGGGGAGCGAATATGTGGTCCTGGCTACGTTCGACACAGTATAGCTGCAAAAGATAATCTCAAACAGAAATCTGGAACGCACAAGTATTGGTCGAGCGACTTTCCCGAGAGACGTTCAACTACAAAGCCAGCGCAGTCAGTGGAGAAGCCGTATGCAACTGATGTATCGCCGTGAGCCAAATGTCTGTCTCTGTTACATTAGGACCTACAATCTGTCCCCGGTTCGAATTGCAGGGCGACGGCGGAAAGGGGCCCCTGATTTCGGATGAATGGGAGGAAGATTCAAGTGGAAGATTGGACACTGAGAAACTGACCTTGAGAAAGTTGAGGAACGTCGATGCGTCCTCGCCCTCTTCGTAAGTGTGCGCATACGGTAGCGACATACCTACCGAATCATAGAAAAACACATAAGAGGCCATTCGTCAGGGCGCCTATCTCAATCGAAACTACGCAAGCTCACTCACCGCTCGGGCCCCTCGGTAGATCCGTAACATCATAACCGTAGTCAAGCCCGCTGGTATGGTTCAAGAGGTGCCCGAACAGAATCTTTTCTTTCGCAGGTGTAGCAGTCGTCGGGCGGCCAGCCTCATCGCGACCCGTTACTACCACTGGGTTCGCGACCTCCGGTAGTACGCTCTCAACAGGCGTATCGAGCGCAATCTTGCCTTGCTCGATGAGCTGCAGGGCGGCGATCTGTATCGAGTCCATAAGTTCAATATGTCACGGCGATTGGCAGGCACGGGGAGAAAATCCAGAACAGAAAAGTGAACGCACAGACGTAATCAGCTTCGTCTGGCTGCACAGCCAGAACACAGTATCCTCGTCAACGGCGCCGCTCGCGGGGTCGTCGATGAGCTTCGTACCAGCGGTGCGGATGTAGACCGCCTCGTCCGCCGTCGTCACGCCAAAGAACACCCCGCCGCTCTTTTTGCTCGAGATTGCTTCGGACTGTGTGTCGAAATCTAATCAGGTTCAAGGGCGACAATAAGAACGGAAGGTCGCGGCACCAGGATTCTGTCGAAGGCGTCAGTCTGGGCGGTGGTGAGCTTCGGAGAGGCCATAGTGTCGAGGCGGGAGCAACGTGGGGGTGGGACTTGAGTCTATGGGACCGGATGCTCTTATACGGCTCCGGCGGCTTCTCCGCCTTCTTGTTGCCGCCGCCGATCACACTTTGTAATCCGCGGATGCGTGTTATCCCGATCCGTCGGTCAATGCAGCGAAGCACCGTCGGCGGCTACTAGCTAGATGGTCATCCTAGTGCTGGAGGCGTCGCTGCGTGACCAGAAAAGCAGGCGTCAATTGTTGTGGCTTGGGTATCATTTCAAGTTGGCCTCGGCAAAATGTTTTTGAGCTGGCTGACCTGGGATGTACGCACCAACATATCCCGCCTGTATAGACAAAAGGAGAAATGGGAGGTACCGTGGCTTCAACTGACTTGTAGCTCAAACCACGCTTCTACACAGTAGCAGGTGCAGTTGTGTAACCGAATCCGCGCAAGATCCGCGCTGCACTGTTTGACAGTCCCGAGAGCTTTGATCTATTTAATCTGTGGCCTTTCTGGGAGCACGGACTTGGACGTCGCGGGGGGTCGGTGATCAAGCGCAGACAGGCGCTTGCTTGGCGATCGCAACCCGTACTATGTTACTACAGACACTGGCTTTGGCTTTGGCAACCATCACTACAAAGAGTTTAATTTGGTCCCTTGAACTTCCTGAAACAGCTCGTGTTGTATTCGGCGATCTCGGCCATGTTGAATTTTAGATGGATTTTTCGCATGTTCAGTTCCCAGACTCCTCCTCGAGGTTATTCAAACTATTGACAATAAATCTGGGGCTGTAGATGGCTGAAGACTGGTGTATCTGAGGAAATTATTGGACCAACGTATGTGTATGCGGACACATGCTCGATGAGCTAAGGGAAAGCGGGGTTTCCGTTCGCTCGACAATAGTTATGGCTGGCCGGCCATCCGCTGAGGCGCACTCGGATTGAACCGGATCTCGTCAACTGGGGTATTGACAGGCCATAAAAGCTTTTTTCGTCAAAAAATATGAACATTGTGTAAGTCAACACACAACTCACCACTGTGGACATGTACATCTACCCGTCTACATCCCACTTTTATTCGGTGCACAGCAGTAATCCCATGGTTGAATCACGGCAAGATGATCCCTGCAACATAGTGCGGATGAACTAGTTCCAACTCGTGAACTTTTTCAATAATTATAGTGACTTATGGCTGAGATGCTGTGGTGAAGTGCCATGGTACTTGGCGTCCAATAATTTACCCGTGATCCAGCAAAAGGAAAGTGATTTCCCAACACATCACAAGTGTCCATTCAAGACGAGATAATGAAGGACGGACCGTAAGTAAATAAATCGGGGAGCCGATATCCGTGCTGTTTCACAACACTCCAACTTTGATCGTATCAATTGAACCCATGTCTGCACGGTCGAATCCCTGCATATAACTATTACTTGTGCACCGTGCAATGTACCTATTGTGTACATTTTCGCCATAAAAGTGCACAAAACCAACCTCTTGTGCCCGTTTCGGTGTGCTCGTTCTCCGCACAATATACACGGTGGACTTTAAATAGTTGTTGACGATAAATACCGTTATAGTGGGCACTGTGATAACAAAAGAAAATCAACTGGAGGTGTTCCATTGTTGTTCGTTTCCGCATGCGCGTCGTGTCATTTTACATCGCCTTATACAGCACCCCCTCTAATGCATCACACAGCTGCCTGTGCTCTGCATCGCCAGTGGGCACAACCTGATTGCCTACCACCATCGCCAACCCCGCCGTCGGGTCGATGAAAAAGCTCGTTGAAGCCCAGCCGCCCCCTGAAAACAGTAAATGAACCCTTGTCAGCGACGAAAAAACTAGTACTCACACGCGCCAGATCCCTTGTTGCGTTTCCCTGGCATATCGACGGTGTTCACGCACAACCCGCGCCCAAAGTCGACGCCGGTCGCGGACAGGCCGGAGTAGGGGGCCATCACCCCGAGCGATGAAAGGCCCGCGGCCGGGAGCGTCGGTGTAAACATGTCGTCTACAGAGGCGCGCGCGAGGATAGGGTTCGTTGCGCGGCCGGCTATCGCGTTACTCAGTACTGGTATCAGTGATGCGCTGGAGAGAGGGATGACGCGCCTTTGATCTGCAGCAGGTGGCGCAGTAGGGTAAGGTAGTCTTTCTCGGACGCATACAGGCCCACGCCGCCAAAGTGCACGCGTACTGTGGTTCGAAAAAAGATAAGATGTAGATCATTCCACGGCGCTAAAATGTGTAGCTTACCGTGCGCTGGATCATGATCGATCGGAGAGGGCCCCTTCCAATTTTCAATAACACCACTCTTGGTCCGAAAAGCGAGTGGCAGGAGCCGATCCTTCAACTCGGGAGTAAGGTAGAAGGAGGCGGAGGTGATGCCCAGGGGAGCGAATATGTGGTCTTGACTGATAACACAGTTTGATTGGTAAACACGGAAAGGAGATCTGGGGCCCACAAATATTGCTCGAGTGACTTGCCCGATACACGCTCGACCACGAAACCGGCGCAGTCAGTGGAGAAGCCGTATGCGACTGAGATATTGAGCCAGAATTTTGTTTGTGTTATGTCAGCACGTACAGTCTGTCCCAGGTTCAAAATTTAGGGCCACGCCAGGAAGGGACCCCTGCACAATGGAAATTAAATGCAAGAGTAAGATTCAAGTAGACCCTGAGGCACTGAGAATCCGACCTTGAGAAAGTTGAGGAACGTCGATACGTCCTCGCCCGCAGCGTAGCTATGCGAGTATGCTGGCGGCATACCTACGAGATCATGTAAGAACCAACTGGCGGCTCGCCAGGCCGTCCATAATTCTAGGTGAAAATGTATATAGCATACTCACCGCCCGGCGGCGTCGTCCAGTCGTAATTATAGTCAAGACCGCTGCTATGGTTCAAAAGGTGCCCGAACAGGATCTTCTCCTTCGCAGGCATAGTGTTCGTCGGGCGGCCTTTCTCGTCGCGGGCCGTGATCACCACCGCGTTCGCAAGCTCGGGGAGTACGCTCTCAACGGGCGTGTCGAGCGCAATCTTACCTTGCTCGATGAGCTGCAGGGCGGCGATCTACATCAAACTCAAGTTCAATTCACGAGTACCAGGGAAAATGAGTTGGAGAATCGCACGGTCGTGATCATCTTCGTCTGGCTACACAGCCAGAACACGGTATCCTCGTTGATAACGCCGCTTGCGGGGTCGTCGATGAGCTTCGTGCCCGCGGCGCGTAAGTAGACCGCCTCGTCTGCCGTCGTCACGCCAAAGAACACCCCGCTGCTCGTTTTGCTGGAGACAGCTTGGGACTGTGGATTGACATCTAGTAATCAGGTTCAAGCTCGAAAAGAAGAAAGAGAGATGCCCGTACGAGGATTCGGTCAAAGGCGTCAGTCTGGGCAGCGGTGAGTTTGGGGGTGGCCATGGGTTTCGGGGTGGGAATTGTGCCTGCCAAAGGCTCTTATACAAATGCGATATCGACCGAGTCCGGGCAGATCCGTGCCCAGGGTCCGGCGGCTTCTCCACGCGTCTTGCCGTATGTAGCGCCAATCACACTTACTAAGTACCGTGTTACTTCATCATCCCAGCGCAGTCAAACTTAAAGCGATGGCGTCGTTATGCGAGGGCAAGATCAGCCCTTTTCACAGTCTGCATAACGAAGCACTACTTAGCTTGAGGCCAGGGGACATCGTCACTGGTCTATGATCGGCGCAAACATGAGCGTTTTGATCTAGATCTCGTAGATACCGTGCTGGGTCGCCAGAAGCTCCATAGGATTAAAAGCAAGACGTCAAACGGCGTTACTCATCTGCAGGTTGGGCTGTCTACAAGGTGGCCCCGTGCCGCCCGCCTTTCGTATCTGCATCAGCATTTCTCAATGAGTGTTCGCAGGTGTTCATCCAGTGTGGGAGCGTCATGCGTGAGATAGTGCGAAGGCTGAGGGAATGCCCCGGTAGAGGGGGGAAATATAGACCACGGATGAAAGTTGCCCGGCGACGCGGATGCCGCTGGCAATCGGTCGCGTCGAACGCCGTCGATGATGGAGGTTCGGGTGCAAGAAGCAATTGTTTGGTCATATGTACGCGCAAACAAAATACACGGTCCGAGCCCCGTACACTGACGTGTCATAGATTACGTAGCTGCGTTGTAGTATACAAAAAGTGAGAGAGACTCCCTCTCTCGCGACAGTCAAACTCGCCGTTTTCAATGAATTATTACCAGGTACAACTGTAGCCTCTGAATACTAACCAAAGTACATTTACTTTGGCAAACTCAAAGTTGGCACTGTAAGTAGTACATACTTTACAGTTTGGAGTACTAACGAACCAAACAATACTTAGGTCTGGTGCGTACTGGTGTTATTGAGAAGCGCCGACAAGCGACCGTGAAAAGATGTGTTTCCACGAGACGTGCATCGCGGCCCAAGAAATGTTGTTATTTACACTTCTCGAACAGGTGATCATATATTCGGGGATCTCGGCTATGTTGAAACCCAAGTCTATTTTGTTAGTAATCCACCCAGGCTCTTCTACGAAGCCATCGAAAATGGATTTGATCCTTCCGGTGACTGAAGTATGGGAGCCCCGGGGGATCTCAAGTCTGCCACCTTCTCAGTGATTCCAGTGCCACACAAAGGACTCGTCGTTGGTGTCTGGATATGTACTGGCGCGTGGTAATAAGTTACAAAATTCATCCAGTACCCTCTCCAGCGCACCACACAAAGGCCTATGCTCTGCATTGATTACCCTTGGGAGCCAAAGCTCGCACTTGGGTCGATGAAGAAGATCGCGGACCTAACACATAATTGCATATATTTTAGTTGACGGTGGTACCAGGGTACTTATTTGGTTGCTCTTCCCGGATTTTTAGTGGAACTGTGTACGACTCGGGGAAGTACTTTCACTTGAGCTTACGCATGATTCAAATTCTAGCATCCGAAACAAATGCGTAAATGGGAGCACAACCCAGAAGTCGTACGAAATCAGCCATGCCATGACAAGTACCTGGGGAATATCGGTGATGGAGTTAGAGACAATATGGTAGGATGTCAGGCGTAGCAAAAGGAGGAAAAAATAAAACGTAAAGTAACACAGTAGGAGGATGGTGGCGATGAACGCTGGTGGCAGAAGATATGAAGGAAAACAGTTGAAACAAAAAGAACAGGGGTGGCTTAGATCCGATGGTGATGTAGAAGGGAGTCGAAAGCGGCCCACGGTATTTGCTCCATTGCTGGAGGGACAACCGCTGACGAGAAGAGGAATATCAAAGAAATTGCGTTCATGGGGAATATATACAGCATCGCACGGCGGATATAATGTATGCGGGGTGGCCATGTTGCGGGGCGCGCCGGCCGAGAAAGCGCATTGCTAGTGGGGGGTCGCGGGTCGCGATGGTTGAAGGGGAGTTGACTGGTTCATTTCTAGTGGTCCGCGAGAACGAGCGCGCCGCAGACGCTCCCGTGCTTACTCCAGCCTGGGGCAACGCCCTCCCCTCCTGACTGAGAATAATTTGTTGGCCCTTCCCTTCGCGCCCAGTACGCTCAGCCACACCCGGGATACCGACTTGAGGTCCGCTCACCCACTCCGGTCGTGAGCGTTTGAAGAGTCAACTACCAAGTTACCAGAGTTTGCGGTGTTGTACAACTGTTCCAGCTTGCTACACCCCACGGATATGGGAGCGGACTTTCCTGGAATGTAGACATGTCAAAAGCTGCTTATGGCCAGAAGTGAACTCTAGAACCTAAATCCGATGGTCATCTTCGTCTTGCACGAATCGGCGAACTTCTCTTACTGGCCGGCGATACCGTCCTCTTGAAAACTGCGCTGCACGTACCAGTCAAAGAGGTAGTCGTACTGGTAACGCTCGCGCACAAAAAGGTCACGGAAAAGATTTCGCAGGTAGGAGTAGTCGGGCTTATCGTCGAAGCGAAGCGCGCGCGTGTAGTCGAGGAAAATGCCAAACTCCTTGGGCAAGCCACGGCAAAGAAGGTCGGTGGAAGTCGTCATCTTTTTCTCCATGATGCGCTCGTATTTCTGCCTCTTGGTGGCGGCCTTCAGGCCTTGCCACGGCAGTACACCACGCAAAAAGTAGATGAGAACATAGGCAAGAGACTCGAGGTCGTCGCGGCGGGCTTGTTCAACACCGAGATGGTTATTGATCGAGGCGTAGCGGGCAGTGCCCGTAAGCTTTATGTTCTCCCTATACGGAATGTGGAGGTGTGTCTTGGGGTCGCGGAACTTCTTTGCGAGACCAAAGTCAATGACGGTGACTTGGTTGCGCGGTGCGATGGCCATCAAGAAATTGTCCGGTTTGATGTCGTGGTGGATGAAGTTGCGGGAGTGTATATATTCGATCCTCGAAATCTAGCGAAGACGGCACTAAGCGAGAGAGCCCAGAGGAACAAAGAGAAAAAATGCACAAGTTGGTCCGCGAGGAGCAAGACGGTCTTGAGACTGAACTTTCGATTGCAAAAAGCGAACATATTCTCCAGGGAGGGTCCGAGGCGGTCGAGCACCATTGCATTGTAATGGAATTCTGTCCCAAACCACCGCACGAAGGGCATGCCAACACCGCCTGCTAGGGTTTTGTACACCCTGGACTCGTGCTCGAGCTGGGGGTACTTGCTCTTGACGGATTCCAGCTTGATGGCGACCTCTTCACCGGAAATGATGTTGGTTCCGAGATAAACGTCACCTGGGATTCACATATACATTGAAAGGGGGGATCGAAAAACTGAGGCAACGCAGCGTACCAAACGAGCCCGAGCCAATCTTTCCATGTAGCCTATATTTCCCTCCAACGCAGTATGGTAGGCTGTGCGAAGAGCTGTCGGCCATGCGAATTTTGGATGAATAAGGAGGCTGGAGGTGGGAAATGTCAGGAAATGAATTCTCCCAGGCTGCGCCCCGGCCTCCGGCCCATCGATACCCTTGATAAGAATTGACACCGTGAGACGGTGTACGTGTACTTTACATATAAACCCCACATTCCATCTCGACGCCCTCAGTCTTTTGATCCCACATAGCGGGAGACTGAGGGTGAGTCCTTTACTTACATTTCTTATCATACCTTACCTATTTTGTAGTATTGCGCCTTCCGCGCATTTACAGGTATTTAATGATAGTCTTTTGATCCCACATAGCGGGAGACTGAGGTATTGCGCCTTCCGCGCATTTACAGATTCTGTTAGGTTATGGGCCCCGGAGCGTTGCTTCTCTCGGACGGACCTCAAAGAATCAAGACTCACACGCTCGCTCTTACGGAGTTAGAAGCATTACGACGCGAGCACTGCTTCGCATCAATCACCCGACCTTCTGCCGATATTCCCTCGGACTTCTTACAGGTGTCAACATGTCTGCACCCACGGCTACACAGCTTTCTGGGGCTGATGACTGGGGTCTCTACCGTATGGGCACTATCATGGAACTGCGCCGGGAAGGTGTCTACACTCTTCTGGAATCTGTCATCCAGGCAGCAACTGTGGCTGACGCTACCACTGCTGCTACTGCAGTTACTAGTTCTCTTATCACAGTGACTGTGACTCCTCCAGCTGGTGGCACTACTACTACTGTGTCTGGTTCTACACCTGGGGTTTCATTCAAAGACACTCCTGCAGAGCGTAACAGTCGGGCCTTAGGAATCATCACTAAATTCCTTTCCCCTGAGCTATGCATGGAGTATGTTGATGAAACAAGTGCTGGGACTCTCTGGGCAAAACTGCGGACACGTTTTGAGGAGGAGAATCTTGCTGATAGCGCTATGGGTGTTTTCTCTACTCTCTTCCGCACCAAACTTGTGCCGGAGAGTGATGGAGAACTCATCCCTCGGTCTAAGATCGAAACCCACATCGGCATTATCAAGGGCTACTTTGACCGTCTTACACGGTTGAAGTATCCTTTTCCTGCAGAGCTCCAACCCCTCATTCTACTCAGCACACTTCCGGATGACCTTTATTGGACTGGAATCAGAGGGAACATTGCCTCGTCCCTTGGAACAGCCATGACTTGGGACAATGTCCGTGCTCGTCTCCTCACTGTTGGGAAGCCCTCTGAGCCGGCGGGCGATGACTCTGCTCTCACTGCCAAGGCCAAATCATCCTCTAGCAGTGTTGACAAACATTGTGTTGTTCATGGGAAGAATAAGACCCATACAAGCGATGATTGTTACCACTTGAAGAACTTAATCCAGGAGTCCAACAAAGGGAAGTCGAAATCCCAATCAAAGGCAAAGGGCAAAAAGCGTACTTCAAAGGCAAATCCCACAGCCGCTTCCACGGACTCGGACTCCGAAGATAGCGATAGTGCCCATGTAGCTTCCGTATCTCCCAAATCCTATGCTGCTATGTCTGCTTATATCTCGAGTGACTCAAGTGCCTCAAAACTGATCATTGTACTGGATTCTGGTGCATCCCGAGTAATGAGCCCTAATGTGGACTGGTTTGAGACTGGGACTTATGAGGTTTTAAACCCTCCCAGGAAAGTCCGCCTTGGGAATGACACATATTGTGATGCAATTGGCATTGGGACATTACGGTTCTCTTGCAAAACAAAGCAAGGAATGACTGAACTGTCTCTACGGCGAGCATTGCATGTCCCATCCTTCGGGCTTACACTTGTGTCTGTCCAGCAGATAGCTAAAGCAGGATATCAGTGCATTTTCCAGGGTGACGGATGTATCATTCGAGATCCCAAAGGGAAGCGCATGATTGAGGCCAAACAAAAGAAAGGTCTCTATCACATGGATTGCACTCCACTGAGTCAGGATCCACATGCTTTGTTTGCAATGGACATCAATCACCTCCACAAAATATCGGGACACACAAATTTCCAACTGCTTCAGAATTCTGTGAGCAAAGGACGGCTCGGAGAGATTACTTCTTTGACAGGCATACCAAAGTTCTGTGAAGCTTGTGTTATTGGGAAAATGAAGAAACTACCGTTTTCCAAGAGCCAAACCAAAGCTCGTGGTCCTTTGGATATTATCTCGAGTGATGTTGGAGGGCCAGTGACACCAGAAGCCCCTGGCGGATATCGCTACTGGGTTGTACTTGTCGATCATTCCGCATCTAATGTGTGGGTCCTATTTGCAAAGAAAAAGTCTGAAGTCTATAGCCGCATAAAACAATGGCGAAAAGAGACTGAAGCTCACTTCAGGGCTCACATTGCAAATTGGGAGTTCAGTGAAGGCTGGACTCGATTCTTCCGGACTGACGGAGGAGGAGAGTTCACATCCAAGGAAATGGAGGCTGAATTCAAACGGCTAGGAATCATACATGAGGTAACAGCACCATATACACCTGAACAAAATGGTGTAGCTGAGAGAATGAATCAAACTCTTGTTACTCGGGCTACAACTATGCTCATTGATTCCCGGCTACCTCGCAAATTCTGGAAATTGGCTCTCCTTGCAGCCGCTTACACAATAAATCGAACTCCCACATCCTCACAGGGTTATCGCATTCCTCACGAGATACTATATGATCGACCAGCGGACATAAATCACTTGCACCGATTTGGATGCCGCGCATATCCCTTGATTCCAAAGGAGAAGCGCCACAGACAGAAATTCGGAAACAAGGCTAAACGCTGTGTCTTCGTCGGATACCACGAAGGAAGTAAAGCCTATGACTTGCTTGTGATAAATGAGGATGGTACCTACGGAAACATCATCACCTCGAGACATGTCCGATTCAATGACGATGATCCATCGTCTATTATGGTACAACCTCCACTGGAGCCAGAAGTTACTTCTCGGGAACATTTCGAGAGAGTCTCTCAGAGTCTATTGCCTCGAGCTACCTCCTATTATGATGCCGATGATGACACAGACATTCCACTACAACCTGATCCAGGTTCAGTGGGGGCTACTCCAATATCTGTTCCTCCACCAATGGACAGTCCACCTCAGGCTGATCCATTGCCATTGCCAGATGAAGCCCCATCTGTTGCACACCCTTCTGAGAGAGGGAATCCGCCACTTCGAAAAGTTGCTGGTGTCAGATCTGAACCCTCCAGAAGAAGCACTCGCACTCGTGTCCAAGCAAAAAATCCAAATGCTGAATATGAGCGGGTTGCACAAGGGCCACAATCACAGTCAAAAGCTCAACGTGAAGCTGAGACTGCCGCACGGAGGGAAGCACAAGATGATGTGCCATCCTCACCCGAACCCGAACTTGATGATCCTGCAGAAGCTGTTCTCCTCGCCAGCCTTGATGAAGTCATTGCCGAAGCACTGTCTGCGCAGCAACACCCACTTGATCCTGTCAGCTGGGATGCAGCCATGAATGGTCCCAATGCTGATGATTGGGTTGCTGGACTAAACGAAGAGCTTGCAGGATTCCAGGAGAATGATGTCTATGATGTTGTTCCAATTCCTGAGGGTGTTAAACCTATCAAGTCCAAAATTGTACCAAAAGTCAAGACCAATGAAAAGGGTCAGATAGCTCGGTACAAGGTTCGGATTGTTGCTCGAGGAGACACTCAGAAGGAAGGCATTGACTACAAAGAGGTCTTTGCTCCTACCGCTAACCTGGAGTCTGTTCGCATCATATGTGCCCTTGCTGCAAAGTACAACCTCGAGCTTGAGCAAATGGATGTTTCCACAGCTTATCTCAACGGGAAACTTGAAGAGGAAATCTACTTGATGCCTCCAAGCCCCGTAGAAATCCCAGATGGTCATTGCTGGCGTCTGAAGCGATCCTTATATGGACTGAAGCAGGCAGGAAGAACTTGGAATCGGACACTTGATGCCAAACTTCTGAAACTAGGGTTTCATCGACTGAACTCCGAAACTTGCCTCTATGTTTACAAAGAGGGCAAACAAACATGTTTCGTTGTAGTCTATGTGGACGACCTTCTTCTTGCCGCCACTTCCAAGGAGTTCTCCCAGAAAATTAAGGGAATGCTCTCCTCCAGCTTCAAAATGCGAGACCTGGGGACAGCTAAGTATCTACTTGGCATCGAGATTGTCCGTGACCGTAAAAAGCACACAATAGCTCTCAACCAACATCAATACATCGATAAGGTTCTTGCTCGCTACGGCATGTCAGATTGCAAGCCGGTTTTCACGCCGATGGCAACAGGCACTGACCTCAGTGCTTTTGACCCTGAAAGTGATGAGACAATGCCACAAATGGCTCTCGTTGCAGATGGACCTGTTGTGTCATACCAAAGTGTGGTTGGATCCTGCATGTATGCAATGCTGGGTACTCGCCCTGATATTGCGCATACTGTTGGAGTCCTAGGACGCTTCAGTGCAAATCCCAAAGGCATTCACTGGGCTGCTGCTAAACGTCTGCTTCGATATCTCAAGGGCACACGGGATTTGGCCTTGCACTATGATGGGGCCGATCTGAGCATGGACATGAACTTCTACGGCTACAGTGATGCTAACTGGAACGGTGATCGAGATACATCTCGTTCAACCTCAGGTTATGTTTTTATTGCTAGTCGTGGAGCAATCGGCTGGTCAAGCCGCAGACAGTCCATGGTGGCATTATCCTCAACCGAGAGCGAGTACATTGGACTCGCAAATGCTGGACAACATTTGGCGTGGTTGCGCTCCTTCTTTGATGAGCTCGGACATAGACAACACGACCCCACTGAATTGCGGTGTGACAACCGAGCAGCAATCATCCTGTCTCAAGACCCACAGTATCGTGCGCGAACTCAACACATACAGCGCAAATACCACTTTGTGCGAGACGACTTAGTTCGCCACGGTGAATGTGTTGTTCTCTGGTACCCGACAGAGGAAATGGTAGCAGACATTTTTACCAAGGCTCTACCACATGACAAACACCTCAAGTTCTGTCTCTCAATGGGACTACGGCCTGGGTCGAGTGGGGGTGTCAGGAAATGAATTCTCCCAGGCTGCGCCCCGGCCTCCGGCCCATCGATACCCTTGATAAGAATTGACACCGTGAGACGGTGTACGTGTACTTTACATATAAACCCCACATTCCATCTCGACGCCCTCAGTCTTTTGATCCCACATAGCGGGAGACTGAGGGTGAGTCCTTTACTTACATTTCTTATCATACCTTACCTATTTTGTAGTATTGCGCCTTCCGCGCATTTACAGGTATTTAATGATAGTCTTTTGATCCCACATAGCGGGAGACTGAGGTATTGCGCCTTCCGCGCATTTACAGATTCTGTTAGGAAAAGGAAAGGTCAGAGACTGTTTTATAGCGAGGAAGGGGCGGGCTATAAACGAAAGGATCTATGAATCGCCTGCTGCCGGTGTACTGGTAAAGAAGGGTCCCGAAGTCAAAACGGAGTTGCGGTGCGACTACGGCGAACGATAGCTGGTGGCTGGACCGTCGGACACCGTCCTCAAGTCTTCCAAGCTACCAAAGCAGACCAGGGTATGATCAAGAGTTCCGTGTGGCCCTCCGAGTCCACTGTGGGCGCACGGGCACCACTCATGATTCGACTCCTTGAAGCTCGATCTGGGTCTCTGCCACGGCGAGTGCAGTAAAGAAAAGAATTGGACGAGACTTACTTGGACAGGCGTTATGGGGGAACAAGGCAGAAAGGTGGTGCAAAGGCGTGCCAGCAATAGGTAGGCTGACAAAGGCCGGCGATGCCGAATTGAACTCCGCTCGCGGGTTGAGTTTCCATAGCCGCGCTCAAATCGACAAGGGGCACCTTTTCACTCCTTATCATAGAGGCAGTTATGCACCATCACGGGGAGGATAGAATGTTGAACGTTTGAACTTAGCAGTCATAGAAATGTAACTGAATTGAATCACGACTTTGGCTTGCAGACCATTCGTTGAGAAACGTCCGGCAAGTGGACTTTACATAGCAAGGTGACAAAAATTTACTCAGCCCTTTCTTCAACCCAACGCTACAAAGCCTTATACAATTCCTTCTCCAGCGCATCACACAACCGCCTATGCTCTGCGTCACCCGTGGGCACAACCTGATTCCCGACCACCACAGCCAGGCCCGCTGCGGGGTCGACGAAGAAGCTTGTCGACGCCCAGCCGCCCCCTAAATTGAAGAGAAACCTGTCAGCAAGCACGAAAAAAGAAAAACGAGCTCGTATACGCACACGTTCCGGACCCCTTGCTGCGCCTCCCCGGCATGCCGACGGTCGTCACGCACAAACCGCGCCCAAAGTCCACGCCAGCGGAGGGAAGGCCGGCGTACGGAGCGATCACCCCGAGGGATGCGAGGCCCGCGGGCGGGAGCGTCGGCGCGAACATGCTGTCCACGGAGGCGCGGGAGAGGATGGGGTTCGTTGCGCCGCCGGCTGTGGTGTGGATATTTTCGGAGTCAGTTTTCTACGAGTGAGGCGCTGGAGGGACAGAGAACGAACCTTTGATCTGCAGCAGGTGGCGGAGCAGCGTGAGGAAGTCCTTTTCAGACGCGTACAGGCCCGCGCCGCCCATGTGCACGCGCACTAATCGGGAAGAACAAAATTCAGACCGTTATAATGTAAGATGAGGACGGATGGAACTTACCGTGCGCTGGGTCATGGTCAATCGGCGAGGGGCCCTTCCAGTTTTCGATGACGCCGTTCTTGGTCCGATACGCGAGCGGCAGAAGCCGGTCTTTTAACTCGGGGGTGAGGTAGAAGGAAGCGGAAGTGATGCTCAGCGGAGCAAAAATGTGGTCTTGACTACGTTCAAGACAATTTGATTTGCAAGCAATTCCGGTTGGAAAAGAGATGTGGCACGCACAAGTATTGCTCGAGGGACTTGCCCGACAGCCGCTCGACTATGAAACCGGCACAGTCTACTGAGACGCCGTATCCAACTAGCAGACACCAGCGTGAGTCTTTGATTCCATAACAGTGCGAGAACCCACAGTCCGTCCCAGGTTCGAATTTCAACGGGACGCGAGGAAGCGGGCCCTACCGGAGGAGTTGATTTTCAGTTGAATAACAATCAGATTAGTTCCAACCTTGAGAATGTCGAAGAACTTTAGAATACCCTCGTCCTCAGCATAGCTGTGCGAGTAGGCTATCGGCATACCTGCGATATGACACCATAAGTAAAACACCATCGTACACATCAGCACCCCAACTCACCGCTCGCAGGCGTCGTCCCATCATGATAATAGTCAAGCCCACTGCTGTGGTTAAGGAGGTGTCCGAACAGGATCTTCTCTTTCGCAGGCGTCGTAGCCGTCGGGTGGCCCTTGTCGTCACGGGCCGTGACCACCACCGGGTTTGCGAGCTCCGGAAGCAAGCTCTCGACGGGCGTGTCGAGCGCGATTTTACCTTGCTCGATCAGTTGCAGGGCGGCGATCTGCAGCCCCGAAGTTCAATTATGTTGAGCGGGGCAGATGAGGTGAAGGAACGCACAGTCGTGATCAGCTTCGTCTGGCTGCACTGCCAGAACACCGTGTCCTCGTTGACCGCGCCGCTCGCGGGGTCGTCGACGAGCTTCGTGCCCGCGGCGCCCATATAGACCGCCTCATCCACCGTCGTCACGCCAAAGAACACCCCGCCGCTCGTTTTGCTCGAGACTGCGTCGGCCTGTGGGTGAGCACCAAATGAGATTTAGTTCGCGTGATGGAAGATGAGGGTGACCGTACGAGGATTCGGTCAAAAGCGTCGGTTTGGGCGGTGGTAAGTTTCGGAGAAGTCATTTTGAGTGTGGTGTGGGGAATCTGTATATCGACGGACTCTTATAGAAATATGATAAGCATACCCATCTGACAGGACCAGGGTGAGGTGGCCCACCAGGGCCGGTCGCTTGCGGGTTGTCAACTGTGTAATCCAATGCGCATCCGCTGCTTACTTACCTCGTAGTCCCTGAACAGCCCCAAACTTGCAACCGTGCGGCGCGCGAGGGCAAAGCGTACCGGGAGCATTGTTTCCCTCTGTGCGGCGTAAACATCTCCCCAAAACGAACAACTAGTAAGCAAATAAGTTGATAAGGTGCTTGATAATCCGGGAATGGGGCAGCTTACCAACATAGGTCTGCTACGCGTTCGAACGGCTACACGGCTCAACGGCTGAAGACTTGCGCATCGAGGGGACCCGGGTGCGCGCTAGCGAGCGACAGATAGCCCTCTCATCTCCTCGCAGTTCTTTATCCGGACGGTCGATATCTGGACCCGACGTTTGAAGCAGTGTTGCGCATGTCGAGGAGCCGAGAAACATCCTGTGGAGGCGGCTGACGTTTCGCGTTAGCTCGCGCAGGAGTTCATGTACAAGCAGTCGTGTTCGAAGTTTGCTTGCCCTTGTCGCCTGGAACTTTGCGGTGTTCGATCGCCCTGCCTTCGACCGTTTTTCCATTCGCAAACAAGTTCAAGGCGCACTACACGTCGTCCCGAGAGCTCCAGGTTATCTCGAGTGCTCACCAAGGGGGTCGCAAGTATCCTTGGAGGTACGAACGAATCGGCAGTGAGGTAGAAGGGACGCAGAATCGTCGTAGAGCGACGACCGACTCGATCACCAACTCAGAGTGACGAAGAAGCTGTATCCCATCGCGGCCGGAAGACTCACGTAATTCAGAACGTGAAGACATTCGACCGAACATGTTTCTATTGCGCTGCGATACACTACATGAACACCAGGGCCACAGTCGACACAGCCGTGCCCGCCAGGACCGCATACCCAGTCTGATACACGCCCTTGATGCTCATGACTGCACCCCACGCATTAGCATTGGCGTCACAAAATTCGAAAAAAAATAAACGCACATTTGCCCATATCCCACGACAAGTGGCGCAGCCCGTTGAGACTGTGGAACGCAAACGGCGCGGCGAGGAGCGCCTTCCCGGCGTACTTGACGGCGTCGGGGAGGCCGCCGACGAACTCGACGACGTGCACGCTGTCAAAGGTGCCCGGTGCGACGAGGTACGCGAGGGAGAAGCCGTAGAGCACTGGATCGTCAAAACTACTCAGAAACAGCCGGGATAAAAAGGATCAGAGACGCACGAGCGCTGAGGGCACCACCGGTCATACGGTTGGCGATCGACGCGATCCAGGTGAGCTGCGGCTCGTAGATGGTCATGTGGGGGCTCGAGGGGCGCAGAAGACGCTGCTTGTTGAGGATTTCGACCGACGCAGCGGGGGGAAGGGACTCCGTTTGCACGGCCCTTGGTTCATGAGCGTTTGAAGCCCAATTTCGACGAGGAAAGCTCGTACCGTTTTGCCAAAGTGGTGCGTATCAAAGACTGGTTACGAGCTGGTGGACGGTATGAGCGACTATTGAAAGACGGGGAGGGGAACACCGACCAAGACTTGAGGAGAAGAGGGTCTTTCTCAGCGGCGAGCCTAAGCCAAGGGCGCGAGTGGACATCATCGTGGTGGTGGGAGGCAAGACCGGAAACGGAAGAAGCCGTGCCGGGCACGTGGCTCACACGTGATTTCCCAATCGTCTCTTCCCGCCACCACGTCAAAAGAGCGGGCAGCTTGCTCGCGATGCACATTCTCAATGACTTTTCAATTTTGGCGCGAATAAGTACATATAACCAGCGTGCATTAACTTCGCCGTACTCCCCAGCCCAACAGAAATCGAACGAATATATATAGTGCGGGAGGACGCTTCACCCGAATCGCCCTCTGACCGACAATTCCCAGCCTAATTCCCCCAATTATAACGTGGTAGGTGACTTGATGGTACAAATGATAATGCTTTACTGAAAACCGCGTCGTCAGCTTCAGAAACGATGCGTGAAAAAAAAGGCGAGGACTCACTTGATGATGATAATGTCGTGGATGAATGGTGTGTATGCGGCTGGGGCTCATGCGACGACGCACGAGCCGCTGGAGCCGGTGCTCTTGTCCTCGTTGACGGTGGGCAGCTGCGGCGCGTCCTCGATCTGCTCGGCGACGAAGTAGGAGATGATGCTCGTGAAGGCGTCCATTAAGATGTTTGGGTGGGGTGAGGATGAGGATGAAGGTGGTGAAGGTGAGGATGTGGGGAGCGCGGAGGATGCGGAAAGTCCGGTTGCTGGAGGCGTAAAGCAAAGAACTGAACTGCAGGACGCCCTCTCCCCGCACCGCTTATATACCCCCACCGCCCAATTGTTCTCCTTCACAATTGCGGGCGACGCGCAGTGCGCACGCCTGTCGCAGGTGTGCCTGAGCCCGCGGCCACGGGTACGCGCATACAATAAGCGGGGTGCAGGGCGGCTCTCACCAGATCACAATAAGGAAATTGATCCCCCGGCCGCATTGGGCCTGATATCTGCAAAGACAAAAGAGCGCGACGTGTGGGTCCCCGCGCGGGCTTATGCACCCCCAATGATGGTGCGGATGCGTGCCAACAGAACCTCGGATCGGAGAAACTTTGGGTTCTTTGCGTCGTACTGTGGGAGCGATTGGGAAGTTGGAGGTAACGTATACTCTGGTTGCGTGGAAGTAAACTCTCTCTCTCTAGTTCTATGCTTACTCAAAGGCCAAGAAATTCGTTGAGACCTCCCACAGAAATGCTGACTGCTATACATAGGACGCCCGATATCGGAGCGGGATTGGTACGACAGCGTGGTCCAAGCGCACAATAAGAAAAATAAAGTTTAACCTCCCGATGCGGACCGAACTCACTAACACGGGTACGCCGTCGAGGGTCAATCTGTCGACGATCTGACTCATGAATATGTGGGAGCTCAGCTCAATGACTCGACTGGCGGTGGACAATGGTTCACGCTCACCCGCTGTTACGCGTACGCGCGTACCGCAATTGGTCCTCCTTTGAACAATGCAAGATCCGCCTCCCAATATCCGATATCCGATATCCGTTCTACTATGAAATACAGCATACAGCAACAATAAGAAGGACGCCGCGAGGCGGACCCGACGCTCGTTGCGAATTCCAAAGTGTATACGGCGTCCCCCAGAAGCCAGCGGGGAATGGTGAAGACAAAAGACGCGCCGGCTGTATGGGGATGCGCGATGGGAGATGGGAGATGGGGACGGGTCCGTGCACTGTCAATTGTTGTCGACGGCGTACGCAAGCATCCTAGCGCGCCTCCGCTGATGGGGAGCGGTTTTTATTGTTTGTTTGACGGTGCATTAAGGAGTTAATCAATGCAAAGTTTAGTTCGACGGGCCGGGCAATTGGCCGTGACTGCCAGCCAGGAGTCCATGGCAGCAGCGTCAACGGGCTCGTCGAAAAAAAATTGCGTCTTCGTCAGGATATCGACGGAATTGCATGAAGAGTCGCGAGGAGCCCGTCTTAACCGTACATGCATGACACGGACGGCACTAGCTCAACACCCCATAATTCTTCTTATTGTTGAACAGCCCACGAGGAGTTCAAAAATAAAATAGATATGCAATGCAAGATTCTCCGGATCCAGATTCGTCGGACCGCCGAAGTGCAACAGTTTAACTATCGAGTCAGTCATGAAGTTCGAAAGGTATTCTAAGAAAGAAACGCGTCCTTGCACAACACAACGATAGGGAGATAGGTAGACAGCAGATAAAATCGATGGCATTGATGTCCGATGAAGAATAGGCATGCCTCCGGTGTCAGCTACGGTCTTCAATACAAGTAACGGAACCCTCTACGTATCGCTAGTGCCTGATGATACGTGATACCCTCCAGATGCGCCGCTTTCTTGACACGCTCTTCATTCGTTCCCGACGAGACCGCTGCTTGATCGCGGTCGAGCTGGCGGTTCATCCACACGAGACGTTGGCGTATTACTTGGGCAAATTCAGTGAGCAACGCGCCGTTGTCGACCGAGGCGGGATTACACACCAAGGGCAAAAATCGTGCTGACGAAGAGCGCGGCCAGTGAGATCTCGCAGGATTGGGCGTACCGCGGGCCCCATTTCGACTTCCACGCGAATGATCCGACCCTGAAAAAAATGGATGTCAGATATTCAAAGAGCAGAGAAATCATTCATACAAGGTCCCCAAGTTACCTATCCCACTCACGATACCGATTGCAGCAGCACGCTTGCTGTACGTCCGCGATTGAGTCCGGAATAAATGTAAACCAGACGACAGGTGTACATACGCCGGGGGTCTTGGAATTGAATTTGACGCCCATACCAAAGTCAAAGCGCATCCTACAGGACCAAAATATAAGTACCAGAAGAACCAAGATCATTGTGGACGCAAGTTTCTCACCGACGTCCCCGATAGCCATGAGGAACATAGAAAAGTAGCGCGCCCCGACCGACATAGTGCACAGACTAATTGTGAAGCCCACCATCATTGCCCAGATCCATACTGAGATGTGGAAAAACCGCTCTCCGGTTCTGTCTAGCGACAATACTCCAGCGACTCTTCCAAATATGCAGTGTGTTCTCACCGGAATGCCAAGCACTGAGGACGCAGAAGATTCCTGCTACGAGCCACGGCGGTCTAAATCGTTATGTGAAGGGCGATTCCAAAGGCAATGAAAATAGAATCATACGCGGTCAGCAATAGTGTGATTGTCGTCGAATAACCCAGTGTCTTTGCAAGGCTGTCAAACGCGGTGAAAACCAAGTCAGAGGCGACGATGGGGCACATACGTCGGGAAGAATTGGCCAACACTTCGTCCCAGATACTGCGAGACTTGGTTTGAGGTCAGGTACATAATACAAACGCCGACGATCAGAGAGAGAACATACAAAGCATGACGGAGAAAAGCCACACCAGTGGATCCGCCGCGGCTAATTTGAGGCCATGGAAGGGACTGGAGTAAAAAGCAAACGACATGAATATAAAACTTGAACAGAAAGCACGGTCGTACGAGTCTGTTGCGGTATCTTGATCGGCTTCCCCCGCATCTTTAGCAATGCGGGATTGAGCTAGACGACTGTCTTTATCGCCGATCCATCGCGTGTTCCGCGGCTGGATCGTTCAGATGAGATAGCTCGAGTTGGGTATTGCACCCAGGCGACGCACATAATCGGGCAGCAGCCACCTAAATGCGCATCAGCCCCACGAAATGAAAGGCGAGAAGCCGCGTACATGACTAAGAAGCCCATGAATATTGTGGCGCAACCCTGGAACGCATCAGAAAGGAGGAGTTCATTTTCCCCCTTGTGGTGCTAACCTCAAGTATAAACAGCCTGATCGTTAACGCGTGAGTGGCTGCATAGAAATAGGCCATTGAGCCTCACCATCGCCATCCAGCTATGTCCAAGGTCCCCTCCATTCCAGAAAGAATTCCTGCTGCCACTAACTGTGGCTCGAGTTAGCGAGCCGTATTCCCTTACTGAGCTTGAAGTGCGTACTGCTCCAAAGGCGTTCGCGATATCAAGACCTGAGAACAGGATGGCTGTACGGATAGCCATTTCCTGCCGTGACAATATGAGCACAACGCGGAGAGAGAGGCGGCATTTCAATCACCCTCTTCGTATACCAACAGGACAAAAGGTAGACCGCTAACAATAAGATCAAACCCTTTTTTAAGAATTATAAAAAGAGGCCATCAGTCCGAACCTCCGGGGTAGAACGAAGCCTCGGGTAGGAGAGTAAGACTTGCGCATCGCAAAATGCTGCTTTCACACCTCTGGCAACCCAATGAAGAAACGGCAGGCTAACATCCCGCCATAATTAGATACAACCTCGACGAAATTGTTATTCCGGACCGAAAGTGTGCCAAAACACTCACTCCAGACAAAGCGCTGGCTATTCCCCATGCGACCACGCAGGTGCCGATGTAGATCGATGGCCTAGAGAAAACGGTGTATCCATAAGAATCATACAGGCATTGCGGTATCGCCATACCGTTTAACCTTGTTGAGGATCTATGCCATGTGAGCCCGCATAATAACATGCATTGATTTTGCTACCATGTTGGAAGGAGGTTGCGCGACAGACAATGTAACGAACAAGATAGAGAGGACAACACTATATTGGATGTCTGAACGCCGTGTGGTCAGTCTCAGCGCTGTTTTCAACGTCGTGTGGGCAGGCGTACCGGAAAGACCAAGATCGTGTTCCAGACCTTTAAGACGAGCTGCAGTGATTGCAGTCCGCTATGCCAAAGAAAAATCCCTGTCAGCGAAGGATGGAGAGAAAGGTAGAATAAGACTGACATTGACATAGTTCATGATATAAATTGCAAAGATGGCGGGGATAAGTCGCATGTCCAGGTTGCGTAGAAGCCTCCGCTCCTCGCGCTGGCGCTCAGCGGCTCTTTCATCAGTCTCGTTGATACTGCTGGGGGCTGAGTCGACCGGTGTGTGTTCTCTGTCCATGCAGGGACAGGGCGGCGGTCGTTGCATACCCTTGCCGTACTTTAAGGGCGAGATCCCCCCCTCTTCGGCCTCTTCGGACCTTCTAAGGCAGTGTGGTACGATACTACGATAGGCGCAAATACGCTTCTACCAGGCAAAGAAGCGTCTCTCCTGCGCCGGAATGGGGAGATTAAGGAAGAGATGGCTCTTCCAATCCCATTTACGCTTTCGCGGGACGGTGTTCTTCCATGCAATGTGGAGCTTGGGTAAAAAAGCCTCTAGGACGAGAGCTCAAATCTACTGAAATGGCAAGCATTGTCGCTTTCCAGTTCAGAGGAACTTGCTTCGTGGATCTTGCACTAAGCCCACTCCGGGTGCGATAGCCGAGAGTTGCCCTGAGCAAACTTCCCATTTTGAAAGATAGAGTAGACCCAGAGTTGATCGGGATCTGAGTAGACAGCCTTTGAATCGGAGAGCAAGTGATGCCAAGTCACAAAACTTGTTGTCTGTGAGGCCACGCCGCAAGCCGCCAAACCAGAAGCTTGTGAGTCTCCGAGCTTTGAAATGAGGAACCAGGGGAAGAGCCAGGGATGCTGAAGCCAGACCAGGGTTAAACGTTAGAGCCTTCAGTGTGGCTGCGTGGCATGAACGTTGGGAAGAAGCCCAGTCGACATCAATGATGAATGATGTCCGATCAACGCGTGGCATGAGTTCTTCAGTTGCACCGACACTCGAGTCTCGGCCCTCGCCCTCGGCGTGGCTCTCTGGTTGTTCCCTTATCCGCGCATTGTTTTCACGGTATAGACCGTACATATAGCCATTTTCGAAGACTTGTGCCTCAGCGATACACACTTGCCACAAGCAATCTTTCAAATTGTACAAAAGTACGGTTTAAATAGGTCGGTCAAGCACTACGCGTTACAGTGGAATAATGTAGCTAGCGGGCGCGTTTCTACAGAGCGATCCTGACTATAACAGGAGGTGCAACACGGCCAAGTGCGTAGTACGGTCCAACAAAGCAAAGTCCACTTCATCTGCTCACACCCTCTCACTTCAGCGGCTTGTACGCAACCTTGCCCGCTAATCCGCAACACCGGCCTACGAGGAACAATATCGGAGTGATAAAGAGGAGTATCATCGCCGCGAGGGTGAGCCAGATCGCATTGCCCATGACGGCGCTGTTGTGACCCGACTCCTCGTTGACGCGCTTCTTAATGATGAAGAAGAACGCGAGGTCGAAAATGAAGACGGTGAAGCCCGTTGCGCCGGCGAATCCGCTGAAGCAGTCTGCGCAGCACTCCGCGATCAAGGGGATGCCCATCAACGCCAGCAAGGCGAATACGAAGGCGATGCCAGCGACGACGAGAGCCACGACATGCAAGACAAGCGCTTTGGTGAGAGAAGCGGCCGCAACGTTGACTCCATTGCTTAAAATGCCTGGCAGCGAGCCATTGATATATTTCGAGGCCTCTGTTGGGGGTGGCAGTCAGCATCTCCGTCACACCTGCATGCAACTGAAACACAGACCAGACAACGAGTAGCCGATCTTCGCCGGAGAACATTGCAGACCAAGACCGTTCTTCAGGTCGGTGCAATAACCCAACACACCCAGGTCAACATATGGCCCCGTCTGGTTCGAGGCCGAGGTGGACGCAACGGCACCCGAAAGGTCGATGCGCAAGAAGTAGATCGATTTGAAATATGGGACGTCGAAGGCGACGAGGGCGAGAAGAATAGCTGCAGCTGCGATGGCGGCAACACCGAGAATCTTGTCGCAGCCCATAGTGGTTTAGAATGAAAGCGAAGGAAGGGGGAAATGAAGAAGAGAAGTTGACAGGCGCCGGGATTCGTTATATGCGGCAAAACAGAATGCGGTACAGTGTACAGCCCGCAGCTCGGCCGCCCGGCTGTGCGATATTGATCACCGTCCCAAACATCGCACTCCACTGTCCCCTCAGCCCAAGATGAGTGGTATTTGTTTTGCATAAACTTCCCGTGCTTCTCCCAGGTCAAGTCTCAAGCCCGACTTGCGAAATTTTTCTTCGAACTATCTCGGCGGGGCACTGATGAGGCGGCGTCGCGAAACATTCCGAAATCCCCGTTCCGCGGCGGCTTGGCGTCAGTGCCCCATTAAGGAGCATTTGAATCCCTAGCAAATTATCCTGGATCCAGTGAGAGTTGCTGGGGATCCAAACAGCCAGCCCTTCTTTGAACCTCATGAAAATTTTGGTCCATGTGCGGCCGGAGCAATCGACCGCGGCTCATGACGAAAATACATACATCGGGACCCCGGGTCGCCGGCCACCTGCGCAGCGTGCGATGTATACAGCAACCCGCCCCGATCAACGCCGACCACTGACTTGAAATCATAAATGAGGACTAAGACTCTAAGAGGGCATTGCGTGTACAATTCCGGCCGATCTCCACAGAGTTGTTCAACTTCGAAACTGCCCGGACCTCAGTTTTGTATTAAGCAGAGGCGTGGTATACAATAGTAAACTACTTAGTAAACAAGGTCAGGCGAAATCGAGGCGATTGAGCCAAATGCCGCGCAACTTGGGGCCATGTGACCGGGCGCATTCACTCACGAGGAATCTCTAGAGCCGCTCTACATCGAGTTCAAGTTCAACCTGGTTCAACTCAGCACGACATATGTCGCGATCACGTGGGATGATCGAAATCGCGCGCGGTGTGACTATCATCTACAGAAATCGGTGCAGTCATGAGTACATTAGTAAACACTTGACAGCGTGTTTAAAGCTTGCGGAACGTGAGGTTGAGCTCCTGCGGGACTGTCAAGGCAAAAGGCGAGAACGCGTTCTGGATTGAGTCGGAATGCTTTGAGCCGGAGGGGAGTTCCCATTCGTAGTCGCGCAGAAGTACCGCAGCCAAGGCACGCTGCTCGTACATCGCAAAGTTCCTCGCAGGGCACTGCCGTGGCCCGAGCGCAAAGGGCACCCAGCTCTTCAGCGACTCCTGCTCAAAGCGATCCGGGTTGAAGGCATGCGGATCTTTCCAGAACGTCTCCGTGTGGTGAATCGCGTAGATGTCGACGGTAATGGAGGTGTCGGCGGGGATGGCGTATCTCCCGAGCTGCGCGTCTGCGGTCGACATCCGCGGAACGACGTAGGAGATTGGCGTATTGATACGGAGAGACTCGCGGATGCATGCGTTCAAGAATGGAAGCGAGTTTGCGCTGAGATTTTCGGTTGTGAAATCCGCCTTCGGGCCAACTACGGCTGCAATTTCTTCCCGGGCACGACGCTGGACATCGGGGTGGGTCGCGAGGAAATAAAACAGCGTCGAAAGCGCGCCAGCGCTGGTGTCCTGTGGGTGAACGGATGAGACGAGCACAGAAACGGCTTTGGAGAACTTACATGTCCAGAAATAAACAAGAGAATCATGTTGTCTCGGAGCTCCTTTTGCGACATGTCGGGATCCCGCAGCATGTACGACATCATATCATCTCCGGGCGAGTTTTGCTTGGCTTTCAGCAGGGCGACGAAATGCTCGATGAGCGTATCGATTCGGCGGAGGAGCTTTGTCCGAGGAATGAGGTGCTCCAAAAATGGCGCAATGAGGTAGATAGGGTCCGCGATCCCGCTCATGACCCCGTTGTACTCCCGTACAAACATGCTCTGCTCCTTCAGCGCCTCGAAATCGTGTCCGAAGACGGTGGAGCCGAGCGCGTCGACAGCAAACCGCTGGGCAAACTCGTCCCAGCGTACAGTGTTGGATCCCTCGCCAAGTAGCACTTTAACCTTCTCCGCCAGTACAACGAACTGCTCCGCCGGCATTTGGAGGTTTATCGCGTCGTTGATGAGCCCGGATTGTTTCTTCCACTGCGTGGCATTCGATACCAGAATATTGCTGTTGCCGATTAGATGCCACAGGAGAGAGTCGCTCGGAGGCTTCTCCTTCGGATACAGGGCAAGGTCGTCGCACAGTTGGCGTGCGATCTGAAGAGAGAACAGATTCATTTTAATCGATGGACATGTGTGCAACACGTACCTGTTGATCCAAGATATGCAGCATCCACTTTCCTAGGGCCCAAACGAGCACGACGCCTTCTTCGCGGTTGTTTACGAAGGGGAGAATGAGATTTCGAATACGAGTGTCCTCCGGTTCCATCGACAGGTAACTCTTCAACAGTGGGAGGATTGGAACCCTCGGGAGATGGCGAAGCCCAGAAGGTACAATGAACAGACGTCCAATAAGGACGAGGACGACGGAGACGGCGGCAAGCCAGTAGAGATATGCCATTGCGAGGGGATGCAAACTGGTAATCGACAGGAAACGGGCTCTTTATTGCTGATTTTACACCCCGTGTTGTACAGTGGGAAAAGAAGTGGTGCTGGACGGCCGCCTCGAGGACTTTGTGGGCGACAAGCCTGATTTTTGTCTTTGCCTATCTCGATTTATTTTTATTCTCCGTCGACCTCGGTCTTTGGCCGCAAAGCTGACCAAAGGCTCCATGGAAATCAGGTCGCAATCCTGACACCACGGAGCAACGGGTGAGAGGCAAGCTCAAGCAGGATACACAATTCGTGACTTACGGATATTATAAATTTGGACCTTGCAGAATTCAATGATCCCAGCGCCCACAGAACGTCGGTAAATATCAGTCTTCTCTTGATATTGCTCTTGATGATCAGGTTTCTGTGGGCGTGAGGTAAGATATCTCCCTGCGCAGGTAGGTGGTGCTCCGACGCAGCGAATATGCGGTGACAATACCAGGCGAGAGCAGGAACGAACAACTTTCTATCAGCGACTATCATCTGGTTCCGCCTAGTTATCGCCAATCGTGAGCCCAGAAGTCCCGACTGAAACATTCAGTTAGTGACAGTCTGCTCTACTTGTATTGCGCCAAGATTGATGACCCCCGTTTCCGCCGATTTGAGCTTGAGGGAGCCCCAGCTCACCCACCAGTTATCCGCCTCATCCTCGGCGTCGTAGCCGAATACTTCCTTGACCTCGCGCCACTCTGGCGTCTCTTCCTCGTCGTCCCCCGCTTGGAGTGCTTGAATGCCCGCGGCGTTTTTGGCACGCAACCCGGCATCCCGAGCTTCTTGCTCATCTCCTTTGAGCATGCACATGTATTCCATGATGTGTGTCTCCGACTCCATGGCGGCGGCACAGCGAGGTTGGCGAATATCTTGGAACGCCCACAAGAATTGATTGATTTGTTTCTCTTGTTTATCGGGCCCCAAGTGGGAGAATAGTTTGGCGAGGACGGCGCTGTCTTCCACGGACATCGCCTTTTCTTGAATGGAGCCGGGCTGCAAAAGTAAATATCAGTACTGGTACTGATGGAGACGCCGACTGTGGCGAAAATGAGCCTACGGGAATCGGGTGCGCGGCCGAACCGATAACAACAAGACGCCCGCTCTCAGAGACCCAGTCCTCCAGTGATTCGCATTCAATCACGGGTTGACTTCGGAGAGACGCCGGAGGGATAATGGGGAACAGTTTTTTGAGCCTGCAGTAATAGTTTGGCGCGTGTAGTCATAGATAGCAGTCGACAAAGTGACGAACTGACCTTGGTTCAGAGCCATCCAAATTTCTTTTTATTCCATCGTCGGGCCCGTATGCGCAAATGGCAAATTGAGCCGTTCCTCCCTGTGCAAATGAGAGACTGACAGGGGTCGTAAGAAAGGGAAAGGAAACGTACGACCGGAAATCCCACAGTACAATGTCCCTGTCCCAACCAGCAGAAGAGTGTGTTCTAGGGCAATGTCAGACGGCGCGTGCGTTGATTTTGCATGCAAATCACATGTGGTTCCTCGTAGATGCGGCTAACATCCGCGTCAGGATTCTCGACAATTGCCTGTGTTGGAATCAAGGCACTGGAGAATAATTGGGGTCAGTATATTCGCATGACCGCGGAGTATTTGTTTACCTATACATCCACATCGAGGGACGATCTACTGGACTATTGATTTCTTGCTCCTCCTGCAGAGTCCGGCGGGTGACACCTGCGATTCCATCTGCGCCGACAATTACGTCCGCCTGCAATAGGTCACCGGCGTGAGTCGTTATTTGCCCTCGAGCAGCCTCGATGGATGTGGCTTTTGTGCCGAGACGGACTTCTACACCCCGGTGAGCGGCTTCTTTATGGAGCATCTTAATCAAGTCGGATAGCTGGATGCACACCGTCAAAAAAAAAACGAGCCCAAGAGAGATCGCTTGCTTACATGGGCAAAAAGGTATTCTCCCCGCGTTTCCCGCAGCAGCTCTTCGTCCCAATGCTGTGTACCAAGGAGCTCCCCAGTGTCCCCTTCTCGCATGTTCAGCATGGAGGATAGCGCTAACAAAACGACACACCGAGCAGGATGTGTATCGCTTCAGATTTCACCGATATTTCGGCAAGCCGGTCTCTCAATCCCCAAAGGATGAGGATTTTTGTTAAATTGGGTGGCATTCTCACTCCGCGCGCGTCCTTCACCGTATTAGTTTATTTGAACAATACAAGGTGGTGGCTCACCTCCGGATCGGACATGTCCTCTTTTTGCTCGATGAGAGTGACTTTGTGGCCGATCCTTCGAAGAGCGATAGCGCACGACAGACCGGCGACTCCTGCGCCTATGATCGCGAAGTGGATGCGGCTTTTTGTTTCCGGTTCGGCTATTGAGGGTCCATCCAAACGCTGTATCATCGTCAACTAAAGCGCTGCCAAATGAAATGATATGACCCACTTTTTTGAAAGCCATGTTGAAGTAGAAGAAATAGTACGACTAGTCTCTGAGAAACCTTGAGCCACCCATGAGCGCCCACCGGGGCCCACCAGCTACTGTAGGTCCACATTGAGCGTGAGTGCGCAATCACAGCCAGTTCCACGGTTGTCGCCGGATTTGTCCGGAATGGAGCAGGGATAGATAGAAGACAGCCGGAATCTACTATATCAGGTTTGGATCTGCCAGTGTCCGACCTTGCGCTCGCCAGATTTCTCTCATCATTCGGCCAGCAGCCACCAGTACTAGTGCCTTGCAAGGCGATTGGTCCTTGGAGTTGCCGCAAAATCCCCCGGTATTAGATGTCGTTGGAAGTCGCACCGTCTGGCAAGAGATCTATACGCTTGCCAGAAATATGGTCGCGGCCGGACCAGGCTCTTCGACTCCGCGTGCAAGTTGTTTGTGCCATCACCACTGCCACTGATGGTGGTCAACAGGGCTTTCAATCGTGAGTCGTGACTGATGTGACCGTTAAGTACGCTCCTCAACCTGACCAGCCACCACGTCGCCAAGTCGGCCTTACGGTTGTTCAACTTCTGTCCCTTTTGTAGGATGGATGCCCGTCTTTCTTTTCCATCGAAACATGTACGGGCGGCCTTGCAACTGCTTTTGGCCCCCGGAAAAGACAAGAAATTGAAATCATTGTCTATGCCACGCGCCAAATGCGCGCGAAGAACCGACAGACAGCCATCACAGGCACGGCCAAGGCACGCCTGCTAGCATCGGTACTTATAGATACCAGGCGCCTACGTAGACGGCAGCCCCAATCAAAAAGGGTTTTTCCTTTTTCAAAATGCTGCTTATGGTTAGCAGTTGCTCTGTTGCTCCGAGTCTGCTATGAAAACTCAACGCGCTATTCATCGATTTCCAGACTTCTCTTTGTCGCCGTGGCACAGACTCAGCGAGCCGCAATACTTTCTTCCTCCAAAAAGTCGGATCTGACTCCGGCGCAACTTCAAGCTTGACGGAGCTACAGCACAAGCGTTCATTATCCCAACCGAGTGGTGCGGCGAACTTGATGATTGGCCGATATTGGCGGCCTTGCAAGCAGTGGCACACGCGCCCGGGCGCTTCGTTAGGCGAGGTTTCGCGACCCCCTGACTCAATTGTGGCAGCCCGACTCACCTAAATCTTGCTTCCATTCCGTTATTCCCTGCCCGCGATCCGACCTGATGTCTGGGAGTCTGGGACAACTCGGTGACAACCCTCTCGCAGTACACGGTGCGAGGAGAGCGCTAGCGTGCACGTGGCAATACTCGATGGCGACGATGGTCATCGAAAGGCACTGCAAACCCGGCGCTGATTCTTTCACGTACACCCAAATGGAGCTTGCGGACCCACAGATGCTCAGGACCCAAATTCACGTCAGCGAATAACGTTGCCGATTTTCTGCATTCTGCGCTTACCCCAGGTCCCGCAGGCTTGCCATCGGCAATGAGCCGAACCTTTTTTCTTCTCTCTCCAACATGGCCATCGAGGTGAGCGTGCACCATGCGCGATTGAACCCGTTTAACGCGATGCAAGAACGCTTCGTCGCAGGCAACACTGAGCATCGACTTTTTGATCATCGGCGCGGGTGTTTCCGGCCTTGCGTGCGCCATCGCATTACGAAGGGTCGGGCATCGGGTTGTTGTTGTCGAGCGAGAGAAAGGGATTGGGGAATCCAATGTGAGTCTTGCTTCGTGACTACTGGGCTGTGATTGACTGGCATAATCAGGTGTCCCGGGGCGTCCGCATGCCACCCAACTTGACCAAAATCCTATACCACTGGAACTTGGAGGCGGAGGTGAATGCTTTTGCGGTCAAGTCCAAGGCGATCTGCGCATGTACGTTGTTGCTTGACTCGTTGTTCAAATTTCAACTAAAGGAATCCCAGCTTTCGGATCTCCGCAAGATGATGCATGACGTTGCTGTCAGCCAAGGCGCTACAATCCGCCTCAATTCCACTGCCGTGGCCGTTGACCCTGAGCGACGCTCAGTTACTCTGGACTCTGGTGAAACTCTGACGGCCGACGTGATCATCGGAGCCGACGGTATATCTGGCTTCGTGCGGCCCTTGCTATTAGCAGAACAAGACATTCAAGAAGCCTCAGAACCGTCGCTGTGTATGTACAGGTAAGAGACTGTTTCATTGGATGTCAAAGTCTAATGTCCATCTAGTGCCGTCGTACCAAAGTCCTTGGTAGAAAGAGATAACAACTCCAAAAAGTTCTATCAGCCAGAAGACGTGCGTTGCCAAATATCCGATACGCAACCCTCATAAATTTTCTACTCCAGATCACGATGTTCTCTTTCTTCGGGGACAACCATTCAGTAATCGGCCACCCCATCGTGCGTTTCTTTCATTTTACGGTTGTGTTTCCATCTTATAATGAACCAGCAGGGCGGTTCACCTTCATTCACATTCTGCTTGTATCGTCCCTGGGATGATTTCGAAGACGCCTCTGCAAATGGAATCGAAGATGCCTTGAAATCCGTAGAACCTAGGCAAGTTTAATGCAGACAACTTTCGTTCGTGCTAATCGCCGTTCAGACTGAAGAACCTCGGTTCAATGATTTCACACCCAGTCCGCTTGCCGATTTTTGAACATCCAGCTCTCGAAGACTGGGTGGATCAGAGCGGCCGTTTGGTCGTGGTTGGCGCAGCGGCTCATCCCATCCCTGTACGTTTTTTCCCTTCATCCAAGCGCAGCCTCATCGGATCACAGGCTGGATCCACACAATACCATGCCATGGGCGTCGAGGACGGCGCTGTACTGGCGAAACTCTTCTCGCACTTGAACACGCATAGTCAAATCAGCGACTTTCTCAACGCGTTCCAGGAGCTGCGACAGCCGCGTTGCGAGACTGTGCTGGCGTCGGAGACTGGCATTATCAAGTACATGTCCATGCCCAACTGTCCGGAGCAGGTACTGCGCGATCAGACCATGATGGCCAAGACTGAAGCGAACTCCAATCTATTCGACGTCTCCGACGGAGCGGACGAGTCTCCAGAGTGGGAGGAAATCAAGACTGTGTTTGGCTATGATGCCGAGGACGAGGCTGACAATTGGTGGGTGAGCTGGGGTCTTTTGAAGGAGAGGTCTCTGGAGACCGCGGCGTAGAATAGTGTATCTGTTGTTTAATAAACCATGCCTTTGTTAAGTTGCTGTTCAAGTTGTCCGAATTGGTGCAGGGGTCAACATTGCCGCTTCGTGGCGTCACACCGGCCGCAGCCGAAGTCACCTATCGGTTCAGACATCCTGTTCTGAAATTGCGTGTCAACGACAGTTCAAACTGATTTCTGGCAAAGTGATTTACCAGTTCTGTCCTGTGCAGTCCTTTGGCTCATTACATCACATCCGAATTGGTGTAGGGGTTAACATTGCCGCCTCTCAGTCTTATGTAATTCTGTTCGCGGCAGCCCGGGGTTCGATTCCCCGATTCGGAATTTTTTCACCTCCGCGCTTTTTATTTTATCTTTTACATGCATCTTCCCCCATCGTTCCCACCCGCTTCCACCAAGTAGACAAACAACGTTCAACCCCACTTGCATGCGTTTCGCATGGGATCCTTCCCGCGACATCCATTCACCTACATTACACTCTGCGTCACTCTTCCGAAAACTTGGGTTCATTTTCTCTCTGTGCTAAACGTCAACTCCCCCACTACTTCAAAGTGGTCGTAAAATATGTTCTGTTTGAACTTGGGTGTTACTGCATCATCCAGCAATCGTGAGCAGTTGGGTACCGATCCGCATTTGAGGTGGCAGGCTGTCACTACCCACAGCCCGGGCTAGGACGGGGCCATCCACAGCATGGGATGTGTCCATGGAAGCGGGAGAGAGTGAGCGGATTGGGTGAACTGGCTTTATCATGTACATACGGAAATGTAAATTCATTGTCTTTCTCTCCACTGTATGAGGTACAAATATTCCGCGGTTTTCAAGCGGTTATAATATCGGTACTGAGAGAAGAGTCGTTTTATGATTTTGTGGGCGTCACCAACGCTCTAGAGTGTTTTCAATCAATTTTAACTTTTCTGACCGTAGATTGATTGAATGCACTATTGGATCTCAGATAACTGGCGTTAGTCCGGTTGTGTTCATAAACAATCGAAAGGAGCTCACAATTTTGGACGGAAGGGCAATTGCACCTTAAAGGAAATCTCCACGTTCCTTCAGACGCCCGAAATCATGATAATTCATGAATTCAGCATTGAGTCCTTTTTTCCTGAGTGTTACTAGTTGAGCCTCGACGTCCGCATGCAGAGGGGTGGATGATTCGGCCACATGAGCGAGGCGGATACATTGTAAAGGGCAAGGACGGTGGAGGCGCATGTGTGCGATTGCGAAAAAAGCCTCCCAGTCTTGTCCCAGTCTTCTCCGCCTGCCATCGGATTGTACCCGTAGAGGAATGAAGTCAGACTGGGACAGGCACTGGATTTGGACAGGGCTTGGAACAGGGGGATGTAATGAATGCGCGCTGGGCTGGCAATGAAAAGACATGTGAGCACAGGAAGGGCTTCCAACTTGAACAGCGCGACAAGATTCGGGGTGTAGCGGTGACTCATGAGGACGAGTTTCGTCAATCTGCAAGAGGAACGCTGAATGAAAGACAGAATCTGTCCAGAATTCTGACTTCTCAATGAGGAGAGGGTGTCGAGGGAGGGGGCTATGAGATGGTCAACGAAGTCGGTGTTCCACAGACAGAGGCGGCGGAGACGGGGTGCTGTGATGATGACTTGACGATATGGAGCGCTCGACGAGAGAGTCACGCCGATAGCAGCTTCCACGAGGGAGGGAGCGGCAGCCTCAAGAATGGCCATTTGCCGATTCATGTCGTATTTTCCGTGATAGTGTGTCATTTGCGCCCACGGAATTATGCTCAACGAAGGGGAAAAACTGAAGTTTTGGTCGGTGAGGATGACTTCCCGCAAGGCTGCAGCAGACTGAAACAAGTCAGGTACCGCCAATCCAGGGTCTTCTGTGACCACGTGGACTTTCTGTAATCGCGCGAGGCGACCAGCGGCGGGATGTAGCCAGTCGAGTAATGTAGCTGAAAAGTCCTCGTCGTCGGTATCTTTATTGATTTTCGTCGGGGGTTTCCTTTACCAATCTGCAGTCCAAGTGCAATGTGCACCAGCGGCTGCATTGGGCCACAAGTAATTTCAGACACCGAGGATCGGAAAACTCGTTGCAGGACCAAAATACGCTGACTCGTCGCTGAGTGGGGCGTTGCCGGACCGCGCGAGCTGGGTCTTCGTCATGGCGAGAGATCGAGGTTTTTCCGAGGAAGCACAGACAGAGGACCAAAGGGGAGTGGTCAGCCGGGCCAGAGATGATATCGCGGATAGAGGGAATGTCACGGTCGGAGTCGAGAGAGCTGTCGAGAGGGATAAGTATCGTTGCAGCATTGCTGCTTTCGGCACGACGCAATATCCCTAGCTGGCGCACCGCACTTCCGGCACAGTTCGCCCAAGGAAGTCAAGGACATTGTCAGACAAGGCAAAGCCAAGGAACGAGCAGTGGTTGAGCAGTGGCAGAACCGGCAGAAGACACACATGGCACGTGACGCTTGTAGCGCGATGTAGAGGACCAAAGAGGCGCAAATAGAATCTCCCTAGTCAGGGGCTCCCTTAATGTTAATGAGTCCATCAGCCCGCGCTGTAACAGTTACATGTGTCTAAGTACTTCCCGTCGATCTTGTCGACGTGCCAGCGTGCTTACTTTTCTTTTTTCTCCCACCATGATTAGCAAGTATGCCGCCTTCCTTTGCTTCAACTAAGTTCTGCAGATTGCCATCTCGTAAAGTAACGTTTCCGATCCGCGGGTAGTCGTGCAATACCGCGTATCGTTCGGGCATCCGATGGGCTCTCTGAGCGGCCAACGTTCGATCTCAGAATGTAAAACAGTCACCGGACGGGGATCAACACAGGAACCCCTAGATTCTTGGGCCTGGAAAACAAACGGGGAGATCACTGGAAGGTAAGCCTCCCGACTGTAAGGGCTCGCTGTCTTTCTGATGCATGTCGAAATCCCAGTGGGCGACGACTACAAACGTATGTGGCCCGTTATGTTCGAACATAGCCAAATTTCCACGAGGAGTCAACGAGTAGACGGCGTTACTGCAAGGAATACGCCGTACGAGATCCTGACTCTAGGTGATTCCAGTCCGCCTAGCGCTATCCCGTACACTGCCCCGACAGAAAAACAACAGCCCAACGCCGCGTTGCGGGCCCGATCACCTCGGTGCGCCCGGGAAACGAGGGTTACATGCCTTATTTCTATCCAAGCGAGAGCGCTCGCGAGCCGATTGTGGGCGCACAGACGATCTTCCTTCTTCCCTCCTTCTCGGAGTCTTTATCTTTCCACGTTTAGCATGCAGCGGACCAGGCCCACTTCTTTTACTTCAATTTCTCGTCCTGCGTCTTTAATTCTTGACCTGCAGACATTACGCCTGCGTTTTTTGTGCGTTATATCTGTGTTGATTGTGAGCCAACATCTAACAGTGGAAACCGGAGACAGAATGTTCATACCTATCATTATTCTATGGCTACCTGCGCGGTGCATGGCGCTCGAACTGGGGGCGCCGCGGCCAGAGAACACGATGAGCATGACAATCTTCAGCGGCGGGGCGCTCTCGCTGTCATGGAACGTCAACGCTTCGGACCCACAATTGTTCGATCTCGCCCTCGTGGGAGGGTCAGACAGTCCAAGTATATTTCCGGGGATCCATTCGACAGATAGTCCTCTGAAACTCCTTGTCAACTCTTCGCCTCAGTGAGTCCAGCTTTCTCGCATTCCCCCGGAATTTGAACTGGATTCCAAGAAACTATTTCTTCCGTGCGACCGACAACACGTATGTTCCCAAATTCGGTGGCTGATTGATCCTGAACGCTGGGAAACAGGACGGGAGCGGCGCTCGCGGAAAGCGGCATGTTTGAGGTGACCTCCAAACCTAGGATGATGCATGCGTGAGTCGAGAAAGAGACGTGTTCCGTATTTCGACTCACTGCGCTTGGAAGGTCTTCGTCGATGTCACTGTCAGGGAACGACTCTTCACCCAGTGCTACAACGGACGTGTTAGCGCAATCGCAAACCTCCGCAACGCAACCGCGCACGAACCTGAAAATCGGGCGCAGTTCCTTCATCGGTGCGATCGTGGGTTCGATAGTGGGAACAGCCGTTATCTTCGCGGCCCTCGTTTGGTGGTACTGCGCTCGGCGGCGTCACCGTGCAGTGCCGAGAGACCGTCCCATGCTCATCGACGACGACGGCCTCTCAAAAGTCGGCTCCGAGGCGCCGTCGCTACCTGCGTATGCATACCCGTCGCCGTTTCCCATGCCCACCACAGCATCGCGGGCAACGTTAGCCCCGCCTCCCGTAGCGTCGCGGCCAAGGTTATCCCCACTGCGACTAGCTACGCTGCAAGCGATGTCCGAGCGCCCATCGAGACACCGGCAGTCATCGAGCGACGAGCGCCCGCCGTCGGGCTACCGAAAGTCGCCGAGCTACTACCCGGCCAGGACGGTCTCCGCCAGGAGCCCAGGAGTGCAATACACGTCAGTCCGCAATCCAACGAGTCCGGTGGCAAGCCCGACCAGTCGAAGCCCGGCAGTGCGCTACCAGCCGGTGCGCAATTCAACGAGCCGCGCGACCAGCCCAGTGTCCGCCCCTCGCGCATCCGCGAGCTACGACAGATCGTCCCCACGCAATCCAGCGAGCCGCGCGACCAGCCCCGTATCTGATCCCCGCACGGGCAGGTCCTCCCCGCGGAATGCACCGAGTCGCGCCACAAGCCCGATGCCCATTCCTCGCGTATCGACGAGCTACAGGCCGGTATCTTCGCCGCGCCTGATGAGCACAGCAACAAGCACAGCAGCATCTTCGCATCCTCCGGGCTTGGACTACAAACCCGCGTCCTATCAGCATGCGCGGGTATCCCACCATCGCAAGTTGTCCCACGACGTGCCGCCATCGTCGCCGCTCAGCAAGGTCGCACTGACGCCGGAGCGACGGGCGTCGTACTTCCTCGACGAGCGCCCCCCGCGACGAGCCAGCACACTCATGCCGTCCACCGCGGAGCGCCTGGAGACGCAGGTGGAGTTGGAGACGGCGCTCTCGGAGACGGTGTACGACAACGCGGAGGATGCTGCCACGCCGGGAAATTTGAAGGCCCCGCCGTCGCGGAGGCGCGAACTGCGGTGTACGAGTGAGCCCAGACTGTCATCTGAGGTCGGGAGCGCGGACGGCCACGAGCTCCAGCAGATGCTCCTCGAGGAAGAAATCGACAATCCCGAAAATACATCGACAGCCGTTGCCACAACACGGTAACAATTGGACGGACATCTTGGACTGGGGATTTTTTATTGTATTGGTGTCCGATTCCGAGCGTAGACGTCTTGTCCCTTGTATTGTATTTATACGTGGATTCGCTGGCCAGAGACAGGGATGAGCCGTGGCGCATCTGTCGAAATATGTTGCTGCTCACTAAATGACATTCCCAATTGCCGCTGAATATCCACACAAGAACGCAAGCATTCTGAAAGAGCTTCGTTTGCACCACAAGACAGAGTCCGAGGCTTTTGGACGGTCAAAGCGTTAGACGACCTGCCAGTGCCCAAGCGTGGAACTTGCTTGAAGGCCCATAGAAGAAAGGCAAGTTACTCCAGTCACGGCGCTATCGCTGGCGTCCACCGGGAGGGAGTCCGAACAGTTGCGCCAGGTACCGTAGAGTACGGTAAAGATTGCTGGGTCTTCTCCCTTGCTTCTCCCGTGTTCACGCCTGAACCGTGACCATGGTCTCCGTCAAGCTGCGGTGAATATTGTTATCGCCGAAACTTCCCGATTTGGAAAGGTCCATGCCAAAGCGAGCAGACAGATTTCGCAGACCAAGTTTTGAAGCAACTCAAAGCGACATGCCTCACAGAATTACCAAAGCGCGGCTCTCTTTCAGGAAATACGGGAAATGTATAAAAGCTTGGGAAGACGTGGGCCAATGGACTACAACCCGCCTTCGATCCATTCCTTGCAATCATCGCAACAAACCCTTCCTTAATCTTCCATGCCTTCCCTTAAATCTTCCAAGGCTTCCCAGGATAACGGTCCGGCACGCACTCCTCGCCCACCGAATGCCTTTTTGTGCTTTCGGTCGCGGTTCATCCGGGACATGAAGGCCGCCCAATCTTCCAACTCGGGCCCAATGATGCGTGATATCAGCAAGCAGGCTGCCGACGTATGGAACCACATGGACGACGAGAAGCGGCAGCCATATTTTGAGCTGGCCTACCGGATGCGGGATGAACACAAAGCGGCGTACCCGGATTACAAGTACACTCCGAGCAAGAAGACGAGGGTGGGCAGCAGCAAGAGTGTGGTTGAGAATGAGCACGCCATGGTTGCGCGTCGTCGTCCACAGACTTCCCGTGCGCACAGTGGCTCAGAGCCGGGGCGTTCACCGAGGTTGATCTCCAATGACATTACGCACGCCATGCCCACTCTTTGTTCGTCCTTCACCCCGCCGCCTGCCACCGAGGGCCATGTCTATCCCAACACCGGCACCTTGTATCTTCCGGCGGATATTATATCCAGTGGGGGAGGGCAGAGCCAGGTACTTATCTCCCACCTGCCTTCCATCGGCCTTGCTAACGAGTTGTATCAGAACCCTTATACTAGCTATGCGGAGTCTTGGATCAGTGACCGCGCGCAGTATATGACCCCCAGCCCCAACTCAACCCCGCGGCCACTTGCACCGTATACGACTGCGCCGGTCGCGCCTCATTCTTACAGTCACAACGCGTCCCACCATAGTTTCGACCAAACGACACCACAACCCGATTTCGCGTCCCTTTGTCAATGGGACGCTGATTTTTCGACGCCGACTGTCACGAGTGCGCCCAAGAAATCACACTATCGCCACTACTACTAGGCGCATCTCCCGATTATAACGACCTGCTTTACGCGTTCAACAACGTTCAATTTGAACATTCATGATCACGATTCATATGCCACTTATCTACAAGTAGATAATCGACAGCCATCTCAGGCTCTGCACCAATGTACAACATGCGAGGTACGAGCACCAGTTTGTTGTAGCGTCTGTTTAGAAGAGACTAGCACCAATGCACTTGGACTTGAATGTAACGGACGCGATTTCTTTTTTTATATTGCTGCAATATTTTTGGAGACGCGACGCGTCTTGATCACGTTATATATGGATCCGATCAGTGATCATCACTCTGATCACCAATGACACCAGGATTCACGACACGACACTTCATAAAAAAGAGCCAATCTCTTGGGCCGTACCTTGCTTCTGCAAGTCAACTTCAAGTCGCGTCGTATCCGCTCGGTAATCCAACGCTCAACGGCCGCCGCTCACCCTGCTCAGCCGCTGACAGTCGCGCCCACGCTCCCTAGTCGTTCCCTCCTGTTCGGCTGTAGCCTCCGTGGGTTCGTTCCCCTTGTTTCCTAGAGGCTGGCACTGCTACATCTCCTCTCTTTCTCAGGTCTGCTTGAATCGGACTCGATTCTGATCCACACGACGCGCGCGCATCACCTCTGCGGTCGTAATGACGGAGCGGGTATAGGAAGCAGTTGCCAGCGCGCTCACCCCGGTTATGCTGTCGAGCACCGCACGGTGCAGCTGCCGTTAGTTGGTTACAGGTTTTCTCTGGACGCTCGACGACCACGTACGCTTTAATTGAGGCTATACTGCTGTACTGCCGTGACCCATGCAAGGACAGCCAACTCGGAATTTTCTCCGCATTCCAAAGTTCCCGGGCAACCATCATATTTTTTCTGTATGCGGTTATTTCGCTATTCGAATCAGATCCTATCAGATCTCAATGTTTTCTCCGTTTCAAGTTGACCGATTGTGCCAACTGCCAGTGCTGTCGCGGAATTTATTCAGCAAGCAAGGCGACAAGACCCAAGACCAACGCTGCTTCACTCAGCCAAGCTTGACTGGGACTGGCTGCTCGAATTTTGCAACGACGGTGTCACTCCTCGGCCTCACCTCCTCCTCACTTCGCATGGCATTTGTTCGACCGTTGTGGCCGAGCGCTCTGATTGGCTACCCGTGTCGTTGTGGTGACCATCTTTGCTTGATATAGCGTTCAACTAAAAATAGTGAAGGGAAAAGATCAGGTCATGCGCATCAGGGGTTGGCATGCTGGGGCCCTCAAGTAGCTGAGATTCTGTGCGATTTCTCACCCCCTCCTCCTCTCTCCTAGCTCGACGCTACCCCCGTTCCTTCCACTCCCTTCGCAGTGCGTCGGTTCCTCCCTTCGGCAGTAAGTGCCCAAGACTCGTCCCCCGTCCTCCACTAACGAGCCATTGGCGTTAGACTAGTTTGTTCCCTCTGTCTCTACCTTCGACCATCTTTTACGCCCACTTGACACTTTCCCAAGTACGTTCCTCCATCACCATATTATTCAAAAATCTAATATCTCGATAGATACATCCACGATGAAGGTCTTCGCTGCTCTCTTCGCCTTGATGGCCGTCTCTTCCGTCGCCGCCGCTCCTCACAAACTTAGCGCATCCGGTGCTAAGAGCGCTGTTGCCAAGGGCAGTAAATCTACCGCCGCCAAGGGTGGTGCTGTTGCCGCTGCCGCCGCCGCCGCTGCTGCTGCTGCCGCCGCGAAGGGCTCCAAAGCCTCCGCATCGGCCTCAAACTCCACTGCCTCAGCCGCAAACTCGACCGCGTCGGCCACCGACAACTCGACTGCGTCCGCCAGCGACAACTCGACTGCCTCGGCGTCCAACAGCACCGGCGCGACCGGGACCGCGAGCGCGGCCTCTGCCACGCGCACCCGTGCTTGCGACCAGGGTGACCAGTCGCTCGCTGCTGGCCTGAACGCCGCCGTTGTTATCGGTCTTGGCCAGCAGGCCGCTGTTATCACTCTGCAGAACGCCACCGCTGCTGCGGACTTCGCGGACGGCCAGACCCGTCTGCAACAGTTCGTTGACAGTGCGTTATTTGATTCTTTTTCGCTCCAAAGGACAAGTACTCATACGGTCGTGCGTTTAGCCATGGGTCTCCAGCTCCAGATGGCACAGGGAATCGCAGACGATGGCAGCTTCGCGCAGACTCAGCTTAAACTCGTGCGTATTATGCCTTTATCTCGACCGTCTGATGCTCATTCTCCGAATTATCCAGCTCGCAGCTTCCCAGACCGACCAGGCAACGCAAGTCAAGGCCCTTACCGGCGGTGACGCCAAGACCTCCGCCGACGCTCTTACGACCCTCCTGCAAAGCTTCACCGACAGCACCAACAATGCTCAGGACGGCGCCTCGCAGGCCCTCATTGACTGCTTCCTGCCCTTGGCCACCGTCTCTGGCTGATCAGTTCACTGAAGTAAGTTCTCGATATTTTGCCGTACGCGCCTTCGCTCAACGTCATTCCCCAGCACCATTCTTCGTGTTTTTTCTTCTGTATTTCACTTGATTTTGTCATTGTTGTTGGTACCAGAGAAATACATACTACTTGCCCGAACGCACGGGGCGGATACCCTTTCCGTTGACCATCGGAGTCTTCAATCTGCCATGGGATGGTCCAAGCGCTCAGAAGCTTTCGACACACAAATGTACACAACCCCTTTTTGACTCAGCTTTAATTGACTCGACAACAATCTGGCAATTGCACCGGTCCCGACAGCGCAGGTATAAAGCTCGAGCTGCTATGAGTCAGATCCCTATCTCTCTTTCGCTGAACCACCATGGCCGGCTCTTTGAAACTTTCCGCCCGTGAAAACCGTACGCCGAACGTCCCGCTTGGCAAAGTTTACAATACTGAAATCTCGGCTCTAGCTATCAAAGGCGTTACAGTCTACAAATCCCGCAAAGCAGAGGTTGTTCGTATGTTCTCGCTCAACCTACAGGTACCTTGTTTCTACATCCCTTTGATACCACCCTGTGTTAAACGAGAGCTCTAATCGAGTCCGGGAATACCAAAATCGAGATAACTGAGTTGCCGAGTTGCATTGACACTCAATCTGTCCGAGTTTCCGGTCTCGGTGACGCTAGGTTGTTCGATGTGGTCTGTACCACCCGCGACGGCGGCAAATCCAAGGCCTCAGAGGCTGTCCGGCTCTTGAAAGCTCAGAAACTTGCTTTAGAGGGCGAGAAGCGCGTCCGCGACCATGAGTCCGACCTGCTCGTCAGCTACGCCAGGACGATCAAGGGCGAGCATGTCGCTCCTCAGGAGATGAACGAGTTTCTGCAGAGTTTCGTTGAGCAGGGCAAGAAGAATCTCCAGGCCGTTGCGGAGATTGAGGAGAAACTTGTGGTGGTCGACAGACAGATTGAGGTTGAGGTGGAGAAGGAGGCGGCGAAGAAGGGCGCGTCCACGGGCGAGGTCACCATCGTTCTCGGGACTGACTCCGAGACGCATGTCAATCTCAAGCTCACATACAGTGCGTGTTTTCTGACTTTCCATCTTGTTGACGCTAACCAGTGCGTTGCAGTCGTCAGCAACGCGTCCTGGGAGAGCACCTACGAGCTCCATGCCGCAACCGACAATAGCAAGCCTTCTTCGTCGGTGTCCCTCCATTACCGCGCCCGCATCGTACAGAGCACCGGCGAAGACTGGACCGACACTGCGCTGACCCTGAGCACCGTCGCCGCATCTACCATTGCAAAAAGTATTCCCTGGCTCAATGCTATCAAAATCAGGCCCCAGAGCCATCCGCGAAATCTTTTCGGCCCCAACAAAGGGCAGAGTAATACGAACACGGGGTCGCTGTTCGGGCAAACAGGCTTCGGACAGCAAGCAGCCGGCAGCGGACTGTTTGGTGCTCGCCCTCAGGTGCAGCAGCAGCAACAGCAGATGATGCAACGACAGCAGAATCAGAATCCCTTTGGGGCCCAGGCTTTCGGTTTGCAGCCCCAAGTGCAGCAATCGAGGGGAATTTTCGGTTCTTCTCAGCCTCAGCAACAGCAGCAAGCCTCAGCTTTCGGTGCTTTCGGTGCTCAGCCCGCATCAGGGCTTTTCGGCTCCCCCCCAACTCAGCCGCAGCCACAACCGATCTCGGAAAATCCCCCGCCTCCGGTGGACCAGCCTGAGCCTCTGCTCGACGTTGACGATTTTGAGGACATCGCCATTCCCGGCGCTCTGGCCGGACCAACGACGATCGTTACGGAGACCCCTCTTGCCATCTCGTACGCAGTCGAGGGCGCCACTACCGTGCCGAGCGACGGGACCGTGCACCAGGTTTCCGTCGCCGTGCTGCCCTTCGAGGCCAAGATCTCTCACATCTGCACCCCGCGCGTCGACCCGCGTGTCTACCTTCAGTGCCACGTCAAGAACACGAGCGAGTATCGCCTGCTCCCCGGGCCCGTCAGCGTCGTGCTCAATGACAGCTTCGTCTCCAAGACCTCGATCAACGTGCGTCTCGTCTTTCATTCTCTTCGTCCCCTTTGCGCTAACAAGTCTCCAGGAGATCAACACCGGCGACACCTTCACTTGCACCCTGGGCGACGACGTCGCGACCAAGGTCACGTACGCGCGCAGCTCCAAGACCGTCACGTCGCAGGGCGGCTCGTTCCAGGAGGTCTTTAACACGACGACGTACAGCACTAAGATCACCATCCACAACAAGCACCCGTTCGCGCTCACCGACCTCGTTGTGCGCGATATCATCCCGACGTGCGACGACAAGCGCGCCAAGGTGCTCCTGCGCAAGCCGGATGGGCTCGCGGACGCGAAGGACGGCGAGGTTGTCAAGCTCACGCCGCCCGGACTCAAGGTCATGTGGGGCAAGACGTCCGACGGGCGCTCGGGGGAGAAGGACGGGCGCTTCGAGTGGGCGTGGAGTGTCGACGGCGGCGCCAAGGCTGTCCTGGAGGCCGAATGGGAGTTGAAGGCGCCCACCGACGTTGCGTGGGTCGAGTCCGTGCCTGTCTTCTAACGATCTTGCATTCCATCATTTACTTACTGTACAAACTTCCACTTTCGATGTAACAACTACTGGCTTGCTTATCGCGACTGTCAAACAACACCATCGCTTCGAATTGCACATTGCCCAAAGTCCTGCGTGAATTAGAAATTGAGAACGACATTGTGTACGATGACCGATAACGCACCTGCTTGATGAATCCTTCGGGCTTGGGAAGAATGTCCTAGCCAAACGAGATAAGGATATGAAGATTACGACGAGGAAGATTCGGTACATGAGAGAAGATGCCAGTGGGTATCGCCAGAGTCACACAGGCGTTCGGAGAGTCCTGGACGTCTTCAAAGACTGCAGCAAGAATGGAAGAGAGAACGTACGACCAATGCACCGACGTGGCTGTCGACGGGCGCTGCAGAAAGCAGTAGATCTGCGGAATTGTCAGAGACCTGAACGGCGTTAACATGCGAGGACTAACAGGCTTGCTCTCGGGCTGGTATCCGAAGGTCAAAGGTACACTCAAGAGAGACAGTGTCGGCACGTACTGTAGCCGACCTAGATTGGACGATTCAATACCTGACGAGAAGCACAACGAAATGCGTACCTTCATCAAGTATGCGATAGCATTCAGAGCCGCTTGCTTGTACGCCACAGTACTGCGAGACAGGTCAGGGACCGAAGGAGAAACACAAAGAAGCCCTTGGCGTACGCATCCATATTGTACTGCTTTCCGTCTCCATCTGCGAGCCATTGAGCGACAGCTAGAGTGACAGCGTGTACATACGAAGGTCGACACTGATTCCCTCGAAGATGACCTGATGAAAGTGCGTGGGCACCAGCTGTAGAGTGAAACTGGAGAGGTGGTACCTTCGATGAATAGACAGGATCAATGGGCGAAGGCTGCGAGACAGATTAGCGTAGGAGTACGGCCAATCTGACCAGTCATACCAAGAAGATGGGCTGCTTCAGGGCAAATTTTTCGACGCCGTCCTTGATGATGCTGGTACTGAAGGTGATGATTCCGGCCTAGGCATTTGGGTCAACGAAAGCGCCGGAAGACCCCTCAGCACCCACCATTTCGATAGCACCGCAGAAAGATAACTGATGGATTCTCAGTTATAGAGACAGAGAAAGATGTGAGGGACATACTTCGCCATCTCCTTGGGAGAAATGCAGATCACCGACGGAGAGGTTGGCGCCTTTGACGAAGACGGGGAAGTAGCACCGCGATCCTTTCGACAGATTCTTAATCTGCGCCGCAAAAGGTAAGACCGAGCTGCTCCTGAAAGCATAAACATACATCGCAATTCCCGCCATGCTCACGTCCCGGGACAGTGCGCGCGCCTTCGTCCGCGATCTTCTGCCTCAGCTTGGGATCGAGGTCCTGCCCGACGTACGCCCCCACTGCGTTCGGCGCAAATGCGACCGCGGGCACGGCGTTGGGATGCTGCGCGATCAGCTCGCCCTCTCGCTTGTTCCAGGTCGCGAGCAGCTCCGTGGACGGCGCCGTCCCGATCAGGCCTGGGTGCGAGACGCCCGCAAAGCGGACGCCTGGAATGTGGCGCGAGGTCGCGTAGATGCCTAAAGGGCTAGAGTGAGTCTCAGCGGGCAAGGAGATGCGCGTAAGATTTACCTTGAAAGTCCCAGATGGCTTTGGCGGCTTTGCTGTCGAATTCACGGGCTGTTGTGCTTGTCAGCTTTCCTCCACCCAATGATGTTAACAGGGAAAACTCACCAAACAACCCTCCGCCGTTGTTCAGCTCGAATATACCCTGCATACGATTATCGCGTCGCTCAAGGGGGCAGAGAAAGAGAGGATACGTACCGTATACCCCCAAGGCATCTTCTCAAACGGTGTCACGTCAAGGATATCCACGACGAGGCAGTCGCCGGGCTGTGCGCCCTCGACCGCAATGGGCCCAGAGAGGTTGTGTATCTTGGTAAGGTCGATATTTTTGACGTCGTCGCTCGCTATGGCATCGAGTTGATCCAATGGTCCTGCGAAGATGCGCATTTGACGTACTGTCATTGTTCCCGATTTGCGCGCCGGTCCAGTCTTGGGAGAATGCATTTCAGCAGGGAATGATGGAACAGTAAGACCTGAATAGATTTACCAACACATTCGATCTTGAACACCTATGAAAGATGGATATAAGTGTCCTGCACGAGAAATTCAAGGGCTCTGGGACTCGCCTCACCGGGCTTCACGGTCGCGAAGGGCGGGATATCCGGACTAGCGAATCAATGGACTGCATGTATCATTGCGCCAAACAGCTTACTGCCAACGATTGTGGATTCCCTAGCCCTCTCAATTCAGGCACCCCTCGAAAAACGAAGAGCACACGACGTACCTTTTGCTGGTCTGCAGGGCTTTGTCGGCGCCGGTTAGATAAGAATTCCCTTGCCTTCCTCCGTGCTACTCACATGAAGGGATCAACCTATACGAAGATTCAGCTCATGAAGCCGCACTCTGTAAAACGAAGACGCACCTGAATCAGGGTAGGATGCGGGACAGAGTTCGCCTTGGTCGCCATGAAAGTGGAGAGGGAGGGAGTTGACGACAGGCCTGAGAAGCATAAGCATGTTAGATAAGAGACGTCTCTATAGTCTGAGAAAAAAGGTAGATAAGGCGTCTTCTGCAAGCCCGAAAGTCAGTGGTCACGGGTTCGTGATTACGCGCTAGATTGTGTGAAAAGGAGGGCACGGAGCGCCGATGGCCGACTTAACAGCCCGAGAGCAGCGCAGAGCAGGGAGCATGTGCATACGCATAGGTATGTCAGTAGTAGTACAAGGAGGAAAGAGCCGAATAACAGAAGGACCTCGCAGCCTAACGCGCCAAGTCCACGCCCGAGGGAAAACGAAATCCACCCCCTCAAGTCCACAACCACGACTGGACTCAATCCACTCGTCGCACGACGTATCGGTCCCAGCTCGGGAGTGACATCGTGGCGGACCCAGCAATGCCGTTCTCGCCGCGCACGGCGTCGAGCACGCGGAGCATCTCCGCCTCGAGCGCGTGCTCCTTCTCCCGTCGCGTCGCCGCGCCGAGCCCCATCTCCGCCGCGGAGAGCTTCCCCTTCCCCTTGTTGACGGGCGCGTGCGAGTGCGCGGCGCACGTGTGCCCGTTGTGCGCGTGCGCGTGCGCATGGGCGTGGCCGTCGTGCGAGCCGTGGAGATGGAAGTGGGAGTGGTCGTGTGTGTGGTGGTGAAGGCACTCGCCCGGGATGGGGACGGGCGCCGGTACCAGCACGAGCTTGAGCCGCCGCTCGTCCATCCTCGTGCGCGCGTATGGTAACGGTTTGGGTACCTTGGGCTTCGCCAGCCCGAGTCGCTCGTGCAGCGCCGGTTCCGGAGGGTCGTGCGAGGACGACGAGAAGGACGCAGAGGTCATGGACGATGAGGATGTAGCAGCGGAAGCGGAGGACGCGTGCGAGGACGAGGAAGAAGACGCGGATGCTGCGAACGAGGAGGAGGTGGGCGACGACCCCGCAGAGCTGGAGTTCGAGGTGAGCAGCCGCGGCGGGACGAGCTCGAGTAACTCCTGGATCGCCTCTGTGTTCGTCGGTTGGAGCTTGAGGATCGCGCGCAGATCTAACGGGTAAATCGTCAGCCGAGAGTTTAATTACTTGGGGAGGGTACGGTGCAAACGGAAGTCACGAGCGAGGAAGCAGGGGGAGCAAGGAAAAGGAAGGCGTGGAAGACGGGTCAAGTCAAGGAAGGGGAGAAAGACTAAGAGACAAATAAGCTTACCTCGCACCGCCTCGTCCGTCCTCCCGAGCATTTTGCGCGCCTTTGCACGGCGAAAGTAGCCCTTCCCGCTTCGGTGCTGCGTCAAAGCCTGCGTGCACGCTGCTTCCGCTTCCATCCAACTGGAAAAAGTAAGGAGGGGAACGGCGCTACGAGGAGCGAGCGTACTTGCTCAGCTTGAGATGCGCTGCAGCGAGGTTGAGCTGGTAGTGCGGGAGCTCGGGCTCGATCTGGTACGCGGCCTCGTAGTGCTTGACCGCGAGTAAGAAGTCGCCTTTGCGGAAGGCGACGTTTCCCTGATATCGTTCAACGACTGAAAACAGTGAGAAGAAGAGACATACCTCCTCCTTCTCGCGCTCCGCCTTGACATACCGCCACTCCATCAGCTCTCCGATCGTCATGTCACTCTCAATGCCACCATCCTCCCCCTCACCCTCTTCAGCGGCGGGGTCCATACCACCGAAATCCAGCCCAACCTCCCAGATATCCTCTTCCTCCTCCGTCTCCCACCCATAGACACCGCTGCCCCGCCCGTCCCACTCGCGCTGCTTGCCCAAACGCACGCTCTTCCCGGCGCCCTCCTCATCCTCGCGCACGGTGCGCTCGCACACCTCGCCGAGGTGGTCCGTCGAGCAGCCGCACTCGCACCACTTCCGCGTGAGCTTGTCGCGCAGCACGAGCCCGTACCCGCGCACGTCGAACTCGCGCGCGACGCGCCACAGCGTCTGCGCGAGCTTCTCGTACCCCAGGCGCACCTTTCCGCGCCACTCGCCCCCCGCGGCCCACTCGCCCGACGCGGACGCCGCCGCGTACTTGAGCGCGCACGCGTCCTCGAGCGCGGCGTGCCCCTCCTCGAGCGAGCCTAGGTGCGGGGGCTTGGCAAACGTCGCGGGCGGCGCCGCCTCGAGCGCGTCGAGGTGCGTCTTGAGCGCGGCGTAGTGCGGGAGCAGCCGCATTGAGTGCAGGCCGCGCTTTTTGCAGATCTGGATGTTGTTCGACAGGGCCTGGCGCGGTGCTGCGTTAATCACGAAACCGCGTATACGGGGGGCAGACATACAAAGTGCCTGAGGGCGGTGTACGACCAGAGCACGCTCTTGGTCGCGACGCGCTCGCCGGCCTGGCGCATGTCCATGCTGATGGCGGCGCGGAAAAAGTCCTTGATCTCGTCCGCGTCGGCGTTGTGGGCGACCCAACCGGGACCGGCGAGGGCGGCGCAGCGCATGACGAGCGTGGGCAGGTGCACGAGGGCGATGCTGTAGAGGCGCGTCGAGAAGAGGCGCGCGATGTCCTGCTCGTAGCGCAGAAGCAGGATGCGGGCGATCGCGCGCTCGAGCTGCGAGACGGCGGACATCGCCTGAGTGATGCCCCGGTCTGCGTGCGGGTTGGGGGACCGCCCGGCCGCAGAACCCTTGCCGTTGGGTGATTTTTTGAGGGCGCCGGGTGCGGCGGCGCGCTGCTTTTTTACATGCGAATATTTCGCAGGCATATTGTCGATAAGTTATCCACGTAGAGCCGGCACGTTATGTGCGGCGTTCCAGCAAGTCAAAGCGAGAGATGCAAGGTCTTTAGGTCCACCAAAGACAGTATACAGCAGTTCCGTGCACAGGATTTTGGGCGCCAATAATATGTGCTGTGCTCCCAGTAAAGCCGCACCTGGAACGCGCCTTTCGGTCCACTCAGTAAGTCCGCCCAGAGGTTAACACGCTCTTGTCCCTCCTACCTAAGCACCAAGACTTCCAAGAGGCCAAGACTAGGACTTTTGAGCCTCAAAAATTAGTCCCTTTAGCGCCGGTCTCTGCAGAGATGGGTGTCGAGGTCAAGGGTGCGCACGAGATCAGGCTGCCAGCGAAACGTACTTATAGACAGGGCCTGAGAACCAGCGGGCGGAATGGATCCGACGAGGCGGTGGTACCACAAGACGTGGTTGTTCGCATTTGGCTGCAGCCCCCGCCTTCGGGCCGGAGTCCCTTTGCTTTGAACCTTCATCATCATGCACTTGAGGTATTTTCTTTCACTTTGAAAATTTTGGGTCATGTCTTTTCATAGCGAGATTATTGACACGTTCACAGACCCAGGTTGGCTATTAGCCTCTCTGTTTTTTTTCGCCCGTTACTCGGTGTGAAGCCAATGTGAAGCAACCATTTTCAAGAGTCCTCAGTCAAGATGAAGTACTAGTCCCCCCTTGAAGCTCTTCGCGTCATCGGCATCTCCGGGAAACTTTCGTTCTTTCTTCCACACCTCGCCCGTTACAACGCCCATTACACAGGACCTAGACCATCGCGGGCCGAGACTTTGGTCAGCTCGATCTGATACTCGTCAGAATCAGTCATTAATCCGGCGTATATCATGAACGACAAACTGGGCTGGAATCTATGCCATCGCATGGTATCTGTACCCACAAGTTAGCATGGTTGAAAAACGACGAAGGGATGGTCCCATACAGCGATGGTACGCGAGAATTGGATTTGACTGACTCCGTCATTGGTATCTTCACAGCTTGTTGCACCAGAGATTGCTAGGGAGAGACCCTTGCGACTGTTAATATTAGCCAACAATGTGCTCGTGAAAGCCTGCGCCGAAGTATCAGCGCAAGAGCGTGAAGAAACGAGGAGATGCTTTACCCCGGGGATTGCCACGAAAAATATCGTCCAGATATCTGAGCAAGGTGAACAACGGACGCAACGCAACGGAGATGTGATATTCACAGCCTGGCGCTACCCTGAACTGAAGATTTATACAGGATGAGAACGTGTTATTGAGTGGTCGGCATTGTTGGCTCACCGAGATGGCCGTCGCAAGTGCAAGCATACTGGAAATATTAACGCACTGCGGGCGTGCTTTTACAGATATATATACCTCATGGCAAAACCCGTTTCTGGATTGTATATGTGAATGTTAGGAGGCGAATGAGGAAAATTACTCACGCAGGCATAAACCACGCAAGCGACCAAGTAAAGCAAAAGTACTTCGATAAGGGGTTCAAGTTTGTGGTCAATTACACAGCAAGTGAGATCATTCACCTTTGACTGAAAGACGTTCGGCTCTGCGCCCTCAGATAAGAACAAAGGACGCAGGCATTGACAATATCCAGGCCAGCGTCCCCGAACAACAGCAGTGTTAGAATCCATTCCCATTTTACGGCGACAACCGATATAAAATTCGATCGGAATGCCTTTGCAGACACAGTAAGGGAGAAACCCTCAAGACAAGCGATAACAAGTCCGAGGAAGATCAGCAACGGCAAAGCTCCGGTGACCCTGTATATTCTGGCGACGAAGAAGGCCTGAACACCGTGGCTAATGAGAGGTCTGCAATAATTAGTACATAAGAATTCGAGCGTGAATCAACTCACCCGATAAAAATTGCAAGGTTCCACCCCCAGGGCAGGAGGGCTTGACCAGGATCGGTGACACACATTGTGTAGGCTCCTTGGCAAATACAGGCCGTGTAGACGAGGTGGAGTAACCTGTCGCAACATCGGTCAGGGACTAATTGCGATGCACTGGAATCGGATACCAGAGAAAGGACACCTGCACCAAGTTCCGTTAACCGTAATACGATGTGACAACGAACACTCACAGTAAATTTGACTAGGAATCTGTCGTTCGGGAAGTGGGCGATATAGCTGATGGTTTGCATCCAGGTCAAGCCGAAAAGGAACACAGTAAAGAAAGCGCCAATGAGAATACAGCCCAGAGTCAGATTCAAAGAAAGATCAGCCATGGCAGCAAGAACAAGTGAGGTAGTCGCAGGAGAGGAGAATGAGGGAGTCAGCAACTCTCTCGTTCTTATGGAATTCTGCCGACGGCTTTATGGAACTCTGCCAACGACAGTGGTCACGTTGTCGAGCGCTGCTGGAAGCCGGGGAATCCAAACTTGTGGAGAATTAAAAGGGGATCTTAAGTAATGCCACGACAGTGTGAGTCTCGTAGAGACGCACCGTCTACAGTTGCGAATGAACCAGAAGCGCCCGTAAACAAAGACAATGAACCAGAGTCCAAGGGCGTTAGAAAGATACGTACTTACTCCCTGACTGGGTAGTGAGAAGAATTATTATCATTTAACTGGAAGTCAGAAGCAAACAATCCATCTGTCTTCCCATTCTAACTTACGTTGGCAAAGATGAACAGCGGGCTCTTGATTCGGGGGAGACATCCCCCACGCACGCACTCGGTTATACCGAGAATTCCTATACTCACGTAGCCATCGCGCCACCCGAACGCAGCCAGGACTACTGTGATTTGTGTCAAGGCGCGAGGTCGGATTTTGTGGTGCAACAGAGCAATGTGCAGTGGTGTGTTGATTGGGCTGCTCCGAATGAAAGACGAGATAAGGCGTGTTCAGTATGCTACTCAGCAGTGTGTACCTCTGCGTTTCGCTGCAGTCCTTGTTTGCATAGTCATTCTTGGAATTTCTGTACGCACCAGTGGCGGCACCACCAGCGTCAGCAAGATCCAGCGGGAGGATTCAGTAGACACTGTGTCTTGAGTGCATCTTCCTGCAGATTTATCTTATCCGAGGTCTACAATTCCCACTTCAACAAGCTGTAGAAGAGATATGGAAAAAAGAGCTCTTTGTACGTGTTTTGGGCCCCAAGTCGCGTCGCGTCGAGTCACGTGGTCGTTGCGTGGCTGGGCCACAGGCAGATCTCTCGAGCTCAGCAATTATTGCATTTGCCAACCTGGACGAACGCGGTTACTGCCCACAGAAAACCCAGAGAGAGCGAGGGAGGAAAAGCGCGCGAGAAACCAGATGATGGTAAGAGGACAAGAGAAGTCGGCTCCGGAGCTCCTTGATTTGACTTCGGCGAGCCATCAGAGGTATCAGCCCTTCACCTCCCCAATTTTCGAAAGGCTGACGTCCCATCCATCGCGCGTCTCCAGGATTCTCATCTAGCTTGTTCATGGAAAACCTATGCTCGAAATGTCGAGTGCCGACCGAGACCAGTGTATCGCTTCCTTGAACCTCCCGAAACTCGAAGTCTCGGAGAGTTTGACCCACCTTCTGCAACGCAACGACATCCCTCTCGAATCGGAGATTCCTTCGTGATATCGTCTCCTACGCACAGGATCGGCTGAACGCGTCCAATAGCCAAATCTACAGCCTGCAGGCTGCCCTGGCGCAGCTAACCCGAAGACGCGCCGAAACCGCAGAATATATTCGCTAGCATCGCGCTTTAATTGCGTCAGTGCGCCGCGTGCCGCAGGAGTTGCTGCGTGAGATATTTGGGCTAGCATGGCTCGGCGAGGGCGACGAAGAAACGGCGCCACCGCCACCCTGGTATCTTGGGCACATGTGTTGACCCTGGCGGGACGCGGCAGTTTCGTACACCCGCCTTTGGTGCTCTCTGTCTGCTTCCTCGGAAAACCTCCGCCCACTCGCCACGATAAAAAGACAGCTCAAGAGATCGGGCAACGCACCGCTCAGGATTTTCTGGCGGCGCAGAGAAGTCTCTGATCCTCGTTCCTTGGAACTCGTTGTAGCCCAATGCCATCGCTGGCGTACCCTGCGCTTGGCCTGCACAGCAGCGGATGACTACTGCGATCAGGAGGAGGCGGACGATCAAGAGGAGGCGAACACGAAAGCGGTCTCCCGCTTCATTGACTGCACTGCCGACCGTCTCGTGCAATTAGTAAAATTGAATGTGGCTCTCGACCACGAGATGACGGTACCCAACGTGTTCACCACTGCCCCTCTCTTGCGCGAAGTAGCTCTCAACGATTGGCGGTATCGCCATCCCCCGGGCGCCTTGTCAATCGATATTCCGTGGACACAGGTCACTCACTATCACGGATCATCGCAGATGGTGTCTCAATTGACCATTCTCGCGGCCGCCGCTCCCCTACCTCTCAAACCCCGAAAATATCGTCCTACTGCCCCGTCTCCGCCGTCTCAGTGTGCGCGACTACATACTTCTCGCCCTTATCTCGAGACTTTCTCTTCACGAGCATACCAACACTCTATGCGTCTCCTTTCATTCCGCCAGCGCTCCTCCTGCGCATCAACATTGACGAAACTGGTTTTAATGATCTTTGTTTGCTCCGAGACCGGCCCCGACTTCGTCGCGCTGAATCGAGGCCTTCCGGCGTTCACCTATCTTTTCAGGGGGGAGCCGGTATCCCGTGAGCGGATTCACGCTCCAATGTTCGATACCCTAACCACATCCAACGCCTGTCCCAGTCTGACCTTATTTCTCTACGGATACGACCCAACCGCACCGGGCGAGGACGACGAAAATTTTGCGTGGGATGCCTTTTTTGCCATGGCGCAATCCCGCATCCAGCGCACTCGTCCTTGCGGTTTGCAGTGCCTCCGTCTTTTATATGACGCTTCCGGAAACGCTTGCACAATCGGCCGCATATGGTAGGTCACCTGCCATAAAAGGCAAGCGGGCCCTCCACGTCATCTTACTTTCCAGAGTCAAAGAACATTCAGTGCATTCGTTGATTATGAGCAACACACCGAGTACTTCAGTCATCCGCGATATTAAACGCAATCTCCTGCGGCGTGTTGATTCGCGCGCACGCCGCACAAATCACCTCCGCCAGCAGCGCGCGCTCCGGTGCGGGGATCTTCTCCACCGCGCCATACGCGAACGTCAGGCGCTGCAGCTCTGGGAACAGCGCGAGCCAGGGAACGAGCGCATGCACGTCCGCGTCGTGGTAACGTGGTCCGAAGCTGTCGGCGCACAGCCCGAGCGCTTGCACGCGCGTGGCGCGCGTCTCGGGGAGGAGCGCGTCGTCGAGGGCCTCGGCATCGGGGAGCGCGGCGGGGCACCAGGGGAGAAGTTTGATGGCGAGGGGGAAGGTGAGGTTGACGGTGAAGGGGTGCGCACCGGGGAGCAGGGCGGGGAATGCGGCGAGGGAGTCGAGCGCGCGGCGATAGGCGGGGAGGTCAAAGGCCGCGGGGCGGAGAAGGCCCCGCATCGGGGAGAGCGCGGGGAGGATAGAGATGCGCTGGGCGTTCGGGGCCGCGGGGAGGAGGTAGGGGATGTATGTCGAGGGAGCGATGAGCTGGTATACCTTGCTCTCCGGGGCGGAGGGCATGGGCATGGTGGTGAGGGATGAGGGGCGGATCGAGTCTGTTACGACGGAGATGCTGATGAGGTGCTGGTGGCGTTGGATGAAAGCCATTAGCTCGGAGTGGACGAGGTTCGTCTGTGACCCAACCGTCAACCGTTCGAGGTGCACGCCGAGGTCAACCGACGCGAGGAGGGACGAGTACACGCCATCCGCGAGTCCCGGGATTCGTCTTATGACGAGTATCGGCCACCGCTGATCGGTGAGAGTGACCAGCGCAAGCTTTCCCGGGAGAGTTTGATATATTCTGAAGGTCAATCCAGACGGCTAGTGGTATGTAGGTGATAGGACAGAGGAAGGGCCAAGTGCTCTGTCTACACGTTGCATGCGTGACTTGCTTCTGCCAGTCGCGTTTTATCAGGTTTTATCGGAACGATAATTTGGCGATTATTATTATCATCCGAGGATTTGGAGAGTCCACTCAGTGGACTCTAGGAGGGGGGGGGAGATAATGCACGTGTCTCGACGCTTCCTCGACGCGACGCGAGGTGTACAGACACTGGGTAAGGTTGCAGAAAATTGAACGAGCCGGGTATTCCGGGATAGATAAATGGATCGTATAAAGATGAGAATGAATTCGAGGCGAGATACATAGGTAAGTCGTCAGAGGTTTATGTATGCAAAAGTAGCGAGTAGGCCGCAAAAGGTGCTGTGAACGTGTCAGGAAGTTCACTTGTGCAAAGCTGGATCAAGCGCCGTACCAGAAATGTCGAACGATTCAGAGGAAATCCCCCCACCCCTTCAAAGCCAAAAACTGGTGGTAGCCCATAAAGGCAGCATTCAATCCCGCATTCCGAAGGAGTTTCAGCCCGGGCTCGAAGGGTGGCTCCCAGTAGTTGGACCCACTACCATGTGGCGCTGTGTGAACGAGACGAAGGTATTCCAGACGGCATGAGCGGTGGGGCTGGATGCGGGAATTCACCATGGCAAAGAAAGAATCCGGAAAATAAGAGGCAGCCATGCCAGAGATAGTCGGATCATATCCACACAAAAACGAAGTCAGATTTGGGCAGACCTCCGACGAGGTCATCGCATTACACAGGACCGTCTGCGCCGACTGGTCGAACTGGGCCCCGATGAAAAGATGGTCGAGTGCAGGAAGCTCCCGAAGCAGAGAGACGAGTTCTTCTGATGCATCGCATTCCAGCATGACCAGTTTTGTTGGCATGCAGGAAGAACGCCGTATAAATGCAAGAACATTTATCGGGAGCTGGCTGTTCAACAAGATGAGGGTGTCGAGCAACGGCGCATTGAGATGATCGACTACCGCGGAGCTCCCTACACAGAGACGGCGAAGGTGGGGCAAAGTGACCAGCTCGGGATGGTGTTCAAAGCCAGGTTCCACACCCAGGACGCATTCCACAAGAGCGGGAGCGGCAGCTCTGAGAATTTCCATATGCCGCGCCATCGCGTAAAACCCACGGTAGCGAGTTATCTGTGCCCAAGGGATGTTGATCGGCGGCGAGCGTGTTATAAAATTCAGCCCGGTGAGGGTGACCTCTCGCAAGGCAGGGGCAGTTAAAAACACATCTGGTATCATCAAATTAGAGTCTTCGGTCATCAGCTCTAACTTTTGTAATTGTGTAAGGCGTCCAGCGGTACAATAAAGCCAGTCAAATGAGGCATGATCGACGGCGGAACAGGCCACACGCAAGGCGCTCCAGCGACTGCATTGGCCAATGACGGGATCTGAAGGGCGAAGATAGATAGAAGCATAGTCGTTGTGAAAAACTCGGACACAGAGAGGTGCATTGCCTGATCGGAGAAGTCGGGTCTCTATCATCGAATCGTCCACGGGTTCGGCGGAGTCATATGAGGGGATTCTAGGGATGGTAAAAGGGCAGAGGACCAGAATGGGGTGTAGGCCAGTGACGCGCGTCGCCACGATCGGCAGATAAATCCAAAGTGCCAGGGAACCATCTCTGAAGATTGCAATGACCGTGTGTCAACCTTGCTGAACCACGCCAATGCCAATATCTCGCAAATTAACTCCGGCGGTATGCGGCGAAGCGGAGACAGAACAGCGCGATGCTGGCGGAGGCATTCTGCGGCCTCCTCGCGCAATCGGCACAAGGCATCAATCTGGGCATCCAGCTTAGCGACCGAGTTCTGACCATGACATATCATATCGCGGATGAAAGGTATGTCAGAGTCGAGAGGGATATCATTGTTTCGCAGAAGGTGGGTCACAGCTTGCGACGGACTTTCTGGAAGTTCCGAGTCTACAGATGCGAGCATGGGCATGGATGGCGCACCGCACTTCCAGCAGAGTTCGCCCATGAGTTCGCCGTGGAAGGAGGTAGGAGGCGCACGCCGGCCTGCATCATGCACAGCCACCAGCTGCATCTAATGAGCTCTCGCTGTGCGCTTCATGGACTTGTCTTTCCTCTAATACCTGAGAACTCCCCATCGATGACTTGAAGCAACGACATGGCAAATCTCGTCCAGAGAGGCCCAGAATCTATGAATTGCATGGACAACGCTGGATCTCCTCCGCGGGGCTGCAGGCTGCAGAGTTTTCGGAAAGCCGACACGGTGACGAGCTTGGCTTTACGGTGCTAGAGGCCATGCAAAGTGGGCATAAGCAGCAAGTCTCCAGCATCGACATTCCCTGGAGTGCACTGGCCTCTTGACGAGGACTTAGAGTCCCGTCCCATAGCTATATAGTCCGTCTTCGGACATCGACTCGGAGGCATAGAGGACGATCTAGGGGATGTATCATTCGCCACGTAAGCCGCGCTTTCCAGCACATTTGGACGGGGTTGACTGTGATACGCAAACGCAGAGCTGAATCCACCCTTTCTGGGTGCTGTATCCACTGGCTCTATCGAAAATACGTCTCTGATAGTCGCTCACCGGCAAAGACACCCATGCCGCAACTGTACCCTGGATCGAGTCGCCCGCCGCGTTCGCACAGGATGGGTCTACCGTGCCTGGCGGTGCCAAAGAGCGAGCGCGGGGGAGTGTATGGATGACGCAGTTTTGCCAGAAAGCACACGTCGTTGGCACCATTGTCTCTCCGCGGCACCGTGCTCGCGAAGGAAAGCAAGCGCGAAAAAGGCGGCGCTGGCGGCGTCGTCCACCGAGTCGACACCGACGGACTTCGACGCGCATTGCGCTCATGGGTTCCCCGAGCCCACGGCGCTCGTACCTGCTCGAATCGCGGACGCATCCGCGCATCCGTCGCCGCGTACCCTGGACAGCGAACAGGCACGGTCCAGACGAAGACGCGCTAGACGCCGACGCTGACGGTGCTGCGGCGCTCAGGGCTGAGTCCGTACGGACGGACAGGTGGAGCGGAGGGCACTGCAGGAGGATGGCACAGTGCTCTGTACCATGACCGGAGGCGTGCAGCGTCAGATAGCTTGCTCGTGGCTCGCTGAATTTCTTTTGTTCCCAATTCCCGCGCTCTGTCTGCCTCGACGAGCTTCTCCTTTCCCCTGGAATGCGGTTGCGCAGTCGCCGGGACGGAGACGAAGCTGCAGGAAGGGGCCGGCCTGAGTGGGAGTGCCGGTCTTGAGGCCCTTCGTCCCAGTCCGGCGATCGACCCCTCATCACCCCGGAGCCCTAAATGCGTGGCGATCTGCTTGCGATCTACAGTTCGCGCGGGAGGCGACAAAGCTAGGAGAACGTCGCGCCTCAGGAATTTGGAAATACCGGAAGCAAGTCTGCGAGCATGCACCCATCTCCTCGCACAAAAATACGAAGCTTTTGACTCTTCACCGCGGTGCTTGCGCGCGCATCACCCCCGGCGGCCCCCACCGACTGTCATCAAGACTGCGAGCAAGCTTGAGGGCTTGACGGGTCGAACGCAGACAGTGTCGGCCCAACCGGGTAGGTTGTGCGGCTGGCTATCGTCTGATATCTCGGTCAATCGTCTTCGTATATAGCTCATCGCAACTTGGCTCAATACATATCTTGAGATTTGTCGGACACCTTGCAACATAACTTATCCCTACTTAGATATCCCATTGCTCCCTACCTACACTTTCCGCCATTCTATACCTCCGTTCGGAAGCTGCATCTGAACGAACCGTGGCCGCTCCCAACGAGGCCGCCCATCTTTGTTCCCGCGTATGACTATTACGATGAACATCGCGCGTCCGATCGGCGATTTCCCTCCGATTGCCTTTTTGAGCGACTTGGACGAGCTGACATAATCTGCCGTTCTCTCTTCACCGCCAAATCCAGCCTTCTGGCAGTGCTAGAGCTAATCTTCTCATGGGTGAACTGTGTTGGAAGTGTGGTGCGCTCCCTAAAGACATCATAGCATCCGTGGACTTGCGAGAAGTCCCCTCACAGAGTTCGACCTACCTTCTGCAAAGTAACGACATCCCTCTCGAGACCGACATTCCCTTCTTTCGCGACATCATTTCTTGCGGCCAGGCCCGAATGGACCAGCTGGATGCCCAAATCGACAGTCTGCAGTCTACTCTGACGAAGTTGACTCGTACACGCGGCGCGACCGCAGAATACGTTTGCCAGCATCGCGCCGTAATCTCTCCACTGCGCCGCATGCCGCCGGAGCTGCTCTGCGAGATCTTTGCGCTCGCATGGTTTAGCGAGGAGGACGAGGATACAACGAATACCGCGAGAGTACCCTGGTACCTTGGACATATCTGCCGATCCTGGCGAGACGCGGCGGTGTCATATCCCCCGCTTTGGTGCTCTATTTCTACTTCATCGGAAGGCATTTGCCCGCTCGCCATGATGGAGACGCAACTAGCGCGATCGGGCAATGCACTGCTCCGGGTTTTCTGGAGACGTGTCGAATTTGTCGATCCTCGGTGTTTGGGACTGGTCGTGGCGCAGTGCGGCCGCTGGCATAGCCTGCGTTTGGACTGCACGGTAGCGAACAGAGTGTCTGACGAAGACGCTGGGAACTCCGATGGTGATACGGACGGCGAAGACTCCTCAATGCTCGATTGGCTGAGTCCCACCGCGGGCCACCTCGCGCATTTGGAAAGATTGGAGGTGGTTGCACCAAACCTTGATCTGGTGATACCAGACGTGTTTTCGCCCGCCTCCGCGTTGCGAAAGGTCATTCTCACGGGACGAAATTTTGGCACGCCCTCGCCATCGGTCCGCATCCCTTGGGCCCAGCTCACTCACTACCGCGGGTTCTACACAATGGCGCAGCATATGAAGCTTCTCAGAGCTGCTGCTCCGGCTCTGGTGGAATGTGCCCTGGGAGTCGAATATAATTTCACGCATTTCCCGGAGGTGATTACTCTACCCCACCTTCGTCGCCTCTGTGTGCGGAGCTGCACAGTGCTTGATCATCTCAAAGCGCCATTGCTTGAAACCCTTAGTTCGTTGATCGGGCAGCCCTCAACAAGTCTTCTTGCGTTTATCCGATTCTCTTCCTGCACGCTAACCAGATTAGCCGTGACGGAATGCGATGATTTAGGAGGCCTTGTCCCTCTTCTTCGAGAGCTTCCTGCTATCACTTGGCTTCTCATTGGAGCCCGGCTCGACAACGAGTTCACGCAAGCAGATCTGTTCGATGCAATGGCTCTGCCAGAGGTCTGCCCCAACCTGACCTCATTTTCGTTCGGATATTATCCGAGTGTCCTCCGCATCAGCAAGTCTGATTTTGCGGGGGACGCTTTTTTTGCCATGGCGAATTCCCGCATAGAACCCGGCCGGCCATGGCGTTTGGAATACCTCCGTCTCGTCTACTCAGTGTGTCTCAGTACTTGGCACGGAGTCCGAGAGCGAGAGCGAGAGCCATACATCGAGGCAGGCATCAAGGCCCGAATGGAAATGCTTCGGGATGAGGGCGTGGACGCTGCCCGTATTGACTACGACGAGTTCTTGGGGTGGGGAGATTTCTTCTGACTTGCTTTGATGTTTGGCTTATATCAGCGACGTACTTGCCCTGCTTTTTGTTGCTCCATACACCTTCTTTATCTGTGTTCTACATACGATCGGATAACGATGATTATACATTAAAAAAGTTAACTCCTTCAATGCATGTCCCGGCTTCATCACGGACGACGACGTTCGCTATTGCAGCCACTCTACACATGGCGGCGCAGACAAAGTCCTACTCCGCGCCTCCACTGTAGCTTTTCCAGCCAGGCGCAAGGCGGGAAAGAACATCTCCGTCGTCGCGGATTGCCCATGGGGAACCAGTCCACAGTCAATTCAGTCCGCGTCGTGGCTCCGCAACAGATCAACGACTTCAAGTTAAACCCAATCTTTGCATCGCCAGCTATCAAAGCGCTTCACAGTGGGTATCCCTTCGGATTATCGCTGGTGCCAATCAAATCGACCAGCTGCAAATCGCGGGCCTTGACCGCACCGATCTGCGCGAGCCCGGGGCATTTTAGGACGAGTGCATTGCCGGTGGCCTGGTAATGCCTTTCCCACTGCTCGCCCCTCTCACTGCTGTAGATTCGGTCGATAGCCTGGAAGATGTGGCCCTCGAGAGCGGTGGGATTCGTGAGGACTATAATCGCCCAGTGAAGTCGCAAAACATCTATAAATCTAAGTTGCCAAATTCTCAGACCGTCCGGATTTTGTTAGATGGTATTGCTCCGGGGCCGGACTACGCCGGCCTCAATCGCGATCAGCCTCTCCGCCTTGTCGTCTCGCTCGCCCCAGTACTTGTCCTCGTCCTTCCCAGGCCACAAAATCTCCTTCCTCAGAAACGCCCTCACGTGGTTATACCCGACTGCCAAATATGTGATAACCAGCGCCATGGTCATCGCGCTCCCCACCCACCCTACCACACTGCTCTGGAACATCTTTCCAATGCTGATCGTCGCGATCGTGAAACCGACGTTGGGGAACACGAACGCCCACCAGTTGAGCCGGAAGCGCATCTCGCGATGCGCGGCGACGCACGCGAGCACGCTGAGGCACCAGAACCAGAGCGACAGCGCCCAGATGAACACGCCCGTCATCGTAGCGAGTACCTTCAGTATCTGCACCGTCGTCCCCGCGGCCGCGGCGGGCCCAAAGTACGCCGAGTGCATGGGGAAGTCATTCGCCAGGCCGATGAGTGCGAGCGCGGTGAAGCTCGGCGGGCCGACGGCGATGAACATGCCCGCGCGCGACTCGGGCGAGGGGAAGCCGTACTGGATCATGCGGTGGATGTACTGGCTGTACATCGCGAGCGAGATGAGCATGCCGAGGCCCTGCGCGGTGAGTGCGGCGACGATCATCGCGATGGCTTGCTCCGGCGGCTGGAAGGCGGCGCCCGCGGAGGCGATCGTGCCGGAGAGCATGAAGGGGAAGATGGGTAGGTCCCATGCGGGGGTCATATCGCTGAGCTTCAGCGCGGGGCTGGTGAAAAGGAGGAAGTAGAGCCCCACCGCGGCGACGAAGCTCACGGCGAAGTAGAGCCAGAATAAGACGCGGTATACGACGATGAGCCACGGACCACAGCTTGGGATGCCGTAGCGTGCTATCGCGGTGATGATTGTTGCAAGACTGAGGAGAGGGGTCGCGGCGAATAAGCTCTCAGTCGGGTGGGTGAGGGATGCGCAAAGGGTGCCGGGGAAGCGCACGAAGCGGTATGTTATGCAGAGGGTGACCAGGCTGAAGATGCATAGATCCCACATGTAGACCACCTTGCCTATCGTCTGGAGGCCAGTGAAGGTATGAGGTTGGGTCTCTGTGGAAAGCAGGAGGCTCAGACCGCCGGTGGCCATCGGTAGCGTGAACCATGCCTGTAAGAGAATTAAAAAATCAATACTTGGGATTTTTGAAACCAAAGGGTCGAATATTTACCCAGGTAAAGTGCTCAAGGCGGTCGAGGAAGTGTATCGTTGGAGGTTCATCATCGGCTTCACCCTGGGGTTTATGCATCGGCTCAAGCCGCACATCTTTCTTCTCCACGATTCGGGCAACTTGTGTGTCGTCACTGTTGTCGAGGTTTTGCATTCGGAATCTCGGGGACATGTAGGAGGGGGGACACAAATCCGTATGTCGTAGGTGGCAATGGCAAGGACGAGAGTGTGGGCAGAAAGACACGAGGTGGCAGCGGTAATATAGCTTCAATGCACTGCAGCCTGGAGGAGACTCGCTTCAAACACGCTCTGAGCTATGAGTGTCGAGTAAGCGGTGAGTTAGCGGCGAGGACGGGGCGAACTGGCGGTCATCGGGAGTCGAGAGCTGAAGGAGAAGCATCGAGGCCGTCAGTGGGGGTCGTTCGGCGGCGGACGCATTTGGTTGTCACGTTTTTAGCTGATGCGGAAATTTTTGGCGGAGAGGTCGAGCCCGAGAGCGTTGAAGATAGCCAAGGGTTCCAGACAGGCCCAAAGGTATCTTTGGTTGTTACCCGGGTCGAATGAAAACCATATCGCTTTCATTGATTATTTTCAAGTACCATAACATACGTAGAGGCTCTCTGTGTCCGTGTATGCAATAGTCTGTGTCCGTATCTGTGTGTAGTACGCGCAACAAGTCCTGTATCCATCTGTATCCATCCCCCAAACTCCTAACAGCGACCCACTTACGCCACAGCCGTGGGCGCAGGCGTCGGCTCCGGGGCACGCGCAACGGCATGCTCGAACCCAGTGTCCCGGCGGCGCTTCGCGGGGGCGACGGTGATGCTCGGGAGCGACACACAGTTGGACGATTTGGCGACGGGGTGCGCGGAGGGCGTGGGGCTGGTGCCTTGGTGCCAGGTGGAGGTGCCGTAGACGCCCATGGGGAGGCTGAGGGGTGGGTCAGTAAGGGAGACACATACGACAGAGCTGAAGGGAAGGGAAGGAGGGACGGAGCGGGGACGAGAGATACGAAAGTAGGAGGTGTAGAGGAAGGAAGGGGGGATGGGGAGGGTATTTGGTAAGATGCGGGAGCGAAGGAGATCTACGAAGAAGGAAATGGGGATGGAAAATGAAAGGACCGCAATGCTTTCAAGGCCGCGCCGGTCGTGGTCACGACCTGGGCTGCTTTGCAGGCGGACGGTGGTGCGATGAAGACAAAAGCAGGAGGGGGAGGGGGATAGAGGGGATGCGAGGGGGAGAGCCACATTCGCATTTATTACCGATAGAGGCGGTAAGAATGGGAAGGGAGCGGGGGGAAGGCGGGGTGCGACGGGTGAGGGAGAGAGGGAAGTTGAAGGAGGAGGAGAGAGGAAGCGAAGAGGAGGAGCGAAAAGCAGGAGCAGCGGAGCGGGAGCGGGGCAAGCAGGAAACCAGGACAATCAAGTGCGAGGGGGGAAGACAAGGGCGGCAAGGGGGAGGAGGGAATGATAACAAGAGCAAGAACCACTCACTCATCATCCGCATCGCAGTTCTCAAACTTCCCCGCGTCGTAGTTCGCCGGCATGTTCTGCAAATACCCACATCATTAGCGTCTTTCTACAGCACAAAGCAAAGCAGAAGAGGGAAGGAGGGACACGAGAAAGAAGGAAAGACACGCACCCACTCGCACCCCATAACATCATAGATATGCTGGCAGTTCTGCGCGGCATTAGGCCCGGTGCAGGCGCGGAAGCAGAACTCGGTGTCGGAGATGAAGCTCGTCCACTCGTGGTACTGCTGCGCCGTGCCGAAGGTGTTCCCGAAGACCAGGCCGCCGACTAAACGCCATGGTCGTCAGCTATCTAGCGTCCAAACAGAGGGGAATGGGTGGAGACGCACTGGGGTTGCCGTTACCGTCCGCGCCGTGGGGGTCTAAAGGAAAAGAGTGAGGGGCAAATAAGAAACGGCGGAAGTAGGGGAGACGCAGACTGACCGAGCTCGCCTCCCTCGTCGCCTCCGGGGATGTTCAGCTTGGTGAAGTCGCCGACACCAGTGACCTGCAGACGTTAGGACGACACGCGACCGCAAGTGCCACATCGCATACCTGGACATAGTCGGGGGTCGTGACGAAGTGCACGCCCGTAAGTGCGCCATTGGGGATGGTACGCGTGCCGCGGCCAGACTTGGTGCACCACGCGACCTCGTCACGCTCCGTGTCGCCGATCGTCCCGGTCGAGGGAGGCGCCCACAGGCAGAAGTCGTCCGCAGAGCTACGCGTCGCAATCAGCACGGATTCGAAGGGAATGAGAAGGGGGGAACGCACTTGAGCCAAGCGGTCTGGCACTTCGAGCTCTGGCTGGAGGTGGTACCGCACGCGTTGGTGCCGGATTGCCCGTTCTCCGAGGTCGCGGGGAGCGCGTTGGCGGAGTAGCCGGTATTCCAGACCTGGTTCGCGTTGGTGTTGCTGCAGTCCCAGATTTGCGGCTGAATGAGAACACTTTATGAGTGCTTAAGCAACAAGGGAAGAGCAAGGCAACGTACGTGGTTGCCGTCGGCGGTGCTCCCGCCGGTGAGATCCACGCACTTTCCGTGATTCGTCCAAGAGAGGTGATAGTCGCTCTGCGCAAAAAAATATCAGTCACCCGCCATGTCTAAGAACAGAACACGCACGGTGTAATACCACTGCTGGTTAGCATTGTTGTTGGTCGAGCACGTCCAAATCTGGAGCGTGTTGCCGTTGGTGGTCGTGCCGTTGATGACATCGAGACACTTGGTGTTGCTGAAGAGCTTGACGCTCCCCCCGCTGAACGTCCACTTCTGGGCGTCCGCGCCGGTGCAGGGCTGGATCGTGACGAGCGCGCCGTCGGTGTTCGAGGCGGCCGTCATGCATTTTCCTGACAGCGAGATGAGACTTTGAAAACAATCCAGAAACGGCGAGCGTACCAGAATTGAGACCGGGCTCAAGGAGCAACGCGCCAAGGTACCTTGGGTATCCGTTCAGCCAATCCAGCGTTGGGCGAGGTACTTATACATACGCGGGAGTCTGCGCCTTGACGAGGGTGAAAAGCAGCGAAAGCGCTGGGGCGAGGCGAGGGTAACGCATAGTGGATTTGAAACGAATGTGGGGTAATTAAAGGATCGTGAAGAGTGTCGAGGCCGAGAAAGAACTTTGCAGGGAGGCAAAGAGCTAAGAAAAAGACGACCTCGCCGTGGCCGTGGTTTATATGTTCCGCGTTCGCGACACGTGAGATCATCCATGACCCCCTGTCGCCAAGATCCAGTCGCCAACGAACAATTCCCAGCTCCCCGAAATCCGTTAATGGGGCTTTCACGAGCCATGTCTTGGCATCGTGTATGCGACGGCCACGGCAGTCCTTAGGAAAGGCACTAAAATTGCTGCAAGTGGGCGAACTTGAGGCGAGGAAGCTCTTGCTGGCGTTCTTCTCGGCGCTGCGAAGAGCGAATCGGAGCCTTCGTCGTTGAAACGCGGCCATTCGTCGCCCATCCTGGTCCTAACGGGGCTTTTCGCCGACCAACAGTTGCAGGTGGATGGAGCGCGGTCGAGAGCGCAATTGGCCGGTTACATAATGCCGTTATGCGAAACACGTTGGGAACACGCCCACGTGCAGTAACGCGTCGCATAAGCAGAGGGATAAATTAAGAGTCTCGAAGACGACGAGGGCCGTGCTAATTCATGACAGCCCGCAATTCGGTCCCGACTGAGTGCGGTCACCTATCGGTTTTCTCGGCTTGCGGAAATTGTGGCGAGTTAACGTTGAAAGGTGGTTCTAAGAAAGCAAGGAAAAAAATTGAAACATCGACCGGGAAACATGAGAGTCGTAGGACGTCCTAAAGCACCGTCAGTGATTCGGCGGCGCGCAAGGTTTGGAATAAACAGGGGCTTGTATATACCATTGACACGAATTCAAAAGAAATCCCCGCGTCCCTTCAAGTCCTCGAACTCGGAGGAGCTCATAAATCTAGCATCGAGTCCCTGTTCCCGGAGCGTTTGGAGCCGAGTTTCGATACTAGCGCGCAGAGGAGCAGGCGATTGATCAGTATGAACCAGGCGAAGACACTCCAAACGGCAGGGACGAGTGGGCTGGATAAGAGATCGCCCCATCGAGAAGAAGTCGTCCCACGCAAAATCCTCGTCGTTATCATCGGGGTATCTGGTTGGGTCGTAGCCATAGAGGAACGAGGTCAGACTGGGACACTCGGTCAGGGCACCAAACATGGGAGCCTTCAGCCGCCGACGGAATACTGGGTCCGCGGCGAAAAGATAGGTGAGCGCCGGAAGGCCCTGAAACAGCGCGACGAAGTCAGAGCTGGTCTCGTAGCAATGGGAGATCATTAACACTAGTTTCGTCAATGTCGATGTGCAGGAGGAACGCTGGAGGAAGGAAAGGAGATGTGTGGGATCTTGGTAGACGAATGAGGAGAGGGTATGCAGCGAAGGGGTTTCGACGCAGTCGAGGGGTACGAAGCTGTGCACACAGAGAAGGCGGAGACGCGGTAGTAGGATGGCCTCCACCTCTCGGTTGTCGCCCTCATCCAAAGCAATGGTGCATTCCACAAGGAGTGGGGCGACGATTTTCAGGATGTCCAAATGGGAATCCATGTGAGCGGTCCCGCGATAGCGAGTTATCTGTGTCCAGGGCAGCAGTGGGAATTCGCCAAAGTCCTGCCCGTCTAGAACTACGTCGCGCAAGGCCGGGGCGGCCAGAAACACGTCAGGAACTGGTACGTCAGGGTCAGAGACCAGGTCCAGTTTCTGTAATTGCGCGAGGCGGCCGGCGGTGGGAAGTAGCCAAGCGAGTAAGGTATCGTCATAACATTCCTCCAGCTCCTCCCCGTCGGGGTCCCTGACTGTCAAGTAAAGGGCACGCCAGCGGCCACACTGGGCCACAACTTGCTCCAAAAAAAGAGGATGGTAATACTCGCCGCAGCGCCAAAAAATGTTGAGTGGTGCATTTCCTGATCGTGCGAGTTGGGTCTCCAGCATGGGGAGGGGGTGGTCGTCTATGTCTATGAAAGTAATAGAGATCGAGCACCAGAGTGGAGCGTATGGCACCGCCGCATCTCGCCAGGATCGGGATATATGCCCTAAGTACCAGGGTGGCGGTACTGCGGTCCTTGTTCTGTCTTCATCGTCCTCGTTGCGCCATGCAAGCTCAAATATCTCGCAAAGCAACTCCGGTGGCATGCGACGCAATGGAGAGATCACAGCACGGTGCTGTCGAACATATTCTGCCGTTTCATCGCGTCTTCGAGTCAGCTGCGCCAGGGTAGCGTGCAGACTGTCGATCTGGGCATTGAACGCGTCCAACCGATCCTGTGCGTTGGAGACGAGGTCACGAAGGAAGGGAAGGTCCGGTTCGAGAGGGATTTCGTTGCTTTCCAGAAGGCAGGTCAAACTCTGCGAAGGGGCGTCGAGTTTCGGGAGGTGGAGAAGCGATACACTGGTCTCCTGGTCCAGTGGCACTCCACATGTCGCGCATAGTTTTTGCATGGGAGAGATGGGAAAGGATCGCGGAAACGCGTACTGTGAGTAGAGCGTCAGAATTGTGAGATTTCGAATTTCAAGGAAACGCGGGGATAAGCACGCTACTTTCGACCTTGCCCTTCCGAACTAAACGCCATTGACCCAACGCTGTTGCGCAGCACGTGACCCGGTGATCCCCGTCGGCTCTCGGCATCTCGCGCTTCTCCGCAACTTCCGCCGTCTTCGTCCACACTTTTGAGACCCTTTCAGCGTTATCAGGGAAGATGCAGACGATTTGATCTGTCTATCAGTATTCCTCACAGATATAACTTTCCTACAATCTTACTCTTCAACTTGAATATTTAGCACACCAAGCTTCCACTTGCTTGTAAAAAAAACATCAAGGGTACTACACAAGGTGCTGAGCTGGTCTCAAGCTTTTTGTACTTTGAATATAAACAACTAGTGAACCACAAAAATCGTACCGAGCTTCCGAGTTGTGGTTACTGCACGACATGTCACGGTCATGTGAGTCGTGTCACATATCATCATCGTGTTCCGGCTTCTCTTCCTCACGTTCCATCGCGTCTCTCTGCGCTTCTGAAAGATGGAGCCGAAACGCTTCTGTCCGAAGTGCCGCACGGACAAGGAGATCTCCTCGCAGCACTGGAAAGCAAAGTTTGGAAAAGACGGCTTTCAAATTACCGCCAATTGCCGCAAGTGCCTTGACCAGGCTGCGGATACGATGCGCAAGAGTCGCAACAAATCTGAGAAGGAGAATCCAGAGAACCAGAATGACGCGTCAGAATTCATCGGCTTGGATGCATTGCCTGTAGACGCGTTTCTGAACGCGTTATCCGAGGCCGGTGATGTCTACCTATTCTCCGCATTGGTTGATATCACGTCTTTGCTCGACGAAGAAGAAGATGAGAAGGCTGATCTCGAGGAACGCCACTTTACCGACAAGTTGGCTCGCCGTATTTGGGAAACTCTTGACTACCGGTTTATGTACGAAGTCCTTGCAACTCGTGCCGAACACTGATGACCCCGCCACTAGCTACCATTCCAAACATCCTTTCAAAAATAGCGCAACTACACGGTATGAATATAATTGTGCCCAATCTGCCACTCGGCAGCACAAGTCAAAGAAAAGTGATACGGCCAAAAACCGGGACAAAGCGCGATTCGAAACCTTTGACTGCCAAGGTTGGCTCACTATCTGGGCTGCATCAGGAGACAACGAGTGTTTTGTCCGTGTTCGTCACCAGGAATGCCATGAAAAATATGTCTGCATAGATATACCCGAAGACGTCAAAAAATATGTGTCGGAACACACACAAATGAGTGCTCCCCAGGTACGTTTTCAACCGTAAAAAAATAGATGTCTGTAACTGACGGTCTAAAGCTATGGAAGGAGATACTTAAGTCGCATCCACAGCCCGATTTCACGCCCAAGGCAGTGTATAATCTTTTATCGAGGAAAAAGCGGGTGTATTGGCATCGTTGTGACGACGAGGTGGAGTCCGCCAAGACCATCATCAAGGAATTTAGTGCCCACGATTCTATGTATGAAGCCGAGCCGATTCCCATGCCCGAGAGCCCAGAAGACGGGATTACAGCACTCGCTTTTGCCCTTCCGTCATTGATTCGGAAATGGGGTGGTACTATACGCGAGGTTGCAATTGACTCAACATGTATGTTGGTTCATTTTTTGTTCAATATGGAGGACTTATTTATTATGTCCTGACTCCCAGTCAATACGAACAAGGCCGGCTTCGAGTGCTACGCCTTGCTCGGTGAAGTTTATGGTTCGGGACTGCCACTTGGCTTCGTCTTCTTAAAGTCAAAAAATCCCGAGCCAGGGAAGAAAGAGCAGTATATTCGTTGTCTCATCAAACACTTCACCAAGGTCTGGGAACTCAAAATGATTCAGTTTGGGAGCGACAAGGAAATAATCGAAATCAATGCCGCCCTGGCAGAGCTCCCGGACGAAATCAAGTACCAGCTGTGCTTTTGGCACTCCATCCGGATTGTCAAGGGCCGTTTATGTGTTCTCGGAAGGCGCCCTGCCTGCTATGACGCCAATGAAGCGTTCAGTGAGTTCGACTGGATTGACAGGCTCTTTGTTCCTGTGGCGCAGTTGGACCCCTCGCTACGCACCGAGGTAAGGCTTTTTTCGCTCATAAAATGGTCTCTTTCAATCCATCTTCTTCCAGGACCGTCTCAAGGTTGCCCAACAAGTCATTCCAACGATCAAAGTTCGCCTTGGCGGGGAACTCCTCCCCACTGCACCTGCACGGCCAAAGATCCGAATAAATGGTAACCTTGTGCGTGTTGGCAATGGGGACACAGATGCTGAACTGGAAGCTTTTGTGGACTCTTTGGACGACAACGACGAGGGCGAGGATCTTGAAGAAGACCCAGATGCGGTCGATCGATTGGACGGTCCCGCTTCATGGTTTGAACCAGGCGAAACAAGTTTCGCCACGGACAGATCATACGTTTTCTGTCCTGCCCCCCATCGCAAACAGATTCTGCGAATCTTTATCCGCCATTTTTGCGAACATCCATTCTTCCCGGACCGCACAGGAAAAACACGCACGGCGAAGCAGATTAGGTATGACGCAGTACATGAGATGTATTGGTTTTGTCACCAGCGCGGCCTCCGTGAAGTGTGGGGTTATATGTGGAGCGCCTGGTATTGCCCGGCAAAGTACAGGCTCTGGGCTCGCTCAAGTCAACCAGATTTCATTGGGCGATGGCGCACCACCATGGCCGTTGAAAATTTTTGGCGTAATCTGAAGCACGAAACCCTACACCATCTCGTTCATCCCCGCCTTGACCAGCTCGTCTATCTTATCCTCACAGATGTGGTTGCGGCCTTCGCGGCAAAAATGCGTATATTTGATGAAGACTACCGCCCCGGGAGACCCAAACCGCTCACCCCATTCCAAAAGGCATTCAAAGCCAGGTGGAAGGTGCTTGCAGCGCGTCCATTGGGAACACGCCAATACAAAATTGACCTCGTTCGCTGGCTTTGCTGGTGTGGCTCGCAGAAGTACGACGCATATTGTCTTTGCAAGCACCTCGTGCAGGCTGTTGAACCACCGGACCCCGTTTTTTTCCGCGAGGTAATTCGGCGACGTGTTGTTCCACTTTGTCGGCACCGACTTCTGAAGCCAAAAGACGGGTTTGAGCTGGAATTTGGGGAAGTCGATGGGTCGGTTTCGGATGGGGATTATGTTGCATTGGCCGCTATGGCGCCGCGAGGTATCAAACGGAAGAGAGATACCGACATCCCACAACCGGTCAAAAAAATGGCCATGGATCGAGGTACAGGGGAAGAAGAGAACCCTTTTATTCTGACGTCTTCACCGATTCCTGGATCGTCTTCCCCGATTCACGAAGACGAGGGATCTGGAAACGAGGAAGAGGTGGGTGACCATACTGTTTCACTTGTGCGCTCCACACTAATTTTTTGCAGAAGGACGAACTTATGGAATTCTTGCAAGAGCGTGTCAACGTGCTGCGGGAGGCCGCAGATGTCATCGAGGGCCAGCTCCAGACTCCAGGGGCCTCAAGTGTGTGGTTGAAGTCGATGAAAAGAAAGAACATTGGTGGAGATGTGGCGAAGATGGTTGCAGATGTTGAAAATTTTGCTGGGACCTCGAAAAAACGTCGAACGACATGGGCGCAACCCGGGATAAAGAAGTCGGCGAGATACACGGAGAACACCCAGGGTTATGTTAAGCCTTAATGGATAGTCAATGAATGTTTAGTAGCTTTCTGACCGTACGGTACAAAGAAGATTTTCGCCCAAAGGTGTTGACTGCAAGTTGACTGTTCCACATTATTGATTGATGATTATTTTGGACAAAGAATGAAACTAGTCAAAGTACACAATGCCGCTGAAAGGTCGCCAAAAGTGTTGCGCGAGACGGTGGAAGTGTCGAGGAAGACGGCGGAAGTTGCGGAGAAGCGCGAGATGCCGAGAGCCGACGGGGATCACCGGGTCACGTGCTGCGCAACAGCGTTGGGTCAATGGCGTTTAGTCCCTTCCGATCGACGCGACTTTCAGACTTTGAGACAGTGGGAGTCGGAGTAAGACTGCTGAGGGGGGTCGCAGCGTCGATTTGAAAGAGATCTGGGGCACAATTCCCTACAATTCTGCGTGTGAGTCTGAAAGGGTGGCTGAGCAAACTTTGAAAAAATTGAAAGGAGACTCGAACGGCAGGTGCACGTGGCTTGACGCGACGCGACGGAGGCCCGAGACATACGCAAACAAGGACCTGGCCGGTATATAATTTCAATTCTCTTCAGGGGCAAGAAATCAAGTGACACGGACGAGTCGCTGGAATTTACTGGAACGAGATTTAAAGGGGGAAAGCATACAACACCTTCTCGCGCCGGCCTGGCTGAGACAAATATACTCAAAACGCAAATCGAAACACCGTGCTGGCGTGGATGTGATGGTGGTGGAAGCTGCGAGTGAGTTTGTAAAGCACATTCATGAAGTCGGAATTGCTGGGCGCAGTAACGAAAACTCGGCTCATATATTTGTCAATGACAAAGGGAATTTCGTTTGTCAAAAAGAACTGCTGAAGTTGACCGGATTGTATTTACTCGCATAGAAGGCCACTGATGTAATTGACTGCTCTTGACTGGTGAGCTAGCCAGTTTATAGAAGGTATATTGTCGAGTTTACGATACTTATCGGGACCGTTAGACGAACAAGAACGAACGGTGGGAGAGAGAAAGGAGAAGGACGGAAGAGAAAAGGTGATGAAAAACGAGGGCAGGTTTTGCGAGAGGGAACTGGGCTGTTGGGCAACGTGGATGTCCAACGAATGCTTCTTCCAAATACCTTCAAGCCGGGATTTCCATATTTGGAGACGTGAAGGTGAGTTCCAAAAGGGGTTTCTCTCCCAACATCAAACCGCACCGGAGCATTCCAGAATCCACAGGGAAGTAGCATGTCGCTACTAGCAAGGATACTGAACCAATCGTACCCCATCGCTATTGCGCAATACGAGCGAGATGATTTCACCGTTGGGAGTGAAGAAAAACTTCACTGGGCGATTATAGTCCTGACGAATCCCACCGCTCTCGAGGGCCACATTTTCCAGGCAATCGATCGAATCTACAGCGATGAGAGGGGCGAACAGTGGGAAAGGCATTACCAGGCCGCCGGAAATGCGCTCGTCCCAAAATGCGTCGGGCTCGCGCAGATCGGTGCGGTCAAGGCCCGCGATTTGCAGTCGCTGGTCGATTTGATTGGCACCAGCGATAATTCGAAGGGATACCCCACTGTGAAGCGCTTTGATAACTGGCGATGCAAAGATTGGGCGCTTGAAGTCGTTGATCTGTTGCGAAGCCACGACGCGGACTGGATTGACTGTGGTTTGGTTCCCCCTGGGCAATCTGCGACGAGGGAGATGTTCTTTCCCGTCTTGCGCCTGGCTGGAAAAGCCACAGTGGAGGCGCGGAGTAAAACTCTGTCTGCCCCGCCATGTGTGGAGTGGCTGCAATAGCGAACGTCGTCCTCCGTGATTAGGCACAGTGCATTTCGAAGCAGCTAACTTTTTTAATGTATAATCATCGTTATCCGATCGTATGTAGAACACAGATAAAGAAGGTGTATGGAGCAACAAAAAGCAGGCCAAGTACGTCGCTGATATAAGCCAAACATCAAAGCAAGTCAGAAGAAATCTCCCCACCCCAGAAACTCGTCGTAGTCTATGAGGGCAGCATCCAGTCCCTCATCCCGTAGCATTCCCATTTGGGCCTTGATGTCTGCCTCGATGTATGGCTCTCGCTCTCGCTCTCGGTCTTCGTGCCAATTGAGGCACACTGAGTAGACGAGACGGAGGTATTTTAAACGACATGGCCGGCCGGGTTCAAGGCGGGAATTCGCCATGGCAAAGAAAGGGTCCGCCGCAAAATCAGAGATGCTCATGTGGAAGATACTCGGATTGTATCCGAACGAAAATGAGGCCAGATTGGGGCAGACCTCTGGCAGAGCCAGCGCATTGAACAGATTCGCTTGCGTGACGTCGTTGCTGAGCAGGGTGCCGATGAGAAGGCAAGTGAGCGCAGTAAGCTCCCGAAGTAGAGGGACAAGCCTATCCACAAAATCGCAACCCGTCACGGCTAATTTTGTTAGCGGGCAGGAAGAACAACGGATAAACGCAAGAAGTGTGATTGAGCATGCACCGCCCACTGAACTGAGGGTCTCGAGTAACGGCGCTGTAAAATGACCGAGTACTGTGTAGCTCTGTACACAAAGACGGCGAAGGTGGGGAAAAGTGACCACCTCCGGAGGATGCGCGAAAATCCATTCAACTCCTAAGGCGCACTCCACCAGGGTCGGAGCAGCAGCTTTGAGAATTTCCATATGCTGCGCCATTGTGTAAGACCCACGGTAGTGAGTGAGCTGGGCCCAAGGGATGCTGACCGACGGCGAGGGCGTGCCAAAATTCCGCCCGGTGAGAATGACCTTTCGCAGGGCTGAGGCGGGGGAAAAGACCTCTGGTATCACCAGATCAAGGTTTGGTGCAACCAACTCCAATCTTTCCAAATGCGCGAGGTGGCCCGCGGTGGGACTCAGCCAATCGAGCATTGAGGAGTCTTCGCCCTCCGTATCACCATCGGAGTTCCCAGCGTCTTCGTCAGACACTCTGTTCGCTACCGTGCAGTCCAAACACAGGCTATGCCAGCGGCCGCACTGCGCCACGACCAGTCCCAAACACCGAGGATCGACAAATTCGACACGTCTCCAGAAAACCCGGAGCAGTGCATTGCCCGATCGCGCTAGTTGCGTCTCCATCATGGCGAGCGGGCAAATGCCTTCCGATGAAGTAGAAATAGAGCACCAAAGCGGGGGATATGACACCGCCGCGTCTCGCCAGGATCGGCAGATATGTCCAAGGTACCAGGGTACTCTCGCGGTATTCGTTGTATCCTCGTCCTCCTCGCTAAACCATGCGAGCGCAAAGATCTCGCAGAGCAGCTCCGGCGGCATGCGGCGCAGTGGAGAGATTACGGCGCGATGCTGGCGAACGTATTCTGCGGTCGCGCCGCGTGTACGAGTCAACTTCGTCAGAGTAGACTGCAGACTGTCGATTTGGGCATCCAGCTGGTCCATTCGGGCCTGGCCGCAAGAAATGATGTCGCGAAAGAAGGGAATGTCGGTCTCGAGAGGGATGTCGTTACTTTGCAGAAGGTAGGTCGAACTCTGTGAGGGGACTTCTCGCAAGTCCACGGATGCTATGATGTCTTTAGGGAGCGCACCACACTTCCAACACAGTTCACCCATGAGAAGATTAGCTCTAGCACTGCCAGAAGGCTGGATTTGGCGGTGAAGAGAGAACGGCAGATTATGTCAGCTCGTCCAAGTCGCTCAAAAAGGCAATCGGAGGGAAATCGCCGATCGGACGCGCGATGTTCATCGTAATAGTCATACGCGGGAACAAAGATGGGCGGCCTCGTTGGGAGCGGCCACGGTTCGTTCAGATGCAGCTTCCGAACGGAGGTATAGAATGGCGGAAAGTGTAGGTAGGGAGCAATGGGATATCTAAGTAGGGATAAGTTATGGTGTCCGACAAATCTCAAGATATGTATTGAGCCAAGTTGCGATGAGCTATATACGAAGACGATTGACCGAGATATCAGACGATAGCCAGCCGCACAGCCTACCCGGTTGGGCCGACACTGTCTGCGTTCGACCCGTCAAGCCCTCAAGCTTGCTCGCAGTCTTGATGACAGTCGGTGGGGGCCGCCGGGGGTGATGCGCGCGCAAGCACCGCGGTGAAGAGTCAAAAGCTTCGTATTTTTGTGCGAGGAGATGGGTGCATGCTCGCAGACTTGCTTCCGGTATTTCCAAATTCCTGAGGCGCGACGTTCTCCTAGCTTTGTCGCCTCCCGCGCGAACTGTAGATCGCAAGCAGATCGCCACGCATTTAGGGCTCCGGGGTGATGAGGGGTTTCGATCGCCGGACTGGGACGAAGGGCCTCAAGACCGGCACTCCCACTCAGGCCGGCCCCTTCCTGCAGCTTCGTCTCCGTCCCGGCGACTGCGCAACCGCATTCCAGGGGAAAGGAGAAGCTCGTCGAGGCAGACAGAGCGCGGGAATTGGGAACAAAAGAAATTCAGCGAGCCGCGAGCAAGCTATCTGACGCTGCACGCCTCCGGTCATGGTACAGAGCACTGTGCCATCCTCCTGCAGTGCCCTCCGCTCCACCTGTCCGTCCGTACGGACTCAGCCCTGAGCGCCGCAGCACCGTCAGCGTCGGCGTCTAGCGCGTCTTCGTCTGGACCGTGCCTGTTCGCTGTCCAGGGTACGCGGCGACGGATGCGCGGATGCGTCCGCGATTCGAGCAGGTACGAGCGCCGTGGGCTCGGGGAACCCATGAGCGCAATGCGCGTCGAAGTCCGTCGGTGTCGACTCGGTGGACGACGCCGCCAGCGCCGCCTTTTTCGCGCTTGCTTTCCTTCGCGAGCATGGTGCCGTGGAGAGACAATGGTGCCAACGAAGTGAGCTTTCTGGCAAAACTGCGTCATCCATACACTCGAGTTCCCCCCCGCGCTCGCTCTTTTGCACCGCCAGGCACGGTAAACCCGTCCTGTGCGAACGCGGCGGGCGACTCGATCCAGGGTACAGTTGCGGCATGGGTGTCTTTGCCGGTGAGCGACTATCAGAGACGTATTTTCGATAGAGCCAGTGGATACAGCACCCAGAAAGGGTGGATTCAGCTGTGCGTCGGCGTATCACAGTCAATCCAAATATACTGGACAGCGCGGCTTACGTGTCCCCTAGATCGTCCTCTATGCCTCCGAGTCGATGTCCGAAGACGGACTATATAGCTATGGGACGGGACTCTAAGTCCTCGTCAAGAGGCCAGTGCACTCCAGGGATGTCGATGCTGGAGGCTTGCAGCTCATGCCGACTTTGCATGGCCACACACTCTAGCACCGTAAAGCCAAGCTCGTCACCCGTGTCGGCTTCCCGAAAACTCTTCAGCCTGCAGCCCCGCGGAGGAGATCCAGCGTTGTCCATACAATTCATAGATTCTGGGCCTCTCTGGACGAGATTTGCCATGTCGTTGCTTCAAGTCATCGATGGGGAGTTCTCAGGTATTAGAGGAAAGACAAGTCCATGAAGCGCACAGCGAGAGCCAAGAGGTACCCGCCGGAGAATGCCGAAACACAGCCTTATGGGATGGGGGGGTCCGGGGAGGTCTTATTTCACTTTTTGGAAAAGGTCTTAGAACCTTTCAAAAACGCGTTTGGAAGGGTCTTGAAAAAAAAGAAGTTTTTTTGGTCTTTTTCGGTACTCGTAATCAACTCGTAATCCAGCGGTGTTATCAAGCTGCAATCAAGCTGCGAGAGTTTGCACGCAGGATGCTACTGCAGAGGTAGCAGAATGCCATCGGCCCGGATCTTGTTCGCAGGTAGTGTCCCTCACCTGCGCTGGCTGAACACTGAATTCATGTCCTAAAGTTATCCGCTTCATCCGAAGTCTGCGTTGAACCAAAAGTTGCGATTGTTGTGGAAAGGTGGCCGGAGCTCGGACCAGATAATAATCAGCCAAAACTGTCAGAAGAATCGAACATATTGCTGCCAGAATGTGTTAATAAGACCTAGCGTGTAACATGGTGAGACATTGGGTGCGATTGGGGCGAAACGGTCAGGAATGTCCCGATTTGGACACGCACGTGACCATTACGTATGGGGTGGGTGGGTTCCAGAGGCCGCTAAGTCACTTTTTCGACCCGATGTCGAGAATTTCTTGGGCGGGTACCTCTTGGCGAGAGCTCATTAGATGCAGCTGGTGGCTGTGCATGATGCAGGCTGCCTCCTACCTCCTTCCACGGCGAACTCATGGGCGAACTCTGCTGGAAGTGCGGTGCGCCATCCATGCCCATGCTCGCATCTGTAGACTCGGAACTTCCAGAAAATCCGTCGCAAGCTGTGACCCACCTTCTGCGAAACAATGATATCCCTCTCGACTCTGACATACCTTTCATCCGCGATATGATATGTCATGGTCAGAACTCGGTCGCTAAGCTGGATGCCCAGATTGATGCCTTGTGCCGATTGCGCGAGGAGGCCGCAGAATGCCTCCGCCAGCATCGCGCTGTTCTGTCTCCAGTTCGCCGCATACCGCCCGAGTTGATTTGCGAGATATTCGCGCTGGCATGGTTCAGCGAGGACCACACCAAAAAAATGGCACCAAGGTCTTCGAAGTTGGTTCCCTGGCACTTTGGCCTCATTTGCCGATCGTGGCGGCGTACGGTGCTGGCGTATACACCGTTCTGGTCCTCTGCCCTCACCATCCCTAGATTCCCCTCATATGGCTCCTCCAAATCCGCAACAGATGCGATGATAGAGACCCAACTCCTCCGATCAGGGGATGCACCTCTGCGTGTCCGAGTTATCCACAGTAACTATGCTGCTCGCTTTCTCCACCCTTCAGAGCCGGTCCTTGGCCGAAGCAATCGCTGGAGCACCTTGCTTGTCGACTGTGATGCGGACGCGGAGAAGGCCCCGTTCCACTGGCTTTGTTTCATCGCCGGATGCCTCGCACAATTACAAAAATTGGAGATAGTGACCGCAGACTCCAATATGGCGATACCGGATGTGTTTCTGACCGCCCCTGCTTTGCGAGAGGTCATTCTCACCGGCCGAGATTTCACATCGCACTCGCCGCCGATCAGCATCGCTTGGACACAGATAACCCACTATCGTGGGTTTTACGCGATGGCGCGACATATGGAGATTCTCAGAGCTGCTGCTCCCGCTCTAATGGAATGCGCCCTGGGTGTGGAACCTGGCTTTGAACACCATCCGGAGCTGGTCACTTTGCCCCACCTTCGTCGTCTTTGTGTAGGGAGCTCCGCGGTCGTTGATCATCTTGAAGCGCCGTTGCTCGAGACCCTCATTTCGTTGCATCAGCAGATTCCAAGCCAAGTTCTCGCATTTCTCCGGCGTTCTTCCTGCACGCTAACAAAGCTGGTCATGCTGGAATGCGATGCATTGGAAGAACTTGTCCCGCTGCTTCGGGAACTTCCGGCCCTCAACCATCTTTTTATTGGAGCTCGGTCCAGCGGTGAGTCGGCGCAGACGGCCCTGTGTCATGCGATGACTTCGCCAGAGATCTGCCCAAATCTGACCTCGTTTTTGTGCGGACATGATCCGACTATCCCGGGCATGGTCGCTTCCCATTTTTCGGATTCTTTTTTTGCCATGGTGAATTACCGCATCCAACCCAGCCGCTCGTGCCGTCTAAGATACCTCCGTCTCGTCTACACCCAGGCCAGCACACCGTCATCCAGTGACGAGCGCGACCACATCGAGGCACACGTCAAGCCCCAATTGAAAACCCTTCGGGATACGGGCTTGGATGCTGCCTTTATGTACTACCACGAGTTCCTAGCTTTGAAGGGGCGAGGAGATTTCCTCTGAATCGTTCGACATTTCCGGTATGGGGCTTGATCCAGCTTTGCACAAGTGAACTTGCTGACACGTTCGCAGCTGTTTTTGCAGCCTGTTCGCTAGTTCCGCACACATAAACCTCTGACGAGTTACCTATGCATCTCGCCTTGAATTCATTCCCATCTTTATACGACTCGTTGATCCATCTATCCCGGATTCCCCGGCTCGTTCAATTTCTGCAACGTTGTTCGATCATGTACACCTCGTGTCGTGTCGAGGAAGCGTCGAGACACGCGCATCATCTTCAACCCCCTCCTAGAGTCCACTGAGTGGACCTCCAAATCCTCGAGTACTAATTGCCAAATCAATAAATTATCGTTGCCGATAAAACGCGAAAGCAAGTCACACATGCAACGTGTAGATAGAGCACTTGGTCCTTCCTCTGTCCTATCATCTACATACCACTAGCCCTCTGGATTGACCTTCAGGATGTATTTCAATCACTGTGATTCCTTCGATAATTCTTGGATAATTCCGACCACGAATTTCTTCTCCTTTTGAAACGCGTTGGAGACCTGCCGTGAAACTGGAGCTCGTCGAAAGTATAGGTCCGGACATTCCGACCTCGCAAGCTTTCGCGGTGGGGAGTCTGGGTGAGTCCATATCGGATATGTCAGCATCGCTGACCGGGCAATTTGATGGATCATCTCTTGGTTTTCGACCACCATGAACAGGCTTCCCAACGAGCTCCTGGATCGAATATGCTGCTTTCTCGACCGAAACGAGCTCTCGAAGGTCGTCCGACTCTCTTCTCGTCTCCGGAGTGTTGCAATGCTGCCCTACCTGTCGCGTTTTGGCATTTCGCAGGCCAATCTTCAATCAGGGACATTGTCGCTCTCAGACTCATTTTTCATAATACTCGTCGTGGCTCGAATCAAGCCTATCCAGAGACTCGTCTGCTTCGAAGAGGTTGTGCCCGGGTCGCAAATGAGATATCGGAGATTGGCCTCCATCTTGGCCGTGACCGCACCCATCCCGGACATTGTGATATACAACAGGCATTATATGCTCCAGAGAACGAGGAGAGAGGCGGCATATCTCCTCTCGCGTATCCCATCCTCAGCAACTACCACGCTGCTGATTGTCAAGGGCTCGAATTTATCGCTGTCGCATCCACGGTCGTCTCCGCCTATTCAGTGGAGGTTGCTTCCCCCTCCCCTGGGATCCTCCGAGCTATCTACGGCGATGAAAACCCTCATCGTCATGTTCGGGATCCCGTTGCTATTCGCGTACCTTGTCTCCGCGGTCATCAACTTTGGCGTGGTGTTAATATGGTTATACCGCCGCATTACCAGACCTCCGTGGCCGCAAGACGAGCGTATCGTCGAGGATGCGGGGGTTCTCGTTTTCGACGACTGGATGCGGATCCAAACTCTCCCGGGAAAGCTTACGCTGGTCACTCTCACCGATCAGCGGTGGCCGATACTCGTCATAAGACGAATCCCGGGACTCGCGGATGGCGTGTACTCGTCGCTCCTCGCGTCGGTTGACCTCGGCGTGCACCTCGAACGGTTGACGGTTGAGTCACAGACAAACCTCGTCCACTCCGAGCTAATGGCCTTCATCCAACGCCACCAGCACCTCATCAGCATCTCCGTCGGAACAGACTCGATCCGGGCCTCATCCCTCACCACCATGCCCATGCCCTCCGCCCCGGAGAGCAAGGTATACCAGCTCATCGCTCCCTCGACATACATCCCCTACCTCCTCCCCGCGGCCCCGAACGCCCAGCGCATCTCTATCCTCCCCGCGCTCTCCCCGATGCGGGGCCTTCTCCGCCCCGCGGCCTTTGACCTCCCCGCCTATCGCCGCGCGCTCGACTCCCTCGCCGCTCTCCCCGCCGCACTCCCCGGCGCACACCTCTTCACCGTCAACCTCACCTTCCCCCTCGCCATCACTCACCTTCCCTGGAGCCCCGCCGCGCTGCCCGATGCCGAGGCCCTCGACGACGCGCTCCTCCCCGAGACGCGTGCCACGCGCGTGCAAGCGCTCGGGCTGTGCAATCGGACGCAAATTGCACGAACAATTTCCATCGCGATATCCATACGCGGGACAAGGATGAGCGCACTTTTTTTGTAGAAGACCAGAGCACGGTGAGTTCGCAGATTCGTGGATAAACTGTGAATTCGGAACGGAGATATAAAGTTGTCCGGGGAATAAAACGGACAGTGATTCAGACACACTAGGTTTGGAGCAAGGGAATAAGCAATTCAGGGTAAGTACGCTACTGAAACAATAGGCGTTCAAATCGTCAGATGTGTCAGATAACTACGAAAAATCAGACGTGGTAAGTCGGGCGCTGCCCAAGAACGACACTGTCTACATCCGACTCTGCAAACCCTCGCTCGCAGCCAAGAGTGGCGACCTTGCGCCCCACCTACCACAAAGAGACCTGAGCTTGTTGGGATCGCATTTCAGGGGACACAGGCAGGACACAAGCTTCCTTGCGACCGCCGCGCCCGCTACAGGGGATGCCTTCCGCCCTCATTCCATGGGTTTCAAGACGAAGATGTCGGGGAGACTTTATCCTCGACGTGCATGAACTGTGGCGTGGGGAGTGAGGGGGATGTAGCCTGAAGTCGTTGCACCTTCAGCACGACAGCTCGGAGTGTCTTCGACGAGGGGGAAACAGAGGAACGCGGGTTGGGGAAAATGCTGGTCCTTGTTGATGCCCGAGGACGACGCCGCCTCGGTAGGGACGTGGACGGTAACATTTTTGACCTGCGATCTCCTCGATGGCCGGACTGGGACGAGAGGCCTCGAGACCAGCACTCCCAGTCAGGCCGGCCCTTTCCTGTAGCTTCGGCTCCTTGCCTGTGACTACGCAACCACCATCCAGGGGGAAAGGAGAAGCCCGTCGGGGCAGACATTGCACGGGGATTGGGAAAGAAAGAATTCCAGCGAGCTGCGAGCTAGCTATCTGACGCAGCGCGCCTCCGGTCATGGTAGAGCGTGCTGTGCCCTCGCCCTCCGCTCCTGCGCGCTGATCCACCGTACGGACTCAGCCCTGAGCGCCGCAGCACCGTCAGCATCGGGCATCGGCGTCTGGCGCGTCTCCGTCTGGACCGTGCCTGTTCGCTGTCCAGGGTACGCGGCGACAGGCGATTCGAGCAGGTACGAGCGCAATGCGCGTCGAAGTCCGTCAACGTCGACTCGGTGGACGACGTCGCCAGCGCCGCCTTTTTTGCCCTGCTTTCCTTCGCAAGCATGGTGCCGTGGAGAGTCATGCCAACGATGTGCGCTTTTCGGCAAAATTTTGTCCGCGATGCACTCGAGTTCCCTCACGCGTTCGCTCTTCGGCAGGGCGGAGCGCGGGAAAGTCGTCCCTGCGCGAACGCGGTGGGTGACACTGACTCGATCCAGGTTACAGTTGCGGCATGTGGATCTTTGCCGGTGAGCGACTATCAAAGACTTTGCTTCGATAGAGCCGGTGGATTCAGCCTTGCGTCTGCGCGCAGTCAATGCGGTGCGCATATGCTCGACAGCGGGACTTACGTGGAGAATGGTAAATCCCATAAATCGTCCTCTAAGCCCGCCTCGAGCTCCTTTGGGAGAGACTCGTCCCCGCCAGAGCCGCTCGAGGATCAGTTCAGCCAAACCAGCACTGAGCGAGGAGGAAATACATACGCAGGTGTCTACCCCTTGACGAGGGTGAGAAGCAGCGAAAGCGCCGAGCCGAGGCGAGAGTAATGCATTGTAGATTTGAAGCGAACACAAGACCAAGGTCTCCGAGTTGTGGTATCGACGCCATCTCCCCGCATCGGGTGTGCGATGGCCACGGTAGCCACTAACATTGTTGCAAGTTGGCGAACTTGGGGCGAGGCCTCGAGGAAGGTCTTGCTGGCGCTCTTCTCGGCGCTGCGAAGAGCGAATCGGGAGTAGGTTGGGAGCAATAATTTCAATTGCCGGCTACATAATGCCGTTGTGTCATCAAGTTATGTAATGATCGACACGCTCACGTGCAACAACGCGTCGCACAAACAGCGCAACGAGTTTGGGCGAGATAAGTTACTGCTTACGGGGGAGGGGAGAGAAGGGGTGCGTGCGGGGGATAAATAAAGAATGACACCGAAATAAAATTCTTGACAGCGCAGGGTGACTGCGTGAGTACCACGCTAGGCTGCACATTGTGTGTAGTAGTACAGTAGTACGTGCACATGGTTGGGCCAGACGCGTATGCGTGAATTATAGCAGTCAAGTTCCGGTTGAGAGAAGCCCGGGGTCTGAGAAACCCAAACGGTACATCCACGGGAGTCATTACTAGTATGTCGCATTTTGTTTTCTTGTCTCGGACTCGTAAGAACACAACTCAACCAGGCACGCACGCTTCGATAATAGTGGGATCTCACATAGAAAAGGGGGGGATTCTGTCTCACAAGCCAGTTGTTACATCCGCAATCCAAAATCTGTTCATCAATAGAAACGGGCTCTCATGGGGAGAAGGCAGGGATTATATACAAGCCAGTTGTCACACCTGCCACTCAAAGCTCGTTCGTCTCCATGAGCATCCTTCATGTGTTTCGTCCTAAAGGCCCCGCGGCCCCCTTGGTTCTGCCTTCGGCGGAAGGAGAGGAGGCTTCTGTGTCCTTCTATAGTTGGCTGGCGGCTGGTAGCCATACGCGGGGGTGCTTGGCCCGGCGGGCCTCTGTGCGGGGCCCAGCCCGGACTGCGTCGGAGCGCCTTGCCCCACGTTCCTCTGTGCCGAGGAGCCATACGCGGACTGTGTCGAGGCGCCGTATGTCTGTGCCGAGGTGGAGGGGCTTTGCCGTGCGTGATTCGATGGCGTTAAGCCGTGCTTCGACTCGGAATGGTACTTGTTAATGTTCTGCTGTTGATCTGACGTCCATCCCGTGCGCTCCATGCCCTCCAGGAACGGATTCGGATTCGGGAATGGGCGGCTCACAACCTTGCACAAAGTGATTTCGGCATGAAGTTGGATCCACCGCTTATCGTCGCCCAAGGTATGGAAAACCGGCGTCCCATCAGTAGCAAGGGCAATGTGGCCTCCAAAGTACTTCCCATTCGGCAAAAAGTTGTGCTCGACGACTTGGTCGCAATATATATCTCGTCCTGAATCTTGACCTATTATACGCTGACAACGCACGCCTCGCGCAATAGAGTCACACATGGCGTGTGGGCCTTTGAAAAGATCGATAAGAGTCTGCATCTGGGACACACAGGACTTACAAAGCTTATCCTGTTGCTCGCAAGAATTCAAAATGTTGGCTTGCTTTCTGGCACGAAACAGCTCAAAGCATTGGCGCATTTGCTCGAAGGTGAAAGGCGGTACCACCCCGGCAGTGCACGATGCGTAGTAGTAGACGAGATGACCACAGGGGTAGCGCCACCAGTTGAGGGTACACATTCTAATGAACAGCCTATCAGCCTACTAGCTTTCCGCAGCAGTAATATATCTTCTGCAATCTACTATCAGTGTCGGGATAGTGGAACAGTAGAGGTCGACATACACATTGCTGTATGGTGGCTTTGGGTTGAATTGGGTTTGGGTAGGGGCGTTTGGGTTGGAAGTGTTTAGAAGTTGATGGGTATGTTGTAACTCTGCGGTGGTCTGTTTTGAATTTATACCGACCAGAGGCGGTGGTCTCGGGGCCTTCAACACATCACAGGCCTTCTCGGACGCAATCCATCGTGATTTCTTGAACGGCGTTGGTAATGCGAACAATTGCCACAGACCGTGAAACACATTTCCGTGGATGTGATAGCAGCAGGGGTATCTCGGTCTCACTGGCGCAGGCGACCGGACATCATGTCTGAGGCAGAGGGCGGCACTATTCTGGCGATATATTGGACTGCTCCTCCGCGTGGGTACGACGGGAAGGAATGACAGAGGGGGAAGATGTGTTTGTTGCCATTTGGGAGCAGTTAGTGACGGATTCTGATCTGATTCTAGATCTGTAAGTTGGGTGTACATATCTATCAAGTACACGATATGTAGTATAATGATACACGTTCGACGTGGGCGTTGCCCGTTATCCTTCCGTGGGAGCTTTCGTCTTATGTTTCTAGCGGAATGGAGCGCAACATCTCCCCGGCTTTTGCTTGGTTTGCCGCAAGAGCGGAGGTGGGCGCAATGAAGGGGGGCGAATCAAAGCGAGATATCAAATTGGCCAAACAGACCCACAGCCCACCCCAGCCGTACCCTACCCAAGGGCCCTCGGATGGCCTCCCGCACACTTGAAAGCATGTTGAAAAAATGCCTTCAAAGAAACTCTTGCGATGGTGCGCTTTATCGAAGAGAGGACTTGAAAAGTACGCGACGCGCGCTAGTCTTGTAGCATACGTGGTAGCAATTCTTTTCTTGCAGTAAATCTATAGTAAGTCATGGAATAGGCCTGATAGATACCAACGAGAATAAGTAATAAAAATAATAAAGTGTTGCTCGGACCAAGCTCGGACCGCCGTGTGACTTGGTAAAGAACGATATCTACATTTTTAGGCCGTATACCTCCATACTTTACGCAAGTCCAAGTAGTAGTATGAGGGACACCACCGAACTCAAGGGGGGAGGAGCTGGTGAACGTCGATCGAAAATTCCAACATGCCGAGGCGTATTCGATGCGTGCCGAACTAGTCAAAGATAGGGCATACATGTACATTAATTCATCTGGCGGCAAGTCGAAATTCAGGTTTGCATTGGACGAATTGTACACATAAAGTCCAAATGGGGCAGTGTGTGTGTCCAAATGGAAGCGTGTCGGCTAGCTCGCCCCATTTCACTCCGGAAAATAGATGTATTTATCTGGCGCCTAATGATGTTTCTGATACAATTAGTTTCGTTGAGGATCGGAAGACATATCAGGCGCCGCGCCGGTCCGTACCGGGCGGATCGGGGGACGCCCCGAAACATTTTATTTTCCAGAGTGTTTGACGTTTGCGCTGCTAGACTACTAGGACTCGCGGGGCAGCAACCCGCCCCGACAGTCCGCGGCCTTGTTGCCCGGAACTTGACAACTTGTTGGCCAGGTTCCGTTTGCCACAGACATCTAACGACTGTCCTGTTTCCTGTGCATCCTAAGTGCGTCCGATGGCAAACGGCGTTGGCGGCGGGACACAACCTCCGCCGCGTCTGGAGGACCAACGGGTAGTTTCCGCGCTATCCGACGTGCCCGGGCTTTCAGGGGACCTCGGGTGTGTTCAGATATATAAAGGGAGACAGGCTGGCAACAAACCCCATCCCCAGCAAGTTTCCCCCCTTTTCTCTACTTCAGTGACACGTTGTCCGAGCCCTGAGTTACGAGGTCACAGCCTTTAGCGGCTTCAACTTGACCTTGGGCTCGTCGCGATGAACAGCGTCAGATTGCTGCTGCACAGACAACGGGCACTAGTATCACCCTTGCACGTTGTCCTCCTAGGACCCCTTGCATCGTGATTGTCTGACGGGACGAGTCGACCAAGAATTCACACCGCCAATTGCCAAATTTAGGTTGAACCGACGTACTATTTGAAAGTCAAACTTTCAGATTGTACAAAGTTGCGGCTGAAGTGTTGCTGGTTGAACTATTCGGATATTTCAGTGAAGAAATGAGTGAATTTTGTTTTGGATAATGCACCACTTTTTCAGGAAAGAATTGGCAAAAAACCTGAAACTTCCTTGTGAAAAGGTGAATTATGTTTGAAAAAGTGCTGAATACTTTTAAATAAACGACAAAGAACATTCAAGTTTTACAACAACTTCTTCGGTGAAAAACTGCTGTGTTATGCCCACTAACTTTAGTTAGTGGGTCCTGTAGCGCCCTAATTTCACGTTTACAACCAAATGATTGAAATGATGGTAGATCTCGGGTCCGATGCTCCGACGGGCTTCTCCTCCGATAATGGTTGCTGCTCGATAAATTGGTTGCCACTCAATCGTCCGAATTGTTTGCCCCTGTTTGACTGGAATCTCTACTTCTCTTCTCCCTCTTCCGCTCTTCACAGCCGCTCTCGATTTCCTGCTCCTCTACGTCGATCTTAGTAAACGGGCTGCACACCTCTCGTGTATACACGTCCGACTTCTCTCCCACCGCTGTTCTATCTGCGTCTTTTGCCGCTCTTCTTGATCAGTCTTGTACCCGATTTGCTCTCACCGTCAACGGCGGACCTCGCGGATCTTTCACCGCGGTTCTCCCTTGCTTCATCTCTCCTCATCTTGCTGTGGACATCTGTCTCGGCTTGGACTGGAAAGCTAGTGTCCGCGAGTGGCTCATTGGACTTGGCGAAAACCCTCGAGACTATCTAGACTGTCTGCACGCCGTGGCTCCTGGCTCTGTCGCTCCTGTCCCGTTGGGTGCGTATTTCCCATTGCCTGTACCCTTTGCTTCTGTCTTGTGTCACTGACCAAGCTCCATACGTCCTAGTTTCCGGCGTGCCAGGTGAGTGTTATCACGACGTCCCAATCAGCCTGTCTAACTGCTCTTTAGTATCTTCGACAACAACACCGACGCTGCCCCTCGTTCAGGCCGCATCCGTTAATAACCATACCACTCACACGACCGTTTATAACACGGACCCTTCACGTAAGTTCTTGTATGCGTGTTCTCCTACTTTGTGCTGATTGTGTATGATTTGCAGCAAGCGTTCTTACCTCCAATACTGTGTTCACACAGAACGGTCCTGAGTCCGCGTTGGTTTCCAGCCAGACGTACGCGCCTGTGCAAGAGTTCGCCAGACGTACGCGCCTGTGCAAGTTCCTCCGCGCCGGTACAACCTAATATAAATTATTGCTCCTCTGTGACTACTGGGGTGACGATTTTGTGTAATGGTGGAATATACCGACCCCCGTTATATTTGGAGAGGTCAAAGAGATTATACAAGCAGCCGAAAAAACGTGAGTGAGCGCTGAATTTCACTGAATTTTGCGGCTTGGAAAGGATGTTAACCAATACCGAAGGTCATCTCGCCCGGTTCTGCGACTATCAGCCTTGGCCTCCCTCGCAACACCTCCCCAATCGTCGACACGTTCTTTTGGAATTAGTTGGCCTAGCTAGACTATATCGTTCGCAGAGAGTCTGCTGACAACGACTGCCTTGCCCATCTGCTGCCGTCCGGCGATTATATCGTGAGGTTTACACTATGGACTGTTGGCGAACCCAAGCTGAGCACTTTCCCTAGCCGATACGAGAGTTGATCCCTTGGACGTTTGGTCCATCTGGCGGTGCCAGTGATCGAGTATTCTTTCAAATCTCCTCCGCTTGTCGGGTAATGATTTTCAGCTTGTTCCCTCTTGCATTATCTAACTGCGATTTGTTAGGTTAAACACTGCCTACCCTCTCGAGTCTGGTTGCCTTCCAGCGATTCGTCGGACTTCTCAGCCTCAAAGACGGCCCTCGATAACGTACATGCCCTGACTGCTTGCATCGGCACTTCTCTGAGCCCCCCATCCCCCCATATCGTCGTCGTTCATACATGTGGTAGCTCGGACTCGGACTCCGCTGGAGATGAACCCACCGAGAATGAGCCAACCGAACCCAGCGAGACGGATGACCAATGACAATCTCTCCGCCAAGGTGACTTCGTGATAGTGCTATGTGATCTGATGCGCGTAGACTGTCCGACCAGTGACTGGATTGCCAACTACAAGGAGCGTATCCGCGTTCGTTTTTTCTCTCTCATTGTGTATGCACGCTATTTACCACCTGTTTGCTACAGGTCTACGCGATAGATGCTATTGCCTTGAATATAGTTGCCTGATGTTAGCAATCTACGTGTTATTTAGCTTTTTTCCATATTCTTTCATCACGTCGCCCTCCCTGGGTTGAACCACCGAATAATTGTCGGCACATCGGCATCGGGATTGATGGCGGTAGCGCATTTCGCTGAGCCAAACATGGCGGCTTCCACTTAGACATAAAATATACTCAGCCTTCATGAGCTCCCATTACCGGGTCCTGGATGAGCAGAAAAGCTAGAGCTCTATCCAATATGCTCGACCTGCATTAATTTTTCCCTTTTCATCGGAGCTGTAATATATTTGTTCCGTTTCGGCATTCGTACCGGTCCGCTTACTCCGGCAATTGATCTAAAAGAGCCGTCACATCTTCTTTCTTGCCAGCGCCAGCTCAATTCCGATGGGCCTGATCCTAAACCTGTTATTCTGGACCCTACTACATGGATGCCTCTTCTCATTTGCTGCTACTGTACAAAGTTCGATATAAACAGTTGTTATTGAAGTTAAAATATGGTGCGAGATGTATGGTGTGAGAGCGTTAGTTAGTGGGCTCTGCCGCGATAGCGCGCTACAACTGTTATTCAAGACAGATTTCACCGATTTTTTCACACAATTACATCAGACTTTTGACAAATAATCACTGTAGGCCCGCTAGCGCGGCAAAGCCCACTATCCCAGAGGGCGGGTTGCTGTCAATGTCATCTTTTGACCAACCATAAATTGCGATACTGAGTACTGACAATATCAATGGCCTTGTCCGATTGAAGATGCTCAAAGATGTGCTTGAAATATGTAGGAGCACTACACACACATTGTTCAAGTCAGTGCCACAGGTTTCCCCCCGCTGTCAGCTACTACCGAGTTGGGTAGCGAAGAAGTTTACACTGGATTGGCTTTGTCCAAGTGGCTTCTTGGTGGGGTCTTATTCCGAAAGTAGGTATGATGTACGTCTTATTTCAATTTATAGATCTCCGTCAAACTATTTAAGTAGTTTATGTGGGTTGTGGGTCCAAGTGGGTTCTTGGCGGTGAATTCTGCTTGATAGGAACTATCAGTAGTGACAGTGATTTACCGTAACTGACTGAAATAAAACTGCTCACCAATCGAAGGTGATCTTAAACTTCTTGAAGGAATCCCTGATTTCTTACGGTAGGTCTTGATGATTCTCTTGAGGAATTCCTTATTCCTGTGATGCTCGGTAGGTCTTTCTTCAGGAATTCCGTATTCCCGGGACAGTGGTGAGTTCTTCTTGTGGATTCTCTTGGGTAGCTTAAGTAAGCGTAAAGTTACTAAAAAGCTCTTTGCGGACAGATAGGTAACTCAGGCGTGTTTCGTGAGTGCAGTTGTAGCTTAGGATTGTACAACCTACACTTTCAGACTTCTTGGAGGGACTTAGAGGAACAAAAGTTGTTCCTGGCAGGCAGATGTGAAGGGGGAAAACTGGATTTTATTAGTGGAATCGAGGCTCCTTATATACTATTCTATATTTCCTTTCTGGGCCACTTGTTTCATCCTAGTCACGGAGAAGCCTAGCTTTCCTGACTCTTACTGGTTCTTACTGACTCCTCCTGACTCATTCCGAGTCAGGATCCCTTCTTCTTTTGACTTCCCCTGACTCTTGTCTTGATGGAGTTTCAAGTCCGATGAATTCTTAACGAGTTAGGGGTTTTTGATCCTTCTGATGCGATTGATGATGAATTGATGGCCGATCTGATGGGAAATTAGGTTTATATGTTTGATTCACATTGCTTGGTTTGTAACTGTAAAATAACCATTTAATAGAATTGTTGTAAGTGCTTCATTCGGCTCTTTTTGAGGTGTTTGAACATGTTCGGACTACCATTTTTATGGGAGTCTGACATCCGCGGGGAACAAACCTCAACCGTCCTCGGTTGAATTCTCAATTCGGCTTCGACTATCTACCGCATTCCATGATATACAAAAAAACTATTCTGCTTTGCGAAGAACCTTTGCGTTGAAAGACCTAACCCGACCTCGAACGTGCTGAACAAATGGAACACTGTACGATTTTGTGTCCATTTGCACCATCATCAATTTCCGAGCTTCCTTGTTGTCCCATTCCACAAAAACCTTGCCATCCTTGTACATCTTGGCGTTTCCAATGTTCCATTCCGATCCTACGGTGCCGTGGCTGGTGACAATCATGCCTGGGTGAAGCTGAGTAGAGGCGATCGTCATGATAAAATGGTAAGGTTGGGTGTGAGTAACGGAAACCAGAGCGCGGGGAACGGATGGTTCTTCAGTGCGGCGGACAGTGAAATCGAAGCTGTCTTCCGTGGTAGCACGCTTAAATGTGAAGTTTTCTGCGCGCAAGACCTCATATTCCTTCTCCCGGGATTCCCCTCGCTTGCCTGGCAGTTCATCCTCCAACTCGATTATGTCCAGCTCGTCAAGACGAGCCAACAGATTGGCTTCAGTAGTGCTCGAGTTGGCAGGGTAGTTTCCGCCTAAGGTAGCGGTGGGCGAAAGCGCAGCATATTCGGGTGATGGCGGAACGATATGGAGGTGAGAGTAGCAATGGATTCTTTCAGCCGACTCCCGGCGTCGCTCTGTTTCGGTATTCACCGTCTTTGTGCAGGTCGTTGGTGAGTTTTCTGCAAGGGTGAACCGTGAGGAAGGAGAACATACACTGACTCGGTCAATACTGATTCGAATAGGTGTCTCGATTGCTGGGCATCGGTCATGGGTGCTATAATGGACACGGCGTTGAAGCCACTTCTTCATTGTGGGTAGTTAAGTCGTAGTCGTGGCGTTGGGTGAAGACAAAGAGGTTGTATTCTAGAATCGAAGTTCTGTCCCTGCATGTTGAACGAGCTTAAACTTCAGTATGATCTCCGCTGGTGATGGCCGTATTGAATTCTGTGTTCGGCTCGGATTCTTTGATGGCTTATTCTTAAGGCGGTAGCAGCTTTCTTTTTCTGAGTTGAAGGTCGAGCCGCTCTTGTTCCTTCCTCACAAGTAAACACATATTTTTCTCGAAGCATTTATCCTACAAAAACCTGTGAAACATACATGGTAGAATTTTTGTGAAACGTCGTGTAAATGTTGTCGTATCAAGGGAAATGAAGTGCGTAAAATATCGAGGACAGGGCGAAGGAGAGGACTGAGTGAGTGCTTGCTAAAGTGTTACGCGACCGGTGTTAGATTTGCCCGCCCGGCCCACGAAAGCACCTTGGCAGTGATGAGCATGTGGAACAAAAAGATAGGCGAGGTGACGAGGATACCTTGGGGCTACCGGCAACGTTCCTCCCCTTCCTCCTCCTTGTTCCTCACGAACCCGCTGATACTTGCGCAAGCTTTCTTCGACATCGTGGATGGTCCAATGACGCAGCATCTGGAAGTACTCCCATCCTCCACGATAAAGGGGGTCAACGCGGAATGGGAAGCCTTCGGGCTCAAAGACAAAAGTACTGCCTGCGGCGCCAGTGAAATTAGGGTCGACAGCACCAAGATGCATGATGCGAAGTTGGGCGGGTGGCATCAAGAGGAGTATAGGTCCGCAATCCAGATTGGCCCACTCGCACTCGACGGCGACCAGGTCTGGAAAATCCCAGGCATGGCCTTTCAGAGATTTAACGACGATGACTTTGTCGAAGGCTCCCCCGCATTGATATGCGAGTCCAGTGCTGACCCGTTCTGTTGGCGATGCGGGGATCCAGCGGTATCGGGGAAGGATGGCTAGCTTGTCTGGTGCACTGCGTTCTACGCATAAAACCCCGCCGCAAGCTTTGAGGTGGAGGATGGTGGGCATGGGAGTTGGGTGGATGCCGGTCATCTTAGCGGGTTTATATTGGAATGCGTGGTGGAGGAGTTAGAAGGGGAATGCGGTGATCTGGCTTCCGGGAATCTGCTGGCGGTGACCTGACTCCTGGTCCAGGGCCTTGTGTGGCGTTTTATAGGCTTTTTGGGACGTAAAGGGACGGCATAGGTTCTGTGTTTAGGTGGCTCCCGGGTACAGAAGGATAAAATGTCGTCCTTGCGGCGTGAAGAGAGCGTTCCTGATTCGTAAAGAGGCTTTGGTTAAGAAGAAGAGAAATGATAACATGTGACTGATGTTGTGACTAATGTACATATTTTGTAGCTACATTTTCGTTCTGGCTGATTTTTCGTTGTGGCATTCCAAGTACGAATTTTAACATAAGTTGATAGTTAGGTTGGCATGACGGAGCAGACTTACGAGTCGGAGGAGCTGATAATAATTTCTGGCTGAAGTTGTTAGTGGGATGCTTCTTCGTCTGACTCCCAAGAATCTGTTTCCGACACCACTTCTCCTTCTTCGTCGGATGACTCTTCTGGACTGGCATGGCGGGAATAATTCCAAAGTCCTACTCCGTAATTGTATGGAGTAGGCAAATTGTTCATACGATCTCGAACCCGGAAGAATGGGGAATTCCCGCAATACTGCGTGTCGGGAGTTGTTTCAGGGAGAAAATCGGGATGTACGAGAGTATTGGCTGCGAGGAGAATGCGAGGCAGCATGATCCCATTGATTTCGTATTGGGCTTCAATTATCGTGCACCAAGGTTTCTCGAGTGTCGATCCGTGATTTTTACGCAGAATGACCAGGCGCCCATCTCCGTTGGTGAGCTGGAGCAGGCGATCTCGTTGTACAAATCCAGCATCGTCTGGGCCAAGAATGGCATATCGAGAGACGTGTGAAGCCAAGCCCACCACAACGTCTGCCAAAATCACTGGCACTCCCAACATAACTGGCAGGAAAGAGGGGTAATCCGTACTTCGGGGTGCGACCAAGGAAGTGATGCGAGCCAATTCAGCCGGTGAGGGCGCGGTGCTGCGGGTGGCTGGGGTAGAAACAGGTGGCATAGGAGGGTCCAGAGGCGGAGAGTAAGGCGGCTGTACTAGATGAGCTAGGGGTGCGGGAATAACCTCCCTGCCCAAGTCCTGTAACGGACGCCTGGAAATGTTGGGCGGGATGGGTACGGAAAATTCTTCTTGCTCCATGGCACGGAGGGCATCTGGAAAAGCTGCGAATATGATGGGGGATTCGTTGACAGAGTCTGTGTACCAACCGTTTTGTGAGTTGGCCGTCTGAGGTCCTGTAAGTATATTTAACAGAAATGCCGGACCTGCCTCGTCCTGGGGTTCCATTCGTGCAGACTGACGCGCCAATTTCATATCTCTTTCGAATTCTTCTTTAGCATCTCGCCGTGCCCATCTGAGGGCAGAGTCGGCCGAGTCAATGTTCTCCTGGCGAAGCTCTTGAGCCTCAGGCCCGTAAGGGTGGTCTTGGGCTTTTCGGACCAAGTCTCGCGCCTCCTGCAAAACCAGGTGTCGTTGTTGCTGTCCCATGAGAACGATAAGGGAGGTCAGAGTCGTGTGGAAAGTATTATTAGGTGCGTCTTCTTGTTTCGGAGATCTCTTGTCAGGTTCTGACTTGCCCTATGCGTCGTTTACTTGGTCTTCATCATCTCCGATCCATCCCGTCTTCATGAACCAGTGGTCTCGAGTGATGTAGGGGAGAAGGCGAAAAGCAGCAACATTATTCAGCGGGTAAGGTGTGCCATCAAGTTCATTCAGAATATAAGCGCCTCCGCGTGTCTTTCTTTCCACTTCGAAAGGGCCAACATACCGAGGCTTGGATTTTCGGTTAAGGTTGGTCTCAATCTTTGTATTCCTCATCAGCACTAATTCGCCTGGTTTGTAATTGTCCCGTTGGAGTTTCCTGATAAACCGTTTCTCAAACTGCTCCTTGGATTTGAAGCGAGCCGCTTTCAGCGTGGCCGCTGCGCGTTTGATGTCTACATCATGTTTCTGAAGCTGGCGGATTCGTAGTGCTAATAAATCCTCAGTTGACATCCCGGCACGAAAACCTTCAACCAAAAACGTAGCTTCAGTCAAGTCGAATGGCAAGATAGGGTCGGTGGCGTGTAGCAGCTGAAATGGCGAGAATCCTGTTACTTTACTCACAGTAATCCTATCAGCAAATACTGCTGCACAAAGTAGGTCCGGCCATTTGTTCAAGTCTCCATGACAGGCTTTGACAAGGGCTTCGCGCAGAATAAAATGCCCCCGTTCTACAACTCCATTGGCATGTTTGTTATACCGCGAAATTTTTACTTGAGGGACACTCATCTTTTTCATTAGTAACTCGAAGGCGGCGGCAACTTCCGACCCGTTGTCTGTGGTAACCTGCAAGGGAATCCCGTACCGGCAGTAAATGTACTGCCAGAAGAATGCCGATAGGGTGCGTGACGAATTTTCCATTAAAGCTTGCGCCTCACATACTCCTGTCAGATCGTCTCGTGCGGCCACAATAAATTTGTATCCATCGGCTTCAGGCATGTACATGACATCGATGTATATCTTGCTAAAAATTGTGGTAGGAGCTGACACGGTAAGTGGTACTTCCTTCTTTTGTAAGCTCCGAATTTGACATTGGTGACAGGAACTGACATGATGTTGTACGTCCGCTCGCAGATGGGGCCAAAACACTCGGCGTCTTAGTGTTTCATATGTCGCTTCCAGTTTTCGATGGCCGAGATCTTCGTGAGCCTGAGTCAGGATATCTAACCTCTTTTCCGGGCTAAACACAACCCGCAGCGGTGCATGCGCACCATTCCGCTTATACATGAAATTGGTGTCGGGGTTGACGAAATATTTGGTAGCCTGGGTCAGAAAGCGGCGTTTAGCAGGTAAGTCTCCAATGTACGGGGTTTTCAAAGTCTTGAGAAAATGGTGGATGTCCATCAACAGGCGTTCCGTGCTAGCCCGAGTCAGAAAACAAGAGGGTAGCTGTTGAATGGAATAGGTATGTGGCACCGAATGGTTCCATGGGAGGGGTGGCAAGTAGTGGTCTGGAACGAGGGTTAACAGGGCGATATTGTCGAGCCAGCTGTCATCATCCTCCTCAACTGGTTCGTAATCATTAGGCCGTCGTCGTGACAAGGCATCGGGGCCTTGAAATCTCACCGCGGGAACATGCACCAGCTCGAAGTCGAACATCAATATTCCTTGAACCCATCGATTAACCGCTGCGTTTGGCTGTAGATCTGGAGAGTTCAGCATTCCAGATATGTATTGGGCGTCCACTTCTACCTGTAAATTTGTGATTCCAATGATATAAATTCGCCAGTGTCGAAGAGCGCGGTATAAGCCGAACAGTTCCAATTTGGGCTGAGAATATCGGCTCTCACGGTCCGACATTGGAATTGATCCGTACCTGGCTGGTCTCCGTTTTCCATCATCATCTATCTGCGACAGTATCATCCCTGCTGCTTCATGGCTGGAATCTACGGACAAGATAACAGTATTGGGTGATGTGTAGTCAATAGGGCGAAGAGCGGGAGCAGAAGTGACCAGTTCCTTGATTTTCTGGAAAGCTTCCTGTCGACGTTCATTCCAGTCAAAATCCACCCCCTTTCGGTACAATTCGGTGAGTGGTCGTACCAACTTTGAATAATTCCTGATCCAAATCCTCACCGTTCCGCACAGTCCTAAAAACCTTCGTACTTCTTGTGGGGTGTCCAAAGGCGGCCAGTTCATTATTTTGTCGACACGCTCTTTGTCTGGCATCCGACCTTCGGGTGAACAAGTCTGTCCAATTATCACTGCTTGGCGACGGCAGATCTGGGTTTTTGATCCTGAGAACGTTGCTCCCGCACATTCAATTTTGTGCATTATGCGGTGAACATCGTTGGCGTGCTCCCAAATAAACCGCCGAATCCCTGGGTTTCCAGGTATGCACTCTGGGATTCCTTCGTTGTTTAAATACATAGTTGCAGGCCCCTTGATTGGAACATCATCAATGAATACATTCGCGACATGTGGAACCTCGTTTTGGAGAACGAACACCATGCATCGTTGGAATTCTGCAGGTGAGTTTGTATATCCGGTAGGCATGGACGTTATGCGTAACAGGCCTAAAGGTGTCATAAAAGCCGTCATATCTCTGCTTTCAATGTCCATTCGTCGGGCATCAAAACCCCAATACAAATCGAACACGGTGTAGCATTGCCGGCTGGCGAAGCCTTCAACAAAATCGTCTACTATTGGCAGCATTCCCGCGTCTCGAATTGATACTTTGTTTAGGGGTTGTAAGTCATGCACAATTCTTAGCTTTCCGTTTTTCTTGAGCACACAGAACCATCGTGATCGATACGACGACTGACAAGGTTCATACACCCCGGTGTTCATTTTTAACTTGAGGACTGCGAGAACTTTGTCCAATAATCCAGGAGGTATGGGAATATTTCGATATTCCCATGGACGGTGGGGTATCGTGGCCATTTTATATGGCGAAAAGTACGTGTCTTTCAAAGTTCCACGCTCTTCATCTACAAATGCTAATGCTTTCTCGTTCAGTTTCACCACATGCTGAAATAATTTTGTTTCTTCCTCGGACAAGAGCCCGTCCGCGTTGATGTTCAAGCTATCCAGACGCTCCTGGGTTATTCGGAGAGTTGGCTCAAAAGTGGGTGGATGAACTGGTAAGGTGGGTAGGGTTATTCCCGGGTCCTCAGGGATGCACCGGGTAGTATCTGTATCCGTGGGGAAAGTAGTGGGTACTGGCTTGATTTTTCGATCAACTCTTTTGTAGGCCGTAAAACAATGCTCCGGGTTCTGCTCCTCGTCTATATAGGTTGGCTGAAATACATATTCATCATCAGCTTCGAGCGTAAATGGTTCGGTAATGTTTTTCTCCCCCGCAAATTCTATGGAGTCCAACGCGGGGACTGAATTGTTCAAGGAGCTAGCTGTGATTAAATGACTTTGGGTAGAAGGCTGGGAGATCAAGACTAAACCCTCGCATCGCACGGCTCCATCCAAATGTTTGAGCGGAAACTCAAAAGACACAATGTAAGCCGAGAAAAACAATGCTTGTTCGCCACGCTCTACGTGACAAGATACGTAATCAAGCTGTGTCCTATGTACAGAAAGTGGTAGTGTAGACGGTACTACGGGGTCGGAAGTTTTCCAAGTACTGGGTTGGCAGGATCGGTAAGCGTGTTCCGATTCTATCCAGATGCGACAAGGCTTACCCAACACGGCGGGAAGTTCCCAGAGTGTTTTGTCATCGTTGGAGGGCGTAAATTTCATAAAGCTGAGAGTCTGGTCAATTTGTGGCCTCGCGGGGAACATAAGAAATGTATGCTTACGTGAGCGGATGGAAGAGGTATTAGGTAGAGGGGTTCGTATGCGTACAGGAATCCAAACCCATTCACAAGTGTCGAGAGAAAGTCCGATAATTCGGGGCCAACCAGTTGGGATCGCGGGGAACGGAATTGAAAGCTGAGGTTCGAAGGTCGATTGCGAGTCAGATGAGAGTGGTGCCGAAGTCGTGGGCTGTCCAGAGCCCATAGAGAAGTTGATCAGATGCGAAAAGTAACTTGGTAGTATGGCGGCATGGTCGCGACATCGTATTTGTACTTTGGATGATATGTCAGCGAGTGGTGCGCACAAAGATATATGGGTGCCCATACCGATCAACAATAAGTCCTAGGCTGAGTGACTGGAGTCCAATCATCAATCATCTCCCTGAGACGGTCGGAAAGGTCCCCAAAGTATTGATTAGCCACGGCTTCAGGGTCATCAACCCGAGCATCCAGAAATCCCTCCCGGAGTAGCTGTGCGATTCCCATATCATCGTGGAAGCAAGTGGCGAGCAGCTCTTCGATGCAATAAGCGAGATCGAAGATTTGCTCTTGTCTGAACAGAATGGCGCAACTCTGGAGAAAATTCACTTCAGCATCGTGCAAAAGAGAATTATGATGATACGAAGTGCGTCGAAAATAACCGTCGGGGTTGCGCTCTTGTTCCATACGGAACATTTCGCCTGGTGTGGACACATCGAAGTGCTCGGTGAAGGGGAAAAAGATCGCCCGATAAGAGTTTCGGAGTTCCAGAAAGTCGATTACTTCAGTCAGCCGAGCAATGCCTTGTTTAATATCGCCTCGCAGCAGTCGGAGTTCCTCGAATTGGGGGTACCAGCTGATTATCGCTGCTTTGAAGGTCTCGACGCGTAGTACATGTCGATCCAGAGGCGAATCTTCTACTTTGCGGCGTCTAGCCGGGGCAGCGTCAGCCTCAGGTGAGGAGGGTCGGTCCGGGAGAGAGGAAGCCGGGATAGGGACATATCGAGAGGATCGAGTGATAGGAGATAGTGGTGTATGGAGGGCGTGCTCTTGTTCTACGGTGAGTAGGAACCGTAAGAAAGATCCCATTAAATCGCCCCCGACTTCCGGCTCTGGCGGATCCCAGATGGAAAAGCCTGCCGGGAGTGAATTGTCGTCGTGGTGCTCGGTGGGTGACAAGGAATTACGAAGGTTTGAGTCGGGGATTTCCAGCCGCTGAAACTGGTCATGGATGCGCTCCCCCTCGAGGGTTCGCATACGGCGCTCGGTTTCGTTGAAACTGCGTATGTGCAGATTCGGGAGGAGTTGGGCGTCCAAGTGAGACTGCGAGTAAAGAACAAAATGGTCCAGGAATTCCAAAGCGTAGCCGATAGCCTCGTATCGGCGGCGCTCTCCCCACTGCCATATGCCATCTTCCATATCGTGGTCCGCAATTCCGTAGCGGCGGCGATCGTAAGTGATAAGCCCACATTCGTTTCGCATCGGTCGTCGAGAAGGAGGTGACCAAGGAATATCGTCCTCGTTGATAGACTTTTCTGTGGTCCAATTAGTTATCCACTCCAGTTGTTGACGCCCAAACCACTCACGGGCTGCTGCCGATTCTGAGTCTTGCGTGGAGGAATCCGATCCAAAGTCAAAGTCAAAGTCAAAGATTCGGTCGACCCACGCCTGCTCTTCTTCCGTGATCGGAGATTCGGCCCTCGGAGCGAGTATCCGTAACGGATCAGGAAGAAGGGAATAATCAGGGGAAGGACAGGGGGTGTGCGGTGGTCGGGGTATTGAAGTGTCGTCGGGCGATGGGGAAGATATGGGTGAGGCTGAAAATGATTGGAACATCTTGTTTTCATTCGTAACACCCTGGCTGAATCCCAGCAGGAGATCGGTGTCGACTGTGGCCAGTACTTCTGCCCGATAGACTCGTGGCTCCTTGAGATGCTCAGCCAACAATTCCGCGAGCCGGTCCGACACTATCGACCACTCCTCTAAATCCTCATCAAACGGAAATCGTGTGGAAGGGTCCTTGAGAGGTGTTGAGGGAGAAGAAACTGAGTCCGGAGAAATTGGGAGTGAGGAGTGATGTAGCACCTGTTCAAGGTTCTGGATGCGTTCTTCCAGTCGTTGAAAGGAATGGTCGCCATTCCCCGGTGATGCTGGTACTGCTGCGGTAATATTCCGTAGAACGTGTTCCGCACCCGTTAATGCCGCATGCGTAAATCGTCTCAAGACTCGAGTTGTGGCACGAGGAGACAGTGGGCGACGAATTGGTGTAGTGGCACGGAGGTTGATTAATGAGTCGGTAGTGGCAGGAGGTGGGGACAAACTCAAGGTGCGAAGGAGCGGAGTATGAGCTAATGTCGATGGCGGGCTCAAGGAATCTTCCGCAACCGTAGTTGAGGGGGCTGCTACTGGATTCAGGGCAACATGAGGAGGGGGCAGAAGAGTGACGGGACGAGGGGACGTTGGAACGGAACTGGAGAGCGGGGGTGGAGTTCGGAGACACAGAACTGGGCGCGGATATGGCGAAGGGGGGTATTGTAGTTCCGAATCAAACAACGGAACCTCGTCGTCTGAGGAGAACTGTATAGATTCTTCGGAGGAATTGTCGTCCCACGGATCTGGGGTAGGAGCCGTTACCAACTGCTCTCCTTGATCATTTTCGGCGTCGTCTGAAGAGTTAGAAACAGACTGAAGCGCCGGCATGGAGTCGGTGGATGAGTAAGAATCCATGAGGGGTCGCCCTCCCGGAAGAACCGGGTTCGGTACACGCTCAAGGAATGCGTCAAGAGAGGAATAGGACATAAGCGGCCGCCCACCCGGGAGCGCGGGGTTACGACGTCGAGGATCTCGGGATGGAATGGTCGGAAGAGGGGGAAGCGTGAGGGGGAAATAGCTGTCCCCTTCCTCGCTGGGGCGAGCTGGCCTAAGCAACAGCTCATCGTCGCTGCTGCTGCTGGATTCCTCCGAGTCGCTCGACCCTAGGTCCGCGTAATATTGCAAGTATTCTGAGTCGGAATCGGATGAGGCGGGAGAATCGTCGTCTAGCACTGGAGTGCTGTATGGTGCTGGACGGCTGAACTGAGGCTTTTTGACTGTTGTCGTGGGATGTAGGTTGGGGGGCAAAACGTCGGGCTGCGGATTTCGATGTGCCACATGACGTTCACGCCAACTATCTCGCCAACTATCTTGGAGGGCAAATCGTGGACCACCCTCCTGGGCATCGCGATCCATGGCGGCTGCGACGTGCGCTAACCGATCGTAGGCGTTTTCGTCATGGATGAGGGCTGAGTATCGAGCCACCGGGCGACTGAACCTATCCGCAGGGTCCGGAATTTGGACTACCGTAGCCGTGGAAAGAACGGGAACGACTGGTTCTGGACTGGTGCTATACTTTAATAAGTACTGTATTGAGATGTCGCGAAAGGAGTGCTCGTACCAAGATGAATAATCACTGGATTCGTCGGGTACTTCTGGGATACCCGTGTCGTCAAAGGGGACTAGCAATCGATTGTGCTCGGGCAGTGTTGGTCGGCGCCAAGCAACAGGGCCGGGGTTCTTTGCCCGACGCCAGGTTCGAGTTCCCACCGTATTCATCCCGACAAATTCCCAGCTCAATTCTACATCACTGCTGGACTCTCCTTCGTGACGATGAATATAGTCGAACAATCGAGGGGGTTGACTAGCAAAATGGGCAATGGCGCAGTCATTGATAACCCGCCCAATTTCCCGAGTATCGGCTTCCAACGCCGGGACCGCCGTGGATAATCGTGGGTGATTAGGAGATGGGGATGGAGGAATTTCTGGGTTCAACAGTCGCTCAATACCAGGAGGATGAACCGGGGGAGGGGGAGGATGAAAATAATCCAAGGCTGGCTGAATGCTGGTCGAATGCAGTGGGAAAGCGAAAAATGGCCGGTGCGGGAGAATAAAATCTTGTAGGGCTTCACGGATAGCGCTTCGGGACGGATAAGGTGTTTCGAGAGCCCAAGGGATTCCGGGTGCAGGTGGAGGGGTAAAAAGGATGATTTTAGCATGGCCATTAAGGGAGAATGGCTCTTCTCGTTCCACATTGTGGCCAGTAACGTCAGCGTTGAGGAGAGCGAACGCGTGCCCTTCTCGGCCGTACGGGTCTCGCTCAATCCCCAAATACTGGCATTGCGCAGAGGTTACTGATAGCGGGTTGGAGCCGGGAGGTTCCCCTTGACGATACTCTTCTCGGATGCTGGAGGCAGCGTTGTACAGGACTTGGTAGGCAGTTAACCCTTGTCCGCTTCGCTGTACTGGGCCTATCTCCCCAAATGTATCTCGATTCAAAAATTGTACCTGGTTCAAGTTAGTATGCTGCGCTAAATGTCGAATGCTGTTCCATACCTGGGTCATTCTGGAGGCTTCGTCGGTGATCAAGACAAGGTGAGGGAGGCGAGTAGGAGTAGAGACTGTGGGGATAGCTTCTTCCGTTGGAAGAGTGCGAGCTAGCGACGCGCTCTCCTGTTCTGCCCGATAAAGGTGGTCGTCGGGAGAGTAGGAAGAAGAAAGTTGCGGTAGAACAGGTGATGTTCTACGACGAGGACGAGAAGGGCGAGCAGCGCGACAAAGTTCATTCATAAAGTTCGGGTGGAAAGTGAGGGATGTAGACTGGGTAACGAAAAGACTAGGACGGAGACGGTGATGGTCGAAAGCAAGAGGGAATTGGAGGCTTATATACTCCTCTTGTGGAGCTGTCGCGCCATTCTGGTGGTTGGGCATGCAGGCAGTCGCGCCGTAATACACTGTCGCGTCGTCTGGACATAGTTCCGACAAAGGGTGAGAGGATAATTTGGCCCCGTTTGGCCCATCAATTGTTCGGATGTCTTTGTTCCGAACTTTTGACTTCCTTTCTGACTCCACAGTCTCATCCTTTTCTTCTTTCGCCCTGGTCGGTGTTGTCGCCTGTCGACTTTCTTGTTCCTCAAGCCTCTCGCCCCTCCTTTCTTCTTGTCTTCTTTCTTCCCGCCTAAAGACTCCGCTGTCGACGGTTGTGAACAAGAATGCGCGGAAGCTCTTCAGGTCAGAACTCGACACGAGTTCGGTTTGGACTTTTAGTTCATGCCTAGGCTGGTGCGTTTTTGGGTCCTTGAAAATCAGGTATGTGCCCTTCTTTCTCTCGTCTATTCCAACCAAATTCCTCCTCTGCCAGCGGCGTCCCAGTAACAGGTCGAAAGGCACCGTATTATTGCTAACATATAAATTCGCAAATGTCAAGACACCCCCACAAACTAAGGGTACACCATCCACCCGACCTCGAAGAGTACTTACCCCTCCATTAGCGTCGTTCATTTGAATGGACTTTGCTAAATCTATTGGTTGATTCAATACTTTCTCTGCAATGCCCTCACGGATCACGTCTAACTGAGAGCCAGTGTCGATAACCGCCACGACGGTGCGTCCGTCTATTTCCATATTGATTTTGATTAAGATCCCGTCTTCCTCTGACCAGGGATATTCCGCTACATGGGCCACCATTGCGCGTCGGTCGCGGGTCATCATTACGGCTTTAACGGCTCGGCTCTTTATTTTGTCCATTGCTAAGGTGCGTATCTCTTTTGAGACGGCCATTAGTTCACCTACCGTTGACACCTCATGCAATTCTCGTAGGCTCGGCGCGCATCATCTGACACGCCTTGAGCGCGCACAGCTGCTGCCTGCCCAGGGGCTAGTCGACTCTTCTTGTGTTGAAGTGGAGCGGTGGCGTCCGGTCTGGAGTGGGATGCGTTCGCCGTCTTCTGAGGAAGTGGCCGCGTTCTTGCCTCCTTCATCTCCACATCCATGGATTCTTGGCCGATAACTGGTTGGATGGGTCGGGCATCGTATGGTATCGGTTTTGGTACGTCCGCCATGGTGGCCTTTTTCTTTTCTTGGATGGGCTGACGTTTGGAGGTTCTTTCCTTATCTCTTGTTTCCGGGACATTGGCGCTCTGTTTCTTTGCCGTGCTCTTTGTTTCAAGCCCTTTCTGAATCCTACTGGATTCCACTGGTACTCGAGCGTTGGATTTTGGGGTACGCTTGAGCGGGGGCATGAGTACACCGTCAAAAGCTAACTTGCGGGCGGCTCGAGTGGTAGGTACTGTTCGCTCTGCCTCGAGTACATCGGCTGACCTGGGCTTTCTTAGCTCCGCGGGTGCCCAAATCTGAAAGGTACTATAACCTGTTTCGTCGTCGGAGTCGTATGGAGCGTCACCTGCTGTTTCTTCCTCGCTCTCTTCCTCACTATCTGCCTCGGATTCATTCCGGTATCCTTCTTCTGGCTCACTATACTCCCTGTGGTACTCGTCCTCGCTCTCCGCTGTACTGGTTTCGCTGGTTCCAACTTCCTCTAATTCATACTCTATTTCAGATTCGTCTTCTTCGGGAGTTTTCACGTCAGTTTCGCATACACGCTGTTTTCGTTTGGTATCCCAATAAAATGCCGACACCTGTTTCTCCAGTGAGGTACCCGCGTCTTGCGAAGTTTGGGCCGACTTCCAGAACATGCTGAGGGGACGCCCCTGCCTTTCTGCCGCTTCCACCAATGTCTCAGTCCCTTGGCGGCGTATGCCGTATCCATCGCGCATAGTAAACCTTTGCGTGTCCGGGTTCCGCCGAATAATACCTCGCTCGGTGAGGTTTGCAAGGGCGCTACATTGATTAATGCGATGGTCTTCCTTTCCACAGCCAAAGCATCCCGGGGCATAGGGTCGCTCCCCTTGTGGGATGTTATTCGGATAGGTGGCGGGTGTTCCGACCTCAACATTCCAGGATTGTCGGGGTTTGCTTTCTAAATGCGGTGGGTTTTGACGTTGGAAAGGCTGGGGTGGGGCATTGATAGGCACGGATTCTTTGATTTTCAAAGGCTCTCGCTGAATACAATGTGCGACTAATGGGTCCATCTTCAAGGCTTTATAATATACTGCCCCATAATGCGGATCTCGTATGTTCATGGTGTTGAGGCGCTCAATGATTTCTTCCACCTCGTTGGTTTCCTTTCCAAAGGTGGTAGTATGTTCTTCCTCGCGAGTCACCTCGGGTCTTGAATGCTTCTGCTTACCCTTGCTTTTAGCACTTTCCTTGCTTTTTCGGGCTTTCTTGGCTTCTAGTTTTTCCTTAAAACGTCGCTTCCATTTCTTGTCCGCTTCGGATTCAGAATCTTCATCGTCACTCTCGGTTCCATTTGAACTGGAATTGCTGCTAGAGCCAGACGACTCACTGTCGGAGTCGTGAAAGCCATGATATCCGTATTCTCGTGCGTCCAAGAGAGTTGCTGGGAATTGATCTCTTTTGAAGTATTCCTCAGCGGCTGTCTTGGTTTGGGCCATAGTGGGGGCTTTAGCGGTATCTCGGGCAGGAGATAAAGTACGTATGGAGATGTAAAGTTCTTTTCGTAAAGATGGATGAATTCCTAACCAAAGGTATCCATCAATTTTCTCCTCGTCCATTTTGTTCTTACCCATGTTTCCGGCAATAGCTTTGTAGGCTCGGTAATACGATTTCCATTGTCCCAGGGTGTGTAATGCTTTACGAGCACTTCGACGAGTGAACTTAGCTAAGTCTCCTGGCAAGTATCGTTGGTCTACCTTTTCTGCATCATAGTAATTACGAATTTCAGCTCTTAGGCGAACCCAGTCGGGAGTAACATAATGCTCCTCGGATTTGATGTACTGCGCAACTTTGGTAGAACAATAATCAATGAGTAGTTCACATTGCTCTTTGGCATCGGTAACGTGGCATTTTCGCAGGAGTTTGTCGTAATGGCGTAAAAAGGCATCCACTTCGGTGTATTTTCCGCGGAATGTCTTAGGTGCCTCGCGTGAGTGTCGCAAGGGCATGTCTAAGGAGGTTTTCTGAGTGGTAGTAGTCATTCTGGAAATAATTTGAGGTTCGTCGGATGAAGTGCTGTGCGGAGAACTGGAGTTGTGTCCAGATTCAGTAGCGGGATAAGACAGGAGATCTTCGGGAAGGCTGATGCTGGAAGGTGTAGATAGAATATAATCCCAATCCACCGGAGAACCAGGTGTACTATTTTCAAGCGGCTGGTTATCTGGAGCTGGAAAGGTGAACTGCAATTTGGGAGATGGAGGTTCGGGGGAAGGGGCAAGCGATTCTTGGTGCTGTTGCTTTCGTATTTCTTGTACGTGAATTCGGGTTTTGAATGCGTTGCTTGCGTGGTCTAGTCTAAGCTGGCGTCTGCTCATAAACCCTTTCGGGAGTCTTTGATTGAAAAAGGTAGTATCAAGCTAATTTCTAGGAATAAACCCCCTGCGGTGGTCACCACGATGTCAGCTACTACCGAGTTGGGTAGCGAAGAAGTTTACACTGGATTGGCTTTGTCCAAGTGGCTTCTTGGTGGGGTCTTATTCCGAAAGTAGGTATGATGTACGTCTTATTTCAATTTATAGATCTCCGTCAAACTATTTAAGTAGTTTATGTGGGTTGTGGGTCCAAGTGGGTTCTTGGCGGTGAATTCTGCTTGATAGGAACTATCAGTAGTGACAGTGATTTACCGTAACTGACTGAAATAAAACTGCTCACCAATCGAAGGTGATCTTAAACTTCTTGAAGGAATCCCTGATTTCTTACGGTAGGTCTTGATGATTCTCTTGAGGAATTCCTTATTCCTGTGATGCTCGGTAGGTCTTTCTTCAGGAATTCCGTATTCCCGGGACAGTGGTGAGTTCTTCTTGTGGATTCTCTTGGGTAGCTTAAGTAAGCGTAAAGTTACTAAAAAGCTCTTTGCGGACAGATAGGTAACTCAGGCGTGTTTCGTGAGTGCAGTTGTAGCTTAGGATTGTACAACCTACACTTTCAGACTTCTTGGAGGGACTTAGAGGAACAAAAGTTGTTCCTGGCAGGCAGATGTGAAGGGGGAAAACTGGATTTTATTAGTGGAATCGAGGCTCCTTATATACTATTCTATATTTCCTTTCTGGGCCACTTGTTTCATCCTAGTCACGGAGAAGCCTAGCTTTCCTGACTCTTACTGGTTCTTACTGACTCCTCCTGACTCATTCCGAGTCAGGATCCCTTCTTCTTTTGACTTCCCCTGACTCTTGTCTTGATGGAGTTTCAAGTCCGATGAATTCTTAACGAGTTAGGGGTTTTTGATCCTTCTGATGCGATTGATGATGAATTGATGGCCGATCTGATGGGAAATTAGGTTTATATGTTTGATTCACATTGCTTGGTTTGTAACTGTAAAATAACCATTTAATAGAATTGTTGTAAGTGCTTCATTCGGCTCTTTTTGAGGTGTTTGAACATGTTCGGACTACCATTTTTATGGGAGTCTGACACCGCGTGACAGAACTACTTACCAGTATGGCTGGAATCCATACAAGAAATTTCCACGAATGAAAAGCAAGAGAAAGTAAAAAGCGATGCTCAAGGATTCGCTCGGTCGACGCGCAAGCGCGTCAACCAGCTCACATTGAGAATCCCCCGGTCGACGCTACCGCGTCGACCCCGAATTAGAACCACTATGGAACCCACCACTGGCACCAGTCCAAAGACTTATACTTTTTATCTCAAACTCCAGGGGCCAGCTTTAGTTGGCCATGTTTTGTCTACTACTGGCAGGTGAAGAAATACTTTGAGTAAGCCGATTCAAAGACAGTATAAGCAGCAGATGTGATTTGTGGGACAAAAATGTAAAGGACCACAACATGTCACGGAAACGGCCAAACGAGAACATCAGTTGTTATGTGGCAACGGCGGAAGGCCGGGACAGGGCAGCTAAGCCGATCTGCGGAAGGAGAACAAAATCGGCCAAAAATTGGGGGAAATAAAAGACATTTTGATGAGGGGGTAAAACCGAGAGGGAGCTCGACACGTAAAAAAGTTCATGAGAGAGTTGGTGGCTATGCTAAATCGCACGTGAGGGCGAGAACAATGGGCCACGCAAAAACGCGCAAAGCGACACAGCATCGGCCCGCAAAAGGATCAGTCGGCTTGCGACCGGCTTGAGTCGGCATGCGTCGGGGACCGCGAGGATCAAGGAAAAATGTCGCAATTTCATCATTAAGATCATGATTCATTTCTGAGCTGATAGGGCCACCCGATACCCTACTACTAAAGATAGTGGGAATAACTTGTGCCCTTGTGCAAGGCCGAAAAAGGCCGAAAAAGCCAAGAAAAGCTCACAACTTGACAAGTTCGCAAGTCTATGTCTAAAATGGCACAAGGTCGACCGAATCGTCACAACAAAAGCTCGCAAGGTGACAAGGTCAAAATTATGTATTAATTTTTTGGGTCGCGGTAATAGGGTGTTTCAAAGTTAGGATTTTCGGTCCAACTTTGTGTCCAACTTTGGTTCCAACTTGCGCAAAGTTGGACCATAAGTCGAAGCTTAAGTTGGAGCCTTAACTGTGAACGACCTGAGCAGTTTCTTTTGAAATCGGACAGTCCGCCTGTCCTAATCGGGCGTAGCCAAAGCGTGGTAGGGGCATTCTATATACTACCACCATGTACTGGCTTCAGAAGTTCACCCAATGGCTAGTACCCCCCCACGCTTGCCGTACAGCAACACACCACATTCATCGCAGGAACCGTTTCGTCGTCAGAGACATTTTTGGAGCGGTGCTTTTTGGGTGGTTTAGTGGCGGTGGCCTTGGATTTGGTGGCTGCTCGGGCCATGGGGGAATGAAGACTCTGAAGAGGGAGTATAGAAAAAGAATGTGGCGTTGGCGGTGGTACGAGAGTGGAATAAAATACAGGATTACATAATACATTGAGTACGGAGCGATCCGGGCCTGAGAGCGCGAATTGGGCCGGAGTTGGAGCGCGAAGTTGCGCACTAAAGTTGGGGTAAAAGTTGGATGTCAAGTCGTGGTCTTATGCTCGACTTGACATCCAACTTCGATTTCGGGCCCAACTTTTGTTCCAACTTCGCAAAGTTGGAACAAAAGTTGGACACAAAGTTGGACCGAAAATCTTTGAAACACCCTAATGAAAACAAGTACTTTTTACGGATGTCTAACGAGCGGGGGTGAGATTTATGAATTTTTGAAGGTCGGCGTGTGTCTATGGGAGGGATAAGCAAGAGAACAAAAAAGAGAGGAGAGAGACTGACTTTAGGGGCTACTGGGGATGTACATGTACTCGCGGACACCATCGAGTGATGCGTCCGGCTGTACCGATTTCGCAGCGGTGGCCTTGGAGTAGCGCGCGCCGCAAGCGGTGATGATGCCCTGCCAGCGCGAAGGCTTGAATCCCTTGATGCCTTTGATGTAACCTGCGACGGCGCTTGCATAATTGCCCACGGAGAAATCTGGCGGCTTCGTGACACAAACTCCGGAAGCGTGCGTCTTGAAGCCACGCTCCACCTGAAAGGAATATGAGTACCGGGGGACGATGGAGAAAGACAGGATACATACGGATGCGGCACCCATTGCGAGTAACCCCACTGGGAGAACAGACCAGTCAACGACCAGCAAGTTACCCTCCTCATCCGTCTCGGGGATGATGCTCCAGTCATATGCGACAATGTACGGAGCGATGACTTGGGCCACACAAACGCCCGACAAGTGCCAAAGAAACGCCCAAGAGTAGCCTTCTTTGGCTACTTGAACTTTTGTAAAAGTTCAATGTTAAGCTAAACTGAGGATTTTCCAATATCCCAAGTCGGGCTTATCTTGGCCGATATGACGACGCCACGGAGTCGCCAAAGTGAGATAATAGAAACGCCCAAGTCGGGCTTTCGCAACTATTCGACTATCCATCGCAAAGCCGGATCACCGATTGTTCAGAATACGCAGTGAGTTGACCAAAAATGAAACATTCTCTGTTTTGTGCCAAGTGATTCATGTACTAACCAGAGCTGCAGGACGCGACGAAGGTCCTGCCATTTTTCGTCATCTTGGCACATGTTCCATTGTTGTGCCCTAAGCACGGCCCGCATCAACAAACAATGGAACGGCAGGCTTGATCCGAACCTAGGGCATAGCACAGACTCTCGCGCACTCCGCCGTCCGGCGTTCCTTTGAAGTTCTATGACCAGTGGCCTGTGCTGGAAGTGCGGCTCGCCAGCCAAAGTCATCGTGCGATCTGTGTACTCCGCGCTGTCAGAAACCTCTTCACAAGCTGTGAGCCAGCTTCTGCGAAACAACGACATCCCTCTCGACTCCGACATTCCATTCATTCGCGATATCATCGCGCATGACCAGAACTCACTCGCTGAGTTGGATGCCCAGATTGACGCCTTGTGCCGATTGCGCGAGGAGACCGCAGAATGCCTCCGCCAGCATCGCGCTGTTCTGTCTCCAGTTCGCCGCATACCGCCCGAGTTAATTTGCGAAATATTCGCACTCGCATGGTTCAGCGAGGACGACACCAACAGACTGGAACCAACGTCTTTGGGGCTGGTTCCCTGGCATTTTGGCTTTATCTGCCGATCCTGGCGACGCACGGCGCTGGCCTACACTCCATTATGGTCCTCTGCCATCACCATCCCTAGAATCCCCTCATATGACTCCACCGAACCCGTAGACGATTCGATGACAGAGACCCAACTTCTCCGATCAGGCAGTGCACCTTTCTGTGTCCGAGTTTTTCACGGCGACTATGCTTCTATCTATCTTCGCCCTTCAGATCCAGTCATTGCTCAATGCAATCGCTGGAGCGTCTTGCGTGTTGACTGTTTCGACGTCGGTCATGCCTCATTTGACTGGCTTTGTCGTACCGCTGGACGCCTCGAACGATTACAAAAGTTGGAGCTGGTGACCGAAGACTCTGATTTAATGATACCGGAGGTGTTTTCAACTGCCTCTGCCTTGCGAGAGGTCATTCTTACGGGGCCGAATTTTATCGCACCCTCGCCGCCGATCAGCATCCCTTGGGCACAGATAACTCACTACCGTGGCTTTTACGAGATGGCGCGACACATGGAGATTCTCAGAGCTGCCGCTCCCGCTCTGGTGGAATGTGCCCTGGGCGTGGAACCTGGCTTTGACCACCATCCGGATGTCGTCACTTTGCCGCGCCTTCGCCGTCTCTGTGTAGTGAGCTCCGCGGTAGTTGAGCATCTCAACGCGCCGTTGCTCGAGACCCTCGTTTCGTTGAACAACCACTGGCAGCTCCCGATAGATGTTCTCGCATTTATACGGCGTTCTTCCTGCATGCTAACAAGACTGGTCATGCTGGAATGCGATGCGTCGGAAGAACTTATCCCCCTGCTTCGGGACCTTGCTGCACTCAACTATCTTTTCATCGAGGCCCAGTTTGGCCAGTCGGCGCAGACGGCCCTGTGTAATGCGATGACCTCGCCAGCGGTCTGCCCAAATCTGACCTCATTTTTGTTTGGATATGATCCCACATTCCCTGGCTTGGCCGCCTGTTATTTTACGGAATCTTTTACTGCCATGGTGAATTCCCGCATTCAGCCCAGCCGCTCATGCCGTCTAGAATACCTCCGTCTCGTCCACACAGCGCCAGCCGGTGATGGGTCCACCTACATCGAACCACCCATCGAGCCTCGATTGAAACCCCTTCGCGATGCGGGCTTGGATGCTGCATTTATGTACTACCACGAGTTCTTAGCTTTGAAGGGGTGGGGGGATTTCCTCTGAATCGTTCGACATTTCTGGTATGGTGCCTGATCCCGCTTTGCGTAAGTGAACTTGCTGACACGCTCACAGCGCTGTTGACAGCCTGCTCGCTAGTTCCGCATACACAAACCTCTGACGACTTACCTATGTATCTCGCCTCGAATTCATTCTCATCTTTATACGATCCATTTATCTATCCCGGAATACCCGGCTCGTTCGATTTTCTGCAACCTTACCCAGTGTCTGTACACCTCGCGTCGTGTCGAGGAAGCGTCGAGACACGTGCATCATCTCCCCCCCCTCCTAGAGTCCACTGAGTGGACTCTCCAAATCCTCGAGTACTAATTGCCAAATCAATAAATTATCGTTGCCGATAAAACGCGAAAGCAAGTCACACATGCAACGTGTAGATAGAGCACTTGGTCCTTCCTCTGTCCTATCATCTACATACCACTAGCCCTCTGGATTGACCTTCAGGATGTATGTATATCAATCACTGTGATTCCTTCCAAATTCCTTCCATAATTCTTGGATAATTCCGACCACGAATTTCTTCTCCTTTTGAAACGCGTTGGAGACCTGCCGTGAAACTGGAGCTCGTCGAAATTATAGGTCCGGACATTCCGACCTCGAAAGCTTTCGCGGTGGGGAGTCTGGGTGAGTCCATATCGGAATGTCAGCATCGCTGACCGGGCAATTTGATGGATCATCTCTTGGTTGAGTCGTTACTAGAAGAATGGGAGTGGGACTCGCCCAAATTACGCGAGTCCCATTTTTGATCGCACTCACATCAATACATCAATATCGGCATTGATCTGCCGCAGGGTCTTCAGCTCGTTATTTACACCGTACATCTGTCACTGGGGGGAACAGTGTTCCCCCCAGACCCCCCTCCTTGCGCCTGACGGCTTATTCAAGGATTTCCATCGACGCGTCGCATTTTTTAAGCTTGATCCAATGAGAAAATTGACTGTTGCGCGGGGGAGACCCCCGCGGACCCCCCTTCGCGCTCGCCGCTTGGCCCACTGCGTGGTGCTTCCGCTCGCCGCGGCGGCCCACTGCGTGGGGCCAAAGTAATATTTTTAGGACGTGTAGTGGTATTTCAAGGCCTATTCTCGCTCTGCGGCACGTCGGCACAGGGCGAATGAGATCATTAGATCAAATGATCCGACAGCGAATTTTACCCGAGTCCCATTTTTGATGGACGAGTCCCATTATCGCCGAGCTACGCGAGGCTACGCGAGCTTAAGCGACATCATTAATGGGACTCGCACCATCAGACGAGTCCCACTCCCATTCTTTTCGTCAGTACTCCTCTTGGTTTTCGACCACCATGAACAGGCTTCCCAACGAGCTCCTGGATCGAATATGCTGCTTTCTCGACCGAAACGAGCTCTCGAAGGTCGTCCGACTCTCTTCTCGTCTCCGGAGTGTTGCAATGCTGCCTTACCTGTCGCGTTTTGGCATTTCGCAGGCCAATCTTCAATCAGGGACATTGTCGCTCTCAGACTCATTTTTCATAATACTCGTCGTGGCTCGAATCAAGCCTATCCAGAGACTCGTCTGCTTCGAAGAGGTTGTGCCCGGGTCGCAAATGAGATATCGGAGATTGGCCTCCATCTTGGCCGTGACCGCACCCATCCCGGACATTGTGATATACAACAGGCATTATATGCTCCAGAGAACGAGGAGAGAGGCGGCATATCTCCTCTCGCGTATCCCATCCTCAGCAACTACCACGCTGCTGATTGTCAAGGGCTCGAATTTATCGCTGTCGCATCCACGGTCGTCTCCGCCTATTCAGTGGAGGTTGCTTCCCCCTCCCCTGGGATCCTCCGAGCTATCTACGGCGATGAAAACCCTCATCGTCATGTTCGGGATCCCGTTGCTATTCGCGTACCTTGTCTCCGCGGTCATCAACTTTGGCGTGGTGTTAATATGGTTATACCGCCGCATTACCAGACCTCCGTGGCCGCAAGACGAGCGTATCATCGAGGATGCGGGGGTTCTCGTTTTCGACGACTGGATGCGGATCCAAACTCTCCCGGGAAAGCTTACGCTGGTCACTCTCACCGATCAGCGGTGGCCGATACTCGTCATAAGACGAATCCCGGGACTCGCGGATGGCGTGTACTCGTCGCTCCTCGCGTCGGTTGACCTCGGCGTGCACCTCGAACGGTTGACGGTTGAGTCACAGACAAACCTCGTCCACTCCGAGCTAATGGCCTTCATCCAACGCCACCAGCACCTCATCAGCATCTCCGTCGGAACAGACTCGATCCGGGCCTCATCCCTCACCACCATGCCCATGCCCTCCGCCCCGGAGAGCAAGGTATACCAGCTCATCGCTCCCTCGACATACATCCCCTACCTCCTCCCCGCGGCCCCGAACGCCCAGCGCATCTCTATCCTCCCCGCGCTCTCCCCGATGCGGGGCCTTCTCCGCCCCGCGGCCTTTGACCTCCCCGCCTATCGCCGCGCGCTCGACTCCCTCGCCGCTCTCCCCGCCGCACTCCCCGGCGCACACCTCTTCACCGTCAACCTCACCTTCCCCCTCGCCATCACTCACCTTCCCTGGAGCCCCGCCGCGCTGCCCGATGCCGAGGCCCTCGACGACGCGCTCCTCCCCGAGACGCGTGCCACGCGCGTGCAAGCGCTCGGGCTGTGCGCCGACAGCTTCGGACCACGCTACCGCGCCGCGGACGTGCATGCGCTGGTTCCCTGGCTCGCGCTGTTCCCAGAGCTGCAGCGCCTGACGTTCGCGTATGGCGCTATGGAGAAGACACCTGCGCCGGAGCGTGCAGTGCTGGCGGAAGCCATTTGTGCCGCATGCGCGCGAATTAACACACCGCAGGATATTGCATTCAATATGGGGGATGACTGAGGTGCAATGCCGAATGCAATGGGTGTTCTTTGACCTCTCCTTGGAAAGTAAGACGACGTGGAGGGCCCGCTTGCCTTTTATGGCAGGTGACTTACCATATGCGGCCGATTGTGCAAGTGTCGTTTTTCACCGTTCTCACACATCTCCACTCAGAAAAGAGCTGTCTTCCCTATCTTCGCGGACCTTCTGGCTCGCCCGCGCTAAGTACTTACGCTACCGAGTTTAAGACGACAAAGTTCGAAGCCCCCAGGGTGTTCGGATGTGTCTGCGGGGTAACAGAAGCTGCATACTACAACGGCCTAATACCGCGCAGTAGCTGCGCGAATGCCTCATCCTTTATCCTCTCCCACTGTCATGTCTCAGCCAAAGAGATCGGGACCCGGACGACCTGAGAAGATTGCTGAGCAGATTCCACTCGAGGATATGCGGACAGAACTCTCAACCCTACCGAGTCCGACTGTCCCGCCTGCCGCTGGAACTCCAGAGCGACTGGCCGCTGAACGGAAGCTCGTCCGCAAACTTGACTTTCGTCTCCTTCCCGCAATAGCGACAATCTTCATCCTAAACTATATCGATGCAAGTGCAGCTCTGTACACCGTTCTTCCCTCTCCTGATACGACTGCGACAGCGGACCGGGATAACTGCTGCGCGATTGAAAGGCTTTGAGAAAGATCTTGGGCTCTCAGGCAAGTGTTTCGCGTCGGCGATGCGTTTGACCAAGTTGCTGATCACCCTGTGAAGACCTTCAATACTCAGTCATCCTGTCCATATATTATGCGGTCTACTGCCCTGCTCAGATCCCTTCGAATATGGTACAATCTCGGTTTACCTCCGTTCTTCACCGTCCACCTGCTCACCAAGCTCGTAGATCTTAAATAAGATAACAAGGTATCAACTCATGAAATGCTCTCTCGCGTCTGAATAGCTTACCCAGGCCGTCTGTGTACATCGGCGCCTGCGTCGTTGTATGGGGTCTGATAAGCGCACTTACTGGAGTACGTCGGCCACGCTACCCAACCTGCCCGACCGATTCAAAGATTTTCTAGATAGCCACAAACTACGGACAAATTATAGCGTGTCGGATTCTTCTTGCACTCCCTGAGGTGTGCATTCGTCCATCTGTCAACGTATCGTTATCTTACGATTTCATGAGTGTGCCTTCTATCCGGGAGGTTTGCTACAGTTCCCTGTAATGCCTATTTCACTAACATGGTGCACTTCAGCGATGTATCTATTATCTTGTTGGTACACCAAGAAGGCAACTAGCTCCGCAGCATCGACCCTCGCTTCATTTAATTGATAATCGACCTGCTTCTCAGGAGCTAACCTTACGCGCATCCATTTTGTATGCGGGCTTGGAAATTTCCAACGGATTCGGCTCGGTACGCACCAGACTTCTTCGTACATCCCTTGCCATGATTACACTCTACGCATAGTTGATGGCGGCTGGTATTTTTTCTGGGATGGAAGGAGTTAAAGGGATACGTGCTTGGCGGTGGTACGACGTTTATTGTTTTCTCCGGTCTCCACTTGCCGACTTTGTACAGGCTCTTTTTGATTGAGGTTCGACCGCGTACTCTCGTGGAGTCTTCTGCTCAACAATGTCACCAGGGTTCAATTACGATGACTGTGGGCTTTTTAATGATGTTCGTTTAACCATTATATCTATCCGGTTCTTACCATGCAATTTTAGGTGGATTCTCCCCGACTACGTGCATTATGCTCCTGGATAACGCGTGGATCAGTGACTGACAGACAGTGGAACTGCGTAGACACATAATACACGGTGGATGTCGCCTACTGAGCGCCGCTTGGCTCAAACTCGTATCGCAGAAGATGTGGGAGAAGCCGATAAAGACACCGAAGATGATACGTACGTTGCCTGTTTCAGCTCAGTGGGCTCACCCAGACCATACAACATAGCTCCTTTCGCGGCCTGAAAATGGCCCTCCGTGACCCAATGGTTTCACTATTCGCCTTGACTGGAGTTATCGGACTTTTGGGAAATAGCTACGGTTTCTTTTTCCCGACGTAAGTCGATCAAAGCTCCGGGTGGATTGATTAACTTAGCACATTATCAGGTTGGCCAGCACCCTTGGCTTCAATACCACTGTCACCCTGTTGCTTGCGGCGTATGTTTACGAACATCCGCCCATTCTTTCGGCTTATGTATTCCAGAGCTCCCTGGGTTTTCGCGACAGTACTGTGCTGCGCTAATTCTTGGCACGCAGGTTGAACGGCGTTAGTTGCGAAATAGGATATCAAGCTGATGGCAGGACACAGGTAGAACAGGAGAGTTCTTTTTCCACATCTCACTGTGGTCCTGTGGGACGGTAATTGGAATGATAATCGCCATTTGCACGATGTCCGTCCCGGTGCGCTACTTCTCCATGTTTTTAATGGTGTCCAGCAGCGCAGGTTTGACATCCACAATCGCCATTCTTGTACTATGACTGATCTTTACCAGCCGGAGGAATGCTTCTGCCGTGGGTTGCCAACGCGGTTCCCAGACCGCCAGCGTAACTCTGCCGGTGGTACACAGTCGAATTGAAACTAATTCGTAGACAGAAAACGAGCCGCAGCCATCGCGGTTGTAAATGGAGTCCTCAATCTCGGTGGGCTGTGCGTCTGCGAATTTTATCCTGGGCTATCGTTGATTTTCAATTAGGATCGGGTCGTATACCTGGAGGGCGGAATGGGGTCCCAGATACCACAACAGTATGATCATCTGCATTACCTCCCTCGTCCTCAGCACTCTTGGATTATTCGGCATGGTATTTCTTTTAACTTGGAACGAATGATTCTGAGCAATTGTATACAGTGATTCGACAAGTGCTCATCAGAAAGAACCAGCAGCTTGATCGTGACGAAGCCGTAGCGTTGGCCGTCATGAATAGTGCGCGGGTGAAAGATGCTGCTATCCTGGAGGGGATTACTTACGAAGAGGCGACTGAGCGGCGGAAGAGAGTTCGATATCTGTACTAGGACATGGCACTCCTGAACGCCCTTTTATGTTGAATTTCTAAAGTAAACAGTGCTTTTTTTCAAGGGCTTGGAAAAGGCGGAGCCCGATCCATTCAAAACCGAGAACGATAGAATGTATTGGATATGTCCTCGAAGAAACGCTACTGACGACAAATTACATGGCACGTACAACACTGGAATACAACCGTCCACGACGGAAAATACACTATATGGACAAAAGAAATGACCGATAGCTTTTCTGGCATTTCTGCTGCATGCAAGCATATTTCTGTCCAAACTCAAGCATACAGTGCAGCAGCAGGTCGAGGCCGACGTTTGGGTGCCATCAGGCAGATCAGATATCCCTGATGATGCATCACAGTGGCCTAAATAAGGAAACCGGCATTTTCCAACTCATGCTATGATTTTTTTCAGCCCTTCGCAAATTACCCAAATCAGAGTTCAGGTACGCCGGATCAAATTTTACCTTTGGACTATGCAAAAATATGCATGCGATAACGAGCTATGGCGGCCGCAAAACCCGCATTCTGGCCATTTTTCGGCCATTTTGACGGTTTTGATGCAAAACTTGTCGTTTTGTTCGAGCCATAGCTCATTATTGCATGTATATTTTTGCATAATTCAAAGTGTAGGCAGAGTCTACACATCTTGATCCTGAATTCCAGTGACTCAGAATGTCTTGAAAGACCACACTCGTGCCGCCGAAAAATCCCAATTTCGGGATTTCGGCCATTCCGATGCGGGATCAAAATAGTATGATGCCATCAATTGTGCCAAACGGTCGACCTCAAGGTGCTCGTCACCCCCACACTCGGTTTCGAGCCGAAATACGCTCTGGTTCGTCAGAAAAGTAAAAAACATGACCGGTCATTTTTTTTGTCCATATAGTGTAATCTACGAAGGTGTTAAACATATAATACAGTAGATACAATTGTCCTGAGCTAGAGCATGTCATATAAAGGGTGCTTTCACTGATCTTCGTGTAGGAGATCGTTATGGAATTGACGCCAGTCGATGTCCGCAGCGGGATCTCGCGGTTCTTCGACATCCCAGTCGCTCCATGTGGGTTCTTCCTCTTCGAGCGCCCACGAGCGGTCAAATTTGTCGCGGCTCACAGGACGGTATTGGAAAGATGAAGGCCGCGAGCGCGAGGGTAGAGGCATCGATTGGATGGAGGTAGGCCGCTGACGCCTCCTAGGAAAGCGTAAAGATCCCAAATTTTTGGTGTGTTCCCCGAGCAGGAGGAACGACTGTGGGCGTTTGGTTCGCGGTGGAGTGATAGAGACGGGAGGTGTCTCGATGTAATCGATGAAGAAAGAACTGGAGTAGGGAGATGCACCAAAGGGATCATCGACACTCGGGCGGATCTTCTCGTAGCTGTCGAATGTGGGTAAGTTGGGGCTATATGGAGCTGTGCGAGCCTAACCTAGAGGAGCTGCGGGGGGTGTAAAGCGCATCATCGGATGGTCGGGCCAGATCGTCATTGGCCTTGCCACTGTCAGCCAATATCGAGATGTCGGCAGCGTGCAGCATGCGTCCCAAGAGGCGGGAGGACAGGTTCACGATGGAAGAACGTCGCTGCTTTCGTGTAGAAGTCGTGGTCGTATTCTCTGAGGGAGAGTTGGAAACATAGACAGGGGATGATGATGTCCGGGGGCGTCGCGCAAAGGTGCGTAGAACATTGTACCGGCCAGAAGACTTGAGCGCGCGCGCATCCGTGGAGGGGATGTCCGGCGACGCGTACCCCGAGACCGGCCTGCCATACGACATGCCCGACATCGCACGCAGTCCGCTCGAAAAGAAGTCGGAGTAGGTGCGATTAGTTGGGGTCGCCATTGCTGGTAGGTATGGTGGGTCCGCCTGGTTTTATACACAGACCGTGACGCGATGGCATCATTGGAGATGGGAAAACTAATTAACGCTCAGATACGGACCTTTCATATTACCTGCCCCTCTGCGACATGTCGGCCCGGGTCCATGACCCATTCATTCCTTTTCAAGCCACCTGCCCCATCGTACAGGAGTCAGATAAAATCTGTGTGGTTTTTCGCCCTTGCTGGAAGCCGGGGGGATGCCTTTGGTTCCAAGCCGGTGGGTGAAAAAGAACCATCCGGCTTCAAGTTCAAGAATAGTAATCACCGCGTTAGCCTCCCTGATCATCGAGGAGTTCGTTATCGAAAGCGCTGTCTGTGGTGATGATCCACGGCGAATGTCTGTACACCTGAATCAGGAAAACAAGAAGAGGGTCCCTGAAACAGATGGCTCCCGGGATGGTCGGCGATTGAAGCGCAGACAGCAAGTACTTATAGCACGTTTTGGTCATCAGTGGGCAATCAGGGAGGCACACGGGAGACGGGTAAATGATGCTGGTTTCAGCCCTGCATTTTTAGTGAGCGGGTGACAACGGAGAACAACGGGGCAGGAAGATATCTTACGTGCCACCTTGAACTCGTGTCCATCGCTTCGCGGCAGCGTTTTGCGCATTTGCTTGCAGAAGGGTCTGTCGGAATGCAGGGTTTGGGTGTTCATTGAATGATACATATGTTATCTGTGCAGATTCATTAACTGAGGTCAGAAATGCACCCAGCTCTAGCCAGCTCTGCACTGCGTTTTTTCAGCCAGGCGAGCGGTCCCTTGAGCGGTCTTCAATTCCGGGCGTGGTATCGAGTCTTGCTTCATCCGAGAAGCGAATAGACATTGCGGGAGTCGACGTCCCACAATTTGGCTCACGCTTTGTGGGTACCAAATCAACCCATGAGGTAATACAGATGGACAACAGATGGAGGGAGAGAACAAGAGAATTGATGGTTGCGTTACGCTGTGACAGTCACAACTGATTTTTATCGCTTTGACCGGCCAAAATAAGCGATACGGATCTCGCCCGAAAAATGCTCATGACAGTGCCTTCATTAGAGCTTATTAGGTGCCCTCCCAAATCGATTATGACGGGCGTAATTTTGCCTTCGGTGTTGATATTCTCGATTTGTGGAGCGGACGCGTCTTATTGCGAGCGAAGCGAAGCAATTCTACTTAAAGGGCACGTGATTAGGTACAGGGCTAGAAATCGCGACAAACAAGACACGCAAGGTTTGCTGTGGCTGACGGGCCCTCGAGGAAAGAATCGTCTCAAAAACGTTCAATTCTGGGTCAATATGGCTGGAAAGTGTCCCGATCAGCGCCATCTTCATAGACGGTTCGAACGCTACCAGAGACATGACCGGCGGGCAAGGATTAATCGTACTTGAAATGAGGGGTGGGCGTAATCCAGCCTTCGTAATGTGGCTGTGCTCGGAAAAAGCCGCTGTTGCGGCTTCGCGAGCATCCCGCGCCTCAGCGGACCCCTAGTTATAGCGTGTCTCGGCTAAGTCCGGCCGGTATGCCCAACTCTCAACAAGGCCATACACTCTGACAGGACGACGCGCTGGCGGCTCACGACAACGACCTCGACCCTCTCGCTGCCCCCGTGGACGAAAAGGCGCGGAGGGACGCGCTATTCTGCTTTGTTGCCTTACGGGCTGCCTACTTGATGACGTTTTTTGACCGAATCCGGTCGCTCGCCCGCACCGTTTCGATTAATCAAAAGGATCTTCGACCTAAGGAATTATTTTCTTCGACTTAAAAATGGATTTTGTGGGGGCACCTAATAAGCTCTAATAACGCCTTAAAAATGCGGGGATGATAATTTTTTTGGTTCCAGAAATCTCACGTACAACTGACGGCGACCCACGCCGCGGGCAAAAAATCGAATTTTGATGTGACTGGCGTCCTATGCTTCTGATGAACATGAGGAAGTTGGATGAAATCAGTGGATGATTTATAGCCCAAGTACAGCCGGTCGTGAAGCCACGGAAAACCAAAAGGTACCACGAGAAGTCTCTGAAAATACTCAGCGTCTACTCCTAGCCGGTCCGAGTGTCCATTCAAGTTAATGTGCTATGTGCGAAGGGCTAATTCCAGAGTCGCACAGCCGAGAGTTCGGGAATTCATACTAGCCATCCGGAAAGTGCCGAAAATATAGCTTCTGAAGGCGCTCTGTTCCACGCTTATGATGCTCCTTCATCCCTCCTTCTATTGCGTAGATCGTCAGCAAACAGGCAATTTATTTCTAAGCTAGCCTCGAGTTCATTTTGCAAAAAGTGAATGACGGCCCAGCCATGTTGGGTATTGTGAAATGAACACCTTTGTGCTTTTTGAGAGCTGAAAGTTTAAATATATCCGAAGCCCACGAGGGATTCAAACCAGCATTTAGCGACCGGATTTCAACACGTATGCGGCCTTTCCACGAGTGGCCCGAAAGAAAGAAATCGGACTTGGATCTGAAATATACTTATTGTGTTGTGGTTGTGGTTCAACGAAAGGCGAGTGAGCGGCCTATGGAAATCGAAACAAAATTTGGAGGGTGAATGAATCGGATTCAGAAGACAACCCCTCCCTCGACGCTCCGATAACCCCAAAACGCAGCATCCAATCCCTGGTCGCGGAGCGTTGCGATTCGGTCCACGACACCACACGGGATAGAGTATCCTCCGACCGTATCGAAGATACGGAGATAGTCTAGACAACAGGAGTATCACACTGTAGACGCGACTGGACCATGGAAAATTCAACACGTCGTCTGGCATTACATGATATCCACACAAGAACGAAGCGAGGTTGGGACAGATTGGTGTGGAGGAAAGGTTAATGGTCACGGCATTTAACAAAGCAGCCAGCTCTTGGAAAAGGCGATGGTAGGAACGAAAGGTGAGGAGAAGATAAGTGAGGGATGGAAGTGCGTCGAGGAGGGCGATGGGCTTGGTAGGGGTGGCACTCAGTCAGTCTCGTCAACCTGCAGAAGGAACGCTGAGCGAAAGAGAGAATGGTTTCGGGCGAGTAGGTTTGGAATAAAGTGAAGCTTGTGAGCGCAGGTGCTTCGAGGACATCCAAAATGACAGCGTTTGTTACGCCAAGGCGACGCAGACGGGACAGGATCATTGATTCGCCGTTGTGAGCAAACCCAGATACGAGGACACCCATCGTACACTCCACCAGATTGGGGGCGGCACTGAGCATTTTCGACTGACGCTGAATATGGTCTCTTCCCCGATCATGAGTTAGCTGGGCCCAGGGAATGTTGTTGGACACCGGGGAAGCGGCGTTCAAAGTTCCATCCGTGAAGACGACTTCACGCAGGGCGGGAGCTGTCAAGAACGCGTCAGGTATCTCCCTGAAGGACCAGGACCCCATCGAGTTGACCACTCTCAAGGTTTTCAATCGAGAAAGATGGCCGGCGGCAGGTCGCAGCCAATCAAGCGAGGAAGGTGGGTGGAAGGAGTCGGACTCCAAGTGAAGGCGCTCCAGCGGCTGCAATGAGCAAGGACTGCGTCCAGAATGCGAGAATGAACGCATTGACCACTCCAGAAAATACGGAGTGGTGCATTGGAAGACCGGTCCAGCTGGTTTTCCACCATGTCCAGGTATAATTGAGTAGGTATCTCGCGATGGGGGTGGATGAGCTCTGGTGACAGACGCCGGATTGGCGAAAGAACAGCGCGGTGCTGGCGTACACGTTCAGCGGCCTCGTCGCGCCTTTCAGCCAGATCCGCTACGGTGGCGAGCAAATCTGCAACTCGAGCATCCAATGCAGCCAGACGCCCTTTTTCAGTCAGAAGATTGTCATGAATGACTGGTATCTCGCGATCGAGGGGGGCTTCATTGCTCTTCAGGAGGTGTGTGAAGTCGTGCGACGGCGGGTCGGCGAGTGGCACCGTGCACGATATCACTCCGATTCGCCGCTGAAGCTTCGCATTCCAAGCACAGTGGTGTCATCGGCGAAACTGCATGTTATGAGACTGGAAATAGGCGTAGAGTGAACGCTCCTGTACCTGTACCTGGCTGCACTCTCCGAGTATTCCGGCGGAAATTCGAAGGCTTTTTCTAAGCAAGCTTCGTCAACTTTCAAACGACGGCGGCCAGTGAGGACAATGAGACGCTCTCCGCTTTTGAAACGCTTGTAGGTTTTGACGTTGGGTCCGTGAGAGTCCGGGTTACCGGCAAGAAGTTGTGTTTTCGTCGGTAGGTTGTATTAGCACTGCTAGGTAGAACCAGTGTGTCCCTAGCCTTATTTCTGTCAGTGACTCAGTTTGGACTCAGTGTCGCTGTCACCGTCAGCGGCTGTGTGAAAGACGCCGCGATCACGGGATGCGATGACGAAGCTCGCATGACCAATCCATTTGGCGCTTAGCCCCTATCCTGGCACCTCGATTTCAAGGTTGGCACAAAGGCCAAGGTAGGTAGGTTTTTGTTTTTGACTACCTCGTGAGAGTTGATAGAGGAAATTCATTGACAAAGGCTCTGAGGCTTCTCAGCACTGAGCAGATAGCAAATATCATTGCGAACAATTGAAGATATCGTGTGCTTGAGACATAGCAAATGAAAAGCTACTATCGTATTCTCAACATCATGCGGCTTAGTCCGAGGCCGGGCAGTTCGCCTCAGTGTAGATTGTGGCGTTGCGAGGCCCGGACTGGATTGGGTTACAGCCTGGGAGCTTCGTAAGTGTGCCATTGACGACTTCCTGGCAAGAAGATATATATAATCTCAGAACAACGCGGGAAGCTGCAGCGAGAAGTACCTTGGTAGTCGGCGCGATCTTGCATTGGTTCGCGAATGCCGCGGACGTTACATTGAGGAAGTGACAGGCTTCCGTGATGCCTGAGAAAAGAATGTCAGAGATTGGAGGGACGCTGCTGCCGGACGCACACGGGAGCCGCACGCACCCGAACCAGTCGAATCATCCGGGTTATTGCAGTGGTCGATCGCATTCTGAAGGGCGACTGTATCCCATCTGAACCATCGGGTTGACTCGTCATTGAAAGAGTCAATTTGAATGTTCTCACCCGTTCTGGAAATCGCCATGCCAGGAAAAGCCAGTCGGGTCACTTTTGGAGGTGTGAGGCGCTTGGAATCAGTCCGTTGACTACTGCGGCTTACCCTGTGGAGTAGACAAAGGGCCATTTATCGCCGTTGCTTGCGTTCCAACGGCTGGAGAAGTCGTGGACATTCCAGGTGACCTCGTAGAACAGCTGTGGCGGATACCGGAATGAGTCCGACATTCTGGTCGAAGAAGTGAAAGCTGCGTGCCTTCATCATGTAAGTATAATTTTTGGGGCATGAACCATTGTCGAGGTCTGAGAGGTAAGCCACCTATGCGGGCGATATCAGCAGAGTTCCGATTCGCGTTGAGCATGTACAATGACTGACATGGGACTGATGGTCGGCCGAATCGGTGTGTAATCCGTCCCAGCAAGCGGGCACTGCAAACAGGTCAGGGTGGGGTCCTCTATGGGGCACGCAGATAACGCGTACTGTGCAGCCGAGCCTTAAACATCGATTATTTCGGTCAAACTTGAACCATCGGATCCGGAGGCAGAATGTTTGCTTACATTGAAGCCGGATTCGCAATCGGTGTCGGGGAAACCCGTGGTTAGATCCCCGTTGTTATCTGTGCGTGGTTGGCATCATGGATTAGCGAGTTTGCGGCGGAGCTGAAGTGGAATTTCCGCGCACAAACATCGGTTTCGTTAGCGGAATATCGCAAGCAAACCCACTGAATGGCCCGTTCGCGCAACTCTCCCTGGCCACCCGAGCGAAATGTGTACTTCTTCGAGCGACGTGTGGGGTCGCCCGTGATCATGCGCAAGCCAGGAGGGAAGGCCTGACGATATCTGCGTCAGTGGTTCTGCAGCCAGAGATTCAACTAGCCAACCTGGAGGCCTGGACCATGGTTAGATGTGTCTCCAGCACCCCGGTTCTGATAGTAGACGAGCAGGCCGCCATTGGCAACGGCTTCGAACAAGTTGGTCTTAGGGTCCCGGAAATAGAGTTTGGGGAACCAGTAGTTTGAGTGGTCCTGTATATTGCGCTGAGCATGAGTGTGGAGGTAATCCGGCAGCTGTCGTACCTGCATGACCTCGCAGCTTGTGCAGCTGGACGCACGGAGACTTTCGTACGTAGAGTTGGGACCGAAGTCTAGACAAAAATAAGCCAGGCGTTGACCAAGAGCAAGGTCAATGTACTGGAAGCTCCGTGAATGGTGTGGACGTGTTGAGAAGGGACAATTCCCGGCGAGATGATGGGGTCAATTCTAAAGGACGGATAAGAGGCGCGGCCTTGAATTTACGAGTTCATAGGAGGAAGTAACTCACCGCTCTTGCACCAGCGGGTCCGTACAAGCCACACGGAACCAAGCGTTGGCGCCGCGAACAGAAGCAAGGAGAGCGACGAGGGAGACAGATGGTGGATTTAACATGTTGCCCGAGGAGAAATAAATGAGCACTCGGTGAATTTACTGCCCTACTTATCTGCACCGGTTGTCCATGGCACTGGGTTGCCACACATATCGTTGATCCGCTGTCTCGGTCTTGTAAACGGAACCATTAGGGGTCTTCGTCTCGTATACAGCGCAGCGGAGAGGACCAGCATGCAGGTGGTTACCTCTACGAGTTGTTACAGCCTGAGAGTCAGAGTTGTAAAGTTGAACTCAGATCACGTGCACAGTGGGTTCAACTTTAAATTTTTACTTACCAGATTTCTGCCGAGATCCAACAAGACTCTACTTACCAATGGTACAGTTGGTTTTAGAGGCTTCGAAGACAATGCTGGCTAAGTATCTGCATCGGCAGAATCATGGCTGCGCGGGTTTCGCCGCCAATTCATTCTACACACCACAGGTGCCGAGTTCGAAGGATTCCACTCTCAACGAGCCTAATGACCGAGTACAATCCATTAGTTGCCCTGCCCTTCAGTAGTACTGTAGCGTCGTAATAATAAAAAAAGAAACCTCTAGAGATACAATAAGATTATGCCAAAAGCTGCTTCAGCGCAGCCACATGGGCTTCGCACCGCTCCGTAATGTCCGCATGTGTGATGGACGTGCGAAGCTCCGCCTCTAACTGTGGTCGGCGTGTCAGATGCGCCAAAGAAAGGGAAGGGAGATATAAAAAACACACCTGCAACAGCCGATCTGCCTGCCACATCCGCGTGGGGAGGTTCTCGAGCGCGACGTACACGGCGGGGATCGACTCGCACCGCAGCAGCTCCGCCTCGTTGCTGCGCAGGATCGCGAGCGCGACGCGGAAGAGGACGTCCAGCCCGTCGACGAGGAAGACGTCCCACACGCGGAAGAGCGTCTGTAATCAAATCAGTACTTGAAAAGAAATGAAGAAGGGAGATCGAGCTCACCTCGACAGGCAAGCAGTCGGTGAAGAGGGACAGGAACCACGAGAAGCAGATCGCGGGGAGATCGACGCCGAGGTCGGCGAGGTGGGCGTGCAGTCGGGGGATGTAGTCGCGCACGTAGTCGAGCAGCACGAGCGGGCATGCGCGGGAGGGGAGGAGGGATGGCGAGAAGAAGTCCTCTGGTAGGATTCGCTCGACGATAGCCGCGAGCGCCCAGAAGGCCTCCTCCTCGTCCGCGTACACTAGCAGCAGCGTGGATGTGACAAGGTTCATGCCCTGACAGTATCCCACTGCGGGGTTGCGTCTGAAGATAATATGAGCATCTAACAGATGACGAGGCTGAGACAGACGCACCGACTATACGCAACTAACACCCTCCTCAGCTTGACTACACCCGCCCCATCACCCCCAAAGAACACATTCAGCGGCATCGTCCTCCCCACGTCCTTCTCGATCTCCGCCTCCGCGCCCGCGCCGGCAGGCACCGCCAGCAGATCCCGAAACAGCCCCGGCTCCATCATCTCCAGCCCCCCACTGCACTCCAACCACACCTTCGACCGATACACAAGCGGGATCCCGACTCTCAGCAGCCGGTCCAGCTCCCGCCGCTCGTCCTTATTCGCCAGCTGCGCGAACCCAATCAAGCCGTCGCTGTGCGCGAGCTCGTCCTCCGCAGCGGCCGTACCGAGCCCCAGGATCGCCGCCGCCCCACCAGCGACGGACGAAATCGTCCCGGTGCCAGCAGACTTCGAGCTGGCGCTGTTGGACGCAGCGCGACTCCGCGCGCGCACGAACACGTCCCACTCCTTCCGCTGCGCCGCCTGCCGCTCGTCGTGGAGCGCCGTCAGCCCATCCAGCAGCGCGCGCACGGTCCGCGCACACGCATGTCGCGGGGTCGCGCGCGTCACCGCCAGGACCGAAGCGCTCGGGCCGGGCGCCACCGGGGACGGCGGCGCGGGTGTCGCTGCGAGGGAAAGGCGGCGCTTAGACTTTGACGAAGAGGCGGATTTGGAGGACTTGTGCGACTTGATGCTCGGCGCACGCATGCTCGACGCGCTGGGGGACCCCGTGCCGTCCCAGTCATCGTCGTCGGCGCCCTCCCCGCCGGCGTTGCAGTACTCGCACTCGCCCTTGACGATCTCGATCTCGCGCTTTCCGCCCACTTTCTTGATGCCACCATCTTCCCCCTCATCTGCGTCGGTGCCCTCCTCGTCAGGCCACCCCTCATCCTCTTCCCGATCCGCGATCTTCACGCCCGTCAGACACGCAGGGGCGGCATTCCCACACTCCCTTGCTCTAATGAGCAGCAGCACATCGTACTGCGCGACGTCGTACACAAATCCATACCGGTCCGTCAACAGCTCCCCCTCCCTCCCTTCCTCGTCAAAGCCTATCAGCTCGCGTCAGAAATGAAAACACCACCACAGACATCAAATAAGAAGAAAACGCACTTTGGCCGGCGGGCAGCGAGATGGAGAACCGCTTCGCCGCCGCGACGGGTATCGAGAAGCGGAACTCGCGCGCCGTGAGCGAGGTCTGCGTGTACCCCCGCGACAAGTACTGCGTCGGCGGCTTCGCGGTCGCAGGGATGATCGATTCCAGCGGCACGCTCCGTGTGCCCGCGGCCACCGCTGCGCCCGCCCCGTCGCTCGCTGCCGGCGTCCCACTCGCCGCGTCCGCCCCAGCGGACTTGGGCGCCTGTGCACTGCCGGAAGAGGACGCAGCTCGCGCTTGATGGCCCCCGCCCCCGCTTGCGCCGCCGCCGCCGCTGAGGAAGGCTGAGAAAGGCGACGCCATGAGGGCCGCCGCGCTCCTCCCCGCGGCCGCAGCCTTGCTCTTGGTGGTGCCCTTCGCGCCCTTGAACCCGTCCGTTCGCCCAATGCCCGCGGAGCCCAACGCGCGGCTGAGCGTAAGCATCGCCTCGCCCTGCGCCGATCCCCCACCCCCTCCTCCACTGCCGCTGCCACTCCCACTCGCGCCTTGCGCACCCGACTCCGCCCACCCACGCCCCCGCGGGCGCTCCCGTTCCCCCTCGCGCCACACCACGCCCCCCTCCCGCGCGCCGCGCACAAGCTCCATCGCGAGTTTCTTCACCAGCTCCCCCGCCTCCCGCGCGTCGGCGAGGATCGACCCCGGGTCGGCCGTCATCACGCGCGTCGCGTGCGCGATCGCCTTGAGCGACGCGCCCTGCGGGGGCCGCAGCGCGGGCTGCGCGGCGTCTGCGTCCGCGTCCGCGTCCGCGCCGGTGCCGTGCGTGTACATGGAGCCGGGCATGGTGAGCATCGACGCGCCGTCGGAGGGCGAGTTCGCGGCGGTATCGGTGGTGAGGCGCGGGGCGGCGGCGAGCACGGGGGAGAACGCTGTTTGGGTGGGGGATTTCACGGCGCGTTCGGCGCTGGCGCTGACGCTGGCGGTGTCCCGCTCTCGTCTGTCTCCGCCCCGCCCCCGGCGCGAGCGAATTGACGCCCCGTCCGCGTCGTTGGCGTCGGCGTCCTCAGCTACCTCGACCACGCTCGCGCGACTCCCGTTCCCGACCATGGAGAGGCCCGGGATGTTGAGCGCGCCGAGCCCGAAGATGCTGCGCGTCGTGCGGCGGCGGTTGGGGCTCGGGTTCGGGCGGGGGACCGCGGGCGCTTCGTCGTCGGCTGCGGAATTCGGGGTGGATGTAGAAGTAGAAGTAGACGGAGTAGATGTAGGCGTGGATAGCGACGCAGATGCGGACTTGAGGGACGGCGCTTTAGACACACCCTTGCCCCACCACGTCCCGACCCACTCGCCCATCGACGGCCGGTCTGCGCGCGGGCGTATCGTGTTGTCGTCTGGGCCTGTGTCTGACGTAGAAGTGACAGGGAATTGGATCCCGTTCTCGTCGTTGGCAGTAGGTGCAGGCGCCTCTAGAGCGACAGGGGCAGCGGGAAGCACCACCTCGTCTTCGATCGCCTCTGTCAGCGACTCGCGAAGTGACTGTCCACAAAGATTAGCGTAGTAAGATAAAACGGACGATTAAGCGCACCATAAAGCTCGGCTGCCTGCGCACCGGCACACGCTCCTCGTCGTCCTCGGTGTCCGCAAAGACGCTCTGGATGACACGGCGTGCAATATCGCGCTCGGACGCACGCGGGAGATCGCGCACGAGGGCTTCGGCGCGGGAATGGCGAGCAGCTTCGCGTTCTTGCAGAGCCTTTCGGCCTGCCTCGAGCTCCATGCGCGCCTGCGCGAGGGAGTGCGAGAGGACGCGGAGGGCGGCTTGGTGTGGTTTCCAGACAGAGTCCGTAGATTGAAGCCCCGCAAGCGCAGACTCTATCGCCGCGTCGTCGTCGCATTCGTGCCATTTCGTCTCTAGCACCTGCGCTCTGAGCGTCGGGTCGCCTGTTAAGAGGATGCTCGGCTTTGCGTCCGCACTGCCGACCACAAACAACGGAGCTTCGCGGTCATCACGGTCCCATAGCACCGACAGCGAGCTCGTTGACGGTTTGGACTTTGGCTTGTGCACCGAGCTCGGCGCGGACGCTCTTGCTTGTTTGCCGTACCCCCGCACACTGCCATCCCAGTTCCCGTTAGAGTTCTGCTGCTCCAGCTGGGCCTTGAGTGTCAAGAAGTTCGTCGGCGAGTCAGGATTATTGCGGATTTTCCGTGTTCTGCTGGAGGAGACATCGTCCGGGAGCAAAGGGTGTTCGTGTACTGGTGTCTTGAGATGAATAGAGGCCATCTACATTGCCATCCGGCGTCCTCGAGGCACCAAACGTCGGAGGTGCTGACCGTTGTCGGACAGTCGGATCGTATATTGGTCCCGTGACTAATGACCGCAACGGCGACGAGGCATAAAATTTATTCATTTATTTATTTCAATGCGAAGGCAGGCTAGGGTCGCGTCTAACTTATGTGTGCGTACTGCTTTGTCCATGCTTTCGGACGTCGCGCTCGCCTCGGAGACGTTGTGCGTGCCGTCCTCGTCGAGCTCCGTGACCTCGCTGAAAGTTTCCGTGTCCATTACCTGGGGGCGTTCAAGGTCATGCAGACAAAGCAAACATCCGCCTCATTTTCGGCGGCATCATACCGTTATGCCAGCCTGAGGCGTTCAGAGCCTGGCGTAACGGTGCTGAGCGCTGAGCGCTGAGCAGCGAGCGGACAGTTGACGGATCATCAATCATTGATTGTATCAAGCGCATCAATTTCGCCGCTCTTCAGACCATACAGTCGAAGAACTCGGTTTCCCTGGGCGAACGCTTACTTGACGCTTACATTATTCCGCGCAAGCGCAGTTCTCTTCGACGAAACCTTGACAAATGTGACTGCCAGTGGCAAGAAGCAGCGAACTTGAACTCCCCCACCAATTCTGAGTCCCCAGGCCCCTTCAATTCCCCCATGGCGGCACCCAGCTTTCAGGTTGGCGTCCAAACCTGAGAATCTCCTTGTGGTGTGGGTTACTCAGGTGGTCAAAACTTGCGGGTATCTAGGCCGTGTTCGGGCGGTGTATGAATCGGATTTCGGTTTTTTCAAGTTGACTCTCGCTATTTCAGTGACTCGGTTACCGTGTCCTCGCCTGCAAGCCGAAAATTCATCGGAACAAGTTTGAAAAAGCGCACAATCTTTTACAGGGAGCGTCCTAAACGTTCCCGAACTACCCGACTCCGCAATGATCGCAGGTGCACACCAATCGACTACTCTGGTAGTGCGCGGTCCAAATCAAAGTGGCAGTGGCCAACAGCCTGATACGTATAATCATCCCCTACAGGAGGTGCCGTCGAGACCGCTTCTCCTTGACAGCCACGCCGTAGACTATGGATCCACTGTCCATTGCTGGTGCAATCGTCACATTCGCAGAGCTGGCCAAGACGATCCAGGGATCGATTGAAAAGGTGTGATACCACTCCCGTGGTCCTTTACGCCGGCGGACATTTACTGAATCGCTTGTGAGGTTGGCGAAAACCAGAAGAATCTCGCCGATCTCAAGACGCAGGTCCTGAATACCGTCCGGGAACTCGAAGGCGTGGCGCAAGGACAAGAGGGTATCGTGCCAACTAGGGAGCTGTTGACAGCACTGGGCGGTCTTACGGCGTGCGTTCTCATCTATATTCTACCTTCTTGAATTCGGAAGGGTGACTTTGACGCACAGGCAGCTGAAGAAAATTGATACCAATTGCCAAGAGCTTTCCCGAACCCAGGCCACGGGGCTTTCAAGCTTCTTGAAATCGTGGTTCAAGCGGGGAAAAATCGAAGAAGAGATCAAAAAGCTGAGGGAGCACAGGACGGCCTGTTATACCCAATTTCAGGTGGGCTTAATATTTTAATGGATTTCAAACGCTCAAAGGAACCTCAGCTGCTGTCCCTCGCGCGAGTGGAGGGCCACGCCGCTCGAACCGAAGCGAATACTCTCCGCCTCATAACCTCAGCGTACGTTAAACACCGTGTTTCATCCCACCTATTCGCTCCAACCTGATATGAATCCAGACGCGAGGAAGAGCTCAGGAGATGGTTGCGGTTTCCCCTTGACATGAGAGAGAAGCAGCGCGCAACACAAGCACTTCGTCACAAAGACTCCGGGGGTTGGTTTCTGAGGGACATCGCGTTCGGAGAATGGAAAAAGCAGCCGGCTTGTCTCTGGATTCGGGGAAATTGTAATTATCCTGCTTCCAACCCGAGAAAAGTGTCTGATTAGTAGCAGCCGGTACTGGAAAGAGCGTTTTGAGGTGAAGCATTGCTGTATATAGGAAGTTCGGGACTGACAGCGACTAAACAGCTCAATCGCGATAGATTACCTTTTTCACCACCGATCCACTAACTTTGCGATTGCGTATTTCTACTTCGATTTCAGGGATGAAAAGAAGCAGCTCCTCGAAAATATGCTTCGCTCAATTATCATGCAGCTTTCCGCACAATCTCTCACTCCGTATTCGGTACTTAATCAACATTACGAGGCTTGTCAAGGCCAGGTCTTCCCAACCTACGACGACCTTCTCGCTATGCTCGCCACAATACTTTCCGGATTCACTGGCAGCTATATCGTCCTTGACGCTCTCGACGAGTGCAGCGAGCCTGAAGGGCTCAATCGGTTTATCTCCACCCTTCGCGGCTGGGCTGAATCGGTGCATCTCCTTGTTGCGAGCCAACCACACAAAATCTTCGTGGAATCCGCAGCCTTTGTCGGCGCATCCGTTGTTATTCTCGAGCCAAAGAAAACGCACGCCGATATCGTGGAATTTGTGAACAGCAAACTCGGGCTCGACGACTTCAAACACCTACAGAAGGCCAAGGATGCTGCCCAAAAGATTGTCAACAAAAGCAACGGAATGTGCGTCGGTTCCGATCCATCTCTGGATTCAGCTTGAACTTACTTGGTTAGGTTTCGCATGGCGGAATGTCTGCTCAGAGAATTGACGCGCAATAAAGTAGATCCCGACCTCGATGCAATACTCGCGAAGCTCCCGAACGATTTATTCGGCATTTATACTCGCTTCCTCAAACCAATAGGAACATTTGATTTTATCCATGTCATCACGCTTTTACGCTGGCTTGCTTTTTCTGCAAGACCCGTCACTGCGCTCGAGCTCGACGACGCTCTTGCTATTAACTTTTCGAACCCCGATCAATGGGTGTTCGAACAGCAGAAGAGGGGAAGGGCGAGCGTGCTGTGTGATTTGCTCGAAGGATTGGTCTCCGTTGGCCCCGCTGTTACTCCGGACGGCGTACCTGACTCCGAATGTTCATCTTCCGACGGAGGGGAATATCTGGACAATTTCAGTATCGCTGATTCGGAAGATGAAGCGCTGTGGGTCACCCTTGCACACTCCTCGGTCGCAGATTATATCACGTCCGAGGAGTTTTTTGTCGAATACAAACACGACCTCAGGGAGGCGCCCGCGCACACCTTCCTCGCCCATTCATGTGTCGCATATCTGCTTCACTTCGAAACCTACCCTTTGAATGCCGTCACAAGGTCGCACTTCCCGCTGGCAGTGTATGCCGCTAATTTCTGGTCCCATCACCTGCTCCGATGCCACGAGCGAGGTGTACTACAGCCCTCGACCCTGCGCCTCTTGGAACAAGGAAGCCAACAATATATTGCGTTGAACTGCCTGTTCAGTATCGATTTCCCCTGGCAGAAACCAGATTGGTCGCGGCACACGCCGTCGCCTCTGTATCTGTGCTCCGTCATTGGATATGTGGAAGGAGTCCGATGCTTACTCGAAGATGATGACACCTTCAACGTCGAAGGCGGGTACTTCAGCAAGGCGTTGAAAGCGTTCATGTGCAACTTTTTCCACCAGAAAACGGCTTCCGACCTCAATAACACAGCAGACGGGAAACGTGGGAGCGCGCTGCAAGCGGCCTGTTGGAAAGGCAACATGGAAATTGTCCAGCTCCTCCTTGGGCACGGTGCGAACGTTAACGTGCGCGGGCACAAGGACTCCGCCTTGCAAGCTGCGTCCGAAAAGGGGCATGTGGAGATTGTCCGCCTCCTCCTTGAGAAGGGAGCCGACATTAACGTAGTTGGTGGGCAGTCTCACAGCATACTACAAGTCGCATCAGCGCTCGGCCATGCGGACATTGTTCATCTCCTCCTCGAAAAGGGCGCCAACGTCAACGCAGTTGGCGGACAGTATCACACCGCACTCCAAGCTGCATCAGCTCATGGCCATTTAACTATCGCCCGTTCCCTCCTCCACCACGGCGCTGATGTTAACGCAATGGGTAGAGGTCAACTCAAGAGCGCATTGGAACATGCGTCCGTCCAAGGCCACATAAAACTCGTCGTTCTTTTACTGGAGAGGGGTGCCGATGTCAATGCACAGGCCGAAGAGTACGGTGGGGCCCTACAAGGAGCGTCCTACGAGGGCCACCTCGAAATCGTCCGCATTCTCCTCAAAAAGGGTGCGGACGTAAACGCGGTCAGCAAATCCTACGGCAGCGCGCTGACGGCCGCGTCCTCCAGGCGTCAATGGAACGTTGTACACATCTTGCTCCATCACGGCGCGAATCCTAACGCGGTGGGAGTTCCCAACCTCACACTACGGGCAACCGAGGATGGCCGCACAGATATGGTCCGCCTCCTCCTCGATCACGGCGCCGTTGACACAGTGGACAGATCCGATTCTGGGTACAATGACAGCGCATTGAGGCTTGCAGCCTTCGAAGGAAAAAGAGAGATCGCCCAGCTGCTCCTTGAGAGGGGCCCCGCTGTCGATACCGCTGAAGAATACTATCGCAGAGCGTTGCGAGACTTCACACTCCACGGGCACACAGCGATGGTTCTTCGCCTCATCGAGAAGGGGGTCCATGTCAATGCAAAGGACCTATATTTTGCGTCTGAGAAGGGCCAGGCAAATATTGTTCGTCTACTCATCGACAGGAGCACCGATGTTCCGGCGGCGAATAGTCTAGCACTGCAAGCTGCGTCCGAGCATGGTCACTTAGAGATTGTCCGTCACATCCTCGAGTTTGGTGCGGACATCCGAGTCGACGCGATCGGGATACCATCCAAAGACGGAAGGCCCGCCAATGCGCTGCGCGCCGCATCCTTGGCCGGCCGCTTAGAGATCGTCCAGCTCCTGTTGGATCACGGCGCCGATGTTAACTTGGTGGACGAAAGGGACGGTAGCGCGCTATCATCTGCATCCCGCGAAGGCCACGCAGAAGTCGTGAGGTTTCTCCTTGATCACGGAGCCAATGCCGACACAGTAGGCGCATTGCAGGACGCCGCCTACGAGGGACATGTGAAGATTGTCCGCCTCCTGCTCGAGAAAGGCGCAGCTATCGACGCATGTAATCGGGGCGGTTCCGCACTGCACAACGCAGTGCGAGGTGACAAGATGGAGGTAGTCCGTGTCCTTCTGGAGCATGGCGCTGACGTGAACGCGGTGGACGCATCGGGCAGCGCGCTGCAACGGGCGGCGCGGAATGGAAATGTGGAGACTGTGCGCTTCCTTTTCGAGCATGGCGCGGACGTGAACGCAGTAGGCGGATCCGGCAGCGCGCTACAAGGCGCGGCGCGGCACGGCCACGCGGACGTCGTCCGCTTCCTTCTCGAGCAAAGCGCTGATGTCAACGTTGCGGAAAAATCCCGCTCTGCGCTGCGAAGTGCGGCAAGCTACGGCCATGTGAACATCGTTCGCATCCTCCTGGACCACGGTGCCCATGCGGGAGATGGGTTGCAGAGCGCGTCCTTCTATGGTCAAAGGAACATCGTCCACCTGCTCATTGACCACGGCGCCGATGCCAACACAGTTGGCGCATTGCAGGACGCGTCCTACAAGGGACAAGCGGAGATTGTCCGGTTATTACTCGACAAAGGAGCAGATATCAATGCAGTGGGCGAGAACGGCTCCGCACTGCACAACGCAGTGCTGGGCGGCGAGAAGGAGGTTGTCCGCATCCTCCTCAAGTATGGCGCCAACGTGAACGCGGGAGACGAAAAATCCGGTAGCGCATTGCAAAGCGCCGCACGGCGCGGTTATGTGGACGTTGTCCGCGTCCTCCTCGAGCATGGCGCTGAGGTGAACGCAGTAGGCAGATCAGGCAGCGCGCTGCAATGCGCGGCGTGGAAAGGCCACGTGGATGTTGTCCAGGTTCTACTCGAGCATGGCGCCACGGTGCACGTAGCAAGCGGTAAATACGGCAGCGCATCGGAGATTGCATCCGCAGGTGGTCACCAAGAGCTCGCCCAGCTCCTGCGCGACCACGAAAAACACGAAAAATCAGACGTCAAATAAACGTACTGGATTTAGAGTAAGTAAATGTATATCACGTCTCAAAGAAAGGGAACCAGCTGACTCATTCACAGAGGGGACTTGCACGAAGACATTAGAAAGCTGTATGGCACGCGATGCATACATCCTGTCAATGGGATAAACATAATAATGGAAATTGCATGTGCGACCCATCTATGTACATGATAGCAGTCCTTCTTCCTGTTCTTGCGATGCTCTTCCGCCTGCTGCTACTGCCGCTGCCGATGCGACTCTCGCAGCATCTGCACGCGATTGTCCTCCTCCGCTGGGATCTGGCGAGCAGGCGGCTGCTGGAACAAGCAATAGGATGAGTCAGAGCGGCAGATAGTGTGGGGATGCGAAGGCATACCTTGGGGGTCATACGGCCCGTCTCGATCTCCGCCGCGCGCAACGCGTCCTCCGCAGTCTGACCGGCAGTCACCCCCCGCGGGGCTGGAGCGAGCGGACGTGGTCGTTGTTGAGGAAGGAGGTGCCGCCGTCGACGTCCTCGAGGCGCTCCTCCACGACGGAAGATTTGTCAGGGGCGAGGTGGTCCGTGACGAGCGAGTAGAGGGAGGAGTCCGTCGGGGAGCCGGACCTGTGCATCACGGAGGGGCGCGAGGTGCCGGGAGCGTCGTGGCGAGGACGTCGGGTGGGAACGTCGACGCGGGGTGGAAGGGCCCGTGGTACAACATCCGAGCTGCGAGCACGCTGTCGAGGATTCGCGGATGGCCATCACTGAAATGAATGGAAGTTAGCTCGAGCATATTGTGAAATACGCTTGGATATGCACCATCCTCAAATCCTCAATCGCTGAGCGCTCCTCGTACGTCCGCGGTAGGCCCCGCGCTCGACTCATCGACGAGCTGGCCCTTTGGGTAATCCTCATCCCTCAATCTTGCACGCGCAACAGAATACCCTCCGCAGCCAGAATCGCGGGGTCGACCTGTCAGTCGTGCACGAGCTCTACACCAGTTTGCTCGAGTCGAAGAGCTTGAGCGCCCGTTGGCCGTGGGCCGAAACGACGTGGCGCCGAAGAAGGGCGGGTTGAGATCCAGACGGGCCTCTGCAGCAAGCAAGTGTACGGGCGAGCAGCACGGGCATTCGGGCAGGCGCGACGTGCCTATCTCCAGCGAATTGTCGCCGCGGTCATGATGAGGAGAGAGAACGACACCAGCCTCGGAAGGGAATCGCGCACGCGTGGATCGCCAGCATCCGTGTCGATTCGGCGCGATCATGCGCAATAGCTCATTCTACCCTTAATCTTCTCGTGAGCGACGCATCCGCATGCAAAGACGGGAGTCACGTACAGCTTTCAAGCGCCAGGTTTGCGCACACTCTTGCCTCTCCCAACGTCCGCGCCGCTTCGCTGTGGTCGACCGGCGTCGCGTGGTAGGAAAGACGCAGCAGTGTAAAAGTACAGTACGTCTAAGTACACAGCAGGCTCTGGAAAGGATACAGATGGGCACAAGCGGTGATCCGGGCGGAGTGCGGGCAGGGATGGGGTTCCAGCAGGGGGCCGCGCGAGACAGCTATGCCTCGACACCCTCGAAGCTGCCAGTCTGGTACCACTTCCTGAGCCACCGCTCCGCCTCGAAGTACGCAGCCTTGGCTTGATCGAGCAGGGCTTGCATCTTAGCGAGCGCCTCGTCCTCCCCGACGTCCTCGTTATGATAGCCGTGCTGCAGGCCGTACAGCTGCATCTCCTGGCTCACGGCCTGAACCTTGTTGATACCGAGCGTGGCGGACGTGCCCTTGAGGAACTCGCCAAGCACGCCAACTTCGAAGAGTCTTTTGTCCGCTCTGCGTCTGGTGAGGAAGGCGACGGAAGCAGCACTGAAACAGGGGACGTACATTGCTCTATCCATGTTGTCGAGCGTCGCGCTCGCTTCGGAGAGGTAGCTGTGGACAATTCCCCGTGAAAAGTCGTGTGTGCCATCCTCGTCGAGCTCGGCGAGCTGGTTGAAAGTTTCCATGTCGATAACCTGCTGATGTTGAGAAGAGGGTTAGGGAGACGGAATCACAGGAACCTACCTCGGAATCGGCGCCATTGGGAGCAGGAGCGAGCTTGAGCATGGTGTGGTAGATTTCAAGCCTATATTCGAATGGTGTGTAGTCTTTGTTCCGAGGCCGAGAGGATCGAGTTCGGGACCTGGCGTGCACCGTTCGAACGGGCCGGTTGTGGAAGCCGTAGTGCTTTGAGAAGAGCAGGTCGCCAGCAAGTCGCTGGGCGAGCACGCCACTGCGGAGATCCGATTATTTTATTGCCGGTAAAGGGCTTGTGAAAGATATTTGTGGCCACAACATCCAGTGTAATCCAGTACACCATAACAGTTGCCCCGCCCCAGAGGTCCCACAGGTTTTCGTCGAGTGGGTGTGGAGGCAGAGACCAGAAAGGCCCAAAGGGTATCGAAGACGGTGAGAAGGCGGGCGGCCCTGGCGGCAGCCGGGCCGCTTTTATCCGCCTTTGCTTGCTCCTCAGTCGGAGAGTCCTCGCACCAACCTCACACTTATCGTCGGAACCCAACGCGAGGTGATGCCCAATACTTCAAGGCTCGTTGTCGGGCCGCCCTCAGTTTTCCTTGGCTTGGCACCCTCAGGCTGCACAATAAAAACGTCGTCGGGCACGGACTTGGCGAACTTCGGATGTCAAAAACCATACAGCGGCAGACTAAAACAGGCTGCAGCTGTGAGCCTCCGGGACGGGTAACTGATTCCAGTGCCAGGGCTTTCTTTCTGGGTGGTCTAGGAGCGATTGACAAGGGCCCAAAAAACTGCCTCCCTTCCCGAATATTCACAATCAATCCATCAGGATCGCGGGGCCGCGGCGCAGTGCCAGCTACGGCCTGACTTAGCTTCCCGGACTGTGTATGGCACTGTACACACTCTAGCAGTGCCACTGACGCCGGAAAACATGGACTGATACACGAGGTACCGTCGGCCCGTCCATCAAGCTTCACATCCTGACCAGGCCCAGTACTACGCCTTGGATCCCTGCAGAATGGCGGATCCACTGTCCATTGCTGGAGCAATTGTTACATTCCGCGAACTGGCCATAGGGATCAAAGAATCAATTGAAAAGGTACGTAGATACGGTCGTCTTTCCGCGTCGGCGAGCAACAATCTGTGCTGAATACGGTCGCCATAAGGTTGGCAAGAACAAGGAAAATCTAGCTGAGCTCGAGAAGGAGGTCCAAGATACCGTCAAAGAACTCAAAAACTTGGCGCAGGGACACGGAGATGAAGAGTTCACAAGGGCTTCGGAGCTTTTGACGGCACTCACAAATTTGACTGAGTGCGCTCCACGTCTCAAAAATCGAGTGTTGTAGATTCATGAATGTTCGCGCGCTCTACAGCCAGCTAGAAACAATCGAAATCAAATGCCAGTCACTCACCCAGTCCAAGTTTAAGAATGTTCCAGACTTTCGTCAAAGCATGGCTCAAGCGCGACAAAATTGAAGCAGAGATAAAGAAACTAAAGGAAAATAGGACGAAATGTTGTACCCAATTCCAGGTGGGCCTGTTTATGACGCTACTCCAAAGAATCCCAAACGCTCAAGTAATCAGCTATTGGCCCTCACACGACTGGAACGGCACGCCATTCGAAGCGAAGCAACAACCGCTCGAACCCGGGCACAATTCAACTCGTCAACTCGGCGTTAGTAGCTATTGTTACTTAACCGTTCAACTCTTCATTGAATTAAGCTCAGCCGTGAAGAAGAGCTCCGAAAATGGCTGCAACCCCTCGATGTTGTGATGAAGGAGAAGCAGCTCGCAACATATGAAGACCGTCACGGCAACACTGGGAGTTGGTTATTGAAGGGAATCAAGTTCAGAGAATGGAAAGCACGACCGAGATGTCTGTGGATAAGAGGAAATGGTGAGTTATCTCTTTTCTAGCCTAAGAAATTTACCTGATCTGCGAGTACCAGCCGGTACGGGGAAGAGCGTTCTGAGGTGAAAACCATGAGCGAAGTGCACAATTTATGGCTAACAGCACAAACAGCTCCATAGCGATAAACGATCTTTTGGACGGTGAATTAGCCACCCCGAATGTCGCCACCGCGTATTTCTACTTCGACTTCAGGGATAAAGAGAAGCAGCCTGTCAGAACCATGCTGCGGACTATGATCATGCAGCTTTCCGAACAATGTGCCCCACCACATTCAGTACTGAATCAACATTTCGAATCTCGCGCAAAGCCGATTCTGCCGAACCATCCCAAACTTCTTACTATGTTCGCCGCAATACTTTCACAATTCGCTGGCGCATATATCGTCCTCGATGCACTGGATGAATGTAGCGAGCCCGACAAGCTTGTTCACTTTATATCCACCCTTCGTGGATGGGACAAACCGGTGCACCTGCTTGTTGCAAGTCAACCCCGCGCAATCTTCCTAAAACCCCCCAGCGCTCGACGGAGAACTGTCGCCCCGCAATCCCTTTCCCCCAGTGTTCGAGGGAGCATCAGTCGTTGTTCTCGAGCCGAAGACCACGCATGCCGATATCTTGCACTTTGTGAACAGCAAAATAAGGTTGAAGGGACTGAAACGACCTTGACGCAGTACTCGCGAAACTCCCCAGCGATTTATTCGGGATCTATGCCCGCTTCCTCAAGCCAATCGGGCGCAGTGATTTTGTCCACGTCAGGAGACTTCTGTGCTGGCTCGCTTTTTCCGCAAGACCTCTCACCAAGCGTGAGCTCGACGATGCTCTCGCGATCGAATTTTCTGCGCCGGATCAATGGGTGTTTCAACGAAAGAAAAGAGGGAGGGTGGAGGTGGTCTGTGATTTGCTAGAAGGGTTGGTAGTTGTGGGCTCCGCCGTGACTTCAAACGTAAAATTCGGTTCGGAATCGCATTCATTATCTGGCTCCAGACGGAAATCTATTTTGGACAGTACGAGCGAAGCGGATTCGAAAGTCGAGGACCCGTTGATCAGCCTTGCACATTCATCAGTCGCAGATTACCCCGCGTCCGAAGAATTCTTCGAGGAGTACAAGCACGACCTGAGGAAGGTGGCCTCCCACACACTTCTCGCCCAATCTTGTGTTGCATACCTCCGTCACCTCGAAGACAGCCCACTCGAAGCTGCCACATTGATGCACTATCCACTGGCACGGTATGCAGCCCACTTCTGGTCCCATCACCTACTCCGATGCTATAACCGCGGTGAACTACAGCACTCGACCGTACATCTGCTTGAACAAGGACATCAACAGTATGTTTCGTGGAATTGTGCGGATGACATCAACTTTCCATTCATGTGGAAGCAGCTCGACTATGTTCCATCGCCGCTGTATCTGTGCTCCCTGGTTGGATATATCGAAGGTGTACAATTTGCTAAAAAATGGGATCATTTCCAACAAGGGGCTGAGTAACCCTATGGAAGGGACGAACGACACTGCACTGCAAGCTAGTCTCTCGTAGACAGACGCTCTAACAAGGAAGCTCGTACCTCGCATGCCAACACATCGAACGCGTTGCAGGTCGCATTCTGCAAGGGCCATGCGGAGGTAGTCCAATTCCTCCTTGACCGTGGCGCCGACGTGAATGCAGCAGGTGAGGAAGCGCTCAGCGCGTTGCAGTGCGCGGGACGGCACGGCCATGTGGACACTGTCCGCATCCTCCTCAATAGAGGTGCCGATGTGAACGCGGTAGGCGAAGAATGTGGGAGCGCGCTGCAAAGTGCGGCACGGTAAGGCCATGCGGACACAGTCCTAACCCTCCTTGATCACGGCGCCGACGTTAACAAAGCAGGCCGAGAGCGCAGCGCACTGCAGTACGCGGCGTGGACCGGGGACGCTGACATGGCCCGCTTCCTTCTCGAGCATGGCGCCAATGTTGATAATAAGAGCAGTGGATCTGGCAGCGCGCTGCAAGAGGCGGCACGGTACGGCCACGCGGACATTGTCTGTGTCCTCATCGACCACAGCGCCGGCGTGAACGCCGCAGGGGGAGACTTCGGTTCTGCGCTACAATGCGCAGCACTGGGCGGCCACGAGGACGTCGTCCGCCTGCTCCTGGAGCATGGCGCCGATGCGAACGCAGCAGAGGGTGAATTCGGCTCTGTGGTGCAGTGCGCAGCCGGGGGCGGATTCGTAGACATCGTTCGCGTCCTCCTTGTGCATGGCGCTGACGTGAACGCAGCGGGCGGGGAAGTCGGCAGTGCGCTGCAATACGCGGCATGGGCCGGTGACGTTGACATGGTCCGCTTCCTTCTTGAGAATGGCGCCGACGTGAACGCAGTGGGTGGAACGTTCGGCACCGCGCTGCAAGCTGCGTCGCGGCGCGGATTTATGGAGATTGTCCGCCACCTTAACCAGCACGGGTAGGTGCATTCCTGTGGAGTCGCGGCACAGTGGCACAAAGCTTCCCGACTCCGCGCATTCGAGCAAATTCAATCGCCTGTCAATACTGGCTAAAGTTTGCGGTTCAGTCTCGACCTTAAACCAAATTTGGCTTATCTCCAGATCTCACGTATTCCTCCGACTTCAATTCAACGTCATGGGATATTGTCGACAACGCACGATGAGCTAGATAGACGAAATTACAAATGTAAAAGGCAATACACGGACCAGAGAGTGAAAATCAGCGCAGCAAACGTAAGATATATCGGGCGCGCTCTGGCGACGGGCGCGAGCGCGGCGATCTCAGCCGCTATTAGATTAGATTAGATTAGCGCGGGAATGAAATATGGGACAGAAATTACTTACTTGCATCCAGCTGCAGCGCTTCTGCGAGCCGGCGGAGTTCCTTGCAAGACGCCCCCAAACACAAATGGTTGAAGGACGCCTCGTCAAAGTCAATGACGAGAGGGCCGGATGTCTCTGACAGTGTGACGTTCCTGGGCTCGATATCGTTGTGTAAGATACCTCTTTGGTGCAGGTGCACGAGGCGGGTAAAAAGTAGATGCCTGGATCCAAAGTCAGATACGTCTCAGACGTGATGAATGGAACTCACTTTTCTGCTGGCTCGAGGTCACCGAAGTCTCGCAATGTCTTCCCGCCGTCACTCATAAGGAGGACTTTGGTCGTCTCGTCCGTGCTCGTGTACATCCCAAAGATACGCGGAATCGCCACGCCCTGCCAGGTGCGCAGGGCCGAGTACGCGAGGAACTCCCGATCCAGACGTCGGCTGGCAGCGACGCCGTGGGCGATTTTTGCAACGACGCGGGCAGCGAGGAAGAACAGAAGCAGTTGACCACGGGCGACGCTGACGTCGTTGGCAGTTGACAGCACTTCACCCTCGAGACCAAGCCAGGACAGTGGTAAGAAGGATGACTTGCGGGGCTCGCAGAACTTGGTCTGCCGCTGCCGCGCGCCATCCCAAAAAACGCCCTGATACGGCTGTAACACCCAAGTCGGAAATTGTGGGATATGGACTCTCCAAACCTCGGGCCCCGCAGGATAACTGGTCTCCTGTGACAGAGCGCTTAAGGTGCAAAATAAGACCAGAATCACCATGTCGTCGAGCTGGGTCGGCGAGTCGCGGATTCGGTAGATGTCACTTATTTCAAGCTGCAGTGATGCCGAGAGGCGGACGAGGACATATTGTGTCTGCGTTGTAACGACAACGTGGCCGTTGTCGGCTTCGATCATTTCGTCGATGATCTAGTTGTCAGTCAGCGAGCATGCCAATCCTGTAACAGTAGACTAGCCTGACTGAGCAAGTTCAGAATCTTTCCTTCATTGGATCCCAATTGCGCGCCTTTGGCTCCGGTTTTGAAATTGTAACCGCCTGGCACACTTGCCAACTCTACAAGGCGAGTGAGGGTCCCTTGGTCATCCACCAACAGGGCATTGTCGCGTTTGAACTCATACAAAGCGCAGGGCCTCTCCTGGGGCCTCTCCAGGAGACCTTCCATAGCCCACGACCGTTGGACAATATCCGCAGCACCACCAGCTAGGGCTCTGCGGACTTCATTCGCCTTCATGCGGCCAGCGGGCGTGATTCCGGCGCCTTTGGAGTTGAGATCTTCGCGCACCGCGTTGGACGCATGTGCTACAGGGCCAGCAATTAGCCACAGGTACCAGGGATAGAAATCATCTTCGCTCGTCGCGACCGCTTGGACGTTGCTGGGCCGTTCGTCGAACGACCAATCACCGAGATCCCGCGGGCGCAAAATTGGCCCGTATGTCGTGAGGGTACTTTTGACCAAAGCCTTGTTCAATACGACGTGGTTCTCAAATTCGGCCGAGAGCCCGTCAGGGTAGAAGCGACTAATTGTCCCGGTTACGTTGCCTTGTTGGCGAGTCGTAGGATGCCCGGTGGTGATGCTGGTGCTGAGTGTTTCATCCATTGGCGGCGCTGCACGCCTTTGGCTGAAGTAATGGCTGTATGTGTATTCTACTTCGTTCGGGGAGAGGCCCCACCGTGGCTGAAATGATTGCTCTGGTGTGGCCGCCATAGGAAGAGTATGTCGTGGTGTCAGTAAATGCGGGTTGCCTTATCCGGCAATCGAGCACTGCCACATCTCTCCTAAGTTCCTCTCCACCTGCGCCCTCGACCGACTGAGCTTCGAGGCCTCTGCGATGTCCCATCCTCACTTGCATCTCCGCGCCTAGTCTAAGCGCACCACGCCTCGCCCCTTTGAGCAATTTGTTGCACCCCACGAAAAAACAGTTTGCCTAATTATACGGGTCTTCCGTGGTCTATAATGTGCTATGAGGATTATCTCGTACTAGCAATGTCTATGGGGGTCTCCGATGGTCTATGTCTTTGTGGCCGAGGACTATCATGCCAACGTGAATGCGGGCTCAGAACTGGGCAGCGCGCTGCAAAGCGCCGTAGAGGACGGCCACATGGACGTCGTCCGCTACCTTCTCCAGCAAGGCGCCGAAGTGAACGCAGGGGCGCTGCGAGGCGCGGCGGGGCGCGGATCCATGGATCTTGTCCGACTCCTCCTCGAGCACGGTGTGGACGTAAACGCAGGGGCAGAAGCTGGCAGCGCGCTGCAGCGCGCCGCTGAGAATCTCCACGTGGACGTGGTCCACCTTCTCCTCGAGCGAGGCGCTGACGTTAATGCAGCAGGCGGCCAACTGCGCAGCGCGCTGCAATCTGCGGCGTGGGTCGATGATGTGGACCTTGTCAGGTTCCTCATCGAGAATGGCGCAGACGTGAATACAATGGGCGTAAGGTTTGGCACTGCTTTGCAAGGGGCGGCGCAGCGTGGATTCGTGGACGTCGTTGACGTCCTCCTCGAGCACGGCGCAGACGCGGGCAGCGCGCTGCAATGCGCCGTAGAAGACGGCCACGCAGACGTGGTCCGCCTACTCCTCTCGCATGGCGCTGACGTAAGCGCGGCGGGCGGAGGAATGGACAGCGCGCTCCAGGTTGCGGCTCGGTGGGGCTTTGTGCACATCGGGCGCACACACGTCGAGCACGGCGCCGACGTGCATGCAGCGGGTGGAGTATCTGGCAGTGCGTTGGAGGCCGCTGCCGCAGGAGGTCACAAAGAGATCGTCGAGATGCTCCGCGACCATGGAGCTCACGACGAGGACTCGATAAAGGCACTGTAAACTTATCGTGAGTACACGCATATCACGTTAACGAGAAAGGAAAGCAAATTACTCGTTTACAGAAGAGGCCACAAAAACACAAGACCTGTGGCTCGCAATGCGAAACGGCAGTCTCAAAGCCTATTGAAGCTAATAACGAGACATCCTGTAAATCCGTTAGATATGATAATGGAAGAATCACACATCCATACCTTCTTGTCAACTTTACGACGCTCCTACGCTTCCAGCGGTTCGGCCGCCTCTCTTCTCCATCGGCTTCTCTACGTACTCGTCCGCCTGAATCTGCGCAGCTGCGAGACGAGTCAGCTGGGGACAGCAGTTAAGGGAGAAGACGCACTCTCCGGGATCGGTATTGTCATCCACCAAAGCGCCGAATCATAGAGAAGTGTGGTTCGTGCGAGGGAGCGTCCTCGCAGGGCGCAACAGCCGTGTTACGTGAGCTGCGAGCCTGCACCTGGATGTTGTCAGGAAAATTCGCGCATAGTCATGGCTTGAAATGGAATAGGATAAGCTCCAGCGCGCAGGAAGACACCATGCCCACCGCTCTCGAATGCGGAGCACTCCTCCGCCGCCGGACTGCGATTGATGCCCCGAAATGCCCAGTACGTGGATTCGTCGATGAGAGGATCGCACCATCAAGAAGAGGAAGCGCACCTGATGGTGGGGCGGGTTAGAAAGGCAAAAAAAATCGCATAATGGCTGGTAAGCGTGCCTGCTGCCGTTCCAGCACAGCAGCGTGGCCCCAGTGGTTCTCGTTCTCCCTCGAGAACATGCGCAGGGTCTGCTCTGCGGCTACGCGATGCTGGGGTTTGGAGGCCAGCGATCCTATAAGACGGAGATTTATGTCAGTAAGAAGATTGGAGAATGACACGGAGAGCCAGAATGAAAGAGAAAAGCAAGGCACACTGTACAAGAATGAGAGGGCGCGCAGCCCCAGTCTCCCCTGCCATTTGATCGCATAGTCACCAATCGTCGATGCCCTGTCGCTGGGGCAATGGCTCGAGTCCAGGACGGCAATGCGGCATATGCAAAATACACTCCCGACGTTTACCGTAGCCTCAGCGGAGACAAAGGACGCGCCAAATTGGCCAATTGCTCTACCCTGTCATCCTGCTACTTCCCCACTGACCTGTCACCGCACCTGCCAGAAGCCGACCATGGAATTATGCATTGCGGACCCAGAAAATTCGCGTAGGGAAGGCCACAACGGGGCACGCAGCATACTGGGCATAAAAAGGCCGATGAACAGGAATCTCGTAGACTGAGGCCACAGAGCGAAGAACACAGAGTAAAGCTTCTTTCTCTCCCCAGACTGGCAATTGACATCGACCCAGTGAGGCTGAGTGTCGCTGCAGTTTGTTTTTTTGGGGGGGAGCCACAACGCCGCTAGACGCCCAGGCCCGGGCACCGCTTTCGGCCCGAGTCTTGGAAGTTCCCACGTTGTTTAACGCCTCCAAAACTCTCCGCAAATTCCTCGGCGAAATGAGGGCTTCCAGTTGCAACGCAGACCCGATTTCACTTGAGATTCTCCGCGGTATCCCGACACCGGAACTCTACTGAGCGCTTCGCGGCTTTGCGGCAGGCCACAAAACTGAACACTCCTGGCACGATACAGCATCTGGCACAATGTTCCCGAATTTCCAGAAGCACAGCTGTACGCCAATCCAGATTCCAATGCTCGACGACATGCTCCGAATTAAGGTGAACAGCCTGTACTGACATACATATACCTGCTATCTCGTCTTCACGTCTTGATCGCCACTTTTGCACTCACATTCACCTCTCGCAGCGTGCATGCTAGACCCCACATTCGCCGACCTGGGCAGGTCGATCAAGGAGTCGATTGAGAAGGTGCTAAATTGTCGTCTTTCCCCGGTAGCGAATATTTGCTGAGTGCGGATTACAATGAGGTTGGCGAGAACAAGAAAAAATTAGCCGATCTAAAGAAGCAGGTCCTGGATACTGTCCAGGAACTCGAAATCCTGGCGCAGGGAAATGGCGGTAACATGCCAACGGGGGAGCTGTTGAGAGCACTTGACAATCTTACGGCGTGTCTTCATCCCGGTCTTCATCGTTCATGCATTCTGACTTTTTAAGACAGGCAGCTGGGGAAAATCAACGTCAATTGCCAAGAGCTTGCCCGGACCGATTCTACGGGGCTTCCAGGCTTCGTCAAAGCGTGGTTCAAGCGGTAAAAATCGAAGGGGAGATCAAGAAACTCAGGGAAAATAGGACATATTGCTACGACCAGTTCCAGGTGAAGCAAACTATCACACTCTTTTGCGGGAACTTAAACAAGGAGCAGCTGTTTTCCCAAGCACGACTGGAAGGGCACACCGCTCGGACCGAAGCGACCGCCCATACTAATAGCACGGAGAGGCACGCCGCTCGAACGGAGGGCCACGCCGTTCGAACCGAATCGATCACCGTTCGAACGGAGGCACGCCATCAGCAAATCGGCGCAACACTGATCAGCGCTCACGAGGTCTAACAATTGACTAGCAGTTACCCGTGCTTCGCCACGGAATTCAACAACTGCTTAAACCATGATCTGCGTGAACTTCGGGGTGCTGTTCTCAACACTGGTGCTTTATTGGACCCGTTTGAGCGCGACTCCTTCCGTGTTTCTCGAACTGCTTCACTCACTGCATTCATCTTGCCTCATCCACAATAATTTGAAAACATGCAGATTGGCATCACGAACCCGTCCAGGCTAGAAATTTACACTGTTGTGCTGATACGGAAAAAGACCCAACCAACATCGCGGCGCAGTGTACTTCGTCGACCTGCGGTGGACTCCTCTCGTGTATGCCGACATTCTTGTCCAATCCACGGCCGGGTTACAATATTAATATGAGTTTTGAGGTTATATCTTCGCTGACGGCGGGCATCTCGGCTAAGTTGGAGACCTCAAAGTTTTTTCTTGCTTTTTTTCTCTGTACTACAGAGAATTTGATGGTGCGCTCAGTCTTTAAAGACAGTTAACAACCTCGTTGCAACCTCGTGTACAAAATGCAGGGAATGAGTTCGTACAGGACAGCACCCGAGGCATATCATAATGCATCGAAAGTTGGGTTCTAGTCTTTTTTCTTCGTTACATGTCCTCGTACTCTGTGATGCTCACAATCCAACTTTGCCTTCATTGGGTAGACTCTGTGGGTATATGCTGTCATAAGCCGAGCCCATTGGCCTTCATCTGGGTCCCAGGCGATGCAATTAGCATAAAAAAAAAAGTCGTCCGTTGATCGTTGCAAAATGGGGTTCTCATTTGGCCTTTTTTTTTTTTTTTTTGCGTGGAATTGAGGTGCTTGCTTGATGTCTGTAATGAAGTTTTCATAATCAGCTACCGATGAACGCATTTGAACTGAAGCTTAAGGTACTTAGTCAACCATTGATGAACCATCGGCAGAAACCGGGGTTCCTTTCAAACTCGGAACAAATGACATCATACTCGTTCCCACAGGCCCCACTTTTGGCTCTGGGCTAACTCACGTCTTTTCTTATATAGATACCATCATCACCAGTTTGCTGAAACCTGGTACGGTTGCTGGCAGACGCTCATAAGATGATCAGCACCGCGGGCGAGATTTGACACACTGGGCAGCGCTGGCGACATTGTCCATATCTTGCCACATCCGCCATATCTGGTCGTACTCACATGGATGGTATGCATATCGTGAGCCGCAGCCCGCCCCCCAGTCACAGTGCGAGCCACTTCTGCTGCCCATTTTTTTTTGCCATTTCAATTCGAATCCGAATAGCGAGAAAACAGATATATTAGGGAGAGGCATCGGAAGTACACACTACGATTGAACTGTCATCAGCGTTTGAGCGAGCACGGAGGGGGCGGATGAGCGAACGGGAAAGGGGATGATCCCGCCGGGCGCAGGGGAGAGGGACGGGCGCAAGGCGACGGGTTTGGGGAGTGCGAGCATGGGAAGACAAGATAGGCGAAGATAACACCGCGGGCAAAGTCCGACGCATCCAAGTTTGGATGCGGTCGGGTCAGCCGCAAGATCATGCAGGCGGCATGTTGTGTGACACTTCACAAAGGTAGGCAAAGAGCCTTTACGCAGACAAAGGCTGGACAAAGAACAGACAAAGGAAAGACAAAGAACACCCACCCAGCATCCCCGAAATTCTGGGCCGTGGGATTTCGGGCATGCTGGGTGGGTGCCCTTTGTCTCTCCTTTGTCTTTCCTTTGTCTGGTCTTTGTCTGCGCAAAGGTCCTTTGCTAATCTTTGTGAGACGTCACACGATATGCTGTCTGCATGCTCTTGCCACTGACCCGACCGCATCCAAGTTTGGATGCGTCGGTCTTTGCCCCCGGTGTAATCGAGGACTACGGTGCTTGACGACGCTTGATATGGCGACAGAGCTTGGGACTGGGGTTGAAGAGATGTTTGACGCTAGTCCACGGACATTTGAGGCTTGAGCAAGGCTTGAGGGGCTTGAGGGGCTTGGTGGAGCTTAAGGTGGGGCTTGAGGTGGCGCGATGTACGCGGTCGGGGTGCTTCACGGGCTTGAGTGCTTGTGTTTGAGTCGCGACGTTGCGGCCGGCACATGAACTTGGATAGGTCGGAGAGAGGCAGCGGAAAGGCGGGGGCGGTAGGGGGCGTCGCGGGGACATGGTGGTCAAGAGCAAAGACGGAGTCGGATCCGATGATCAACCAACATCATCGGACACGTGCTGATGCCCAACACGTTGCGACATTGATTGCCATCTCCGCGTACCTCCGCAGCGTGCACAGACCATCCGACGGCGGACGGCGAAACCAACCACAACGTTACAAAAAACACTGAACAGGACAACATAGAATTACCCACGACAAGTGTGTGATATTGCAAACTCACCGCAGGAATGGTTGAGCAAAAAGTAATCTCTACATGTACGAGCGACGTCGACTCACTGGTGAAAGGATCTGCCGTCGATAGTTGGTGGACCGTGAAGTGGGGGAACGTGATAGCGTCAAGTTTCGGCGTGGAACGAAGAAGCTCGGTCGAATCAGCACCATACTGGCAGGCATCCGCCCAGCGTGCATGTAAGTGTGAGAATATAAAATACTGGTAGGGGGCTCACACTCGCAGGTGAGCCAAAGGTGCACCGGTGAGCCTCAACCATTCTGGCATAAACTGGCCAGCGCTGGTGAGTGTGGATCAGGCGTATACGGGGTTTTGATATATCAAACGGTGGGCAATACCCGACTTGCCATGATATATTGGAGTGGACAAGTGTCGACATGCCCCGATGGGCGAGATCACCAATCACCTTCTTTTGGCTGCTTCGTCCACGCTGCGCGGTGATTCCTGGGCGGTGTTGGATGGCGCATTGATGCGATGGCGTTGGCGGCTTCGATGGCGCATGGCAGTTTGGCTTCATTGTGTGATGTTTACTCATGTTAGCATCACCCCCTTTCCAGCTCCCATCTTCCCCGCCGCTCCCCGCTCCCCGCTCGCTACTGCCGCCCCTTCGCTACCATTGGCCTTGGCATTGATCAAAGCAGTGTGCCCCTGTCTGCGCTTCAATCTTGCTCAAATCACGGCCCCTCGTGTCGCTCTGGTCTCTGTTCGCATGCCGCTGGTTTTAATCGAAAAAGATGAATCTGGAGCCCAACCGCCCCTGTACCCTATCTGAGCACTCCTTGGGGTACTATTTTCCCTCTAGTTGCTGCTGTACCTCAACATCGGCCCTCGTTCGGCCGCAATCCGGTTCACGGCCATTCAGCCGTTTCCCCGTCCACGCCTGTTTCTGGGCTCCGTTCCGATGTGCAATGGACTCTGATATCTGTAAACTATGTCTGGCTACTCTAAACTTGTTGGGCCATCTGTAATGCTGCTGCAGCTCGCGAATTGACTTGTCACTGCTGGCAGCTCTTCCCCTTGCACACACTCTTCCTCAGCCGTATGCCGCCGTTGCTCTGGATACCCACGCGCACAACTCCCGCGCAGTACGACGTCTGACGGCTGTACCCTTTGATCCAGACTGGGCTGCTACATGTCAATGGGTACATATCTAACCCAATCTGTGTTTGCGCTCCTGGGGCTCTAGATATCGTCAAACTGGCCGCAGTTATTACGGTTCATGGTGGTCAGTAGTTCCCCGTTGTTCTGTACGCCCCAATCTGGGAAATAGATGGAATGGTTGGACCCCGAACCGCTCAATCCGGCTTCTCGGTTCAATTGGGTTTTGCCTTCCTTCATCTTTCTTTTCGTCACAATTATAGTTTTCCAGGATAGTATAAACTATATGAGGGCTAAAGGCCTGTAATTTCCGTCCAGATCGCGACTCTAGCCAACACTAACGACCGAAGGAGCTCATCAGTGCATTTTGATGGGTTAAAATCCGAGTCGTGCAGACAGGGTACTGCTCTTGCAGAAGTGCAAAGGGCAAACATAGAACAGACAGGCTGTTTTGAATATCTTCGACTCCTAGAATCAACAATTTCAATTTTTTCAATGGGTGAACATCGCTCGAGTCCAATGCCAGCCCACTGTTACAACGGGTTTACGCTTGCTTTATACGGTTGACGGATGATTTCGGGATATATTCCCGGCCACAACCCTCCAGGTCAGGAACTTTTACATTCTGGAGGTCGGTTAGGCTCACTGATCATGACTGCGTCGAAAAATTCCGGACTTTCTGAGTGTCAGGGCCCATCGAGGCCATTTATTGAAAAGGTGATAATTTTGACCAGGCCCCGTTTAGCGACTTTGTGGTATCATGGAGACTGGTGAGGTAGTCTGGTGTTTTTCGCGGTGTTTACATACCTTTGGAGTGCCCAGGGCGGCTGAACGAACATTGTTTTCGTTCCGGTGATAATGTGGGAACGTAAAGGTCACGCCGTTTCACGGGTGACACCCTCTTCCACCCACCACGTCGTCGTCCCCGGTGTGCCACCCACTGCTCCCTGTCACCCAAATCAATGGAAAACCTTTTGTGCCCCCTCTGCCACTGCTCTTGCCGACTTTTCCGCCATTTCGGTCCAGCCACTCACCCGGCATTGCATCTTTTCTAGTGATATCATCTTCCATCGCAAAGTCCGGCATAGCGTCCCTGGAAAGCATGTATCTCATGCTCTGCCGTCCAACAACGAAGCTAGATATCTGCGTCACCGCCACTCCGCTCTTCGCCCCTCGTGGCCGTCGAGCAATGTGATTTATGGGCCGAAGCGGAAAAGGGCGGCAGTTGTCTGCATGTATCGCAGGGAGCGCTATATTCGTGGTATTTGGTGCGTTTACAGTACATTGGTAACGGGCCGACGTCCTTCCTGTACCTCACGCGATTTCAGTTTTTGTAGGCTTTCTTTCGCGCCGTACGTCCTGACGCGCACGGATTGTCGCAGACCGCATTTGATCCGTCTAGACCGTCGTCGCGCCTCCCCGCTGTCGCGCTGTGTCCCACTTGTGCGCCGCCCACTCCCATGTCACTCCCATGTTACCAACGATCGAGCGCGGAGGGGGATCCGTAGCGGTGCGCTCATTCTAGGCTGTCCGGGATGCGGCGGTCTCACGGGACGCGGACGGGCGCGACACGCCCGCTGCGCGAAGCCGGCGTGGCTGCGCTGGACCGTGCCTACCACTGCCACTGATTTCCCCTAGCATAGTGCGTGTGGTGCCAACGCTGCACCCACGCTTGCCGCATGTGGAAGCTCATGCAGCTGCGCGGGTGCGGCTGGCCCCGTTGTGAACCGGGGCGAGGAAGCGGCAGGAGAGCCGGTGGGCCACCGAGGCTCTGGGCAGTGTTTTGGCCCGTGGCTTGCGAAGGTACCGCTCATGGCGCATTCCCCGCTGTATTCTTCCACCCGTATCTGCGTCGATACCAGCCTAGACATTGATGTACAACTAAAAACAGGCAATACACCATTGCAGACAAATTTTCTCCTCACGCATCACCATGATCGTGTTTCATTGAGTGTCTCCGCTGTATGTATATGATCTGCTGCTACTACCATTGAGATTTTTCTCATGCTTTTACGCACATATTTTGTGCTCGCCGTCGTAGACGACGCCGACAGCATTTGATCGCTGTGTTCCCAATGCGGATACGCGAGCACAACGTGCAGCACGATGGCGAGAGTCAAATCATCCGCTTGACGGATCTGCGCCGTACCCTTACCGCAGTTGGCCTGATACATGGGACGATATATCATGGCAGGTCCACCACGGTCTACCTCCAATACATCATGGCAGGTGGGACTTTGCCCACACATGATATATCGTTCCGCCAGACTGTGGTGGCTTCGTCTCGATCTTGGGCCTGCTCTTCCTCGTCCTCGCCCTCGGAGGCCGCCGGACTTGCCAGCGCAGCTTGCTCCGTACGCAAGAGCTCCAACTCTGCGCAGCAACGCGTATACATGGCCTTTGTTATGAGCAACACGGCCTCACCGCGTCTGGTGGGATCACGGACACAGCGGCCGATCTTCTGAACGAGGGAAAGAAATGTCCGAGGTTTCATCCAAAGCAACACCCGCAGGATATTCTTGAAGTCGATACCCTGCAGGAATTAGATAAGGGTGCAGTGAATGGTGGCATGGCGTACAAGTCCTAACGCATCTGTAGCGGAAATACCCCTCAATTCTCCGCTGGTTATCCGTTCCTGAATGCTAGCCTTCTGCTCTTCATCTATACTGCGGTGATAGAATTCGAAGGCTTTCTCCCCGTCAATGCTTTCGGGTGCATTGTCTCGGAAAAAGTCCTGGATCTTCTCAACGTCCTGGCGGTCGTTGGCATAGATCAAGGTCTGCAGGAAATCCTCAGGCCCTTCCGCGTCCTCCGGGACGTAGTTTAGAAGATCCGCAAATGATTCTGGTTCGTGCTGCAAAATTCGCACGGAGAGGGACACATTCAGCTTCTCGTTCGACACCTGGACCCGGGCGCAGTCCTGGGGCAGCCCAAGATTTCGCAAAATTGCCTCTATCACATCGCGAGGTGCCGTGGCCGTTGCACCGAGTATTGGGAGTCCGTTAGGCAGGCGTGCAGCCAGCTTCGCAATTTCTGCGTACTCGGGGCGGAAGTCGTCGGTACCCCACTCGCATATGCAGTGAAGCTCGTCGATGACAAGGCAGATGATGTTTTTGGTGAATGGTATCTGATTCAAGACATGTTTGTGAAAATCTGGGCTGAGCGCCATCTCGGGCCCTACGAAGCCCACCCGAAATTTGTTTTGGCCTAGATTCTGGTACGAATTGTGTCATTAGAAGGTAAGGAACCAAATGGATGTTGCCCAGCTCACGATTAATTGTTGCTCAAGGTCCGCGGTCCCACCAGTGATGGCTACTGCGGGAATTCCTTTCTCATTCAAGGTACGAGCTTGGGACTGTAGCAAGGCGACGAGAGGTCCGACGACAAGAACTATCTTCTTGCAGTCGTCGTCCGTACGCCCCGGCTGCCAGTAGTAGAACAACGCATACCAGAATGCGATTGTTTTGCCTCCACCGGTCGGGACATCCAGCAGAGTGCTGATGCCTTTCAGAATATTCTGGCCCGCTTTCTCTTGGTGTGGATGAAGGGAAGGAATGCCGAACACGTCGCAGAGGGTCTGGGCAGCGAGCTTGAGCCTCTCCGGGTCGAGCACGGCGACGGGAGTGAAAGGCATAGATTGGCCCCTATAGTTTTGTGTCACGAAAGGATCATATATAGCGAACTCAATTCTTATGTTATTAAAATTCGGAGAACATACAGAGTCTTAGATTTTCAGCCGCTACAAAACTGTCTCCTACGATTTGCGAGGCAAAATACTTTTACAAGACGCTACGGAAATTTTGGCTAAGTCAAGAAATGATTCTCGGCAAACTCCGAGTCGCCAAGCCGCCGGTGATTATCTTCCAGTCCCTCCGGTATAGTGATCAAACGACTGTCTTTGATCTTTTACTCCTGGGACTGGTTCGAGTCTACACCAAACCTTGCGAATCGTCGTCTCTTCTCGAGTACTTAGCGACGTATCATCCCAGTACTCGCGTCGGTCTCGATCTCGAGCTCGAGCTGGTCTCCGAGTTCACGCGAAAAAACAATGTATACAAGACAGGAAGAATGCGCAACTCCCAAAGAAAAATTCAGGTCATAAATGCGCTGGGCACCATCGCCGGTTCGCTTCCTGTACCGACCACAGTGCGCCCCGCACTCTAAGTACGCATTATGATATGAACTTGAGCTCCCCCGGCCGTACTCAAATAGCATACCGTCTGTGCCCTCCTGAATAAATTCTTACCTCGGTCGATCTGATCACACGAGCAGAATCCAAGAATCCCAAAGAAAAATTCAAATTCATATCATAATGCGGTTTACATGCGATGGAGGAACGGGGTGTCGCGGCGGCCGTCCCGGAGCTGCTCGCAGCACGGGGCACGGGGAAGGGAAGACGGTATGTAGAGCGTATCCGTACATACGTCGGATGGGGGTATCGCAGGCGCAGCACGCAGCACGCAGCACGCACAAAGGTATCGCAATCGCATCGGGGCGTGAGGGTGGGCGTGGGCGTGGGGCGTGAGGAGGGCGTAAGGTAAGTACGTGAGGTGAGGCGTGAAGTGTGAGGCGGAACGTGAAGGAGATAAGGATACGGATAAGTAGATAAGTAGGGTAGCCAAGGGTCCGGGTCCGGGTCGGTGAGTAAGGTGGGGAGGGGGGGAGTGCGGATGTGAATGCGAAGGCGGGTAGAAGATAGGATGGGAGGGAGGCGGATAAGAGAGCAAGGGAGGGAGGATAGGGGGAGGGGTAGGTAGAGGTATCATCAAATGCATAAGGTATCATCAGTCTCGTGGAGAGGAAGGGATCGTAATACAACAAGGGTACAGCGTCAAGAGTCCGTCAAGGAAGAGATGCAGGTGTAGGGTGGGGAAGGGGGGTCGTGCGGGGTTTTCAAGAAGAGTAAAGAGATCCAAGAATGCGAAGGCGTCTAGGCGAGACACACAGTGTCCGCGGGGAGGCTATGGTACAGCGGCAAGAAAGATTGCTTCGGAGGGTGCACCAGCGGGGGTGAAGGACACAAGTAGGCCAGGCGGCCGATACGACACGCGAAGAAGCCAACGCGGGTGCGCACACCCCATCTACGTCGGCCGCCAATCCGCATCCAAGCCCCCTGCCCACGGCGACAACAACGGGCTCGCAGGCCCCGAAAGCGGACTCCGCGCCCGGTCGGGGTTGTTATTATGGCTATTCGCAGACCCCGACGAATTCTCCTGCCTCCGTCCCGACCCACTCCCACTCGACCCCGAATGCTCCCCGTCGCGCAGCCGGTGCCCGAACGCGCTGACGGACGGGCTGAGCGGGCCCTCGACGGAGCCCGCGTGCGCGAGGCCGTGTGCGCGCGCAGAGCCGGAGTTGGAGTTGGAGGAGGGGTAGAGCGAGTGCGAGGTGGCGCCGGACGGGAGCTGGGAGTGGCCGTGCGAGTGCGAGCCGGAGGAGAGCGAGGACGAGTTGAGCGACGAGTCGAGGCGCGAGTGGAACGAGCCGTGCTCGGATTCGTGGCCCGGCGCGGGATGGTATTGTGCCTAGAAAGCATCACAAATCAGCATGAATGGATGAAGGGGGAAAAGGAAAATATACGCACCCCACCAACCCCAAACGTCCCCCGCCGCCCCGGCCCCTCGCCCCACTCCGCACTATGCGCAAGCGAACTCGAGCTCCCAAGCAACAGCGAATGCGCGCTCCCGCCCATCAACCTCCACCTTCCCTCCGCCCCCGGCGGCGCATCGTCCAAATTGAGGCTCAGATGCGGCACCCCCGGCGCATGCGTGCCCCGCCCCTCGATGAACGGCAGCGACGCCGCGCCAGGACGCATATACGGTGATCTCCTATCGTCCGGAGTGCCTCGTCCGCCTGCGCCAACATTGACTGGGGCGTTGGGAACGACGGGGAGGATGCTCCCCACAGTCGCAGGCGGCGCCCCAACCATCCGGATCCCGACGGGCCCGGGTACAGGCACGGGCACGACGTTCGCGCTCCCAAACGTCCCAAGCCGCTCATGCGACGGCGGCCGCGCGAACCCGAGCTCCAGCCCCACCGCGTCCCAGCTCCCCACGCTCCCCTTGCCCGTCCCCTTCCCCTTGAACCCCTGCATCCCGATCGGCGCTAGCGCTTGGGAGTGCGGCAGCACAGGCAGCGCGCCAAACGAATCAAGCCCGGGCGGCCCATGCGCGTACGCGCGCTCCGGTTTCGACAACAGCATCGGCAGCGGCAGGGGTGCGTCGGGCGTGGTGTTCAGCGTCGTGTTGGACGCGCTGCCGCCGAGCGTGCCGGAGGCGGCCGAGGCGGAGTGCGCGAGCGACTGGTCCTGCGAGTGCTCCCGCGAGTGCTGCGAGCTGCCCTGCAACGACGCGTGCGAGCCGCTGTGGTGCAGCGACGCCGCGGAGGTCGCAAACGCCGCCAGCGCAGCGGGCGCGGGCAGATCCAGCGGGTCTACCTCTCCCTGTCCTCCTCCTCCTCCCTCGCGAACAGGCAACGGCGGCACACCCCCAGACCCCCGACTCGCAAAGCTCGCCTGCGCAGACGGCCCGCCATGCGCCAGACTCGCACTGCTTAGCGTCTCCCTTGCGTCCGTGTACACCGTTCCTCCGCTCTTCCCGCTCCCGCCCGTCCCGCCCGTCCCGTCCGAGCTCATTCCGCTCGCGCCGCTGATGGGCCGCGACCCCGCGGCGCCCGTGGGCGACGCGCGACTCAGCGGCCGCGCGAGGAACGGCAACAGCGGGCGCGCGCCGAATTCGCGCATGCCCCCGGTACTACCACTGGCCATAGTCCCAGGTGCCCCGCTGGCGAACGTCCCAGGCGCCCCGAACGTCCCCATCCCCATCGGCGGCTCCCCAGCGGGCGGCGGCGGCGGCGAAAAGGGCGGACTCGTCCAGGAAATCGAATTCGACGGCGAATGCCCCGCGTCGAAGAGCAAGAGCCCGCCCTCCTCCTCGATGTCGCGCGAGTTGCGCGCGGAGTTTGAGGCGGAGGCGGAGTGGGAGGTGAGCCAGGAGAAGCGTGGGATCCAGGAGCGGCGTTTTTCCTTTTCCTTTTCCTTGGGGAGGGCGGCGAGGGTGGAGGGGCCGGCTGCGCAGAAAATAACAGGGGTCAGTAAATCCGAATGACGGACGAGGAGAGGGAGAAGGGAAGGGAGATTGATCGATAAGATAAGGGTAGGAAAACCCAGTGGATAACGCGCAGAGAACGCAGAGTTTAGGAAAGGGGAAGGGCAAGGAAGTCTCGAGCACTCAAATCCAAGGATAGAGATGGAGCAGAAAGAAAGAAAGCAACTCACCAAGCCCCGCAACACTAACCCGCTGCGCAACGACCACCTCCCCCTCCTCCCTATCCTTGTCCCCTTCTACCCCTCCTTCGCCGGATGTGCGATACGACTCCCGCGACGCCCTTGGCAGCACATCCCCCTCCTCCTCCACCAGCACCGCCATCTGCGCCGGCGAAAGGATCCGCCGGCCCATCGCTGCCCCTCCTCCTCCTCCTGTGTTGCCGTTTCCGGCGTTGGCGTTATTAGAGTTGGCATAGTTAGAGCTCGAGTTCGCGAGGTTCGCGTAGGTGTTGGGTGTATTGGCGTTAGCGTTATGAGCATACGCAGCCCCACCCGGCACCTCGAACGGGTTGCCCCCCTCATGCCGCGGCGCGGGCATCGCCAACGACGGGTGCGCGAGCAACACCCCGTACCCGCTCACGTTCGTCCCGCTGCTCTGGCTCGAGCCCGTCTCGCGCGAGCTGTTCGTCCCGCTTCCACTTCCACTCCCGCTCCCACTCCCCGCTCCTCCTACTACTCCTGCGGCAGCGACGCCGGCAGCTGCGTAGGTGATATTCGGATTCCCCACCCCCGCAGAGCTGCCGGAGCCATGCGGATTCGGCAAGCGCATCAAAAAGGGGTCCGCCTCGCCCGCCCCGCTCCCCGGCTCCGCGGGCGGTGAGCCTGGCGCTGTGCCTCCCGCGGTCGTTGCGCCGCCGGGCCCGGACCCAACGAACGTCCACTCCCCCTCCAGATCGTCCTCGCCGTGCTCGTCCCCGACGGGCGGCGTGAGCATGGTGAAGCGCGTGCGCGTGCGGGGGCGCGGTTTGCGGGTGAAGAGCGCGGTGAAGGGCGTCCGGGAGGAGGATTTTTCGCGCGAGGGTGGGGCGTCGCGGAGTTGCGCCTAGAAGGGGGGAGGGAGAGAGGGAGGGGTTAGTAAGTGTTGGTAGGAAGCAGGAGGGACGGGGAATGAGGGAGAAATAAGGGAGGGAGGGAAGAGAAGGGGAAGCGGGGAGACGAAGACGAAGAGATAACCAAGTACGTGTAAGTACGCGTAGCACGAAAGGCAACAATAACAATAACGAGAAGGATTGGGAATTGGGATGCGGATGTGAGAAGACGTGGCGCATCGACAGACCGAGCACACCACGCGCGCGCTCCCCGTTGAGACGGCCCACCCCTCCCGATTGCGCACGACCGCGCCGGCCCTGCCCGGATGACGCACTCTGCTCGCGGTCGCAAGCACACCCGCGAGCGCAAACACAGGCACACCCGCCGCCTGCGCGCTGCACGTCCCCGCCGCCGCCCCCTCCCGCGACGGTACGGGGCCCTCCGCAAGCCGCCGACGCAGGCGCCATCCGCAAGCCTGCAGCATCGTCCTCCCGCGGACCGCCCTTCGACAAGCGAAAAGCGAAAGGCGAAGGAAGGAAAGAAGGAAATCAAAACAGAAACAGAAACAGAAACGACTGTGCACCCCGCGGCGCAGGAAACATCGCACGTCACCGGCACAGGCACATCCGCGGGCGGTGCGAGAATGCGGGAGGGTGCGAGAATACGGAAGGGCAAGCAAGAGTAAGAGTAAGGGTGCCAGCTTCGCACTTCGCAGCGCAACGAGGCTTCCAGACGCCGCAGCCCGCTGCGCTGCGCGCCGCGTGGACGTCATCCTCGTCCTCGTCCTCGAGGGAGGAAAAAGCTCTGCCACGAAAAGCGGTGGCATGCCGCCAAACGCAAAGTACCAAAGCAAGAAAAGTGAAATAAAGTCTCGCAAAAGGTCGAAGACGAAGACGAGATGGACGGAACCGAGATCGCAATAAAATACACACCTCTCCCTCTCTTCCCTCTCTCCCGCTTCCATTCCTCCACCGGCGTCCACAGAAGCGCGACCAGCAGCACAAGACGAGGAGGAAGAGCACGAGCGAGCCGAGGACGGAGGCGACGACGATGCCGATGAGTTGGGCGCGGGTGAGGCCGTGCGAGGCGGAGGCGGATGGTGAAGCTGAGGATGATGAGGGTGAGGCGGATGGTGAAAGGGAGGAGGTGGGTGAGGTGAGTGAGGAGGGTGATGAGGAGGTGGGCGAAGAGGCAGGGGAGGTGGAGGAGGGTGTCGCATTAGATGATGAAGGTGTCGCAGTCGTCGCAGTCGTTGAAGGGGGTATCGCAGTCGTAGATGTAGTCGGTGTAGCACTGGTAACAGGACTCGAGAGCCCGCCATACGTCCAGTCGGAATTGAGCGGAATGCTAGGCCCGTAGTACGTGAGCGGCAGGTACACCACGCTCGTCTCCGTCGTCTGCGGGAGCGTGATGGTCGTGTACGAGAGCCACGCCGGGAGAGCCTGCGTCGGCGCCGTCATCTTCGAGTTCTTGACTGTGGCAAGTCGTATAGATTTGTGTGTTTGTGGGTTTTCTAGTGTGTCCCAAAAGATGGTCGTGAAAGTGTGGCAAGTGCGTGCGGATATAAGAAAGGTAGGATGGCGTAGATGAGAGGAGGAAGAGACCAGGACCGGACGCGGGGGAAAGGCGAAGGGAGACCTGGATTTTGATGCGATCCACCAACACGGCGTCACGTGTTGCTCTTCGCGTGCAGCCGTAATTCCGGCGCTTTCCGATTTGTCCGCAACAACCCGCACTGAACGTTAACGGCGCCGGCGTTTGTACTGTGCAGGCGGGCTTTCGACGGCGGACGGGGTGAGCGTGTGTGTAGCTGTGCTGCGCTGATCTCGACAGAACCAATGATCATCCATTCATCCAATCCTGATTCAGCTTCGGATTCCGGCGCGATGTCCGCTCGCTCGTATCCAACGGATATCCTAACAATTTACGCTGGCTCTCCGAATTCTCTTTCCGCGGAGCCATAACCAGCCTTTCTCTCCAAAATTTTACAGCTTTTCGTTTCCGGCGACTTATCTCGCGCTCTGCTCTCGAATCTCGAATCTCGTTCTGTCGGTCCTCGTAGCCAGGCTCCTCGACGCCATTAGCTCTCACTCCCGTGCCCAACAACCCCGGGTCCAAATCACACTAATGACCCAACACCTGTATCTATCACGATCAATCACGACTGCGGCCCCTTTCTCCGAGCCCGCAGTCTGGTCCCGCCGCATATCCACAAGCTACTAGTACTCAGATGCTCCAGGCCCCCCCCCCAGAGAAAATCCCTTTTATCCCGAGCTCGCAAGATTGTCCACCCGAATACAATCTTCCACTTGCGACTCTGCACGGCAATTGTCAAATAACCCGCAGCGTCAACTTGAAATTCTACTTTCATCCAAATCCGTTGCGCTTCAATCTACAATCTACAATCTACAATCCACACAAGCCTGTCGCGGTGGTCCGCACCCGCACCACATAGGTCGTTCTCATAAAAAAAGCGAAGTGGGCGCCCGTTCGATTTGTGAATTGGTTGTGACTGCCTTTTTTTTTGGGTCAATCCGCCTCAATTTCGTTGACTTGTTCGGGTTCAAGGACAGGCACAGGGAGAAGAAGACCTGTAGCGGTAGGCCGCACCCGCAATGCATATGCCGTTCTCCACACAATTTAAGGAGGTATCCGTTCGATTCGGGTTCGGGACCCGGGTCATGTAACAATCCGTCTCCTCGTCGTTTTGCTCTTTTCCTTTCTCTCACCGTAAATCCATGCAACTTACCCAAGCTCAAAGCAGGAATATAACGACTCGTAGCGGTGGTGGGCCGGACCTACAATCTATGTGCCTCTAACTGAGATTCAGTAGGCACCCGTTCGATTCGGACTCGGGGCATTGCGTCTCTCTTCATCGAGCGATCTTTTCTTTTTGCAATCACTTCGGTTTCATTCAAGTTATCCAGGTTCAAATACAGCAAAATGAAGACCCGTAGCGGTGGTCCGCGCCTGCGATCCGTTCAAAAGCTCTTCAGCCTCCGCAGGCACCCGTTCGATTCGGGTTCGGGTCTTGAGAGTCTTCGTATGGTCTCTTTTATTCCGCTCACCTCAAATTCCACTGACTTACTTAACCTCGCAGCTTTTGGAGGAGGACCCGTAGCGGTGGTCCGCACCTGCAATCTATGCATCCTCTTGAAACATCCGGAGCAGGCACCCGTTCGATTCGGGCTCGGGTCTTGTAGGTCGTCCTTGATTTTTGTTCCACTCACCATAGATTCGGGCAAGTTGACCGGGTTCAGATGCAGGGAGAAGAAGACCCGTAGCGGTGGACCGCACCCGCAATCCATAAGCTGTTCTCCACACAATTTAAGCAGGTATCCGTTCGGTTCGGGTTCGGGTCATAGCGGTCTCCACGTCGTTTTGCTCTTCTCCTTTCTCTCACCGTAAATCCATGCAACTCATCCAAGTTCAAAGCAGGAATAGAACGACTCGTAACGGTGATCCGCACCTGCGCGCTGTATCTCCGAATTCAGGTGTCTATGCAGGCACCCGTCAGGAAATCTGGGAGTTGGAAATGCCATGGCCTGTCCCATGAAACATGCCGCCATCAATCCCATCGGCATATTGTGCTGCCCCACTGCCGCAATGATCGGCGACGCGGTGATCAGTTAGGAGCGTGATTGCATCATTTCCTCCTTCCATGCCGCCCTTGCGCCCGCCCGCCCGCTTTGCGCCTGCCTGCCCGCCTTGCACTCGCCCGCCTTGCGCCTTCTCGCCCGCCTTGCGCCTGCTCGCCCGCCTTGCGCCTGCTCGCCCGCTTTACGCCTGTCCGCCCGCCCCCTTTATGCCTGCCCGCCCGCCTTACATCTTCTCGCCCACCCTCGCCCGCTTTGCGCCTGCCCCGTTGTACCTGCTCGCTGGTGCTTGAGACGGATAGGATGTCTTAGTTTGATAATGCCGGGCGGCCGTCGTGTCTTCCGAATTGCCGAAATGATGCGCGGCTTGTAATGTAGCTAAAATCTTTGACAAATCCCACCGATCATCCCACCGATCATCCCATCGATCATACCACAGCCCATATTATTTCCAACTCCCAAATGGACTCGCACCCGTTCAATTCGGGACTCGGGTCTTAGTCTTCTTCATCGTTCGTACCTTCTTTTTGTTCGTTCACCTCAAGTTCTCTCCAAATTCTTCCGACTCCTCCAGGGTCAGATACAGGGTGAGGAGGACCCGTAGCGGTGGACCGCACCCGCAATCCATAGGCTACTCTCCACGCAATCCAAGCAGGCACCCGTTCGATTCGGGTTCGGGTCATATGACGGTCCGTCTCCTCGTCGTTTTGCTCCTTTTTATACCCTCACCTCGAGATTTCTTCAACTTATCTGTGTTCAAATACAGGTAAAATAAGACCCGTAGCGGTGGGCCGCGCCTGCGATCCATATGACCGAATGTCTCCCGAGCAGGTGTTCTATCGATTTAACAGGTCCGGGCCCTGTGTGCACGGGTGAGTCCAAGGTCTTTTATTCTGACCGCTTCGAACTCATCGAAATTATCCAGGTTTTGAACCTGAGATAGTAAGACCCGTAGCGGTGGGCCGCATCTGCACTGCATAACCCTTCTTGGTGAATTTCAGCAGGCGCCCGTTTGATTCGGGTTCGGGTCATTGCGTCTGTCATTATCGAGCGATCTTTTCTTTTCGCAATCACTTCGGTTTCATTCAAGTTATCCAGGTTCAAATACAGCAAAATAAGGCCCGTAGCGGTAGGCCGCACCCGCAATCTATACGCCTCTAACTGAGATTCAGTAGGCACCCGTTCGATTCGGGTTCGGGTCATATGACGGTCCGTCTCGTCGTTTTGCTCTTTTTTATACCCTCACCTCGAGATTTCTTCAACTTATCCAAGTTCAAAGCAGGAATAGAACGACTCGTAGCCGTTGGTAGGCCGCACCTACAATCTATACGCCTCTGACTGAGATTCAGTAGGCACCCGTTCGATTCGGGCTCGGGTCTTTGTCGTCTTCATTGCGTCTCTTTTTGTTCCACGCATCTCGAATCTCTTTCTGCCTTATTTGCAGATCGAAAGAGGGAAAATAAGACCCGTAGCGGTAGGCCGCACCCGCAATCCATATGCCGTTCTCCACACAATTTAAGCAGGTATCCGTTCGATTCGGACTCGGGGCATTGCCGATCAAGTCTAAGCGATCTTTTCTTTTTGCAATCACTTTCGGTTTCATTCAACTTATCCGTGTTCAACGCAGAGAAAATGAAGACCCGTAGCGGCGGACCGCACCTACAATCCATTCGCCTTTCCAAATATTCGGAGCAGGCACCCGTTCGATTCAGGTTCGGGTCATGTAACAATCCGTCTCGTCGTTTTGCTCTTTTCCTTTCTCTCACCGTAAATCCATGCAACTTATCCAAGTTCAAGCAGGAATAGAACGACTCGTAGCGGTGGACCGCACCTGCACTCTATGCGCCTCTAACTGAGATTCAGTAGGCACCCGTTCGATTCGGGTTCGGGTCATATGACGGTCCGTCTCCTCGTCGTTTTGCTCTTTTTTATACCCTCACCTCGAGATTTCTTCAACTTATCCGTGTTCAACACAGAGAAAATAAGGCCCGTAGCGGTGGGCCGCACCCGCAATCCATTCGCCTTTCTACACGCAATTCAAGCAGGTATCCGTTCGATTCGGGTTCGGGTCATAGCGGTCTCCACGTCGTTTTGCTCTTTTTTATACCCTCACCTCGAGATTTCTTCAAGTTATCCGTGTTCAACACAGAGAGAACGAAGACCTGTAGCGGTGGACCGCACCTGCAATCCATAAGCTGTTCTCCACACAATTTAAGCAGGTATCCGTTCGATTCGGGCTCGGGTCTTAGTCTTGATTGTAAGTACCTTCTTTTTGGCTTCTTCGCTCAGCCGTGAATTCTTTGAATTCATCCAACTTAGCCGGTTTCAGATACAGGGAGAACAAGACCTGTAGTGGTGATCCGTACTTCTCCGCTCAGATGCATTTAACTCCAATTCAACTCACTCAGACTCAGATACAGCAAAATGAAGACCCGTAGCGGTGGACCGCACCTACAGACAATCCATAAGCTGTTCTCCACACAATTCAAGCAGGTATCCATCCGTTCGATTCGGACTCGGGTCTTTGTCGTCTTCATTGCGTCTCTTTTTGTTCAACGCATCTCGAATCTCTTTCTGCCTTATTTGCAGATCGAAAGAGGGCAAAGAAGACCCGTAGCGGTAGGCCGCACCTGCAATCCATATGCCGTTCTCCACTTTAAGCAGGCACCCGTTCGATTCGGGTTCGGGTCATAGCGGTGTCCTCGGCTCTTTTTTATACCCTCACCTCGAGATTTCTTCAACTTATCCGTGTTCAACGCAGGGAAAATAAGACTCGTAGCGGTGGACCGCACCTACAATCCATATACCGTTCTCCAGACATTAGAAGCAGGCCGTTCGATTCGGACCAGGGTCTTGAGAGTCTTCGTATGGTCTCTTGTATTCCGCTCACCTCAAATTCCACTGACTTATTTAACCTCGCAGCTTTTGGAGGAGGACTCGTAGCGGTGGTCCGCACTTGCAATCTATGCATCCTCTTGAAACATCCGGAGCAGGCGCCCGTTCGATTCGGGTTCGGGTCGTGTAACAATCCGTCTCGTCGTTTTGCTCTCTTTTATACCCTCACCTCGAGATTTCTTCAACTCGCTCAGGTTCAAATACAGCAACATGAAGACTCGTAGCGGTGGACCGCACCCGCAATCCATAAGCTGTTCTCCACACAATTTAAGCAGGTATCCGTTCGATTTACTAGTAACGGGTCGTGACCGCACCAATGCCACTGATAACCAGGAGTGTGTAATCACTGCCTAAGAAGCTATCTCGATTTTTTCTGGTGGCAAGGACTCGGACTCGACGTCCGAATTCGACGCGTCTGAACGAAGACCGCGACCAAATAAAACACTGCCCATCTTTTATGAAAGATAATTGGAGCGAAGCTCAGCGTGTGTCCTGTATTAAGAAAGGGCTGGGCTTGCCATTCCTGGATATTCCTGGAGGCTCTTGCGTGCTGTCAAAAGATTCCACAAATCCGCAATAGGGCTGCTGAGGTCCGACAATTGTTCGTTTTATGCTTTGTTAGCTTCCTTGAACGCCGGTCGAGTGCTGAACCACTTGTGATAGAATCTGGCGTGAGCTGAGAATAACCCCGCTTGTAGTAACATTGAGAATCTAGATTTTGGATTGATTTCGGATTTTGGAAAAGGTACATACGTGTGAGTTTCTGCCGGGCAATGCCACGGCCCTACACCACAAGTTATAGAGGTACTAGTACACCACGGCGGGTTGATCTGTCTGAGTATAAAAGGCTCGCATCTCTCTACTGAGGGGAACGAATGGCGGAGGGGTGTACGGAGGTATTGCGGGAACACGTTTGAAAACACGTTTAAGTTGCCGCCAACGCTGCGGGAGTATTGTGTAAAAACGCTGCCCGGGCTGGCGAAGGTGCCACGAGCTTAGCTTCCGACACAACCCGTCGAATCGCTGAATAACTTCACCGATTGTCGGCCGCTGTGCAGGCTCCGGAAGCATCATGTCGAAAATGAGAGGCTCCAGGAAGCTCCACTGGTCTTGCTGCATCCTGGGCTAGAGGGCTTCAGCTTTGAAGAAAGTTTGTGCCGGAGAACAAACACGAACCCATTTTGGATCATCGTACATGTGCTTTGAGTACAGGAATTTTTCGTTGAGGAGATTCCCGAGGAAGTAAATGTCGGTCGGGAAGGGATTGCAGGCAAGGAATCGGTGCTCTGGTGGCGACTTGTCACCCCCGAGAATGACGTCCTCGAAAGGCAAACCATCTGCCGGATCGTATTGACGAGACAGGCCGAAGTCGATGATGTAGTAACGGGGCCAACACTCAGTGCGAGTGATAGGCCGTGAGTGCGTTTTGAACGATGGATCCAAGCGGGGGTGCACGGGATGGAACCCAGCTGGATAAAGGTGTGTAGGGTCTTGAACAATGTTATTGACACCACAATCCCTGAAGCCATTTAGAAAATATTCCGACGCGCAGCTTCTGCCAACACACCGGTGAGCGATAAAATTCCGGTGCATATATTGTATACCCTGGGGGTATTCTGGTAAGAAAGGGAAGAGCTAATATCCCAATGGATACCTCGAAAATCTGCCGAAAACAGTCAATTACCTCCCCAACAGTATCGAAGATCGGTTGGTGGAAAACTAGCAAAAGAGGCATCACAAGAATTTGTTTGTCCTCGTCCTCTGGGGCCTGTAAGACTTCGAATACAGGAATGCAGTGGTTCATCGGATTTTCTTTATGGGGCGAAGACCCCAACAAACGAGCTATTTTGATTTCCTCGGGGTGACGTTCGGTGGAAACCGACTTTAACATGACCTTCTGTCCATCGGAAATGCGCTCCGCATCCATAATACGCGCGCGCTGGGAAAATTGAGATGTCATACGGCCATGGAGCAGCTCACGTACCGTATAAATCGCTTTGTACTCGTCGAGTGCTTGCTTATCCATTTCACTGACGTTTGCTGTAAAATCTGGCCTAAATTTCGGACGGAGCTGGTAGCCACAGCGCGCTAGAAACGGTTGATGCTGGTACCAATAGCTCTCCAACTTGCTGGCATGGCTCTTTGGATTCCAGCTTGTACGATCCATGGTCTGCCACTTCAATGCCACGAGGCACGCACAGCCTGAGTGCGGAGTTTGAAGTCATGCCGCGCTATGCCCCTTCGCTGTGTCATTCCGTCACACATATGTACTGTTTCGATTGGGTAGCTGGAATAGTAAATGAGACGCGAGCAACGCGATACGAGAAAGATACCATACCGAATCCAACCACTGTCCAACTCGTCTCCCACTACCATGCTAGTTTGCCAACTGTCAGGAAATGTTTTGATGAATGGAATCTCTGCAACATCGTCGACTTCAAAGCCATGGGGCCAGGACATTACAGTGGTTAGATTGACTGTTACCGGAAGGGACACAAAGATACTTCGATATTGTGGCAGACTGTGGCAGCAGACATCGTGGTATTGGGGTACGCCCAGAGAGCAAATGACCATGGTATCCGTCCCAGGTGTACGCAAAGCTGTGAGTCCACGAGGGTGCGGCCCCAGATCGAGATTGTGAACGTAGAAGTCTTCGATTGTCTGGCTTATCGCCCTGCACAATGCAGTCCCCATAAAACGAACATTGTTGCAGTCTCGCAGTCTTGGCCAAAGAATGGCAAAATGACCCTTTTGAAACGATCCAAACAATTTTAGCCGGTCTGATACCGACAAAAAGACTTGATGATATGTATGTACGTCGCAAGACTTCAAGAGAAGGGACGTCCGCAAAAAAAAAACTAGCCCCTTCGCAGCGGACACACGGAACCTGATGGGGCAGCCTTCATCCCCGCTGCGGGCCCCATGCGTGTATCGCAGCACACACTCCTCGTTTACCTCCACCGGTACGGAGCGAGACATGTCAAGGAGGCCACGCGCAGATCCGTGACCGGACGCTGCCCCGCGCAAAAACGCAGGCACACCGTCCCTCCACTGGCACCCGCAAAACTTGTCTGTGCGGGCGCGCGCGAGTTGTATTCCTCGGCGCCGCGCCACGCCATCCTTTGCCTCGCTGCGCGCTCCATCCGTGCTCATGCCCGTGCGGAGCAAAAGTAAGAACGATGGCGCGCCTCAACCGAGAGCACCTAGCACCCCCGCCTCAGCGTACGCGCGTCGCGGAAAGCGCGCAGGGCGCCGATAACAAACGCGGCACTTGTGGGGCAGAAGATGCGGAGGCGGGCGTGGGTGGGACGCAAAGCAAAAAGAACGGGAAGGGCAGCGAGGAAGCAGTGGGGAGTAGAGGGAAGAGCAGAATAAGAATGGGAACGGCACAGCGCGCTCAGCGAGGAGCAGCGACGCATGTCCGTCCCCGACAGCTAGACGAGAGGCTTGAGGAGCTCCGCCTGCGCAAACTCCTCATCGCGGAGTCGCGGACCGCCTGCGTGTACTCATCCCCGAAAACACGTGCGTCGGCAAGCGCGAGCTGAGCTTCATGGAATCGGGATCAGCCTTGGATTAGCCCTTCCTTCCCAATCCCCGGTCAACGCGTCAATCCCCGGTCAACGCGTCAGTTGCGCTCCACTACAGGCACGAACACCAGCGGAGCGCAGGTATGCGAGACCGTCCCCAGCCAGCGAGGGCAAGCGCAATGCGCCTGCGGATGCCGCCCCCCAAAAAAGGAATCCGCCATGGAGAGGCACACGACCCGGCGTATCGGGCACTCCGCGCGCGGACACCGGCGTGGACGCGCGAGGACATTGGCATGGACGCGCGAGGACACGGATATGAGTATGCAGTAGAAGAAGGGGGGAAAGTGAGAAAAGGGACGCTGGACGCTGGACGCGAGAGAGTGAGCGGGCAGCCGGCGTCTTTTCCCTCCCTCCGAATCGCGCAGACCGCGCGCTAGTCGGGTCTGCGGTCACGTCCTCCGCGGACAGTGCTCGCCCGACCTCCATCCAATGCTCCAATGCTACCTCGGACACAAGCCCATGGCGACGAGGACGAGGACGACGACGGCATGTGCTCCTTGCCGCGCTGCACCACCATCGCAACTCAGAGACCCAGCGCGTCTGCGCACCCGGTGCAGCCAAAGAGCATCCGGGACGCGCGCGCGAGCATGCGAGGAGATGGACACAAGGAGGGAGGCAAGCCTGAGGGTGCAAGACAGAAATGAGAAGGAGACGGAAACGGAAACGGAAAGGCAAGAGCGGGGACGAGACGCATATGCTCTCCCCATGCTCGAACATAGGCTCTCCCCATGCTCGACAGACGTGCCCCACTCCGACGCGCGGGCTGTCCCACGTTTGCGATTGCGTCGAGTGTGCACCGCGAGCAGCGCATCCCCAGCCCAGCTCGGCCCAGCCTGACTCCACGCTTCAGGCGCGCGCCGCCTCCATCGCGTGGTGAGGGGCGTGGCCTGCGGGGAGAGGGAGGATCAGCGTCCGCGCCAAGGCCGGGAAAGGGTACAGGAAGGGGTAAGAAAAGGAGAACGTCAAGCTCGATGGTGAAACGGGGAAATTTAAAGGAAGGAGGAGGAAAGCGTCGCAGAAGCAGATTAGATGGCAGATGCGAGCACAAGCACGTCGCTGGTGACGGTGGAGCAGCCCTTCAGTACTTCAGTCCCAGTGTGGCAGAGGGGAGACCTGCGAGTACTCATCGCCGCGAAGAGCAGCGACGAGAGCAAGATATCGAAAGGAACGACGAAAAAAAAGGAGTGGGTCAAGACACATACCTCGTTAATAGAGGAAGCCCCGCCCGTCTCCTCCCGAGTCCCCCCACCCCAAACGAGATTGCAGCAGAAATCCGTGAAAGACGAGGAAGTGCTTAGTGGGAGCCGGATCTGTTGATCGCGATTGCGGTCGCCGGGGAGCAAGATCTAGATGCTTGGCAGGGCGGAGACGGAGCAGCTGTACAACTTGGAGGTGTGGTCGGGCAGAAACGGCGGCGGCAAGTCGCGAATCGCGTCGAGAATTGTTTTGTGCCCTATAGATTGGTGCGGTTTTCGACAGGGTGTGTTCGGAAAGAAGGAAAGGAGGATGGTGCAGGTGAGGAAGGAGAAACCAGGACCAGACGCGCGGGAGAGGGCGAAGGACTTCAGGGAGAGGATTTTGATTTGATCCACCACGCCGGTAATGCCCGCCTATTCCCGACCAACTCCGTCTTTGTCCGCAACGTCCTGCGGGCTTTCGACAAATTGACGGTGGACACGGCGGAGACGCCCAATCTCGCAGCGCTGATCTCGACAGAACCAATGATCATTCATTCGCGCAATCGTGATTCTCCCTCGCTGATTCCGGCGCGATGTCCGCTCTTCGTAGCAGCAATGAGCAATCAACCAATCTGCGGAGCCTCTTGCCGCGGACGCATTACCGGTCCCACAACTCCCAGCGCAGCTTTGATATTTTCCTGGTACCATCTTTAAGCTTCAAGCTTCAAGCTTCAAGTCCGATTTCTAAGTTCTCTAGATCTCGCAATCTCAAGATCTCAATTCACGTCCGTTTTTGTATCTATATCCCTCCGACATCGCGATTCGCTCTCAATCGCGTGCCCAACAACCCCGCGTCCAAATCACACTAATACCTCAACGCCTTGTTTCCGCAATCTATCTATCAGCTGGAATCACAACTGCGGCCCCTTTCTCCGAGCTCGCAGTCTGGTCCCGCTGTATATTCACGAGCTGCAAGTGTCTTTCTCCCCCGAGTTATTCCAAAACTGACTCGAAAGAATGCTGCCCGCCTCAGCGCGACTGTCCAAGTTCAATTTCTACGCGACCTAGTCGTGTTTCCGTGTATGCACTCCGAGACCTGCAGCGGGGGCCCGCACCTGCATCCTATTACAACTGCCCCCTCCTCTGCAGCAGGCACCCGTTCGATTCGGGTACAGGTCATTACGGCTTCCACGTTGTGGTCCTTTTCGCTCTCAGTTTCTTACGACTTACTAACAGTTTGAACTAGGCTAAGAAGACCCGTAAAGGTGATCCGCACCCACACCTTATCAGTAGGGTTTCTCCACGCAATTCAAGCAGGTGCCCGCTCGATCCGGGTATGGCCATGGGTCCTTCGTTTGTTTCCATCTCGATTTTTTGTTCGTTCGTTCACCTCATATTCTCTCCAAATTCATTCGACTTATTCGAGTTCACATACAAAGAACGAAGACTCGCAGCGGTGGGCCGCACCTGCATCCTATAGTGTATTCGATTGGTGATTGAATTCAGGAGGCACCCGTTCGATTCGGGCTCGGGTCTTCGTCTTCTTCATCGTTCGCACCTTCTTTTTGGCTTCGTTCACCTCATATTCCCTTCCAATTCATTCAACTTATCCGTCTTCAGATCCAGGCAGAGAAAAGGCTCATAGCGGTGGACCGCACCTGCGACCTGTAAGTCTACTGCGCCCAACATCCGAAGCAGGCGCCCGTTCGATTCGAGTTCGGGTCATGCAGCTCGAAATACAATGAGGGCGATCTTTTGGATCCACTCGGCCGCGGTTTTATTCAACTTTCTCGGTTTCGAAAACCTCTAGGAAAGACTCGGTAGCTGTGGTCCGCACCTGCAAGTCGTGCGCGAACAGGTATACAATGCCGCAGGCACTGGCATCCGTTCGTTTCGGGCTCGGGTCTTGATTTCTAGCTAGGAAGAACAAGACCTGTAGCGGCGGTCCGCACCTGCAATCTGTGTGTCAGTCCGCAATGATTCGGAGCAGGCAGCCGGCTGCCGTTCAATTCGGGTTCGGGTCTTTGGTCGTCTTTAGTTCCTTGTTTTACCACTCCACTCACCTCGAAATCATCCAACTCAGCCGGGTCCAAGCATAGAAAAGTACAAGACCTGTGGCGATGGCTCGCGACTGCAATCCATACGCTGTTCGCCAGCCATTCTTAAGTTTGTTTAACAGTCCACCTCGAATTTCTTCAACTTATCCGTGTGCAACTCCAGATAAAACGAAGGCCTGTAGCGGTGGGCCGCGCCTGCGCTTCGTGCATGCGTCTCTTCTTTTGAGATATCCAAGTGGGCACCCGTTCGATTCGGGCTCGGGTCTTGTTGCCTTGCGGTGGTTGACTTGTTTTTTCGTTCTATCCGCGTCAATTCCTTTGACTTATCCAGGTTTAACGTTGGGGATACGAAGACCCATAGCGGTGGGCCGCATCTGCAATCCTCCCGCGACTCGCCAAGCATTCGGAGCAGAAACCCGTTCGATTCGGGCTCGGGTCTTGGATCCTCCGGTGCGTTCTTTTTTCAACCCAAACATCCCCCAAATTCGTAGGACTTATCGAGGTTCAACAATAGGAAGATTAAAACCCGTGTTTCGGACAAAAAAACCGGTTTGGTCCCGTTCGCCTGGGATTCGTCCAACTTATCCGGGTTTAGATACAGGAATAGGAAGACCTGTAGCGGTGGGCCGTGCCTGCATTCGCTTATAATGTTGGTGATAAATTGAGCAGGTACCCGTTCGATTCGGGTTCGGGTCTTGGAACTTTGGTGGCGTGCTCCCTTTTTTTGTTCCACCCTCCTCCGATTCCCTCAGCTTATTCAAGGCCAAAAAGATCCAGGCAGAGGAAGAGCTGTAGCGTTGGGCCGCACCTGCAATCCGTCCAGCAGTTTGCGTAAGACACATGCGGCAGGCACCCGTGTTCCGCAGGCGTTCTTTGTATGTATCTTTTTGTTCCGCTCCTCTCTAATCCCTGTATGACTTGGTTGCGGATTGGATACAGGAAAATGGAGACCTGTAGCGGTGGGACGCACCTGCATACTATAGACTGTTCAACTCCATGAGTTCAGCAGGCACCCGTTCAATTCGGGTACAGCTCATTCCTCCAGCCCGCCGTATTCTTTTGGTTGAGTATTGAAGCCGTCAACTTACTCGAGTTTGGATGCCAGAGCAATAAAGGCCCGTAGCGGTGGGCCGCACCTACGCGCTGTATCATCGAGTACAAAAGTTCATGCAGGCACCCGTTCGATTCGGGCTCGGGTCTTGGCAGGTCTTGGCTGCTCGTGTTTCTTTGGTTATACCCGCTGCTCTCAATTCCTCAACTGATCCTGGACCAATGCCGAACTAGAGAAACAAAGACTCGCCTGAAACACATCCGCGTGTTTCTAAGTTAAGTACACTTTTTGGAGTAGACACCCGTGCGATTCGGGCTGGGTCTTGCCGTTGTATTATTTTCCGTTCTTTTGTTCCCTACCCGTCCCTAATTTCCAAAGAATCCCACTGCTTTGGGGTATCTCCGAGATGGCCGACAACGCTCCCACGGTTCATTTTATCGCTCGGCACGGCGGTGATGAGGCATTGATATTGCAATTGTATGCTAGCTCTCCGTCTGTACGACCTCTCAGTTTATACTCTCAATGGCACCCAGGTCTGAACCCTGCATATCCGAACGACCAAACTAACACTGTGACTGCAGCGGGTGCCCGATCCATATTTGATCCACATCAACTCGCTGAGGAGTATTTCCGTTACCACTGACGCTCTGGATGCTGAGGGGAGTACGATCAATGCATTATGGCTGATGTGCAAGATGTCTCGTTATTGGCCCATATTTTCAGTGTAAGCGTTGGTGTCCGGCAAACCATTTCAAATCAAGTGTTTTGTGATACAATTAGACGTGTATCTCTATGGAAGCTAACGTGCAACTTGGTTGGGCAACTACATACTAGTAGAAAGACACCGTATTGGTGGCTGCGTCCACCAAATGTCGGGAAGGATGTGCTCATCAAGTAGAGCTACGAGCTTCTTTGTTGGAGCGTCTGTCTATCAGAGACTACTCATCAAGTGGGAATGCAACTGTAATTCGAAAGTGGGCTTCGGAGCAAATGTCGCCCAACCTAGCCCCAGAGTACTGAATGCGAGCTGTCTTCCGCCAATGATGACATGACTCAAACAAAATTGGTCTTCGTCAATTTCTTCACTCGCTTCCGAAGGGGAAAGGGATGTCGGTTCGCAGGACCCTTCACATTTGGACCACGACGGCGAGCGTTGACCGTCGTTCCAAGCCCAACTTGAAGCATGGACTTGGTCCACTACTTCTTTCGTTATGTTCGCATGGATCGGTCTCTTTCTTCCCTCGCTTCCGGGCAATGCTAAGTTACTCCCGCATCGACGGCGAGCTTTGGCCGTCTTCCCAACTCCAAGAAGAAACCTTGGATTCTTTACATTCGATCCGGCTAGAATTCTTTCTTGTGGTTCGTTCGGTGTTCCGATGGGCTAGACCCATTGGCATGCCAGGGAGAGAGTTAAGCGTGCCCCAAACTCAAGCGCAATCCCTTGGCCCCCGTTCTTCGCGGTGATATTTGCTCCGATGGGTGGAAACTTAAGGGTCATTCACACCACGGCTACGGAGTTGTCCGCTGTGTCTCGTCCCGGCACCACGGCTCGAGAACCTTTCCGAGATCGACAGTGCAGCAGCTTGCTAGCGGAAACCCGACGGCGATATTCTGTCCCGCCAACGTACTTAGTGTTGACTGACTATTACAAATCGGTTTCAGTGGATAGTTGACGCTCGTCGCTGAACAAAAATCGTGGAGCGAGTTTAAATCTACGAGAGTGCATACAATTTAATCTTCAACGTCTCGCTGTAGTGGGCCCGAGCGGACTGGGCATAAACTAGTACCACGAGTTTTGCATATTGGTTGAAGAATGGGGCTGTATTTTTGGATGCGCGACGGCCGCGGCAGCGACACACTTCATTTCGTCCTGGGATCTTCCTTCCCTGCACGGCGTTGTGTACCCATCGAATACGACGGAAGCAAAGTCCGATGCTGCCCGAAACGTCACCTGAGAATCTGTGCCGCGGCGTGGCTAGGCGAAGCACTATATAAAGCCCCACGCAGAAGTTAAATCTCCCCATTCTTCAACTATAATCAACTCACTTTCCACAACCAAACTCCCTCCCACATGAAATTCACCTTCTTCACGACTCTCCTGTCTGCTGCGGTGCTCACCGCCGTGCAGGCGAGGCCCAGCGATGTCTTTGTCCCGCCCGTGCTTACCCCCACCGCGGGCGAGGTATGGACTGTCGGTTCGCAGCAGAATGTCACCTGGTGAGTGCGTCGTGCTGTGCCGTACGCCCCGCTGACCCCCGCACAGGGACGTCTCTGATCCCCCGGTCAGCATTACAAACAAGGTCGGCATGATCATGCTCCGCAAAGCGGGCCTCACCACCCCTCGTGCGCTTCCTTCCTCCGTTCGCAAATCATCCAACTGACTGTCTCACAGTCGTCCTCGGGAATGGTTTCAACATCCTCGATGGTACTTTTGAGGTCACAGTCCCCGAAGTCGTGAGCGGCACGGACTACTCGATCGTCTGTGAGTACACACCCGTACCTTTTCTCAAAGTTTGGCCGGCGTCGCTGACCGAGGTCCCAGTATTTGGTGATTCGGGGAATTTCAGCCCTGTTTTCACGATCACGGGCTCCAGCATCGGCCTCTGATTGATGCTGCAGACCCTCGAGAATACGCAAAAGGCCCTGTGGATGGAAGAGATTCGGATGAACGGACATTTGACGAAAACGGAAAAAACTGACAACGCACATTGGACACTACCTACGAGATACTACTCATTGGACTTTGGGACTCCTTCTTGTACTCCAATCACGATTATGCATTGCCATTGAATTCTGCCTCTGGCGGCTGCACGGGCCGGGCCGGTAGGAAAAGCGCGTCGGCTTAAGCTCTGCGTGCCTAAGTTAAACCAACCAAACACTGGCAGAGCAGAACAAGAACCAACACACCGAGCTACTTGCCGCACAAACGCACCACCGTCGCGCGCCGCCGTGCACACATGGAACCGTGGGAGCGACCCATTGAGCACTGCACCGTCGACGTCTGGATGCCGACGGCCATTATGATCTTTCGACAGGTCCGACCGCTCTGCTATGGGAAGCACTCGAACGTAAGCGTGTTCGCTGCTAGCGCATAGTTGATGTTTTCCCAGGCCATAGGGTTCACGGGATCGCGGGATCGCGGTCCCAGCCAACACGTAGATCAATGGTGAGGTGCATATCCTGGTTCTTCCTTGTTTTGTGTGAGGCCGTTGCTTTGAACAAGGCCGCGGGAAGCTAACAAGAAATTGATTTCTGGACACAATTGTCCCACTGCAAAAATACTCGCGCTTTACATTTGGGCGGTCCAACAAGAATTTAGCACACTCCTAACACCGTATCCAATAACAGTCCAAGCACCACCCACGACCCCTGCACTTGCCACTTTTTTGTCTGCCCACTTCAAATTCCTCAGACCGGATTAGTCAGGCACAGGAATATTGAGACCCACATCGGTTCGATTCAGGGGCCCGATAGGTTCATAGTTTGTTTCTTCGTTTGCCTCAACCTACTTCGGACTTCTCCGGCCCAATTAAGGGGCAATCAGAATCCATAGCGGTGGCCCGCACCTGCAATCGATCAGCCGAACGTAGTTGAGAAGGTCAGCAGGCACCCGTTCCATTCGGGACCGACTCATTACCCGACATGCTTATCTACTTATCACTCTCCTCGACGAGCCTTAATTATTGTAAAGGTTTTGAACGGACTTTGGTGACATCATGCATCTTCTTTCAGCTTCCAGTGATTATAGGTTGAGAGGATGGATTATGGCAAACTTCAAGTTTTGTTCAACTCACTCGTATTGCTCCCAATTTATTCGGAGTTTCTTGTTTCTGCAAACTCGCTGAAAAATGAAGGTTCCCCTCTCCTCTTCCCCGAACTGTTCTCGGGAGCCGGTTGGTCATGGGCGGTATATTCCCTTATTCGGACACGATGGGTTGTTTGTTTGTCCGTTGCATCAGGGGCGGTGCTGTGCACTGCCTCCCAGTCTTTTCTTGCGCTCAAGCGCTGAAAGCTTTCAACAGTAAATACACGGTGTGTCCCCTTCTTCCGCTTGTCAGTGCTTCTTTTTTGCATACTTATTATGTATCACTAGGCATTGCCGACCATAGCGCAACGATTCGACGAATCGCACAATGCTTGCCACTCTTCATGCCGATCGCCTTCGCGTCGCAGAACTTCAAAAACACATTCTGCAACTCGAGTACTCCCTCTCGGCATTGCGAATCCAGCACTCGCAAGCGCAGGAGCGACTCAATTCTTACAAGTACCCGGTCTCGACGTTGCCGAACGAACTCATATCCGAGATCTTCCTGCACCTCCTGCCATCCCATCCCGATTTCCCACCACTTACGGGCCTATCTTCGCCCAATCTTCTGACCCAGATTTGCCGTCATTGGCGAGAAATTGCTCTGCGAACACCCCAACTTTGGAGCGCCATATCATCCCGGGATCATGACGCTGGACATTCGGATGCAGAGGCTCGTGTGTTTCGACTCTGGCTGGAGCGATCCCGTTGCTGTCCGCTTTACCTCAGAGTGGGGACCAATACAACTTGGGCAACAGATGAGGTTTTGGAGGCAGTTTTATCCCATAGCGCACGCTGGGAATACCTGGGAATGGACATCGAAACATTGGGCTTTCGCGTTCTTGACGGCCCGATGCCTCTTTTGCGACACCTCGAGTTAATGATCGGCAGTGATTCGCATGACAGCGTGTCACTCAATGGGGTGCCCCTACTGCGCACTGTGTCGCTCTGTCATATCGGTGTTTCGCGAGTCGTGTTGCCCTGGGCGCAATTGACGAGCCTCACTTTGTTTGACCTACTCCCGTCGGAATGTGTACCGATTCTGATGCAAACACCGAACCTGGTCCATTTCACCCTGCGCCTCTACTCCACCCCGAGTCCCGACATCCCTGACCGACGAGATATCCCGCTCCCGTACCTGGAATCATTGATCATCTTTGAACTTGTGCGGCACACCTTGGTAGACTTTATCTCGGCTTTCATCGTACCCGCGCTGCGCAGTCTCGAAATCCCGGAGCGCTTCCTTGCTCATAACCCCATCGACACGTTGACAGCATTTATGTCCAAGTCTGGCTGCACACTCGAGAAATTGTTCATCACTTGGGCACAGCCAACATCACGAAAGCCCTACCTCCATGCATTTCCCTCGCTCCAGAAGCTTTCCTTCAGTCCCTCAATGGATGAAGAAGATTCGAGCGATGGAGAAGATTCGAGCGACGAAGATTTGACTAACGGAGAAAATCCGGGTGACGGAGAAGATTTGAATTCGTCGGGCGGCTAAGCAGGTTATCTCACGGTACATGGATTTCCGCTCTATGCTTTGTATCCGCACTCACCTCCATCGTAGTATACAGATCGTATTCTATATTACAATTATAAGCATGTCGTACACAAGTCGTACAGCTTGCAGTGTTCTTGAAACTCGCTCACGAAGCCAGGCCTTCGGAACATTGAACGAATCGCTGCTACGTCCGTATGCTTCTGGTACGGGTTCTGGCAAGCGCCGACCTCTGTAGATGTAGGATCACACATTGTTGCGTTTCTGTCTAGCCCATTACCCGGAGTATTTCGTTCCACTCACTTTCAGAGCATCTAGGTTCCAATAGGCAGCGGCCGGCTCGCATCTACATCTCGTAGCGGTCTTTCGGGTGGATATACTGTGCATCGCCGGCGCTCGCCCTCAAAGTCTGTCCTCGTACCTGGCAATGAAAGGTTTTTTTTCGGAATACACATTCCTTTTTACCGAACCTCCCTGACACTGTTTTAACACTCATTTACACGACCGTCGCGATGAAATTGATTCTAACTAGTGCCCCTCATTCTCCGACGCCGCTGTGTCATAATGAATCTAGATAGCTTTTAGTTGAGACGGCAATGGCTGTGGGTGGCCCACATACCAGTGGACTCCCATCCCACGCTTCACCACACGAAGACGAACGGGAGAACGTGACCGGCGGCGTTTCGAACATGGGCGAAAAAAGCGCGTAGATCTCACTGAATGAGACGGGCTCTCCGCAACACGCCTTGATCAGGGCGGAAATGTACCCTGGGGCGTCTGGTGGTGCATCGTATCTTGAGGGATGGTGCTCCTCCCACCAAAGCTCGACGATGGTGGCTCCAAGCGACCTAACCGTCAAGTCCTTTGTGTGGTCGGACCAATAGCCTGTCGTAGACCTTGTATCAGGGTCAATTATCTTTACGCGACCGTCCTGCAGCAATATATTCTCTCTTTTGAGATCTGTGAGGTGGATGCCGCGACAATAAATGTCGTTGACAGCCTCCAAGAGGTTTGCTGTCAACACTATCTTTTGCTCGCGAGTCCATTCGCCAGGGTACCAGAATAGAGAACGAGCGCCGAGGTACGGGAGCAAGAACCCTATAATCTCATCGTCATCGTCCCGCAATAGACCCGTGAGACGGAGGATATAGGGAGATCCAGCAAGCTTCCGGTAGGTTTCGATCTCTTCGGCGATAGTGAAATCGTTAGCGGATTTATATTTGCAGATGGCCGGAGTGCCTTCGATGTTCACAATGGCAAGATATGCACAGGGATTGCGGAGGTGGGCAATGTGGTTCGAGTCAGATGGAAGCACATCTCGCTCATGGTAGATGGGCACTTGGTGATCGTTGCAGGCGGGAACCAAGTGGAATGGACACCGTGACATTTGAGCAACGGCTAGGATAGTAACAATGAAGCTCCCACTGTCGGGTTCGCTGCCCCGTTGTGGATCTGATTGCCGTCTTTAGCGAGCAGGACTTTGCTATCGAGTCGGGGGCCATCGGAGGTTGTGCGTCGGAGGGTGTCTGCGCTTTGGCTGGAGTCTGGGATATCGTCGAAGGTCATGGAGGTTGCCACACAAGTTATGTGGACGCACCACAGCCACATCACGGACCTTATGAGGAAGACTGTAGACGCCGCGTTGGAGATCCGATTGTGACAGTCCGTGTAAAAAGAGTGCCTGAGTTCTCAAGTCTGTTTGAGCCGTGTTTCTGGGCAGCGTGCACGAAGCAACGACAGGAGCCTGTCAGGAGGCCAATCCAAACAGAGAAGTTTGCTTCTGATCCGTCCTCAGCTTGTGTACGCTCCGGGGAGTTTTTCAAACGATGCCAGCCGACGGTTCACCGACATTGCATCAATCACACCTCAGCCTTAAAGCCAAGCTTACCGCCGCATGACCGACGGATGGCCCAACTCACGAGTTGGGCCCTGGGGTTCAACTGCAAATTCAACGTTCTAGATCCTTGATGACGCAGGCGACAGAGGAAGGGGGTACCAAGAGTGTACTACTACGGCGCTAAGCTTGTTTGTCCAGCTGCGTATATTCCATAGCTCAGGGAAGCTCGGCAGGGTCGTCTCAGATAGAACTTGAATTTGCATGCATACGGAAGGGTGCGCGTATGGGATCCACAGAAAAATTCCAATACACGAATCAGTTGTGGATGAATCGTGGGAGCTTAGCACGTACTTGAGAAAATGAGAGGCGACGCGCAAGTTGTAAGTATACTGGGAGATGAAGGCCGCGCTTCGTCCTCCGCCAAACCTGAGTGGCCCTCCGTTTGCCCTCCGTACAACGCTCGCTCGCCAGTCACCAATACTCGCGGTCACATCCACCGACAGTGTGAGTGGCTTCGGTGGGCAACGAAGCTTGGCAAGCGACGCATCACAGGCAGGTTTAGGACCGCAGGAAAGGACGGAGATGCGGTACTAGAAGGAGAAAAATGGAACACCCCGTCGTTGGTCCCTCCGTCTCTTTCGTAGCGCAGACATGCGACTAGCAGCACAGGATAAAGCCCCACGGATGCCGCCGGACAGCAGGATTCTTGAGAGGATTGGTGGAGTAGGTGCCTGGTGGCCGGCCGTTGCAGATGTCGCTGTGATGTGGTGTACGTGCCGGCCTTTATCCCAGTCTGCTTTGTGCCAACTCTCGCATGTCTTGGTGTTTTGTGGATACTTATGTAATATGTGGTCAAGCTGGGGAATATTGATCATCATCAACCTAGACACGTGCTGTCTCGGCATTCCGTAAGCATCTCGCTTGCGGGTCGAATTCTCTTGCCGCCCGATATCGATCTCTCACTAACTTGAAGCTCTCGCAAGTTCTGAGTCTTGGCTCCGCACAAAAAAACACCATGCACGTATTAGGACTTGACACTAGAGAAATGAAGACCCGTGGCGGTGAACAGCGCTGCTCTCTATAGCTCGCCGTGGAATAGCGTAAGGACATAGCAAGTAGGCTGGCACTCCGCAGCCTCCGGGCCCGCAAAACTTTCTTGCTGCCAGTCCTATCGACACTCTCCGCGTCGTGTCCTATTGCCAGGCATTTACATCGCTCCAGGTGATTTCCTTCGCCTCCTCGGTAATCCTGGGCCAAGGGAAAGGGTACTGTGTGTGTTTCCATTCTTTACCTCGCATTCACGCTTGGATTGAACCTCGCAGGACGCGAATCATATCGTACAGCACCTTCATTCAAGCTCAGCTTGTTCACCAGAAATTCATATGTACAGTTGTTCTATCTCCCGAGCATATACCTGACTTGCTGTGGCTCGAGATATCATATAGGGCTTGACAACGGAGCGAGGCAGAGGCTTGTCCGCAGGCGTGAAAATAATCCTCTGCTTTGCGATCCGACTAAACTCTGGGAAAATCGCGTTGGCAGCTTCGACGACAGGCCTGAAAGCGACCGTGTCAGCACCGGTATGTTCTTTCTTGAGGATCGGAACATGTTTTGCATACCAGATTTTGTCCCTCAGTGCGTCGACTTGCAACTTGTCGGTGACATCGACTTGGAGTGTTGGTATGCATTGAATCAGAATTCCAGGTGCCTCACGACCACTTCCGAACACGAAAGCGTGAACTACGCTGTAAAGATTTTTGTTCTTTGCCGACGGTTTGAGCATGGGATAGGAAAGCGCTTACTATGGGCTGCTCGCTACTACTTCCTCGATGGGAGCGGGAATGGTCTTTTTGCCGGACGAATGAACGATAACATCATTGAGACGGCCCACACTTGGGAGTACGATCAAGCCTAATTTAACAGAAAGTAATCGCGCTTACAGTTTCCACAGGTGTGTCTTTTCCGGATGGTTGACCCATAGATCCAATGTGGCGTATCCCCTGACGTCCTCAAGGTTCTCAACACTCGGCTGGTAGCTATCGGATGTCTAAACGAGAGGAAGAATTAGTCGAGAGAGGATTGAACGAGTGCGAGCCTTTACGAGAAGTTGGCATTCAAACACACCATCCCCTTGAGGAATCCAACGAGGTGTTACCCCGTCCGTGAATCGCATCCAGTTCCAGTCGCTCTCGTCTCCTTTGAGCGGGGTGATTGCCGATATGCCTCCAAACTCTGTACCAGCATATATCGGACGAATATTCACACCGGCTTTGGAGAGGGCGTCGCCGGCCGGCTGGGCAAGCGAACCACCGCCGTAGAGCTAAACGAGATCTATGGGTACTGCTGGTGAATATTTTGTATAAAGCTTACGACGATGTTCAAACTATTCAGAAACTCCATGGTCTCGGGAGATTTGAACCAGGCCATTAACACTCCTGGTAGGGTCAAAATCGCTTTGCAATTTGTCTTGCGCGCGCAGTCGATCATATTATCAGGTGTGGGCGAGATTGGTAGCAGCTCAGGCGATAGCACCGTCGGAGGATAAACAGCGACCGGGACTCCGCCATATAACGGCCCCAGCAATTGGCAAGACATCCCGGAGAAGGCGAACGGCGGCTGGCCCATGGCTCCCGAAGCGTGGGGGGGACCGACATAGCGGCGGAGATCTTTCACTAGGTCTGTCCAACAGATGTAGTTCAGAAAGAAACCCTTGCGCTAAGCATTGCGGACACACCGAACTGAGCGAAATGCATGATTGAGCGGTGTGTGTGTGAGATACACTTCGGAAGACCGGTGGTCCCAGAGGAGTGCTGATACATGCATACACTATCCAGGGACGGCTTTTCTCTACTCGGATTATACGGGTGAAACCGGTCAGTTGGCTTTTCCGAACCGAGGTTTGGATATATCTCTAAGAGAGATGGGATCTCCTCAATATTGAGTTGGAACGCGGAATCTGTCAGCCGAAGCTCTTCTTCGATTCCAAGGATGAGAGGCTGAAGAGTGCGGCGAGTCGTCACGAGGAGGAGGAGGGGAGCGGAGCGACCCGACGACGACGAGGTGTAGGTAGAACAATACAAAGTTTGGGCGGGGACCCACGACGCTGGGTGTACAAGCGTTTCGTCTGTAAAGACTCGTCAGGTGGCTGTGTCCCCCAATATACCACGGCAGCCGTCACGTGAGTCGCGGAATCCCCAAGGAACTCGACGCGTTTACCTCGCGTTGACGCGTTATTCTCCATCCCGCTCATGCGGTTTCGAAAGGGCTCTACCAAGTACCCAGTCTACTTCCTAGGTAAGCGTTTTGGTTGTTCTATATCGCCCGGATGCGCAGGCGGTGCCCGAGACCATATTCCAGGTCTCAAAATTGGGCCTTAACCCCGATGCCGGTCCCCTGGCTGCATGCAGCTGTACCCGCTCAGAAGAGGGGCCACCGGAACAATGATATATAATAGAACAATAAATAACAGAAGAACGAATTAAAGACTCTGTATTTTTTCGAAATCCGAAGGCACGCGCCGCGTAAGTGCGCGACCCGCAGGGGAGCGCGCGGCGCGTGTCAAGGATTGAGAAAAAAGAGTGATAAACGTTCGACACTATTGTCCGTGGTACTGCTCAAGCGTGTTACGATTGTGTATGTTCAATCGGTCACCCAACGCGACTGGTTTTTTAAACGAGGCCATGAATTTGAGTTCGGGGTACCCAGCCCCGTGCTCATTCCAAGCCTCGTCCAAGTCGTGCCAGATGGGACCAAAGTTAATATTGTCCCAAACCGGGTTATGGGTGAGCTTGAGGACATGGACTTCAAGGCTGTCGTCTGTAGATACAGACGGCTTGAGTGCGCGAGGGCGCTCGGCCTTGTAGTTCACTTCCGCAAAAACATCGCTGAGCCAGCGTCCTGGATATCCTCGCGCATTGAGACGGATTGCAAAATCCTTGCGGATATTTGCAAAGTCGGACTCCTTGGAGCAGATTCGCACATAGCGAATGAGCTCACCCTTCACCCAAGCACGCTTGGAGTCGGTGGAGTGGCAAGAATTCCATGGAATGTAGAGGTAGGCATTGAGCGCCTTCTGGAATACTTTTGTGGTTAACCTCATGCTTGGGTTAAACGCGGGTTTGCTCGGGTCAAGCTCGAGCTGCACCAGTACGTCCAGGAAAGGGACTGAGTATTGACTCTCTGTCCATTCCATCCTCATGTTTGGATGCAAAGATCCGAAGCGCTTTTGAAAGCGACGAACGTCCTCGATCGTTCCGTGAATGATGGAAAACACATCATCAATGAAGCGTCCGTAGAAAAGGATGACATCCTTTAGTTCGTCAAGCGCGGGGCCCTCGAACGAGGCAAGAAAGAGGTTGGCATATGTGGGAGCACAGGCTGTTCCCATCGCCGTCCCAATAACTTGTTGAAATGTCTTATCCCCGAACTGCACGTAGTTATATTTGAGAACGAGACGAAGGAGCAGAATAATCAGCTCCTTCCGTCCTCTAATAGGCATGCATTGCGCCTCAAAGAGATTTGAAAACTCCATGAGAGGCGCATCGAGGAGCGTCGCAATGCGTGATATCCCTTCATCCGTGGGGATGTTGGGATACATTGCGACAACATCACCTGTAACGAGCCAGATGTTTTCTCCCGGCGGCAATTTTACCCCCAGAATGTCGTGACACAAAGACTTTGAGTCACGAAGGATCCAGGGAAAAGCGTCGAGGAGCGGTTTGATCTGGTAATCGACCCAGGCTGACGCATTCGCAAGAAGCGTACCGAATGTAGGAACAATCGGGCGGCCAGACATTGGGATTTTGTGGATTTTGGGAAGAACTTTTAGAACGGGGACCTTACTCAGCTCTTCCACGCAAGGGAGGTTGAGCCAATGATATTGTTGTTGAGTGATAAATGTTCTACCGCGCTCAAGAATCTTGCGCACGGTAGTCAACAACTGATATTGGTCCGGTTCAGCCTCCACGTAGGAGTCGTTCACCAGGAGCTTCATCCCTGTATCGTGATACCAGTCGCATGTAACGAGACATAGCCCAAGATTTTTATCCGCAGGGACAGCGAGAACACTGCTCTGGGAGAGAAGTTTGAGCAATGCCTTGAGATGCGCGAGGTTGATGTTGGGACGAATGAGAATGGATTGGCTGCTGAGCACATCGACCTCGATATTACTGCGTGTAACGGACAGTGCAGCTTCAATCTTGTCGATTAAAGGAGGCCCGAGGGCGTACGGGTTGGGAATATGGAAGTCAGGGACATAACGTGGTTGTCCCCGTTCCGTACTCTCTCCTATGTGCGGACGCAATGTCTTGTCATTTATTGCCCCGTCTATCCGTAGGCGAAGACGTCGATCGAAATCGTCGAGCGCTTCCGAAACAGACTCAGTCTCCGTCGCACGAGGCTTGGGGACAAATTTGGGGTTCAATGAGAGCATCTTCGCTTGGTCAAGACTGAGTGGAACGTTGGACATGTTATGAAAGGATCGATTTCGAATCCTAGTATCATAGTACAATGCGCTCATCTGGCTAGTGACAAAACGGGAACGAACAGCGGGGGGAGCGACAAAAAATTCTGCAGGATATGTATCAGGGCGGTGGTGGTGAAACCTAGTGCCCGAGGGACGTACCCAAGAAGATACGACGTGCAAAGAGGACGGCACCGTGGCTAGTCGCTGTCGCTGTCCGGCGACACCGCTTTCTTTGCCTTGGGCTTTGCCTTCTTCGCCTCGCGCTGGGTGCGCTCGTCGCTTTCGCTTTCGCTGTCGACGGCCTTCCCCTTGCCCTTCGAAGCCTTCGTTTCCTGCTTCTTGGTCTCCGCAGGCTTCTTCGACGTCAAAACTCTGCGATCCTTGGCTTTCGGTGCCCCAGAGGGTCCCTGCTGCTTGGGTCTCGTCGACGTCGGGCCCTTGGAAGAAGTGGATGCTTCTTTCGGGTTCGGGGCGTGCTGTTTCTTCGCCATCTTCGCAAGATCTTTCTTGAACTCTGGACGAGGAGAAAGGGAAGAGGGAGGTATCAGCATATAGAATAGAGTAATCGGTTAGGGGGACAGACGCACTAGCAAGCTGCGCGTCGACCTGTTCCTTGATCAACTCCTCTACGGGCCTCGTTGCATCCACCATTTCAGCATCGGCGCGAGCGGTCTCAACCGCATTGGCTTTCGCTTCCTTGGTTTCAGATTCGCGAGCAAGGACGGCCACAAATTCGTAGTTGAGCGATTCAAGCTCGGTTACGAGGGTCGCCTTGAAGCGTTCGATGACCGGGTCCCAAATATTGGTTGCGGCATCTCCGCCCAACGCATCCGTAACGACGCGCGCCGCATACTCCTTGAGAGTCTTGGCAAACACGTCGGACACCGTTGGGACGTGGACCAAACGTCTGATCGCATTAGCCTGGGCGGTGTAAAACGCGCCTACCAGCTTTGTAGACGAAGCAGTCGCGGTCTCAATGTCTTTCTCAGCCACCGTCCTCGCCTCCGCTACTTTAGGATCACTTTCGATGCCTGGGGCACCTTTCATGACTTGTAGCGGAGGGAGCTTCAGATGTGCGGACACAACTGAAGGCACGGAGCCGGTACTCAACGCCCGAGCGAACTTTTCGTTCGTCGAGTTGGCCTTCTGAAGCCAAGACTGGGCGCTCCGGAAGCCGGTAAGGCACTCCTCACGTATTTCCGCCATCTTTAGGACAACAGTGGCGGGGGGGACAGGGAGCGAGGCAGCGGCGGCCTCATCCAAGATGAGCCTCCAGATGCCAGGGACTTTGTCCACGGGTGCGTCGACGGCCGTGCTCGCGGCCGCCGCAGGTTTCTTATTCGGGTCCGCGTAAGCAGTCGCAGTGACCACAGCGCCTCCCGAGCTAGATTCCCTTTTGCGCTTGAGGGCGGAGCCCTCAGAGGTGGTCCCAGTCTTGTCCTTAGTGAATCGCAAGTGTGCCGGTAACGTCTTCTTCGGCATCGACATGTCGGCGGCGGTAGCGCGACAGAGGTAGTGATAACGAGAGCGGCGAGGACGCGAGAACGAAGCGAGATAAGCGAGACGAGACGAGACGAGATAAGCGAGTGCGAAGGACGCGACGGTGTCGAGATGTTGCCTAAGCACAAGCGAGAGATTTGGGGACAGCTCTTCCGCTAGCCAGTAAACGTAGATAAAACGAGGAGGAGGAGCGACCCGACGACGACGAGGTGTAGGTAGAACAATACAAAGTTTGGGCGGGGACCCACGACGCTGGGTGTACAAGCGTTTCGTCTGTAAAGACTCGTCAGGTGGCTGTGTCCCCCAATATACCACGGCAGCCGTCACGTGAGTCGCGGAATCCCCAAGGAACTCGACGCGTTTACCTTGCGTTGACGCGTTATTCTCCATCCCGCTCATGCGGTTTCGAAAGGGCTCTACCAAGTACCCAGTCTACTTCCTAGGTAAGCGTTTTGGTTGTTCTATATCGCCCGGATGCGCAGGCGGTGCCCGAGACCATATTCCAGGTCTCAAAATTGGGCCTTAACCCCGATGCCGGTCCCCTGGCTGCATGCAGCTGTACCCGCTCAGAAGAGGGGCCACCGGAACAATGATATATAATAGAACAATAAATAACAGAAGAACGAATTAAAGACTCTGTATTTTTTCGAAATCCGAAGGCACGCGCCGCGTAAGTGCGCGACCCGCACTTTCGCGTTCTTGACGGCCCGATGCCTCTTTTGCGACACCTCGAGTTAATGATCGGCAGTGATTCGCATGACAGCGTGTCACTCAATGGGGTGCCCCTACTGCGCACTGTGTCGCTCTGTCATATCGGTGTTTCGCGAGTCGTGTTGCCCTGGGCGCAATTGACGAGCCTCACTTTGTTTGACCTACTCCCGTCGGAATGTGTACCGATTCTGATGCAAACACCGAACCTGGTCCATTTCACCCTGCGCCTCTACTCCACCCCGAGTCCCGACATCCCTGACCGACGAGATATCCCGCTCCCGTACCTGGAATCATTGATCATCTTTGAACTTGTGCGGCACACCTTGGTAGACTTTATCTCGGCTTTCATCGTACCCGCGCTGCGCAGTCTCGAAATCCCGGAGCGCTTCCTTGCTCATAACCCCATCGACACGTTGACAGCATTTATGTCCAAGTCTGGCTGCACACTCGAGAAATTGTTCATCACTTGGGCACAGCCAACATCACGAAAGCCCTACCTCCATGCATTTCCCTCGCTCCAGAAGCTTTCCTTCAGTCCCTCAATGGATGAAGAAGATTCGAGCGATGGAGAAGATTCGAGCGACGAAGATTTGACTAACGGAGAAAATCCGGGTGACGGAGAAGATTTGAATTCGTCGGGCGGCTAAGCAGGTTATCTCACGGTACATGGATTTCCGCTCTATGCTTTGTATCCGCACTCACCTCCATCGTAGTATACAGATCGTATTCTATATTACAATTATAAGCATGTCGTACACAAGTCGTACAGCTTGCAGTGTTCTTGAAACTCGCTCACGAAGCCAGGCCTTCGGAACATTGAACGAATCGCTGCTACGTCCGTATGCTTCTGGTACGGGTTCTGGCAAGCGCCGACCTCTGTAGATGTAGGATCACACATTGTTGCGTTTCTGTCTAGCCCATTACCCGGAGTATTTCGTTCCACTCACTTTCAGAGCATCTAGGTTCCAATAGGCAGCGGCCGGCTCGCATCTACATCTCGTAGCGGTCTTTCGGGTGGATATACTGTGCATCGCCGGCGCTCGCCCTCAAAGTCTGTCCTCGTACCTGGCAATGAAAGGTTTTTTTTCGGAATACACATTCCTTTTTACCGAACCTCCCTGACACTGTTTTAACACTCATTTACACGACCGTCGCGATGAAATTGATTCTAACTAGTGCCCCTCATTCTCCGACGCCGCTGTGTCATAATGAATCTAGATAGCTTTTAGTTGAGACGGCAATGGCTGTGGGTGGCCCACATACCAGTGGACTCCCATCCCACGCTTCACCACACGAAGACGAACGGGAGAACGTGACCGGCGGCGTTTCGAACATGGGCGAAAAAAGCGCGTAGATCTCACTGAATGAGACGGGCTCTCCGCAACACGCCTTGATCAGGGCGGAAATGTACCCTGGGGCGTCTGGTGGTGCATCGTATCTTGAGGGATGGTGCTCCTCCCACCAAAGCTCGACGATGGTGGCTCCAAGCGACCTAACCGTCAAGTCCTTTGTGTGGTCGGACCAATAGCCTGTCGTAGACCTTGTATCAGGGTCAATTATCTTTACGCGACCGTCCTGCAGCAATATATTCTCTCTTTTGAGATCTGTGAGGTGGATGCCGCGACAATAAATGTCGTTGACAGCCTCCAAGAGGTTTGCTGTCAACACTATCTTTTGCTCGCGAGTCCATTCGCCAGGGTACCAGAATAGAGAACGAGCGCCGAGGTACGGGAGCAAGAACCCTATAATCTCATCGTCATCGTCCCGCAATAGACCCGTGAGACGGAGGATATAGGGAGATCCAGCAAGCTTCCGGTAGGTTTCGATCTCTTCGGCGATAGTGAAATCGTTAGCGGATTTATATTTGCAGATGGCCGGAGTGCCTTCGATGTTCACAATGGCAAGATATGCACAGGGATTGCGGAGGTGGGCAATGTGGTTCGAGTCAGATGGAAGCACATCTCGCTCATGGTAGATGGGCACTTGGTGATCGTTGCAGGCGGGAACCAAGTGGAATGGACACCGTGACATTTGAGCAACGGCTAGGATAGTAACAATGAAGCTCCCACTGTCGGGTTCGCTGCCCCGTTGTGGATCTGATTGCCGTCTTTAGCGAGCAGGACTTTGCTATCGAGTCGGGGGCCATCGGAGGTTGTGCGTCGGAGGGTGTCTGCGCTTTGGCTGGAGTCTGGGATATCGTCGAAGGTCATGGAGGTTGCCACACAAGTTATGTGGACGCACCACAGCCACATCACGGACCTTATGAGGAAGACTGTAGACGCCGCGTTGGAGATCCGATTGTGACAGTCCGTGTAAAAAGAGTGCCTGAGTTCTCAAGTCTGTTTGAGCCGTGTTTCTGGGCAGCGTGCACGAAGCAACGACAGGAGCCTGTCAGGAGGCCAATCCAAACAGAGAAGTTTGCTTCTGATCCGTCCTCAGCTTGTGTACGCTCCGGGGAGTTTTTCAAACGATGCCAGCCGACGGTTCACCGACATTGCATCAATCACACCTCAGCCTTAAAGCCAAGCTTACCGCCGCATGACCGACGGATGGCCCAACTCACGAGTTGGGCCCTGGGGTTCAACTGCAAATTCAACGTTCTAGATCCTTGATGACGCAGGCGACAGAGGAAGGGGGTACCAAGAGTGTACTACTACGGCGCTAAGCTTGTTTGTCCAGCTGCGTATATTCCATAGCTCAGGGAAGCTCGGCAGGGTCGTCTCAGATAGAACTTGAATTTGCATGCATACGGAAGGGTGCGCGTATGGGATCCACAGAAAAATTCCAATACACGAATCAGTTGTGGATGAATCGTGGGAGCTTAGCACGTACTTGAGAAAATGAGAGGCGACGCGCAAGTTGTAAGTATACTGGGAGATGAAGGCCGCGCTTCGTCCTCCGCCAAACCTGAGTGGCCCTCCGTTTGCCCTCCGTACAACGCTCGCTCGCCAGTCACCAATACTCGCGGTCACATCCACCGACAGTGTGAGTGGCTTCGGTGGGCAACGAAGCTTGGCAAGCGACGCATCACAGGCAGGTTTAGGACCGCAGGAAAGGACGGAGATGCGGTACTAGAAGGAGAAAAATGGAACACCCCGTCGTTGGTCCCTCCGTCTCTTTCGTAGCGCAGACATGCGACTAGCAGCACAGGATAAAGCCCCACGGATGCCGCCGGACAGCAGGATTCTTGAGAGGATTGGTGGAGTAGGTGCCTGGTGGCCGGCCGTTGCAGATGTCGCTGTGATGTGGTGTACGTGCCGGCCTTTATCCCAGTCTGCTTTGTGCCAACTCTCGCATGTCTTGGTGTTTTGTGGATACTTATGTAATATGTGGTCAAGCTGGGGAATATTGATCATCATCAACCTAGACACGTGCTGTCTCGGCATTCCGTAAGCATCTCGCTTGCGGGTCGAATTCTCTTGCCGCCCGATATCGATCTCTCACTAACTTGAAGCTCTCGCAAGTTCTGAGTCTTGGCTCCGCACAAAAAAACACCATGCACGTATTAGGACTTGACACTAGAGAAATGAAGACCCGTGGCGGTGAACAGCGCTGCTCTCTATAGCTCGCCGTGGAATAGCGTAAGGACATAGCAAGTAGGCTGGCACTCCGCAGCCTCCGGGCCCGCAAAACTTTCTTGCTGCCAGTCCTATCGACACTCTCCGCGTCGTGTCCTATTGCCAGGCATTTACATCGCTCCAGGTGATTTCCTTCGCCTCCTCGGTAATCCTGGGCCAAGGGAAAGGGTACTGTGTGTGTTTCCATTCTTTACCTCGCATTCACGCTTGGATTGAACCTCGCAGGACGCGAATCATATCGTACAGCACCTTCATTCAAGCTCAGCTTGTTCACCAGAAATTCATATGTACAGTTGTTCTATCTCCCGAGCATATACCTGACTTGCTGTGGCTCGAGATATCATATAGGGCTTGACAACGGAGCGAGGCAGAGGCTTGTCCGCAGGCGTGAAAATAATCCTCTGCTTTGCGATCCGACTAAACTCTGGGAAAATCGCGTTGGCAGCTTCGACGACAGGCCTGAAAGCGACCGTGTCAGCACCGGTATGTTCTTTCTTGAGGATCGGAACATGTTTTGCATACCAGATTTTGTCCCTCAGTGCGTCGACTTGCAACTTGTCGGTGACATCGACTTGGAGTGTTGGTATGCATTGAATCAGAATTCCAGGTGCCTCACGACCACTTCCGAACACGAAAGCGTGAACTACGCTGTAAAGATTTTTGTTCTTTGCCGACGGTTTGAGCATGGGATAGGAAAGCGCTTACTATGGGCTGCTCGCTACTACTTCCTCGATGGGAGCGGGAATGGTCTTTTTGCCGGACGAATGAACGATAACATCATTGAGACGGCCCACACTTGGGAGTACGATCAAGCCTAATTTAACAGAAAGTAATCGCGCTTACAGTTTCCACAGGTGTGTCTTTTCCGGATGGTTGACCCATAGATCCAATGTGGCGTATCCCCTGACGTCCTCAAGGTTCTCAACACTCGGCTGGTAGCTATCGGATGTCTAAACGAGAGGAAGAATTAGTCGAGAGAGGATTGAACGAGTGCGAGCCTTTACGAGAAGTTGGCATTCAAACACACCATCCCCTTGAGGAATCCAACGAGGTGTTACCCCGTCCGTGAATCGCATCCAGTTCCAGTCGCTCTCGTCTCCTTTGAGCGGGGTGATTGCCGATATGCCTCCAAACTCTGTACCAGCATATATCGGACGAATATTCACACCGGCTTTGGAGAGGGCGTCGCCGGCCGGCTGGGCAAGCGAACCACCGCCGTAGAGCTAAACGAGATCTATGGGTACTGCTGGTGAATATTTTGTATAAAGCTTACGACGATGTTCAAACTATTCAGAAACTCCATGGTCTCGGGAGATTTGAACCAGGCCATTAACACTCCTGGTAGGGTCAAAATCGCTTTGCAATTTGTCTTGCGCGCGCAGTCGATCATATTATCAGGTGTGGGCGAGATTGGTAGCAGCTCAGGCGATAGCACCGTCGGAGGATAAACAGCGACCGGGACTCCGCCATATAACGGCCCCAGCAATTGGCAAGACATCCCGGAGAAGGCGAACGGCGGCTGGCCCATGGCTCCCGAAGCGTGGGGGGGACCGACATAGCGGCGGAGATCTTTCACTAGGTCTGTCCAACAGATGTAGTTCAGAAAGAAACCCTTGCGCTAAGCATTGCGGACACACCGAACTGAGCGAAATGCATGATTGAGCGGTGTGTGTGTGAGATACACTTCGGAAGACCGGTGGTCCCAGAGGAGTGCTGATACATGCATACACTATCCAGGGACGGCTTTTCTCTACTCGGATTATACGGGTGAAACCGGTCAGTTGGCTTTTCCGAACCGAGGTTTGGATATATCTCTAAGAGAGATGGGATCTCCTCAATATTGAGTTGGAACGCGGAATCTGTCAGCCGAAGCTCTTCTTCGATTCCAAGGATGAGAGGCTGAAGAGTGCGGCGAGTCGTCACCACGCGATGGCAGCCGGACTTGCGTAGCAGATCAACAATCGCGGTTGGCGTCAATACAGGACAGATGGAAAAAGGCTACCCGTCAATCGTCAGATCACAGTCGAACGAGACGCGTGGATGCATACGATGAGATTGGCGGTAATGAGGCCAGCTACCACTGCATGATACAGTACAGTGTCCACAAGGGCAATAATTGCCACTACCTCGCCCTCTGAGCTTGACGATTCAGGACTCGGGCGAAGAGCGCGCGCCACGCGATGGGTGGCTCGTCCAAATTCGAGGTTAGTGATTGTGACGATCTCGGCCCAGTCGGTGGTTGGACTGTGACTCCGACTGTCCCTTGCGAAGACATAGAAGGGCGCCTCCGGGGTAGTGGCGGAGTTGTGGGCGACAATGTCGGGTATGATCATGGGGGGCAGGAAGTAGAGCCTGGTGTCGTTTGTGTGCCTCAAGGATAAAGCCGCCCTTGATACCATCAAGGCACCGCGACGGGCCGAGAATATTAATATCTTGTTCACTCGCCATAGTTTTCCGAGCTGTGGGCATTTGAGGACAGCTATACGAGAATCGATCCGCACCTGCATCCCATATAGGTTTCAAGGCGTCCAAAAAAGTCGATGATACCGGTAAGTTACCTTGATCGGGAAGGTGGACTACGTACTTTTTCGCGAACTCGGTAGGTACGGGGAGCGGAAGTGGGCGTATACTTTGCCATTCTTCCCGTGGAGCGCTTGCCAGCGACCTCTCGAATTCCATTTCTTGATCGCGTCGGTGCCCAAATGCCGACATGGCGGGTCGTTATGTCACCATTCCGGGGACACGTGAATCAACTCCATCCTGTTTCTCGTAGACGTTTGTCTCCGTGACTCTCCCCTTTCATTTTCAGACTCTGTTAAGCGCCAAAGTGCTGTGGACCAAGTACGAACGTGGGCCGCGGCCTGGGCCCTGATCATGATGATGCGGCGAGCCTGCCCACAGCCCAACTACAGCCTGCCTCTCAAGCGCCGGAGACTGTCGACTTACAATACCTCTATCCGCCTGCTGGCATGTGCGAAAGTCTAGAAATACCAGTCCGAAGACACTTGTGGACATCTCAAGACGTTGGTAAAGTGTCGACCATCGGTCATTCCAACTGTGTTTAACTGGAACCATACGCGGGGGGGCTGAAAAAGCGCAGCGACTCACCGTGAAGTCTGCAGCCAAGCCCACGAATTGATTGCTCTGACGACTCCATGACATCTCTTCGCGTTTTCACGGAAAAGACGGAAGCTTGGGACGGAAGCCTGGGAGGTTACTGCGCGTATCTTACGAAATGTCTTCGGCGTTGCGGCCACGGAAGGAAGAGCAGTGCCGCTGCCGCAGCCTAACCACCCATGTAGGCCCACGATTTCCGTCCCAATTCAGCTCAGACGTGAAATTTGCTGACTAGATGAGCCGCGGTAGGTTGTGAATCTGGGCCGGCGCCGGATGCTTCCCTGCGTTAAATATACACCCAGCAAGCACGCTCGACACGGAAGACTTGACCGCACTAAGCCATGTATCACTCCCGTGATGCAGTACTGTTACTGTTCCTCTTGTTCCCCGTGGCATGCGTCGGAACGCTCTATGATGCCTTCAAAGACCTACCAACATCGGCGTTCGATTTCGTAATCGTTGGAGGTCTGCGCTTCTATCATCTCATTCCGAGCATTCGCTGAAAACATCAAAGCCGGAGCCGCAGGGAGTGTCATTGCAAACCGCCTCACGGAAAATCCCCACATCTCCGTTCTTCTTCTGGAAGCTGGACCTTCGTAAGTTGTTTCAGCGAAATTAAGGTCTGAATCTTTCTCACGACGTTGACCTTCATCCAGAAATATCGGCGTCACTGACAGTATCATCCCGATGCTTCCTGGATCACTCAATCCCAACACAGCCTACGATTGGAACTACACAACCACTGCTCAGACTGGTTTCGGCGGCAGAAGCATATCCTACCGTGTGTTCATTCGCGCTTTGCGAATTTTAACAACACTGACTGGTCATCAGCTCGCGGCCACATGCTTGGTGGTTGTACGTCCGTTAGTGGGTGATTTTCCATCCCATCTTTCTGACTTACAAAAAAACGCTGTATGTAGACTACATGGCATACACCCGGGGAAGCTTCGAGGAGTGGGACCGCTACGCTCGACTCAGCGGCGATCCGGGCTGGTCGTGGGCTAACATTCAGAAGTACATTCGCAAAGTGAGTTAACATTAGGAGCTTGCTTCGCCCATTCCACAGAAATTGTTTTAATTTTCGCCCCCCAGAATGAAAAGTGGACCTCCCCAGCCGATCACCATAACACGACGGAGCAGTTTAATCCGCGGATCCACAGTTCGACCGGGATCAATTCTGTCAGTCTTCCTGGGTTCAGCCACGACCAGTTCGACTCCCGGATCATAGCAACTGCGCGAGAGAAACCCAGCGCCTTCCCGTTCAATTTAGACATGAACTCTGGACGTCCTCTTGGAGTCGGTGAGTTCCCGCAGATTTGTCTCGTCGTGTCGGGCCGTGACCAATCTATCTCCAGGCTGGATACAAACGACTATAGACGGCGGCCGACGAAGCAGTGCAGCCACATCGTATCTGGGTTCCAGCTTCGTCTCCAGACCAAATCTCCATGTTCTTGTCAACTCGCGCGTAACTCGTATTATTCAGACCGGAGTGGATCAAGGGAAACCAGCGTTTCGCAGTGTCGAAGTTGCACAGTCTGAGACAGGCGCGTAATTGGTGTCTTATTTTCTTCCTTGGTTTACTTACGCCAAGGGCTTTAGGTCCCCGGACCGTGATTCACGCTGCAAAAGAGGTCATATTATCCGCTGGCGCCATCAACACTCCTCAGATCCTCCTTCTTTCCGGCATCGGCGATACAAACGACCTCTCTGCGCTCGGCATAAAAGTCGTTCTCAACAATCCATCCGTCGGACGCAACTTGAGCGACCATCCACTCCTCATCAACGGGTGGTATGTAAACTCAACGGCAACATCCGACGGCATCACTCGCAACGCTACAGTGGCGGCCGCAGAGATTGTGCAGTGGGAACAGACCCAGATGGGACCTCTCGTGGACTCACCCCTGGCGCACCTTGTCTGGTCCAGAGTCCCTGATGATTCTTTGAGCTCCACAGACCCCGATCCGTCTGCGGGACCAAACACTCCACATTATGAACTCTTGTTTTCGGTGAGGTTGTTTATTGCGAAATAAGCGACTCGGTAGCTTACAACGGGATATAGAATGGCTTGCTCAAGGGTGGGCACTCCATTCCCGCGGACGCACACTTCATGAGCATAATAACCGCGGTCACAGCCCCGTCTTCCCGTGCGTTCTTTCACTTGCTCAACTTACTTGACATTGTCTGATGACACACCCAGGCGGTGAGCTCACGCTGAACACGACAAATCCTTTCGACCAGCCAAACATCAATCCCAACCTTCTTGGCAGCCCCTTCGACCTGTTGGCCATGACCACTGCTGTGCGCGCAGCCCGCGACTTCGTGAGCGCCGACGCTTGGGATGGCTATGTCATCCGAGAGCTCGAGGACCTGGCTGCCGCCATTGACGACGCCACCCTGGAAGCATACATCAGAAATAATTCGGGAACGATATTCCACCCGGCAGGAACCGCCGGGATGTCCCCCAAAGGAGCCACCTTTGGTGTGGTCGATCCAGACTTGCTTGTGAAAGGAATTTCGGGCCTTCGCGTTGCGGACGCGTCAATATTGGTGAGCCGAAGTTGACTCGCAGTGTGCCGTTGTCGTGCTGACACTGACATACTGAAACAGCCCATCGTTCCCTCAGCCCATCCGCAGTTCCACGTGTACATGGTTGGAGAAAGAGCTGCTGACCTTCTTAAGATCGCGTACGGGCTAAAGTAACGACTGACTCAGATACGGCTATCATTTTGTGCATGAGCTGCACCTTTGATCGCAGGCATCCTCTATCCCTGTTCACATAACTCGAATCTTCAGTTCAATTTTGAAACTCATTCCACTCTCATAAGTGGTAGTAGCAGCAAAAACGCATTCTCGTCGCCCTATGAGACTCGGGGACTAGCAACATGTTCTGCGTTCACTACGCGCTCTGGGGTGAGTATGGTAAGCTACAGACTGAAGCTTTCGCTTTCTAGGTCAGAATGGGGTCGTCCGCCCGAGAAATTCACGTTTTTGATGGCAAGGTACACCAAAGGTACACATCAGTAAAAATTGTGGCTCTGTATGCTTCTGTCACCGCGTTTTATATCCTTGGTTAATTTTTTAGTGCTACGAATTCTGCCATCAGCGCTTGTCAAGCGCGTGGTGGATTTTTAAAGTGACTTCAACCAAGCCCAGCTGCAAGTTAATGTTGCAACATATTCAATCGCTGAATCGGGCACTGGTGACTGGGTGCGTCGGATGGGAAATGAATGCCGATAAGCCTCGTATCCGTGCCGATTAACCGTTCTTTAACGAGATGGCTCGTAAGCTGTGCTTTTACCCCATTTAGGTCTAGCCCCGTTTTGTTCTCTCTCCTCTCGCTCTTGAACAGAAGGCTCTTTTACTCCATTCGCAGTGGTGCATGGGGTCTCGATGGGGTCCATCCTCCATTGTCTTTCCGTGGTTTCGGCCTGCGCAAGCGTTGCCGGATGGCCACGCAATGCGGCAACTACGCCAATACCCCGAACAGCTGACCATGTGCAGCCTCCAATCTCAGTGCATTGACCGAGTGCTCTTAAAGGGGCTGTAGCGCAGCTGACTGTTTCGCAGTTGCACGCAGCAAAGACGCAGCATTTTCGCCGAAGATTTGCCTGCATAAAGGGAGGATGTGGGCTTCCCTGCCCGGCTCGCCACCCCTCTCCGTCCCCCTCTCCTTTCCTAGTGTCCTTGGCCCAATCTTCTGGCTTCTGCCTGGCTGTACATAGCTCTGTGGCTCGGTTCAAATTTGCCTCAAAGGCCTCAATGTTGCTTCCGTCGCCAAATTTTGCGCACCGCTCCTAGGCTCGCATCGCTCTGCCTGTTGCTAATTCCAAAATGTCGTGCAAACTGGCAGTCTTCTCTCCTTGGCTCATCTTGAGGCGACGGTTGCTCAGAGCATTAATACCTGAAAAGCTGCTGAACAATCATGGGTTGTCTCGATGTCATTCAACCCCGCCCAACGTTAATGCGCAAATGGTCTCTTCTGATTTTTGTTTCGAGCTGTCCATATTTCCGGCCCCGTGCGCTGCGCATCTTGCTGTTACAGCCCGACGCTTCATGGTGAATTTTCTGCTAGTTCCACGCGTACTTTGGACCATGCCCAATATCTTATGCCTTAAGTTCTGAATAACCATTTAATTGTTCAACCACTTTGTGAATAACATTTTTCTTCTGTAAGTGTTGCCAGGACCACCTGCCGGAGCGAAGCGGCGGCTGGTCTTGTTTGAGGGTAAAATAAGTCCCGGGGTGCGTAATCCACGCAATCGAGTCTAATAGCCTCGTTTCCCGGGATTTCGGTTGATATCGGGGCAGTATTTCAACACGTGCCTAGTCCAGCGGCTCGCCAACCGAATGCTGGATGAGTAAGTACCGAGGGAACGGTATATAAGGGGTGAGGGGCCTCGGACCCCGCACGCTCTTTGACACGAAGGGAGCCCACGCCGCGATGTCCATCCTCAAACTCTACGGTGATCCTCAGGCCGCATGCACCCGCCGTGCCGCGACGGTCTTGCATGAGCTGCACATCCCCTTCGAATTGATCCCAGTGGATCTGGCGAACAGTGAACACAAGACTGCGGCTTACCTCGAGAAACATCCCTTCGGGAAAGTACCATACATTGCAAGTCCCAGCTTTACGCTCCGCTGCCGATGTTGAATGTTCATGATGTTTTCTTATTTTTATGCAGGACGACGACGGCTTCATTTTATACGAGACGCGTGCGATCGGTCGGTACCTCGTAGCCAAGAATCCTTCGTCGGGCCTCATCCCAACCGAGATCAAGGCAAACGCGATCTTTGAGCAGGCTGCGTCGGCAGAGCTCACGAATTTTGATCCCCACGCAAGTAAACTCACGATCGAACTTTGGAGCAAGAAGTGCGGTTTTTCAACGAAGTCCGACCCTGTAGTCGAACCAACACCCCCACACAGGAAGTTTTCAAAGTTCTACAAGGACGCGGCTGCGGACCCGGCAGTAGTCGAAGCACAGGATAGGGAGCTCGACAAGGTGCTCGATGCTTATGACAGAATCCTTGCAAAGCACCGCTACGTCGCTGGAGATGTATGTCTCGCCGAGTGCAACACAAATTGGGACCCCGTTGACAATCACCGCAGACACTCACCTTGGCGGATCTATTTCATCTGCCGTTGGCTGCTTTCATCACAGTCGGCGGAAGCGATATCATGACCAGAAGGCCTAATGTTGCTAGGTGGGGGCTGAACTTGGGCGTTACAAATCTCTTGACTGACGTGCGTGCCATCCGTTACTAAACAATTAGATGGTATAATGAGCTCGTTGCGCGCCCTTCGTGGCTCGCCTACATGGACGGTGTTGAGACCACGGCTGTGTATTGAATGAGGCCGATGGGCTGTGGAGGAATGTATAAGACGGAACCCATATGTTTCCCTTCAAGCAATCAGGTGAATTCTTGGACGAGCCCCTTCTCGATACGGTTGAACAGTGCACGCTGACGGGTCTGGGCAAAATGAAGTTCTCCGGGATCTCGAGGCGTCGGAGGGAACGCGCTACAAGGTTGTCGGGAAAATAGGACGTATACGCGCCATCGGTTTCGCCATCGTAGTCGACGAGGATCAGTGATTCCAAGTATGGGAGCGTAATCTGTGTTGGCGGGGGTTCCGCGTCATCCTCTCGAGCTTCAAGGTGTAGCTCGCAAAAGACCAAGTTCGGGGTCGATGGCAAAATTGATACACATCCGTCGATGAATGCGTGGAGCAAAGTCAAGGACGTCAATTGCCGTCAATGAAAGATAAATGCCGAAACAGAGCGGGCATCGTCGAGAATGAGAGTGCGCAATAAAGGCGCATTGAGCACTACAGCAAGGCTGCGCGGGAAATCGAGGAGTCCCAAATCTAGCTGCCGCAGGCGAGGCATCGGGCCTACGAGAAAATAGAAGGGAATAATGGAGCGCAACCCGCAAAGTTCCAGGTACTCCCACCGGGGCGCGGTGAGGAGCCACTACTGCGAGGAGATCAGGTGTCGCGGAATTCCAGTAGTCGACAATAGAGAGCGCGATCGGGGACTGGCGAGCCCTCCTGAGCCAAGTTCCGAATAGCTGTGCATGCAGTTCACGGGGGAAAGCGGCGACATTGTTGATAGTCTCCATTGCTCTCCAGAGGGCCGCAGTCCCCAGGGCTATTTGGCGCCATCGGTGGCAAATTTGTGTCAGAAGCGTCGGCGAGCGGTTCCCGGCAAGCGGCGGTATGCCAGGGTAAGGCGGTAGGAAGTGGACGAAAATCTCCGACACGATTTCGGGCGGCAACGTCAGGACCGGATATCTGTAAGAGTCGACGGCGCCATCTCTGCTCGCGACGCGGCAAGCCTAGTCTCGAGGCGCAAGATCTCATCTTGGAGATATGCGATACGAGAACGATCTGCTTGGAGTCCGGGGAGCATCGTATGCAGCTGGTTCCGGCCAAAGGCGTGTGCCACTCTGAGTTCGCGGACGCTGAAAGCAATTAGGCAAAAGAACTATTGACGCAGAAATGAGGAAAGGTCGCCGGGAAGCAGCGGAGTGGGACAAACATGGAATTGCGCTCGTGTGGACCTCAAGTCCTGTTTGTTGGTCGAGTGGTGGTGGTGGTAGAAAACAAAGACGCCCGACACTCTTTCAACTGTCATCAACGCCGATCTCGATCAACAGTAGGTTGCCTTCGCCTTCTAAATACATTACCTGCATTTTCAGAGTCGATCTACCGTTAATGAGAGCTCCCAAGAAAAAGTGTCCTCACGATTTATCGTCCGAGCTGCCCTTGCGATCCGGAGCTGTTCTCTAGGAATTCATTAGATTTCAACCAAGCCCTGAAAGCTTGCGGCTCGAGGGGAACAACGCACTGTGGTACGAGCACTTGAGATCCGCCCAGGGTCAGTGATGCGCATCTTCTTGATCCTGCAGCCAGATTATGGTCGGCGGATGGGCCGTGGATGAAATTTTGATTTGATCGGCCATTGTTCTCGGGCCAATCAATGGCCCGTGATCACACTGATGTCACCCTGTCACCTCACGCTCTCGTCGGCGGAGTACGGTCCTCATCGTCCCCTGCAATGCGCTTGTCCCGGCTGGCTGTCATCTTTCTGGCTCTCTCCTGGACACTTTGGACTTTGCTTTCGAAGGCCGACTGGCCTGTCAAGACTGTACGCGTCATTGGCGCCGCTTCACGCTCTCTGAGTCTCTCCTTCCTGGTGAAGCGCCTCCATATCAAGGGACACCCTCACATTTCTTGACGCTCCCAGCGCGCACCACTGCATGTATCAGGGAAGGCCCACTGCACAAAGGCCATAAGCTCCTCAAGTTCAGCCCCAGTCGGAGTCAATGTGTGAGGAAACTGCCATCCAGATCCGCCAGCGCCAAGCGAGGTCTCAAAGACCATGCACCCCGCCATCGCGATTGTGAAATAGATCAAGAAATGGAAAATGGAGGCCAGCTGATGATGGACGTACCATACAGATACGGCGCGGTCTAGAAGGAAGCCGGCTGTTACCAGCGGTCCCGGACTGCACCTTCCATTTCCCACCATGGCGAGAGAGGCATACGCGCCTCTCGAGGCACCCCACCAACAGCATCCAACTGTTCCCGTAAGAGCCTCCCCGGCTCCGGTGGATCTGAAGAGATACAAAGAGTCCATCAGCTTGAGAGTGGTGAGAGGAAACGAGAGGATGTACACGTACTTTGGAGCCATACCAAACTACAAGCAGATGCCAGCACTACAAAAACGGATAGACGAGCAATGCGCGAATGCGCGCGTACATCACGGTCACATCACAAGCGTGTCCGCGTGAAGCGCCGCTGGCGCCAATGGGAGGGCTTCTCGACCAGTGTAACAAGGCGCTGCGTTTCTGTTGTCGGGTTTGTGTCGGGTGCGGTGCTGTGTCGCGGGCTCGGTGTGTGGCTGGTCTGGCAGACAGCAAAGACTGCAAAAGCGTAGGGAGAGAATGAGGCAGGATGGGCACGCTGCGGGATGGCTGGCACAGACGACAAGGACGACAGTCGGGAGGGACTCGGAGCGGGAAGCGGGTGTTACGTGACATGGGTGACATTGTGATCGCCCGAGAACAATGGGTGATCAAACTTGGATCAAATCAAAATTTCATCCACGGCCCATCCGCCGACCATAGCCAGATCCAATTTTTAAAACCCAACTTTGGAATGCACCAATTGGATCTACGATGTTCGCGTCGAGGATATGACCTGTGCGCTTCTGGGTGAGAGGTAAAATCCCGGGAACAATACCCTACTCTAAGCTTCCGGTCAACTGGGACGGTTTGCCTGGCCCTGGAGCCTAGTATTTCTGCAGATGGAAAGGCGGCAATTGAATAACCAAGCAGTTTTTCGTGCCACAAGAAGTCGCAGCAGGGTTCTGTAAGCTCCATGGGCTAAACGTAGGCAGGCAAAAGAAAAAGTGAGTTGACGTTCAGGTCCAAGTGGGACCAAGTCGTTCAAGAGGTCAAGACCCAAGACCGAAAAGTTCGATGTTTTTTGAATCAGAATCACTGAAACGAGGCAGTCACTGGCAGCAAATCATCCTTGCAACATCCTTGCTCCTTACTATGACCTCGCTCCAGGAAAAGAGGACTCCGAGAGCGGTTTGATAAATCCAAACGTTGAAGGGCAAGCAAGCCGAGCTCAGGCCACACAGATTGCATACAGATGGAGCACGATGGAGGTCGTCTCAGGTCGATGATTGAAGGGCGCCGGCAAATGCCGAGCCACCTTGGATCAAAACCTTGGATCATGATGGTCTGATCTCGATCGCGTGATCACTTTTTTTTCAGTTCCTTTTCTCTCCCACCACGACAAGGACATGAACAAACCTCAAACGAGAGATGAGGCTCCTCAGATTTTGCACAGAAGCCACAAGAGGTACGTCCGAGTCTCCTGCTTGCGTCTGCTTTTCTCTCCCTTGTTTTCGACTTCGACGCGATGAAAATTATCCTAAAGAAATCTTCGAGTCTCCATGTCTTTACCAGACGTGGGGGCGATGTGGCTTCATGTCATAGTTACACTGATCGGTTCCTCTCTCTTTTCCTTGTCTCCTCCGTTTTTCTGTTTTCTCCCTCGCTGACTGTTTTTTTCCCGGTCAGATAAAGCGTGGATGCCCGCAAAAACTAGCAAGCCTTGACTTTTCCTAGCGTATGTCCTTTACCCCGACGTATCACATGCTCGAGCTCACGAGTCCCTCCCCTTTTCCAGCTTCGTTTTCGCCACGCCACGACGATAGAATAAGTCGCCGACGCGAGCTGACGAGAGGGATGCTGTTCATCATCGGCGAGTCCCGCTTCCTCATCTTCCCTCTCGGATGAGATGTAGGAATTACCGCCTGAGCCGCAAGGCCTTGACGACGATTCCAAGGCTGTATTTTTCGAAATATCCTGATCTTCCTCTTCCTGGTCATGTCCACATCTACGTCGATTGCTGACCTGTCCCCGTAGCCTGAACGTTGTCGATGTGCTCCCCACCGGCCCCGCCACTGCCAAACTCGTGCCCCCTCCTCCAGCCTCGGCCGCGGGCTCGGTGAGCATGCCCGTCTCGGCGAGGTCGTTGAGGTCTCAATAGCCAGTGAGTCCTTCACCTCCCTCCCTTACTATCCCCCCCTCCGTGGCCGCAGCAAGGGTTTCTGTGATGAGCCTTTATATTTTTCAGTTATCCCTGTCTTAACATTCATGTCGAGATTTTTGAAAATCTGACACTGCCCTTGCTTCACTTACCTATCTTTTGCCTCTGCTGTCGTTGTCGACGTATGCTAACGCGTTGCCGTAGATCTCGGCGTGCAGACCGTCCTCCGTGCGGTCTGCCTATCCGTCGCTCCTTCTTGCGGATACCCAGCCGCGGCTAGCAGGTATCCCCAGCACGCCCCAGTGTGAGTCCTTCATCTTCCTTCTCTTGTGTACTGCACATCCTTCCTTCCTGTACACCGCAAGGGCTCGCAAGATGAGCCTAATATTTTTCAGTTATCCCTGTCTTAACATCTATGTCGAGAGTTTTGAAAATCTGATCCCGCCCTTGCTTTACCTATCCTTCTCCGCCTTCGGTATCGGTCCAAGCTAATGCGTCGCTCGTAGATCTCGTCTGTTGCGGCCCCTATCCGCGATGAAGGAACGGGTAGCTGTTGTGTCGCCGACGTCGTTCGCCGCTGTCTTGGAGCGTCAAGCGTGCATGATACCGACGGGACGTGGTGAGTGAGCTCTCCGTAACGTTTCCCCTCTCCTCGCGGCTCTCGTCGCCATCGCCTCTCTTATCGGCGTCGTCGTTACCCTCGCCCTCCTTTCATTCGACTTCTTCCTCGTCGCTCCTTCGACCCTGCCACTGACTCCCTCCTCTTCCAGGTCCTCACCCCCTTCCGCACAGCCCACTCCCGCCTCCCCTCTGCCAAGTAAGTCCTCGCCGTCCTCCCCCTTTCCACACCACCCTTCTGTGATGTCTATACACGACGGTCTACGTACCTCCATGCCGAAATCGCCCGCCACAGCTCAATTTCTTCGGGCAACTTTGCTGACCTTTCCTTTTCCTTCCGACCTGTGTCCCCGTCCTCCGCTGCGTGCTGACGAATTCTCTTCCAGGTTTCGTTTTTTTTTTTTTCTCGGAGGATTTGTTTGGCGATTTGTTTGGTCCTGCTGATTTGAGACGTGGCATCACCATCTCAAAATAACAACGTCAAGCAGGTGCCCAGATATCTGATGGAAGGCGAGGCGCGGTGGTAATCCAGTCGCGCATGTATGCGTTAGCCTTACTAACTTACTTGATAAGTTATCCTTTGTACCTTCTAGACGTGGATTTAAAATTTGGATTTTTTGTTTCTTGCTGGCGGCGATATCCGATATATAGATCTCTTCGACGTCGAAGAAGTCTCTGGTTAAATGAAACCTGACCGGTGCGGATATGTACTCCCATGACTCTGCGCCGGCTGGTAGCACGCGGGCTCGGAGCTCCCTCCTGCCCTGGTGAATATCACTGGCTCAACCATCGACCAGAGATGTTCTCATGGTTGAACCATATCAAGTAATTCCGTGCTCTTAGTCGGGACACTGTCTCCCGGCGCCATCTTGCTCCACAGCTCCTCCATCTTTTTCAGATAGATACGCATGGAAGCAGATTTTCTCCATAACTATCTTTGTTTAAGCTTCGGTGCTGTGTGCGTGGGCAAAATGCTATGGCATACGGATGGAATAGTAAGTTTCAACATCACGAACCGAACACAAGAAAAATGCTCTCAAGGATCGTCGAATCCTCAACATCATTGTTGAAGATTCGTTGATTGATTAGACGGGGGCGGCGCTCCGCCTTTACACTGTGAAGAAATAAGGTTCAACAAGGTGTGAATGCAACACAGCTGTTGAAAACTCCGATTCGTCGGTGTTCATCTTGATGAATATTAGAAGCCTGCGCGTGAGTCTCCCCGCAAACCAGTGGTAGACCCGCGGACAGAGAACTTGGCCCAGAATAACTCCTGCTTTCTGGGCCAGCACTTTTTATCGAGCTTCGGAGACTTGTGGATGCTCTCCACCGTCCTTTTGTCTTGCAAGTTCAAGGTCCCGCCAACACTAAGCTGGGCCTGGATAGTGCTCAAATACGGCTGGCCAGGCTGGCTCCAACGACGGAGACGCCAAAAAAGCGGCATAATCGGGGAAACAATGAGATCCGTGTGTTCAACAGTGGCCGTCCTGAGATTGAACACCGCGGCGCAGTGTGGGACAATCAAGAATATTTGACTCCCACCTGGCGTTTATCATGAGTATAACAGTCCTCGATTGGTACTGTGGATGATAATGTTTGGGCTCATCGGGGACGCTTCGCTGTTGGGATGTCGCGCTGGAGCCTGGGGCTTGGAAATGGAGCTCGGTCGAACAAGTGCCGAGCGTTTGCCCGCTACCGCCGCGTCTACTGGGTTTCCCTTCTCATGATTCCAGGTGAGGACTCAATTGCAGTGCGAGCAGAAGCAATGAATTTCCTGTATGAGGCGGTTTGGTTGGAGATCGGACTGTCAACAGATCCGTTCTTGTCGCACTGTTGGGTTTCTTGTCGCGCGATGGCGCCGTGGTTTTGAAACCCGACCTATTACTTCGCGGGTTTAGGTCTCCGCCTGTGTCGATATTTTTTCTCAACTACGGTTCAGTCTCCGTTTCTTGACAGATCGGCTATGCACTGCCACGCTTTGATCGTCCTTCCTTCCGTTCTACCACATCATCTTCATGGGCAAATCATGGGCAAGGGCAAAATCCCTGGAACGAGCGCTCGAGGACTCACCGGCCGTCGAGCCATACTCTTCCGGCTGGACTCTGCCACGGCCGCGACCCCGTGTGTCGACTGAGCGCCAACGAGTTTAGGATTTGGTTCAGCATGGCGAACAGCACAGCGACGGAGTCTGTGGATTGGGTCCTGCTAGTGGGACTCGTTGATATGATTCAGAGCTATTCAGCGCTCAGGGAGAACCAGCACACAAAGGTCGGGTTCCTGGGAGCACTGCGATTCCATACGGACTAGCATTGGATCCTCCAGGTGGGATTCGTTGATACGATCCAGCGCTCGTGGAGAACCAGCACACAAACGTTGGACCCCTGGGAGGACATCGAGTTCATATGAACTACTTGCCTCATGAAGGCATACCTGTTTTGGGTGCCTGCTGTCGATCCGGAGCTATAAAGTCTGTGATATTTCTCCTTGGCTTCCAGCATCATGCATACCAGCGAAACGAATCCGGTCGCAGTCGTAAGCGAATTCTACGGATTGAATTTCATGCTATCCTTCTAACGTTTTCAAAGGTTGGAATTGCCGCCGAATTACCGAGCGGCACATACAGCGATGAGAACCTTGACTATCAGTCATTCGCAAAATTTCTCTTCGACAAGGGGGAGTCCTATGAGAAGATACCTCAGAATCGATTCAACATTGACGCGTACGCTTATCTTTCATCTTCACTTGCCAGACTTTTTATTAAAATCCCACGCAAGACTTCGTGGTGCGGCACTTGGACAAATAGTCACCGACAAGGGCTCATTCCTCAAGAACCTTGATCGATTCGACTACCAAGAGTTTGGCATAAGCGCTAAGGATGCCAGATCCATGTCTGTCAGCACTCGAAAGCTCGTGGAATTAGCTTTCCTTAGCCTTTTGGACTCGGGTATTGATTATCGCGGCAAAAACGTCGGGAGCTACATGTCCGGAATAGTCCACGATAAATGGATGCTCTCTTGCCAGGTGCGCCTGTCCTTTTTTTTTTTTTTTTGGCCGTGTCGTCCATAAAACCTGACATTTTGACAGAACGAGCTCGAAATGCCAGGATCGTTCTCATACCTACCGTCAATGACGGCCAACCGGGTTTCTTACCACCTCGATCTTCGCGGCCCGTCGACGCCGACAGACACCGCCTGCAGCTCCAGTATGACTGCTTTACACCTTGCCGTGCAGGCGTTGAAGCACGGCGAATGTGATGCTGCCGTCGTCGGAGGATCTCAAATTAACCACAGGTGCGTGCAGAAGTCAGATCTATGCCAGCGCTTCCGCGTATTCATTGGTCACCCACGTAGATTCTTGGATTGGATTCTTTATTCTCAAGGAGGAATTTTGGCTCCGGATGGAAAATGTAAACCTTTCGACGCTTCAGCAGATGGGTAAGTGCTCCGTCGATACGGATCTCGCCGGCTTCAACACTGTCTAACGTATCTCAGTTTCTCCCGTAGCGAAGGTGCGGTCGTTGTCACCTTGAAGCCTTTGGAGTCTGCCGTTCGTGATGGCGATCGGATCTATGCCACTGTAAGCTTTCAGTGGATTCAACAGGATTAACAGCCCGTTCATGACGAATTTCTAGGTCCTCGGAACAGGCATCAATTCGTCTGGCTCGCAAGCCCCGCCAAATGCCCCCGTAGCCGAATCCCAAGTGGAGGCTATGCGTAGAGCATTCGCCCAAGCAAAGAGAATACCTCAGACTGTTGACTTTGTTGAGCTCCATGCAACGGGTAATTTTCCTCCTGGTTTCACGTACATATGACTGACCTAACAACTGCAGGAACATCGCGTGGAGATCCCACTGAAGCAAACTGGGCTGGTGCCGCCTGCTCTCGCGACGACGAGCTCCTCGTAGGTAGCGTGAAAGGAAATATAGGGTGAGTTCAATCTTCAGTCGGAATGAGATTTCATCCTCATTCTTCTCCACAGACACTTGGAAATCACGGCGTTCTTGGCCTCCCTCTGCAAAGTCTGCATCATGTTTGAAACTGGTTCGATACCTCCGAACGTCAATTTTCATAACCCGAATCCGGCTATTGGGTGGAACGAATACAAGCTGAGAGTGCCCGTAGAAACGACTGTTTTACCGAAGCGCTCTGTCAATGGCTTGCACCTTGTATCCATGGCCAGCACGGGGATCGGCGGTGCCAACGGTCACTGTGTTGTCGAGTCTCCGCCGCCACTGGGAGATCCAAAAACATTCTGGTGTTTCGGGGTTGACGTACCTCACTTGTTCATTGCGGGTGGTCTTTCGCCTCATAGCTTGGAGTCCATCATTCAAAACATAATGTCCACGCGTCTCGATACGGACGATCTACCGCTCATTTCCACGATTTATGGCCGTCGCTCACGTTCCATGCTTTGGCGCTCTTTCGGAATCGCCTCCAAAGGGAGCCAAATCGCTTTCGCAGCATCGAACTTGATTCCCCGAGTGACACCCCCCTTGGTATTCGTCTTTTCCGGACAAGGGCCTCAGTATTTTGACAGTAAGTTGCCCAGGGCCGCGCAGTGCGAAAGAAAACTGATCTTTATCACAGTGGGGAGAGAAATGTTCAACAAATGCGCTGCCTTCCGCTCCAGTGTGTTGGAAATGGACGAAATTTATCGCTCGGTGGTCGGGACCTCGTTGGTTACGCAGACTGGGCTCTTCGAAACTCGCGAAGATGGTGTTCCTAATGATTCCCTCGGGGATCTTTGGCCGATTTCAATCACACTTCCTGCCATCAGTGGGTCTTGTGAATTATATCACAGACTTGCGACTAACCGATTCTCCCAGCCATTCTGCAGATTGCGCTCTTTGATGCTTTGGTTGAGTTAGGAGTTGAACCGGACATTGTCCTCGGTCACTCTGCTGGGGAGACCGCTGTCCTCTATGCATCTGGTGCCGGGTGCAAAGAAATGGCAGTGGAATTGGCCATCGCCCGCGGCCAAGCCGGGAGCATTGTCGAAGAACACGACGGGACCATGGCTGCACTAGCATGCAGCCCAGAAACCGCTGAGGCCATCATCATCGATGTTATTGCCGAGCTTGGCGACGCTCCTCTCCATATTGGCTGTTATAACAGTGCGGATTCGGTCACCCTCTCCGGGAAGGTCTCGCACATCGATAATGCTGTTCAACGTGCCAGTGCTGCGGGGATTTTTGCCAGGCGGCTTAGAACGAGGGTTCCCGTCCATTCACCCATGATGGACGTCTGTGAAGATAGATACCGCAGCGCTGTGGGGAAGATATTTTCTCGGTATCCTGTGGTCCAGCCGACCATCCGAACATTTTCAACTATGACAGGAGCTCTCTTCGAAGACCTGTTCAGCGCCGATTATTTCTGGACTAGTACTCGCGGGCCGGTTTTATTCTCTGACGCAGTCTCCTCTCTCGTCTCCCGCCATGGGCCGCCATCATTTGTGGAGATCGGCCCTCATCCCGTCCTGAAGAGTTATTTATCGGCACTCGCTGGACCCGCCTCATCTGTTGTCTGTCCCCTACGCCGTCCAAAGCAGGATGGACTCTCATTGGAAGTATACGGCTTTGTAGAGGCTCTGGGACAGCTCGTTGTCGCCGGACACAACTGCGTTGATTTCAACGTCTTGAATGCACGCAACACCGTCCCAATGAAAGTCGCACCCTACCCTTTTATCCCGAAGCAGATACCCATAGATCTACCTTCGACTTCTAACACCAAAGCACGCCAACACCGAAATGGGGTGATGAACTATCCTCAGCTTCACGTGAGCATTCAAACACATCCCTACCTCGCCGACCACATAATTGGGGGCGAAACAATAATGCCAGCATCTGGGTATATTGAAATGGTGTGTTTTCCGTTTCCTATCTCAACACTGCTCATCACGTTCACAGGCGCTCGAGTACGGGGCCAAGGCCTTGTACGATGTTCACTTCGTTTCGATCTTGCCCTTGTTCCGAGATAAGCCAGTATCTGTGAATGTGAGCCTCGATGGTCCACACTGGAGAGTAGCGACTTGTTCTCGAGATTTGGCTTCGACCTGGCCACCTTTGGTGAGTGCTTTTACCTCGCACTTCTGGGAAATGGTGGAATTCAACATATTGGTAGTTTGATCACGTCCATGCGGAAGGACTCTTGTTACAGGAACCAGGTGTTGAAGAAGATCTTCCGTTGCTCGATTTGAAAACCATACGCGAAAGGTGCAAGATGGTCGATATGGGAGGTGTGTACTTACTTGAGGCTCTTTCTCCATGCTGCGTGCTTACGCTTGCGCACAGGATTCTATGAGACTCTCAAAAGCTTCGCGCAATATGGTCCCCAATATCAGCGTGTCTCGTCTTTTTATCCGGGCAATGATGAAGCTCTAGTTGAAGTTCGGGGCGACGACCTGGATTTAACAGAGTAAGCCCAGTTTTTTTCCCCCTTCAGGAAGGACTAGATCTCATCGAACATCAGCCTGGATAAGCTCGTCTTGCACCCAGCAATTCTAGACGCCTCTGTTCACGTCCTCGTACATCCTTTATTCACCAAGAATCTCGAGAGATACGCATATTATCTTCCTTCCGGGGTAAAAAGGCTCTTGCTTCACGAAGCTTTCGTTGCATACAAGATGCCTCCTACTATTTTCGCACATGCAACCTTGAAGCGCTGGACCCCAAGTACGCCTGATAACACACTGTTGAAATGGCACTCTGATAAATCATTGAACCAGCTGCACTAGAATACGATGTTGTCATTGTCGATAACACAGGCACACGGCTGTGTACCATGATTGGGTTCGAGGTAGCGCTGCACGGTCAAGGTCCTACCCACGGATTGGACGCAGCCTTCGAACTAGTTTCACAGCGAACGGAGCTGTTGTTGGAACCCAGAGATCTATCCCCCGACTCAGACTTTGCAGAAACTCGCCTTCCGCTGCAACCGTTTTCAACCGTGGGATCGAAGCCCAAACGCCTCGTGGTCGAGTATTTTCGCGGCCAAGAGATTTCGATGCAATTTCGTCTCAGAGGATACAGTCCAGACGACCCTCTACTCTTGTGGGTCGTCGCAATGGCGGGGATCGACGGTGATGCGGCCCTGGGGTTCACCCGGTCTCTACGCCGGGAATACAAAGATTGGGTTGTTCGACTAGCGATATTCCACTCCAGTTGGTCGAGGACAGAGATCCAAAGCGTCCTGCGTCTATTGGAGGACCAATCTCCTGACCTAGAGTTTTTTGTAGACACTGCGGGGGCTGTCTATATTCCGAGGATCACTCTCGCTCCTCCAGTCTCAACTCCCTCGGTTCCCTTCGATCCCTCTCGGTCGTGGTCTTTCGACGGCGCCACCGTCCGACACGTTGTGCTTCCCAGCCCATACGAAGGTCACGAGGCGCTTGAAGTACTTGCTATATCGGAGAGTCACGACGGATTTTGGAACTTTCTCGGCCGCTCGACCGATTCTGTCCAGCTGAAAATGGGGTTTTCACCTATGCCCATCACCAATCAAGTCCTGATTCATCGCGGTGCGGTGGTCGACCTGCTGGAAGAGCTTCCGGACGTTGTCACGAAGGATCTTCCAGACGCAGTGTGCCTTGCGGCTGCTGTGCTGGCTATTGGGATCCACACCTTCAACAATCCCTCCCGACTTCGAAACCCGCTCCTGGTCACTCATGCGGACACAGTCGTTGGTTCAAAAATCCTGTCTCTGTATTCTGCGAAGGGAATCGTAGCGGAGGCGATCTCCCAACATGCGACACCCGGTGAACTAGCAGCACTCCAGGGCAATAAATACGAGGCTATCGTTTCTGGATATCCGGCTGGTCTCTTCAATGGCCTGTTACAACGCTGCACTGTTCGCGCTGGCCGGGTATTTACCTGGAACGATCCAACATCGGGCATTCACTGCGCTTTTCGAGATGAACCTTGGTCCGTCGGTGACGCTATACGTTCCGCTCTCCCTTACGTCACGAACGAAACCAAAATTGCAATGAAGCTTCCGGCCGAAATTTTGTCCGTTTGCCCGGGGACACAGGTGCCTACCGACGACCACATCCTGTCCAATTCGAGAGTCCATCTTCTTCTTGGTGGTATCGGCAGCCTGGGCATGCGAATTGCCTTATGGATGTACCAGGTGTGTGGCATTTTACTTGAACAACACATGAATTAATTTCTTATCTAGAACGGAGCTCGCCGAATAATTCTCACTTCGCGCTCCGGTTGCATCAAGGATCATGACATCGCCTCCACCAGAATCTACAATTACCTGCAATCCCTTCCCGACATCTCCCTCCAGCTCGTAGCGGTCGACTCAACCTCTGAACAAGCCATGACCATTCTCTTGAAGAACATCCCGAAGCCGCTCGGCGGGTGCTTGCTCCTTTCTGGTGTTCTGTCAGATCGCAGTTTCTCACAACATTCCGAAGAGAGCTTCGAAGCTCCGTACGCGCCCAAAGTTCAAAGCCTCGAGGTCTTGGCAAGAGTCCTCGATGCCGAAAGCCTCGATTTTCTAATCACATTCGGATCTGTGGCCGGTCTTTTTGGAAATGCAGGACAAACTAACTACGCGAGGTAGCATTCCATTTTAATGCACATTGACGATCCGCCTGATTGGCTATCTGTCCAGTGCGAACACGCTACTTGAAGGCATGACCCGGAGGTTCAACAACGCATTTCACATCGTGGTCCCTGCTCTCACCGACACTGTTATGGGACATGTGGATAATTGGCGCATTAAGCATTATACAAACTGGGGGATGACCAGTCGGGGTGCGTTAATCTCCTTCCACATTCTCCGTAGCATCTGATTTTGGGTTCAGAATTCTGCGATCATCTCGGGCTTGCTTTGCAAAGGTTCCGAGAGCGCCCATATAACACCTACATCCCGTGCTTCGATTGGAAGAGTGTCAGCAGAAATCTCGGTTCTTCCGCCATGTATGACTACCTTGTCCCAGCGGATATCCAGACTGGCGACAATCCCGAGGAATCAGCTTCTAAACCCCAGGGAATCACCGCCATTGTCTGCGATGTGCTGAGCCTGGCGATCGAAGACCTCTCTCCCGAGGTCCCCCTTACTTCATACGGCCTCGATTCGCTTTCGGCCTCCACCCTCTCGTATGCCCTACGGCCATTGCTTCAAATCAGTCAAATTCAACTTCTGGCCGACATGACTCTGAATGAGCTCAACACTCGTTTAGAAGCCACGGTACCCGAAGAGACCGTCTCTTTCGACGAACCACAGAAAAAGGGCAGCGAGATCCGCGGTTGACGGAGAGCAACGAACTCGCGCCGCAACGCGAGAGATTGCTTTCATTCCGGCGGAGACTGAGGTTGAACATTTGGAGCACAAATTTTCTGGTTCTCCAGATGTGGTAGCGCTACCTGTAGTTATTGATCACACAACAATACAAAGTGGACTACTACGAACACCCCCGTCAAGTAGCACTCATCTGCGAAAAGCTGCTGCTGTCGCGTTGAGGCCGGCTGCGCGGCGCACGCCAAGGGAAGCCGTGTCGAGGTCTGCAGCGGACATAGAGAGCTCTCAACTTCGATAACCCCGACGCGGTCTGGGGAGAGTGCGGGCTTGAGGCAGCACTTGAGCAGCGGACCTCCAGATCAGGTGGATCGCTCACTCTCGAAACAGCAAACCCGTACGACCAACCGAATATTAGCCCGAATTTAAATCTTCTCGGGAGCGATTTTGATCTGCTCGCGATGAAAGCGGCCGTCCGTACAGCACAAAGTTTTGCCAGTGCGTGGTCGTGGAAAGGGTTTGCTATTCGAGAGTTCGAGGATTTCGCTGAGACCCTCGACAACGCCAAGCGGACAGCATATGTCAAAAATAATTCGGAGACGATATCCCACCCAGTGGAACCGCTAGCATGTCCCCCAAGGGTGCTCGATTCGGCGTCGTCGATCCAGATATGGTTGCAAAGGGGATTTCGGGGCTGCGCATCGCGCGTCAGTACTGGTGAGTTGAATTTCTGTGTTGACATAATAGTTTTCAACTTACATCCTTGGGATTGGGTAGCCAATTGCATCCTCTACTCATACTCAGGCTCCAGTGTACGTTGTGGGTGAAAGAGCTGCTGATCTGATCAAGACTTTGTACGGACTGCATTGATGCGCGGAATGTGCCGATAGATACTAGTTATATCGTTTTTCTGATAGTTGCTCAGTTACTCAGTAGGTGTGATTAGATAGCGCAGTTGGTAATTCGTATTGAGCGCTCGGTGACCTTTAAGCTACCAAGACACACATTTGACGGTGGTCTTTCCAATGCTTGCGTTGGCAATCAGAGTTACAGTACCTGTTCGACGGATTGGACTCCCGAGACGGATTATTAGTGGTAATGTTACTCACTTCGTCTGCTGGCAACGGGAGCATTTCCTCAACGCGGCGCTGACCGAACCGCACGCTGAGCAATGGGGTAGCTGAGCTGCGCCGTATCGGTCTGTGGCAAGATTTACACCTCGGAGCTCGTAGAACTTCGTGACGGGGTCGCTGATGTCGAGTTTCTCAAGCCAGGCAGTGAGGTCAACATTCGGGCCGCTGTTGGTAAACGAGTACTCTCGACTCGGGTAACGGGAGACGACAGGCATCCAGACTGGGCCTGCAATCTTCATGCGATCAAATATCTTTTCGACCGCGAGGCAAGGTATAGGAGGCACAAAGCCGCCCACTTGGGATCGTGCGATATCGCACGAGACGCGGAGTTTATCGTAAGGAGCCTTCCGAAAAGATAAGAATGCGTGTGAAGCTCGAAGGGTAGCGTCTTACCCGAATTTCCCTGCAGTCGTCACTGAAAGCATGGCCGCTCCTGAGAAGGGTGAACAGGATAGCATGAGCAATCATAAAAGGTATCTCGAGGTGATCTGGCGGGGCATCGTTGATGAAGGAGATCGCATGTAATGAGGCGTTCTCCAGCAAAGCGGTAAGCTCCTGGATGCGAACGTCGCACGGCCTCCCTGTGAGCATCTCCGCTATAACGTGGTCTGAAGAGAGTACCGCCGAGCAGAGAAGTTCCTCGCGGAGGAAAACAGTTAAACTGGAGCATTTGAGGCCCTTCTCCGCGAAGCGGACACATGTGCTCTTGTCGTCGCCGTGGGCCGCCATGATGTAGTAGAAGAATGCTACTGACGGGTCCCGTTGAATGCAGGACCGGGCGATCATGCATGCTTCTTCCTTCTTCCCGCTGGCCACGAGGAATTCCAATTGGAGAATCTCGCTCTGCGTCCTTGTCTGCGATCCGGATCCACTGACACGCACAGCATCTTCGCACAATCGAAGGATGTCGACAAAACGTGTTGCTCCAACACTCGTAGCAAGACGCGTATACTCTTCGTCTGGGGCGGTAAACCAGAGACCCACAGAGGGGTTGTTTAAAATGAGCCCCACGAGCCCCAGGCCCAGTTTGAGGAGAGATCGATTGTCGTCAAAGGTGTCGAGGAGCTCTGATATTCTGGACATGAAGCTGAAGCACCTTGATTGGTACGACCGATCGGACCCATACTGGGATAGAGCCTGGCGACCGCGTTCAGGCATGTAGGGGATCTCCTGCACAGGCGCAGGCTCTCCAGAATACAGTCCCATAACGGCGCGTAAAGCATCATTCCGAGCGGAAAGATCTTGGGCCCGAGTGCATGTTACGAGGAAGTCGACAGCGTCCGGAATGGCCCGGAAAGCGGCGGGATTACGACGCGCCATATTTGAGCAGAACATGCAGAAGTGGTTGAAGCTGAGAGAAGTGGCATTTGGGAGGCGAATAACGCTCAGGATAAATCGGATGATCCGAGGCAGGTGTGGCTCGACGTTGGAATGTACGTCGTCTGGGATTATGGAGCAGTGTGTGAGGACGCAGACGGCATTCTCCATGTAGCGGCGATTAGTGGATTGTCCTTCAACGCAATCGAGGATAGTTGATGTAAAGCGTGAAAGGTCTTTCATGATATCGGCGTTCCCGATGTGCATCAGCGAGCTCAGAACAGGCATCACAATCGAACGCGCGGTATCGCCTTTCGGAAGAAGTCTGCAAAGCGGTCGGCATTGTTTGAGGCAGAAGTGAACGACAAGAACACACCCGTTTCGGCGAATATACGCTTCCCCAGTAGTGAATCAAGACCCATGCGGCCGTAGATTACGAGTACCGCTGCAGAGAGAGCGTCGGCGGCCACATTGGCAGTCTGATGCCCCCGGCTCAGTGCAAAAACTTGTTCCAGCTTGGAACAGATGGTGTCGAACGCGTCGTGGCAATGCTTCAGACCACGGGTCGTATTATAGTCTGATGTCAATGTGAGACCAAGCATCAGTATTCTCTTCATCGTGTGTTCCAGAAACCTGCATACCAGGAATGCAGAGCATACGCGATAATTCTGCGACGAGAGCTTCTGGGCTCGTCGCACAACGCGCAGCGGTGAGCAGTTCCGGAAGGGTGGGCAATTGCGGCTCGACGCCTGCGTTTTTCTTGGATCTCTTTTTCTGTTTCCCGGACATGTTGGCACGAAAAGAAGGAGTGGGAGGTGAAATGAAATAGGAAAAGGAGGGAAAAGGCCGCCGGGACTTGGCCGGGACAAAAAGAAGCCTGAGTGATCAATGAGTGATCGTGGATCGTGATGTCGATCGCGCTGATCGAGCTCCGGGGTCTGCCGGCAGTCTTCAACTTTCGCAATTTTTTTGCGTCCGTTGTGTGTAGCCTAGGATCTGGATTGTCATTGAAGACTAGGAAGTGATTTCATTTTGACCTGATTTAGTAACGTGACCGCGAATCAAGTGAACTTTTCCTTCCCACCACCACCACCAGGGGCCTGTCTAACAAGCGAGGTACGAGCTTCCCATTGTTAGAGCGTCTGGCTGCGAGAGACTAAGGGGCCTGGCAGCCTACTCCTATCCCAACAATCTCAGAAACAATTGTACCGTGTGTACGGAGCCCGAACTCCAAGGCGAGGCGCGTCTTTAGGCTTGGATCACACAGCGACTTGCACTACAGCCCAAAATGCCGGATGAAAATCGACGAGTTATGTTGTGCGTAAGGAGCAAATATGATTCCGTCCAGATCCACAATTCGTGTAAGTCTTATAGCAATTGCGCAAGTGATAAAATAACATCGCGTCGTGACTGAGGTCCCTGCATAGTTCTAGACCGGGCAGTTTGCATCGGTGTGGATCGTGGCGTCTTGGGGGCCATACTGAAGTGGGTTGCAGCCCGGGAGCTTCGCAAGCGTGCCACTGACGACCTCCTGTGGATAATATGCAGTTTTAATATCAGAACGGCGCATGAATTACGAGTGGGGCGTACACTGGTGGCGGGTTTGATCTTGCATTGGTTCGAGAGCGCCGCGGATTTCACGGTGAGGAACTTGCACGCGTCCGTGACGCCTTGCCCAGTCTGGTCATTCGGGTTGTTGCACTGGTCGATGGCGTTCTGAAGGGCGGTGGTGTCCCACCTGAACGATCACGTTGAATTCAGGCTTGAAAAGAACTAATCAAAGCGTGCTCACCCGTTCTGGAAATCACCGTGCCAGGAGAAGCCGGTGGGGTCGCTGTAAAGACGTGTGAGACCCTCAACGCAAAGTCACTGACTGCCGCGATTTACCCAGTGGCGTAGACAAACGGCCACTTGTCGGTGCCGGGAGTCCAACGGCTGGAAAATTCATGAACATTCCAAGTGACTTCGTAGAACAGCTGTGGCGCGATCAGCCGAACATTCTCGGTGAAAGCAAAAGAAAATTGCGTGCCTTCATCATGTAAGTGAACCCAGTGGGGCATACACCGTTGTCGAGGCCAGAGAGGTAAGCCATCTATGTAAGCTGGTATCAGCGGAGGGGCGATTCGGTTGAACTACGACTGACGTGGGACTGATGGTCAGCCGAATCGAGATTCTTCCCGTCCCAGCACGCGGGCACTACGGCCGGGTCAGGTGGGGTCCTCCATAATGTACGGGTAGATAACACGTACTGTGCAGTCGGGACTATACCATGTTTTTCAGTTAAATCAGCCACCGAGGAACCAATCTTTGCTTACGTTCAAGCCGGACTCGCAATCCGTGGTCGGGAAGCCGGTGCCGTTGTCGTCTGCGTATCCCATTAGTCCGGAATGGCGGAAATGAAATTTTACGCACCGTAGCCAGGTTGGTTAGCGGAATAGCGCAGGCAAGACCACTGAATGGCGCGCTCGCGTAACTCGTCCTGGGTGCCCAAGCCGACTGGGTACTTCTTCGAGCGGCGTTTAGGGTCGCCCGTGATCATGCGCAAGCCGGGAGGGAAGGCCTGAGGTATGTGTTAGTAATGAGGTTTCGACGCACGAGATCTACACCGCGAACCTTGAGGCCAGCACCACCGTTGGATTTGTCTCCATTGCCACGGTTCTGGTAGTAAACTAGCAGGCCGCCATTGGCAACGGGCTCGAACGTCTTGGTCTTGGGGTCTTGGAAGTAGAGCTTGGGGAACCAGTAGTTCGAGAGGTCCTGTAAATCACGGTGAGCATAATTGTGAGATTATCTAGGGCCGAAAACATGCCTGTGCAACCTCGCAGTTCGTGCAATTTGAGGCACGAAGACTGTCGTAGGTGTAGTTGGGACCAAAGTCTGGACAAGGAATAAGAAGCGGGTTATATGAGGATAGGGTCTACTGAACTGGAGGCGCCGTGGATAGTGTGGACGTGCTGGGAGGGGACTCCGCCCGGCGAGATGATGGGGTCAAGTCTAAACAGTGGAATAAGAGGCGAAGGGAGTCTCAAAAAAAATCGCTCACCGCTCTTGCACGAGCGGGTCGGTGCAGGCCACCCGGAACCAAGCGTTGGCGACGCTGACGGAGGCAAGAAGGGAGACGAGGGCGACGAAGGACGGACGGAGCATGTTGAGACGGGTAAACGAGCACTCGGTGAGTTTGCTGCCGACTCCAGAGACAACGCTGGCACCTTTATATGCGAGAACGAGGATCCCATGACGGGGATAAATAACCCGGGTGCGCCCTTTGAGCGTACGGGCACAATGCTACGATTGTTCAGGACCAGCGGGGTTGGTTCGCTTCCGAAGTTCGTACAACGCGGTCTATCACGAGCCGCCAAGCCAAAGACATTCTCAAAGCTTTGATTGAGCTTTAAGGAGCTCGCGGGATTATGTATCCGCCCTATAGACAACGTTGGCTCAAGAGAAGACGCAGAGAGGTGCCGGATTGCATGTGATTGAGCAATTTTTGAACAGAGCCCACGAGTTGATGTAAATTCGGAAAAACTCGGATGTTTCAAGCAAAGTACGACAGCTATGCAGAGCTATGCGAGGTCGGGTGAGCCCTCTCGAGGGAAGTCTTGAAGGGGTAATTGAGAGCAGTCGCCAAACTGGCGATACCACAGCACTTTTTCGCAAGTCAGTCCAGATCCACCAATAACGGCCATTGCAAGCCGATGACCCAGCCGCCTGCAGGGAGAGAGTCCCGGTTATCAGGGGATGGATTCAGCGAGCCAAGCTCCAACAGTTGAGCAATGATTCATTCAGCTGGTCGGCTGGATCAGCGTGATTCAACCATCTGACCGTTTCCCTTTGATGTCGGGATGTACATTGAGTTCCGTCGATGAAGGTGTCTGAGATGCAAAGTGGGTCTCCGTTCAAAAGGATGAAATGTTGAGAGAGCCAACACTGGAATGAATTTCGGAGTTGGAAGTTCGTTGAAATTGAACATCCGTGCCGACGTGCCGGCATTCGTGATGGCGGCATTGGCGGCTAAAACAATCTTGATTCGCTGTTTCCATGAACGATTCCGTCTTCCTTGCATTTGTACCCGGTAAATTACAAGACAGCCCACGAAACACTTGACCGAGCTCCCATGCTACCATCCTATCATGAGTCGTACAGGATCTTGGCTCGGAGGGTCACACCGCATTCAAGAACTGACATCCGATGCGCTTGAGGACCTCAGGCCAAACCAACGGGCACCACGGCGTAAAACGCGTCAGAAATAGGAGCCCTTTTACCCCTCGCTGTGTCGGAGCTACCTACCAAGCGACTGGATCCGTTTGGCGGAACCATTAGAACAACCACATGCCTTTTCCTGGATCTTCGTCTGATCCTGCGGATGAAATGACCGAGCGACCGTGCCCACCCTTGATAACCCTGGCATCCACCGTCACTCAGGAACGTTTCTCTCATGCATACTGGGACTTTTTACCTTCTCGCGACGGTTGGCGGTACGCACGTCTTCAGTTTTCCCGGTTTACAAAACATTCAATTCCCCATTGCAGTTGTGACTGCCTCTGTTATTCAGGAGCGGGCAGTAACGAAGACTCTACCTGCGGGATGGACCTACGTTGGCTGTAAGGTGGACAATGGAAACCGTATCCTCGTCGCAGCGAACCAGGTATCTGCCACAAATACGCCTCAAACATGCATTGCCTTTTGCTCGGGCAAGGGTTTCTCCATGGCGGGTGTAGAGTACGGTAAGTGTTGTATTCTACGTGCAAATCCATGTTCACTGACGTCGGTACTTGTCTCCAGGCCAGGAATGTTGGTGCGGGAGCTCTTACAATTCTGTTGCGGGCGCCGTGCAGTCGGCGGCAGACACAGGTAATATCCAAAGCTTGAAGGCGTGCTTCTCCTTTAACAAGATTGCAACTTTAGATTGTGCTTCTGCTTGCACCGGAGACGCCGCCCAAACCTGCGGTGCGGGGAACCGGATCCAGGTTTATCAAGGCACCGCGGGTTCGACTACTAGTACCACCACCTCCTCCACCGCCGCGGCAACCGGAAAGGCCGGAAGGCGAGGACTTGCCTGGCCGGGGGAGTAAGTAATTCACCGGCTCGTCAACCCATGCTAAGACGCCTTGCAGCAACAACTTCAACCCGTCCATCTTCAAGTCGAACGCTGTTGGTTGGCTTTATGTACGTCTCGAAACCCTAATGATTTTATGTCAACTCAACGTTTTTACTGTAGAACTGGGGCCACAGCAATACGCCCAAGAACAATGTGTTCCCTTTCTACTCGATGCAATGGAACGGGGCAGGGATCTCCACGCTCGAGGCCGACGCGAAGGCAGCAGGCGCGACGACGATCCTCGCGTTCAACGAACCCGATATTAACTCGCAAGCGAACATGACGCCAGAGTCCGCGGCTGCCCGTGCGTTCTTTCTCAGCTCCTTTCTGTCAGTGCTGGGGCTAATCCAAACGCAGTGTACAAGCAGTGGATCCACCCGCTCGCAGCCAAGGGGTTCAAGCTCGCGACGCCCGCCGTCACGAACGGGGGCGCGCCGACTGGCCTTGCGTGGCTCGACTCGTTCCTCGCCAACTGCACTGGGTGTCACTACGATTATATTGCGGTGCACTGGTATGGCGGCTGGATCGAGGATTTCACCGAGTTCATCAACGCCGCGAAGAAGTACAACAAGCCGCTCTATCTCACTGGTGTGCATTCTCGCTGCCCGTTTTCGGCCCTCACTAACGTGACACGCAGAATTCGGTCTCGCATGGGACTCGGACGCGCAGGCATCGAACTACGAAGAGTTCCTGCCGCTCGCCTTGAGTGCGTCATTTCTTCTCTCGCTTTCCTTATCTTCGATTAATGGTGGTTTCAAGGCTACCTCGACAGCGAGCCGGCGGTCGCCAAGTACGCGTTCTTTGGTGCATTCAACTCGGGCACCGGCAAGGACATGATCGCTGCGAACGGCACGCTCACGAATCTGGGAAAGATGTATGTTTCGGGGTGAGTATAGTAGGAAGCAAGTACGAATCAATAATTGGCGTGGTGAATATATGACCCACCGCAAGTGGTTGAACTGGCCGCGTCGCGCGAGACTTACAATGAGGTCATTTCCGTCTGCACCGATATTGTGTTTAGAAGAAATGGTCTTTACATGTAAGGTAGTAGTCGGACTACATGCACTACCAGTAACCGAATCCATCATCTTCCCCGAGACCGAACTCGTCCTCTCCAGGGTCGTGTAGCAGCTCTTCCACCTTTGCGTCCACAGATTCCGCACTCGGAGAATAATCGCGAAACGATCTGGCAGCGTTTTCCCTCCTCAACATGTCAGCGGCCATTTCGCGGATTTCCTCAGCCTCTTGCTCCTTCGTGAGGGACGGTTCATCATAATCATCGTAGCTGACTTCCCCGATCCCGTCATCGTAATCTTCGCCATAGTGCTCGAGGTTGTTGTCGTCGTCGTCGCAGTTCTGCAAGCCGCTCTGAATATTCGCTCGTGCATCCATAGACTCGTTGAAAAGCTGCTGCCGTGCACGGGGGCTCGTATCGTCGGTCCAGACCCAGTATTCGCAGCGGTTCGTCACGCGTGCGCATTTGGCGAATGGACGGCCACGGTTCCAGGGCTTCGCATTGGGCCCGGCAACGAAGGTTTCAGCCGGCTGCGAGCAGAAACAGGTCCATGTCGGGGCAACGGGCGAAGCTGAGACGGTCATGGAATCAGCGGTTTTCTTGAGAAATCAGGCGGACACTCACCGCCACCCTCTGCGCTACTCTCTTCCTCCTCCCCCTCCGAATCGAAGCACCCGTCGTCCGGGTCGGGTTCGTAGTCATAATCATATTCTCCTTTTTCTGAATTATCCTCCGACTCTGGCTCTGGTTCCGCGACTGCGGTCTTGGAGCGGACTGGTGTCGCCAGGACAGGATTTAGCTCCTCTATCGACTAGAACTTCAGCATGTGCAGCTTCTAAAAAATTCGAGACTGACCCTCTCCTGCCCCTTTCGCGCCGCCGCTCTGCAAGCTGGGCTCGCTCGTCTTCTCAAGCAATTTCTTGAGCCGTACTGGGCGGCCCTGCGTCGCCGGTTCTTCCATTTCTGCGGCAGCGCGTTTTGGCGCCATGGTGGTTTAAGACAAGATTGCAACGCATAATTACCGTAATTAAATTACTAGCCTAAATTCAATTAACGAGACACATTGCATCTCGTGATCGCGGCGCGCTTCCTCAGCTCAAGCCACGCCCCGATCCCACTCCGCCTTCATTCTTCCCATGGCGGCGCTCACGGTAGACGGGAGGAGTGCGCAACCAACGCCCTGCAAAAATCCGCTTGGAAGGTCGATTATCGCGCCCAAATCGCGCCACAGATTCGCCGTCTCAGGAATAGGCTTGAACACCAAGCGATGAAGTTGTCGTGCCACAACGAACCTGCCGCCAAAGCACCAATCCCGTCGTCGTTGGCGCTCCACAAGGCTCTTCAGGACGAAGACACCGGGCCGCTGGGCATTCTCCTGCAGTATGAAGACGATTACACTGCTACGTCTTTCACGCTCCCGGGAAACTCGTAAACCTCTTTCGGCCACCGTTCCATCGTCACCAAGGCGGCCGTACGCCCGCCACTCAAGCGCAAGCGCTTCCGTGTCTCGCCCAGCGACCTGGAAGGCCCCTCAAAATACTCGCTTTCCGTCCAACTTTCCGACCACGAAAACTCCTTCGACAGCGTTCGCCGAGAGCGACTTCAGCTTTTCCCACACAGGGCCCAGTCCTCGCCGTTCGCGTTGGCCAAAAAGCCGTCCTCCAAGCCACGCTCACCGACGACTTGAAGGTTAAGGTTGGGACTCTTCAAGTTAACGACCCTTTCCACATCTGCGCGTATATCCACGTGTATGGCCCCGTCCAGACGAGATCTACGGTCCGCCCATCCGCGCGGACTCGCCCCGCGGTCTCAAGCACTCATCGAACGCCTCGATTCTCTGGTGCCCGGCCTCCGACTCCAAGAACGACTGTCGAAGCTCTCGGACTTGAGCCACCAAGCAACTGCCGGCTTCCTCGATGAACACGGTGCGTTTCGACGCGCATATATCCACTTTCCATGACTCACATCGCACCAGCCCTCCTCAACGTCCGTGTCCGAACGTTCCTCCGTGTCCGGACGTTCCTCCGGATTTCCGAGATCTGGCGGCTGGTGATAACTGAGGCTGGGCGCCGAGGACGTGTGGATCTGGCTGGCAAAGACGTCCTCCCCAGTACGGCCGCCCCTGACGTTCGGCTCATCCTCTGACCTTGGCGTGGCACCCGCAGTTTTCAGCAAACCCTACAGCTTTTATCTGAGCCCTGCCTGAGCGTCCGAGACATAGATCTAGTCCCCATCCACGGTCTCCCGAGGCTCGTGACGCTGCTCTTGGATATCACTGGTGTCGAATTTGAAGCGTCCGTCCCGCCTTTCTTTCGTTAGCCTCCGCTGACGTCTTGCGCTAGTACCCTCGCAAGCGCTCGCTCCTCCAGCTCTCCATCGCCACGAGCCTGAATATCGACGAAGGCCCTGTCCCTGCTCCGGACTCGTTCCTCACCATCCTCGACGCCAGCATCGCCATGCCCGCGCTCCGCGCCCTCGCCCGGACCATCTACGACGAGCGTCGCGTCATCCACATAAAGACCCCGTCCGCGTGCGACACCTATGTCGACGGTGCGTTGTCCTCTTCGTACTCGTGCTCGTGCTTCCCTCGATGCTGACTGTGCCGCAGATCTGTCTCCGCGCTCCTTGACACTGTCCCGCCGCCCATCGAGCCCGCTACGGTCGTCCCCCCAGCTCCCCGCCGCCGCGCTCGCCGCGTGCAACCCCGTCGTCGTCGCGGTCGGCACCAAGCCCGAGCTCGGCGCGCTCCAGCCGCGCAAGGCGGACCTGCTCGTGCGTGAGATGATCCTGGGCGGGGACTCGAAGACGCGGACGGACGCCTTTGCCCTTGCAATTGTATGCGTTTGCTGTGCTATACTATCTTCTTTCACTTATGGATCCGTGCGTTACCCTAGATCACCGCGTATAAATCTCATCGTACATCGTACATACATCCGTAATTGAATCGCACCGCGCTTTCCGTGCATTTCTGGGCCGTTCCTTCACTCAGGCTCTTCGCCGTCTTGTCCGTTCGTCTGCCCTCTTCTCAGCCTCTCCTCCTGGTGCAGGAGGAGTCCTGGAGTCCCTTCTCTGACGTAGGTGCCGATGTCCCCCTCCTCCAGCCATCTCATGAAATTGCATTGCTTATCGTCGCAAGTCGCGCATCGAAGGTCGCACACCGTGTATGCCTTAGGCGCCCCGCGGCCCGGATATCGGACTCGTACATGTTGCTTGCAATAACATTGCATGTCAAACCCTGTGCAGAGAAATGAGTAACAAGGCATATGCACACGGCTAACACTCACCACCCATCCTTGCGTAATATTTTTCACTTGCTTCATCCACCAGAGCCAACATCCATGGGATCCACGTACTGCTCCTCCTCGTCAGGGTCAGAGTCGGGTTCAAAGTGGTATATGGCATGTTCCTTTGCATCGTAAGGCGGCACCTCCAAGTCTGGAGCGAGCAGCGTCTGCCGCTTTCGCTCACGAGCTGCTCGAGCTTCTCGGGCTGCTTGCTCTTCAGCCTTCCACCTCTGAAGTTGGATTTTACCCCGTTCGGCTGAAGTCGCGCGTTTCTGCGCGAAGGATGGACCTGGGACGGGTTCGAGCACCCTCTGCCGCTTTCGTGCCTCTTGGGCCTCTCGCTCCTCTCGGAATTCCCGCTTTTCGGCCGCAAGCTCCTGAAGTTCGTCTTCAAGCAGTTCAGCAGAGGCAGCGCGTTTCCGCGGCATGGTGGCTTGGTGGACAGCACCTGTAACCCTAACCCGATGGACTTTTCCCTTTTGGACGTCTTGCTGCGCGATCATCCTCTTGCTTTCCTCCTCTCACCATGGCGGACCCCAACCTCCAGAACTCTGAAGCGGAGGTATGGTACCTCAAGAAAATCAGCTATGGTACCAGCGACTCCAAGCAAGAGGTCAAGATTGTCACCCAAAATTACAACGGGTGAGTAGGTGGCTCGGAAGTGAATCGACGTGCGCTTACAATTTTGCAGCCCTTGCTCGTTTATCGCAATCTGTAGCCCTTGGCCTTTCCAACGGTTCTGCTGCTAATATTCTGCAGGCAACATACTCATTTTGCGCGGCGAAATCCAAATACAGCCCCCGGATCGCGTCACAGTTTCGTACGAATTTCTCTCGCAGCTGGTGGGCGAGTACCTCTTGACGCGCGCGGGTGAAGTCGACATATCCGCTGCCCTATCCATAATGCCACTCACGCAAAGTGCGTACACGCCCGGACGCCCATGTTGCTGCTGACGGTTGCTGCAGAGGGTATGGATCTTAACCCGCTTTTCACCGGTGCCACGTCGTTCCGGCCCGCGGGCGACAACGGCGCGCTGAAGCTGTTCGAGCAAGCTGGGATTGAGCTGGTGCACGGCTGGCTGGTCGACCCCGCGAGTCCGGAGGCGGAGGCTATTCTGTCTCGCGCGCAGGATTACGACACCGCGGTGACATACATCGTGGATGCGGACCACACGGCCAAGGGGCAGCTTGTCGTCGACGAGTCGGGAGCGGGATCAAGCAGCGCGGGGCCTAGCGCTGGTGGAAGTGGGGCGAACTGGACGCCAGAGGAGCGCTCCAAGATCGAGGATGGTGCGTATCTGCTATTCAATATTCTTAAGCTCATTTCATTTCAGCGATGGCCATTCGCGAATTCCTCGACAGCACGCAGTCGCAGCTCACCTACCACGGGCTCTTCCACCTCGCCACGACGCTCCCGCCCGGCGCCCTCGTCGCGCTCTTCCGCAACTCGCACCTCTCCGTGCTGCACAAGTCCGCCTCCCCGACGGACACGTCGCTGTACTCGCTCGTCACGGACCACATCTTCCTTCACGAGACGTCCGTCGTGTGGGAGCGCCTCGAGGACGTCGACGGCGGCAGCTCGTCCTTCGTCGACTCAAACTTCATCCGGTCCAGCCCCGCGGGGGGCGACTATGCCGGGCAGAGTGCGGAGGACGCGCTGCGCGCGGCGGAGATCGAGGCGGGGATGTTCATCCCGCATGACCCCGGAGAGTGCGTCTTCCCTCTTTCCTGTGCCCCTCCGCGTTGACTGACCCACCTTGCTCCGCACAGCCGGCTCCTCGCCCAGCAAATCCAAGCGGAAGAGGACAACCACGCGCAGATGCTGCGCGAGTCGTACCGCCAGCGGCAGCAGCAGCAGGAGAAGGAGCGGCTGGAGGCGGAGGAGCGGCGCAAGAACAAGAAGAAGAAGGACTGTGTTATCATGTAGATGCGTAGATGCGTATATACCCCTTTCATTATTATATTTATCGGATTTACAGGATGTAATTGCTATTGGCTCTAATAGATTTTGACGCCGCGGACGCGTCGCTTGGTCGCAGGTCTTTCTTGTGAACGACTCTGCTGTCTTCCTCTTGGTTGTGCATGTACTTACTGTCATCATCTAGTGACTTTGTTTCGTACGCGGTTGATCCACCCATACTCCCGCAATAGCCCAGCAATCTCTTTGTTGCCGAGCGTGGCTGACGCATCCCACGCGCTGTGGTATCTGCTGAGTGCTGTGTTCGCGTCGGCGCCGTGCTCGAGGAGGAGGCGGACGATGTCCACAAATCCGCACCGCGCCGCACTTTGCAGTGCGCTGCGCCCGTCTCCGCCTGTTGCGTTCACGTCTGCACCACGATCGAGGAGGATGCGCACGATCGCCACGCCACCATTGCGCGCCGCGCATTGCAGCGCACTGCCCACTTCACCTCCTGCTGCATTCACGTCGGCGCCGTGCTCCAGAAGGATGCGGACAATCTCGATATGACCGTTCCACGCCGCATATTGCAGCGTGCTGCTCTCCTGGCTTATCGTGTTCGCCTCAGCGCCTTGTTCGAGCAGGTAGCGAACAATGTCCACAAACCCGCGCCGTGCCGGCCCTTGCAAACCTGAGCTCGCTGTGAACAAATTCCGCGATATCGGCATGCGCGGTATGCGGCTCGAGATCGACAACCGATACGCCCTCGAATGTCCGGGATTCCAGAAAGATTGTGCGGGGTTGACTGACTGGCCACGAGGAGGTGCACTGTTTCGGTCCATTCCCGAAGACTGCAGATAAACCGAATAAGTTTGTCGGGCTCGCTGCACTCATCCAGTGCATCGAGAATTATATAGGTGCCAGTAAATTCGGAAAGTATTGTCGCGAGCATTGCGAGAAGATCGTCGCAGGTTGGAAAGATCTGGCCTTGGTGGCAGGACTCAAATTGCCGTTCGAGAACAGAATAAGGAGCGGGATAGTACGCAGAAAGCTGCATGATAATGGACCGAAGCATGCTTTCGAGTAGCCGTTTCGTCTCTCAAGTCAAAGTAGAAATATGCAATAGCGTAATTCGGGGCGCCTGGATGGCCTTTCTCGTGGTTTGCTGGCCAACAGCGGAAAAGATGGTCTACCGCGGTAGAGCTGTAAATCTGATTAGTGTTCCGAACTGACACGTTGCAATTCAGCTTCACCTCAAAACGATTTTCCCAGTACCAGCTGTCAGCTACTGATCAGGCAGGTCTCGAGGTTGAAAATGGAACAGCTCACAGATCCCTTTGATCCAAAGACACCCAGGCTGCTCTTTCCATTACCCAAACTCGGTGCCTTGCAAGAACCAGCTCCCGCTGTCTCCGCGACAAAGGGCATGTGTTGCGCGCTGGTCGCCCTCATATCGAGGGCTTGAAACCATCGCTGGAGCTCTTCCTTACGGCTGGATTCTGAATCAATTCCGGAAAAAGTGGAAGCAAGGATTCGACTGACTCTGAGTTTATGAGACGTGTAGTGCTCGTTTCGATTCGAGCCGCATGCCCCTCCGTTCTAGCGGTTGTCGCTTCAATCCGAGCGGCGCTGTCTTCCGTCCGACTGGTGGTTGCTTCAATTCGAGCGGCGCCATCAGCAAATGTGGCACAACCGGGAATAAGCGGGTGATGCTCATGATCCCCGCCAGATCTGACAGGGCAGTGACGAAGCGCTGCAAGATAGCTCGGAGGAGGAGGATGAGGAGGCCCCTGCCATACGGCCCGTGCCCGCCAAACGACGCCGTAAAGGCAAAGGGAAGCAAAAGGCCTTGTCCGCGCTGGAGTTGCGTGACAAGATATACCTCTTGGAGTTTATCACCACAGAAGGCTGTCGTAGAATTCCATGGGACAAGTTTTTTGGGAACAAGTACAAAGGTCGTAAATTGCAGCTGTCTCTACGCGTGGTACTGATACCTTGCAGAGAAATTGGGCTTCCCGACACCTGCGGGTCCTTGCTGCGATAATTGTGATCCAGAAGCCTTTGAAATTGAGACCATCGCACTTGTGGGTGGTCATCAACTCAAGGCAGGGCGCAAGCAAACGAGCAGCCCCGAGCTTGAGGACGCAGTGAGAACGAAACTGAAAGAGGTCCGGGACAAGATTGCCGCGGACATATTCCGCAATCAGCACTTTCTCGCGGGGAATGCCATAATGTCCGATAACGTGGTGGATGCGCTGGCGAGGCGAGCTCGTCTCATCACTTCCGTCGACGCCCTCCAGCAGCAAACTCGTTGGGTACACGCACCAAACCATGGCGGCGTCGTGGTGGATGCGATTCAAGAGGTTCTCGTCCAATTCCCGGATCTGGCCAAAGTAGCCCGGGAAGCTGAGGCCGCAGAAAAGCAGCAAAAAATGCTCGACGCTGCCGCCTTCAAGGAGCTCCGATCTCGCTTGGTCAAAGTCTTCGACGGCTGCTACGAGGCCGTATATTCTGAGAAGGAGACCTTCCCCGATGCCGTTGGTGGCCGCAAGCGCAAAAAATCAAGAGAACCCCGGCGCATATGTCAGCTTTTCTTGAAGTTACCCAGGACCGATGTGCGTATATCCCTTGTTCATTGAAATGCGGGTCTCTGATTCTGTTTCAGTTCTTTCCCGACTACAACGTACTGATCAAGGAGCCAATCTCGATGTCGATGATCAAGAAAATGGCGAAGAAGCCCACACATTTCACGACGCTGGGGGAGTACCGCGCGGCATGGCACCTCATGTTCGACAACGCCCGCCAATACAATGCCGATGGCTCGCAGGTGTACGAGGATGCCGAGCATTTGCAGAAAGTATTCGATCGCCATTTGTACATGCTCAGCTACGAGCACAATATTCCCGGTCGGGAAGAGCTTCCCGGTGCGTTCTTTCTCCGTTCCGTCCTTACCTTAATCTCATCCCATCTTCGCAGTGAGCATACCATCCAGGGCTGCCTCGGCGACCCCGCCTCCTGTAGAGACTCTTTTGTCGATGTGATGAATCAATCAATATATTATTCTGCTATTCCTCGGTGTCCTCTGCATCTGAATCAACAAGTTCGCTATCGACAAGTTCCATTGCGGCCGCCAAAAGAGCCTCCGGCTCCATCAGAAATTCATCGTCATCCACTCGCAAATCGTCCTCCGTCGGATTGTAAGTCTCCTCCTCATCCTCGGCATCACCCTCGTCCCCCTCCTCGCTCCGAGCACCTTCCTCTGCTCTGTCAAAACCCCGCCTCTCGGGCCTGCGAGTGTCACGAGAGAATCGATGGAAGGCTTTGCGGCTGTCGGCATACATTGCCCCCTCTTGGATGAGGTCGCGGACAGGGGTGACGTGGTCATTGGCGGGGCGGTCCGCGACATAGGACTGGATAGAATTGTCTTCCAGTGCTCCCGCAATCATGGCGACCTCAGCTTCGATCGGAGGCGACTTGTGCTTCTCACCATACGCGGGGATCTTGAATGCTTTCTGGACCGTTCGCATGGCTTCGCGTAAAGTGAATATGCACACGGTGATCATCGACAGCCATTTCCAGCTTTTGTTTGTGCCCTTCGCCGTGTAAATGATCTTGGCCCAAAAGTTTTGGTGCTCCTGCAGGAGATCCACCGGCTTGAAACCGTAGAGCCGTCCTGTGAGATTCACGAGCCAATTGACAAGATATAATTCACTGAACAAATTTATTCAGTTTTGCGCACTGAAAGAAGCCCGAAGGGGAACTCACCGCAATTTTGGCGGGAACTTTTTGATGCGCACCAACGTCTCAAACATGGCATCCGCATATCGAGGCATGGTCTTGGGCGATCGCATCATGACCATCCAGATCCTCAACACGTTGAGGACACGTCCGATATCTCCCTTCTTGATGGCGCGGGTGAATTCGACATAGAAGAGGGCATCGCGATTGTACAGAATGCTGTTTTCCAGAGTAATGTCCCGCACTTCCCGTGCGCGAAGCTCGTTGACCGCGGCCGTCGAGAAAAGCTTGTCGAAAACCTCTCTGGACACTGCATCGAAGTCGTCGGCTGTTGCCGTCTTTGCCCACTCTGCCAGGGTGTCTTTTCCGCAGTAGATCCGGAAGCCATCCACGATATGTGCAGGGAGAGAGATGTTGATGAGCTCATGAGCCGGCTTCCATTCAGTTGCCTTCTTGCCTCCCCAGCCCGCCATCAACGGCTTTCGCTTGAGGAGTTTATTGTGCTCCCACCAGAGTCCCCCGGCCCACGGTGAATTTGGAGCGCCCCAGTGTTCGTTAATAGTCATCCGACCACCAGCCATTTGACCGTGGAACAAGCCCCAGCGTCTGCAGGATGCTCGCATTCCGGCGATCGGTGCAGTGCTATTGCGGCGCGCAGATTCAAGCTGAGTTAAATTAGCAACGCGGCGGACGTTTAGAGCAAAATAAAACACCTTTTCTTTTAATGCGTCGGTCAAGAGGTCACCGTCGTCAAACATAAGCCCGTGGGCCTCGAGTTCTTGATCGCCGATTCCCATGTTGCGCAAGATCGTAAAATACACTTCGAGTGTGCCGTCCAAAGTTGATTCGTCGAGTTTCATTGCCGGCAATGGGTACTGCTCGGTTCTATGCAGCGGGATTTGGTACACCTCCGGACACTCGCGGGGTGCATTCTTTAATTCATCCGATATCCCGGGTATGTGGTCGAGTGCGATCCGTTGGAGCTGCCAGAAGCAATTCTCTGAAAGCTGGGTAGCGCTCTCCGGGGAAGGAAGAACATCCTCTGGGGACCAGTCGAGGACAGGGAGAGTACGTTCACGCGGAGGTTTCATGCTGAGAGGGAGGGTGTTGTGGGGGGTATTGCCGCCGGTGGACGGGTCGAATACGGGGATCATCGTTGCCGTCGTACCACTGTCAAAGTGACTCTTGGCTTTCAGGCGCTGCTCGGCGATTCGAAACGCGATATTGAGGTTGTCCCAGACGATTTGGACCATACATGTTTTGACAAGTTCGCGTATCCTCGCCAATCCCTCTGTCGACAATTGTTTGACGTGGTCTATGATGCTCTTGTAGGACACCGACAGGCCTGCATGTGCGAGAACTTCCATCTCTCGCTTTGAAGCACCGGAGCCGAGGAGGAACAGGCCGATGACGAGCTGGAAGTTGTTCGCTTTCTGAGATCGGAGGACACTAATCAGTGCACAAATTGTCGTGAAGACCTGTGAGTTTCATTAGAGAACTAATATTTACGGAATTCAGCGGACCACATACCAGGCCTTTGTCCCGTCGGCTTTCGCCATCGGCATCCCGCCTCGTGGACTGGTTAGGATCGGCGAGAACACCCAGTGCGGCCCACAGATGGGGTGCTTTAGCTTGAATCTCATCAGCGAGCTGGTCCATCGAAAAGTCTTTCAAGAGGTCGGTGACCGTTGTCGTGGAGTCCCGAGTCAAAATTGCCTGTATTGCACGGCCCTCCCACTGGAATATCTCCGCCAGCGCATCCGAAATGTAGTCTTCCTTTGCTTCCTTCGACCGCCTGAACATGGCCTTCGCATGCTCGGAGCCGTGCCGCCGGATGTATCTCGTAATTAACGAGGATATTGTGGCGTCTCCACCCTTGCGCCAAAGCGCATCGAAAAATTCTTCGAGGCTACTGAAGTTGAAGCCTCCGTCGACCTCACTGACTGTGAGCAGCCTGAGGACCTCCTGCGCCCGCCTGGTGTTATCAGCATCGACGGCTGCTTGCTGTTCTGCAGCTGCCTTTGCTGCCTCTTCTGCTGCCCGCTTCTTTCTCTCTGTCCTTGCTTCTGCACGCTCCTTCTCCTTCGCAGCGGAGACCCCAGCTGCTTTAGCCTCCAGCGTCTCCATCACTGCAATATACCGCCACTGCTTTTCGGGGCTGGAGACGAAATTGCGCAATTTACGCGCAGTATTCTTGAGACTCCGAGTCTCCGGCGTTTGGCGAGGTCGGCCCAGTTTGGCCTTCCGCTTCAGGGGTGTAACATCGAGCACAGAGAGGGGGGACGACACAATCGGGTCTCGTCCTTCAAGTTCTGCGCGCGGTGTGCCAGTCGGTGTTCGTAGCCCAGAAGCCTGACCGCTGCCAGAAGCAACGATGCTAGACGATGGAAAAAGGGCCGGGAGCTGGTTTGGAGGTTCTATAGGCTCTGGCGAGTCGTTGGCATGTGGTGTCTGCGGGTCTCGGAGCGGGGAGGCACTCGCTACTTCGATTTCATCGTCAGAGCTGGGCGGCGGCGGAGAGCTTGGCGGCAGATCTGAGGCCTTACGCGCTCGTTTTGCAGGTGGTTCGAAGCTGGGGTCGTAGTCCGACGAGTCCTGAGTTCGCTTGAAGACCATTTCCGACCAGTTCCAACGAGTCGTGCTGAGAGACGGTGAAGAGCCCCTAAATGGACGGCACACAGTAAAATGCATATTTAAAGATCAGTTCATACGCTATTAAAATTCGGAGAACATACAGAGTCTTAGAATTGCAGGCGCTACAGAACTGTCTCCTACGATTTGCGAAAGAAAATACTTTTGCAGGACGCTAGCGAAATTTTGGCTAAGTCAAGAAATGATTCTCGGCAAAGTCCGAGTCACTTAGTGACCGGTGATTATGCTCCAGTCGTTATTCAGCTGGCCTATTGATCGATTATCATCAATAGCTAGAATAACTACTGGCTCGAGTCTAGGTTTGGTGATCGTGAGTGACTCAGAGTGAGATGTTTATTCATTACTTGGGATTTATTCGATAGGATTCAGACGGTATACAAGCAGACGGTGGGATTACAGGGTGAGCTTGTGCGTGTATAATACTTGAGTGGGAGTACAGAGTGGAGGGTTTCGGGGTACGGGTTACATGTACAGAGATGGGACAGGGTACGGGTTACAGATGGCGGTTTACAGCATACAGATGGCAGGTTACAGGATGCAGGAGGCAGATTACAATGGGCAGGCCTGAGGCGGCAAGGGGCAGATTACAGGCGGCAGATAGCAGAGCACAGGTTAAAGGCTAGAGGCAGAACGGCGTCGGGACGGTGATGTCGAAGTACTAAGCAAACGTCCGGCGTCAGTATCCGAGTCATTCGAGTGTAGGAACGGAAAAGAGGAAAGGACGAGCGAGGGCGAGAGATGAGATGAGATGAGATGAGATGAGAGATGGGGAGAGAAGAGGGAACGAAAACGAGAGGGGACGATGACGAGGGCGCGAACGAGGACAAGGGCGCGAACGAGGACAAGGGACAAGACAGGACGAAGATTAGAAAAGACGGGGACGAGGAGGAGGAGCAGGACAAAGTGAGAGATGCAGCGTCTTCCAAATGAAAAGACGAGGAGAGGAGATGGAAGGACAGCGCGGGACGAAAGCAAGACGAAAGTGGGAGGAAATGGGCCGCACCGTCGCATGCGCCCTCGTAACCCCCCCGCTCGGCACGCTCGCGGAGCACGCGGGGTCCTCCCCACCGGCGGTGCAGCAGAGGGTTGTGGAAGGAGAGGGCGGGTCGGTGTGCAGCCAGTGTTCGATGCCTGCAGCGACGGCTTCAGTACGCGGGGATTGGGGTGGTTGGATTAAGGTAAAGGAAATAAGGGACGAGGGAGGAGGGAGGAGGGAGGAGGGAAGGAGGGCCTCTCGTCGCTTTTTGCGACGTTCAGTACGTGGAATCCGTCCAGAACGCGGAATCAAGGGGAGGGGCGAAGAAGTAAGGGAAATGAGGGGCGGCGTGGCTTCCTCAGTAGCCGTCCTCCTCCCTCAGAACGCGGAATCTCTCCAGTGCGCGGAAGACTCCAGAACGCGGAACCCCTCCAGTACGCGGAATCCCTAATCTCTCCAGTACGCGGAATCGTTCGCTCAATTGGACCGCATGCGGCGACCAAGTCGAAACTAAATCAAGGCGAGGAGGGAAATCGGAGGACATAACGGCAATAACGAAATAACGGCTATAGCGAAATAGCGAGATAGCGAAGTAGCGAAATAGCGAAATAAAGGAAATAAAGGAAGGGGAGGAAGGAATAAGGAAGAGAAGAAAACGCACCGTGATGCTGGTATCCGAGGGAGGTGGGTATCATCGTGGGCACGCTGTAAGTTACTTTATTTCAGTATCTTGAAGCGTAATAACGGTGGAGGAGAAGGAAGAGGAGGAGGAGGAGGAGAAAGGGCGAGGGAGGGAGGGAGGGAGGGAGGGAGGGGGAGGAGAAAGGGAGAGGGAGGGACGGAGTGAGGAGGAAGAGAGGTAGAGGGACGGATGAGGGAGTGAAGGGAGGGAGGGAGGGAGGGAGGGAAGGAGGGAGGGAAGAGGACGATGGGCGAGGGAAGAGAGGAGGGAGGGAGAGCGAGGGACGGATGAGGGACACGGAGGAGCGGGAGGAGAACACGAAAGACGGAGAGGTGGGAGGAGTGAGAGAGAGAATCGCACCCGTCGTTTGTGTGTACCACTGCGAGCGAGGCAAAGTCAGTCTGAGCGCACGCGAAAAAACGGAAGCGAAGAAGGGAAGGGAAATAAGGGAGGGAAGGAGCGAGCGAAGAGGAGGGAAATACGGGAGGGAGCGAGCGAGCGAGCGAAGAGGAGGGAAATAAGGGAGGGAAGGAGCGCGCGCGAAAAAGAAGGGAATGCAAGGGAGCGCGGTACGGGCAGAAGAGGAGGGTCAGGGAGAGGAAGGGGAAGAAGGAAGAAGGGCAGGGAGGGGAAGAGGCAGGGACGCACCCCGAAACGCGCGCGCGCCGAACTGCGCGTTGACGTACGCCGCGAAGACGGCGTTCTGCGTGCACAAGAACATAACCGGGTCAGCGCGCGATTCCGATTTGTGACGCGAGATAAGAAGTGAGGAGAGGTTGGAAGCAAGGAAAGTGGGAGGGAAGCAAGTAAGGAAGAGGCCAGTAAGGAGGAGGCCAGGACGGACGGAGGGAAGCAAGGCGGTACGTCCAACCCCAAGAGAGGCGGCAGGAAGCAAGAGGCAAGGCAAGCAACGCAGCAGGAAGCAAGCATCGCAGCAGGCAAGCAACGCAAGCAGGCAAGCAACGCAAGGAATGAAGCAAGGCGGTACGCCCAAACGCAGGCAAGCAAGCCATGAAACAGCGCAGGCAAAACGCGTTGCGAAAGAGTGAAAGGGTGAAAGACGCAGAGACGCAGAGACGCAGAGACGCACCCCAGTCCGCGGCGCGCCGTACGTATACAGCGCCACGCGCGTCTCGTCTCCCACACACGTCGGGTCGAGCACGGGCGCGGGCGAGGCGGGGGCGGGGGCAGAGAAGGGGAAGGGGACGAGCTGGGGGAGGGCGACGGCGGCGAGCGTGGCGAGGGCGCCGCCCATTGAGTGGCCGCCTGCGAGTCGTGAGCGGGGTGATAAGGAATGAGATGAGTAAGGTATGGGGGAGGAGGGGAGGAGGGGAGGGAGGAGGGAGGAGGGAGGAGGAGGAGAAGGAGAAGGGGGGAAGGGAAGAAGGGGAAGGAAGTAGGAGGAGAAGGAGAAGGGACGCACAAACCACGAGCCGGTGCCCTGGATAAAGCCTGCGCTGCGCCGCGAGCGCGGCGGTGATTTGGAGCGCGACGGTGTCCCACCTGCAAACGTATCTCATCCGTCGGGGCAAGTAGAGGATTGTAAGAGGGAAGAGCGTACGCTGCGAGGAACCCAGCGTGCACGCGCGCTTTCGCTGGATATCATCCGTTGGTCACCGAGAGGGATACGGGAACAGAGGGGGGAGACGCACGAGGGAGCTTGACACCCGGGGTGAGGAAGGGGACGAGCAGGATGTTCGCGTCGAGGAGCGCGTCCGTGATCGATGCGCTGCAGCGCGTCCATGACCAGATTAGATTGCCGTCGCAACACAAAGGAGGCGAAAGCAAAAGCGCACCTACCTCCCGCGCAACGCCACGACGAGCTCCCTCCTCCCATCATCCCTCGCGACAAACCCCTGTATATCGCTCAGGTGGTTCGCGAACTACCCCATCCTTCCGTCAACTCCGAGTCCAATTTCACTAGACGAGGGAAGGGAGGGATAAAGCCCACCTGCAAAACAAGCACATTCCCATTCGGCCGCACGCACACGGGCGCATACGCGCTCGAGGAGTACTTGAAGTAGTGCACCAGCTCGTCGTACGTCTCTGTCTCCCCCAAAAAAAAGAAAAAGGATCGCCCCTCAGCCTGGTGTCGAGCGGCGGCGATTTGAGCAGGGTTTACCGCGGGAGATGGGGGTGGGGGCGCCACACCCACTGCCGGCGTCGTTGGTGGTGGTGGGTTGCGGGAGGGAAGACATTTCGGGGTTTAGGGAGTCGGGACGCGCGTTTTGTAGGCTGTGGGGCCAAAGCGGCGGACAGTGGACAGTGGACACCGGACAGGAAAGGAAGGTGTGACGGCGGCATTCCGTCACACTGTGACGCACGCGTTCAATTGCTCAAATTAATCGCTTCGACGCGTCGGACGCGTTTAACGCGTTGACAGAGTGAACGAAGTCGTTCTGCGAGCGGTTTTTGGGTCAAATAGGGGCTTTGAACACTGAGCGGGCAATTCTTTCTTGATTTCTTTCTTCAAATTTCGTTCGCCCTTCTGAAATTCTGACAATTTGAGGCTTGCCTTCTGTATGTCGACAGGCTCGTTTGTATCCATCCACGACTGTACCCAGTATCGGAAGACCCCTGGCGGTGGTCCGCACCCGCGAAGTATTGAGATCCCATGAGATACAGCAGGGAGCCCGTTCGATTCGGGCTGGGGTCGTGCGTCAGCGTGCGCGCGTCCCTTTTTGTATCTTGCCAGTCTACTTTGCCTCAATCTGATGCACGGTTGATTCTAGGTGGAGGCATTGGAGTATCAGGTGCAGGCGCGGACCACTAGTACTCGCCACAGGACTTTTCTCTCATGATCAGCCACGAGTCAACTCACTCACAAATTCACAATGCCCAAAGATTGATCCCGCCCCATAAGTTATGCATGGTCGACTCGAACAACCCGAGTCGATCCCGAGCCCAGGGTGCCCACCGCCATAGTACTTCCTACATATTACATCGACACCTAGAGCTACAGACCTTCTCAGAAGCACTGGAAGGACTTACATACTTACAAAAGGCTTAACATGTCCCTGCCTAAGATATACTGGATTGTCACGGTAGGGCCTCGAGGACATACAAAAAACACCACACACCACAATCTATGACCCACGCCCGAATCGAACGGGCTCCTGCTTACTCGGGGAATACACGACGCAGTATAGGGCGCAGGCGCGGACCAACGCCATGGGTCTTTTGCTCTCCTAAAATCAACCATGGATAAATTCAACCATGGGTAGATTCAACCAAGGATTAACTCAACCGAAGATGGCTCACAAAACAGAGCTTCCTACGACCCATACCTAGATCGAACTTGAACGGGCTAAGTACATCCCACTTTCTCTGACAGACGATTTACAGGAAATTGGTCGCCTTTTCTGGCCGCCAACCATGACCCATGCCCGAATCGAACGGGCTCCTGCTTATTCGCCGATAGAAAGCAACATAGGGCGCAGGCGCGGACCATCGCCATGGGTTTTTCTCAAGTTTTTCTGCACCTGGATTCAAGCATGAAATTGATATCCGAGGATAGTCTCTTATAAACAGACGCTTTAGGATTGAATATTTAGTTACTCTGAGCGCTGGAACAACGGAAAGGAAAAATCAAAAGGTGAGCACCGCCACAATGTTTACATAACGATGTCGACCTCCAACCATCAGTGGCGCGGTTAACTTCAGACTAATCCGAGGATGGCTCGCAAAAACGACTCACTCGCGATCACCACGACCCATGCCCGGATCGAACGGGCAACCTGCTTATCCTGAGCCTAAAGACTTATAGGGCGCAGGTGCGGACCACCGCCATGGGTCTTTTTAGAGGTGGATTCGACCGTGGATTGATTCAAGTGGAGTTGGAGGATGGCTCACAAGAAGGGGCTCGCCGATACCTCACAAAACACGCCCCAGTCAAAACGGGCCAAGTACATCCCACTTTCTGTGGCAGACGACTTACACAAAAAAAGGGTGCTTTTCTGTCCGCCAACCATGACCCATGCCCGAATCGAACAGGCTCCTGCTTACTGGGATAATACATGACGCGTTGACGCAGTATAGGGCACAGGCGCGGACCACCGCTATGGGTCTTTCAGTGCTTGGATTCAACCGCCTACACCTAGAGTTAATCTTGAATAAGTCGCAGAAGGACTAGAAGATATCAAGAGGACTTACATGTACCTACGAAAAGCTTGAACATGTCCCCGCTCAAGATCGAGACCCGCGCGCCCGAAATCAGGAGATCTTGAGGATACAAAAAGACTTGATCTGTTTAATCCTGACCCAAGCCCGAGTCGAACGGGCTCCTGCTTACTGGGATGTTACACGGCGCAGTATTGGCCGCAGGCGCGGACCACCGCCATGGGTCTTTCTGCACCTGGATTCAAGCATGAAATTGATATCCGAGGATGGCTCGCAAAAACGACTGACTCCCGATCACCACGACCCATGCCCGGATCGAACGGGCAACCTGCTTATCCTGAGCCTAAAGACTTATAGGGCGCAGGTGCGGACCACCGCCATGGGTCTTTTTAGAGGTGGATTCGACCGTGGATTGATTCTAGCGGAATATCAGAATGACTCAGGAACAGATTTTCCGATCCCCCCGGGCCCACGACCCCAGTCCAAATCGAACGGGCTCCTGCTTATTCACGGAGCGAACGCAACATAGGGCGCAGGCGCGGACCACCGCCATGGGTCTTTTTCTCTCCTAGAATCAACCATGGATAAATTCGAGTACGGATAAATTCAACCATGGATAAATTCGAGCACGGATAAATTCAACCAGAGATAAATTTAACCAAAAATGGCTCACAAAACAGATTTTCCCATCCCTCCACGACCCCAGCCCGAATCGAACGGGCTCCTGCTTATTCACAAAGCGAACACCGCATAGGGCGCAGGCGCGGACCACCGCCATGGGTCTTCTGCTCTCCTAAAATCAACAAGGGATAAATTCGAGTACGGATAACACGGCGGACAATGAGCTGTCACCTGCGAAAAGGGTTTACGCGGTCACCGGATCGCTACCTGAACCGTCACCTTGTTAATTCCGGGCCCATCTCCTTTTGGCAAGCACGAGGCAGCCATGCGTCTCGGACGTTGCCGGGGTCAGTTTGATGGCATAGGTCAAATTTTGGATTGTGAATTCGAACGGTACTCAAATATTATCGGGTTTCGCGCGGAAAAAGGGTATCTACACGTAGAATGATTATACCGTAGAATCCAGACAAAGGAGTGCCAGAAACTATTAGAAACCATGCTCCGAATGAGTGAAAACCTGATTTCTCGTGCTTATAGCTGCTCAAATCTTCTCGCTGCTCTGTGGTGTACTGAGGTGACCTATTCTACTGCTCACTAATTTTTGCAGCTTACATTGAATGCCTCAACTGTGCGTATCAGGTGTGGTGAGAACGGTGTGACCGGCCGGAGCATCTCGGCGGGGCCCGGCAGCCGCCTGCCTGTCACGCCCCTCTGATGTACGTCCCTATCAATCCCGATACCATGAACTTCCACCCAGCAAAAATTGAGAACAAGGGTGTGAGTAATCACAATGCATTCACAAGAAACAATTTCCTGCCGGTGGCTTGACCAAGGAAAACTGCAGCATTTTGGCATTCAGCACATCTTTTCATTCAGTGATTTGATGTTCTCTGCCAGAGTTCTTACATAGACTTGGTTGGTGTGTCAGGAACTTTATTTTGGGCTACCTACCATAATATTCCAGGCACAATCAAGCTCAACAGAAAATTTTCTTGTTTTCAACCAACAGATTTCCCGGAAAGGTCCGAAACACATGGCAGCCTCGTGCCAAAGTCGTTAGGCCCAATGGGGCACCTTCTCGGATTTAACAAAGTGACGGCTCACGTACTGGTAAGGTGACCGCGTAAACTTTTTCGCAGGTGACGGCTCATTGTCCGCCGTGTAAATTCAACCATGGGTAGATTCAACCATGGATAAATTCGCACACGGATAAATTCAACCAAGGATTAAATCAACCGAAGATGGCTCACAAGCCAGAGCTTCCTATGACCCATGCCGAGTCGAACTTGAACGGGCTAAGTACATCCACATTTCTCTGACAGATGACCTACGGAAAAATAAAAAGACCACAGTATTCGATCATGACCCAAGCCCGAATCGAACGGGCTCCTGCTTACTGGGATAATACACGACGCAGTATAGGGCGCAGGCGCGGACCAACGCCATGGGTCTTTCAGCACCTGGATTCAACAAGGGATAAATTCGAGGGATAAATAAGAATGGCTCACACAAAAAACGGAATCCCTATTTTTCAACACTCTTATGACCCATGCCCGACTCGAACGGGCTCCTGCTTATTCACGGAACAAACGCCACATAGGGCGCAGGCGCGGACCACCGCCATGGGCTTTTCTGCACCTGGATTCAATCATGGATAAATTCGAGAGATAAATAAGAATGGCTCACACAAAAAACGAAATCCCTATTTTTCAACACTCTTATGACCCATGCCCAAATCGAACGGGTTCCTGCTTATTCACGGAGCGAACGCAACATAGGGCGCATGCGCGGACCACCGCCATGGGTCTTTCTACACTTGGATTCAACCGGCCTTTCAGCACTTGGATTCAACCGTGAGTAACTTTGAACCGTGAGTAAACTGGCTCACAAAACAGACTTTCGACCTCACGACCCATGCCCGGATCGCATTCAATTTTTTTTGAGATGACTTGCAGAAAAAGAGGTCGCTTTCGTTCGACGATGCATGACCCATACCCGGATCGAACGAGCTCCTGCCTGCTTATTCAAAAAATCATACAGCATAGGGGCAGGCGCGGGCCACCACTGTGGGTCTTTTCCTCTCCCATTTAGAAGCAACCACGGATAATGAGTTCAACCACGGATAAATTCAACCTGGCATAAATTCAATCATGGATAAATTCAACCGAAGATGGAGTCCTAATTGTACAACTGCATCCTGCAGCCCACCGCCATAGCCGGTCCATTAGGGCTTCCGGTTCCGTACATGTTTCTCCAGGAACGCCAGCATACTCTCAAGCGACTCCGTATGATGCGACGCGCCATGGTACAGATCGAAGTGCCCGCCTTTACAAAGTATTCATGATCAGCATCTCTCCACGTCGTAGACGGAGGGAAAAAACACGCACATTGCACAGACACCAGCTCGCACAGCTCTGATGCCTTGGCTATCTCGGTGGCGCCTTCGGGCAGACAGAGATTGTCCTCGGTGGGGAGCACGATCAGGAGCGGACAGCGGATTTGGCTGGCCTTCGCGCGGGGTTGGTAGGAGGGCGTTTGGAGGAGCGAGGAAGCGGAGACCTAGAACATATCTTATCAACGAGCTATAAGGTGGTCGGTGCAAACGCACCTCGTTCCTGTATTCCCTGTTCGCGAAGATATTGAGTTTAATCTTCAAGTCACATAAATGCATGACAACTCGCTTATCTTTCGAACAAATCGCCAACATCCCCGCCGTCGTGCCCTCCGTCGTCAGCGCGCCGACCTCCCCGGGCTCAGCCACAACAGGGATGTAAACCGGTTCAAGGCGCAACGTCTGCTTCACCAGGTCGAGCACCACGGAGCTTACGATCTTGAGGTACGTCACGTTCATGGGAAAGCCGGGGAATAGACCCGTGTAGGGACATTGCGCGATTGCGGCGCATGCACCGTCCTGTTGCGAGTTTTGAAAATTGAGAGTGGGTGAGATATATAGAGGAAAAGATGCAAACTTCTGCGCTTAGGGTGATTGCGTGCCCTCCTGCGCGTTGAGAAGCATTGAACCACGTTGAGTCCAATCCAATTGAACGGAGCACCAACCAGAAAAGCTCGAGCCCCATACGACCAGCCGTTCCTTGTCAAATTCCGGCTGCTCCTTCGCGTACTTGATCACGGTGCGGTAATCCTCCAGCTGGTCTTTGACTATCAGTACATTCCGCGGCGTGCCATCTGATCAACTTTTCAACGCCAAAATGCACGGGTGAAACATTTTTTAGATACTTACCTGACCCGCCCCAGCGCCGATAATCGAACACAACGCAAGCGTATCCGGCTTCCGCAAACGCTTCGGCGTAATGAGCTAGCCCCATCGTCTTGTCGGCGCCGAATCCGTGAGCCCTGCGCGTGCCAAGTCCCCAAAATCCCTCATCAGCACTCCGACAAGTTCAGGTGGTGCGATTCGAATTCCACTCACATAACGATGATTGGGAACGGCTCGGCGGAGCCCTCAGCGCTGGGAAGGTATTGCCAAGCATCGAGGTCCCATCCAGGGCGCGAGGACGCAATTTTCAGCTCGGATCTCTTGAAACCCATTTGCTGTCGAGATGGTCTGCGGCAAAGAGGCGCCGGGAAAAGCCGGATAAGAGTGCCAGCGCGTGATCGTCGAAGCTCGAAGCGCGTCGATTCGGGCGATTCGCGAAGTCGAGCGCATCAAATTTCCCAAGCGCGTCCAAAGTCGCGCAAACCAGATTTTTTTTTTCATTCGCAGAGATAGTGCTACGGGAGGGGAGGGAAAATATTTTAGGCATGGTAGGGCATCAAAAATAGTGATGCATGTACAGTAAATTATAGCTACATACGAAAAGGTATACTCAGGCTGCACGGTGTACATCTAACTATGCGAAACAAATCTAAATGCAGGGGATCGCGGCCGCGGGCAACGAAGAGGTACAGATGGGGCGGGACCCGGATGAATATAGTACATTGAATTTTAGGCGGAAGGGAAGGAGGAGACGGAGATGGAGAGGAGAGGAGAGGAGAGGAGTAGAGAGGAGTAGAAAAACAGAGGTGCGTATTCGGTCGAGTGGGTGTAATGCATGGAGGGTAACAGTGCGGGAGTCTTTTTATTTCTGCGGAAAACGTGGTTAGCGATTCGAAGGTAGAATATGAAGACAAGAACGCACGGGTAAGTCCTCAGGAACGTCCTGGAGCGCGACGCCGGCTCTTGGCATACGCCTCGTCGGTGGGCGACACAGGCCCGGATGATGAGGGGAGCGTGCTAGTGGCAGACAACGAAGGCCTCGGGCGCAGGACCCGCCCCTCTGGTCGAGGCGGCTTGACGTCGATGGGGGTGGCTGACCGGGAGTGCGTCAAGGTCCGGCCATGTGGGTAGTAGCTGGAGGGACCGGCGCTCGGGCCTTGGAGGGCGGGGTCGATGGGCATCTGGTAGCCCTGCCCGTACCCGGGCTGGTTATAGACCGACGGACGCCTCTGCGGGGCAGGGGGGTCGATCATAGGCATGGACCCGCCATGGCTGGAGCCTGTGAGGCTGCCGGTGGTTGGGGGAGAAGAGGACTCGCGGGACCGGTCGGTGTTGACGCGGAGGCGTGACTGCGACCCGCCCTGGGAGTATGGGGAGCGGCGGCGAGCTCGCGTCGTGGCGCGCGTACGATACTCACTGTCCCCGGTGTGGTCGTTGTCGGAATAAGATCCGTCATCGGACACATCCTCGTCATCTCCGGTGCTGTTCTTCTTTTGGGCTTGGTTCAGTCGCTTGCGCGGCCGCTTGTACCCTTCACCCCCGGAAATATCAAGCTCCCAGTAGCTGCCCTTTCCTGGCTCCGTCACCGGCCGCTGCATATTTTTAAAGACTTTATTCAGAGACAAGTTGTGACGAATGGAATTCTGGCGGACGTGACGTGCGTGAGTGAAAAGACAAAGAACATAGAGTCGGGGCGCACCTTCCAAGCCTGGTCGTGTTGGTTTTCGCGGAACCAGGTGAATCGGTGACCGAGTTCCATGTAGATCTCCTGCAGCGTAAGCCTTTTCTTCGGACTACCGTAGATCGCGAGCTTGATGAGCATGGGGAGGGGGATGGTTGGCTTTCCCCCGCCCGCTGGCTCGGGAAGACACCACAAATTGGGGACGACGCCGGGCGGGAGATTCAACTGTTGACGTAAGTATTCCCCCGCGTCCGGGAATCTGGTCGACGACTGCTGGAAGGCACTCGGAGGCATTGCGGTCGGCATCGCCTGGGGAGGGTAGTTGTAGTTGGGGTCGGCATAATAGGGCGGCGGCGATGCCGTCCACTGGTCCTCGACATGTGGCCGGTAGTGATCCTGATATTGGCTCCGATCGTCAAAGTACTGCGCGAATTTGTTAAACTTTGAGACACGTTCACGTGCAAAAAAAGCGTACCTGCGCGTTGCCTGATCCCGTGAGACTCGCGGGCGAGACGTATTGTACCGGCGGGGGCGCCTCGCGCGGGGGAAGGTACGGCCGATCTTCGACGAGAAGATGCCCGTGAGCGGAGAAGGAGGGGGTTGGCTGACGGCCGTGGCCGCCATATCCGGACCCATGTCCCGGACGAAAAGCAGCACCACCGGGCGAACCGGCGTCGGACTCGTCCGACGAATGATACAGCCGGAATGGGTCATTGCAATAGGGTGGTTGGTTGTTGATATGGAGCGTGTTTAGAGCGCTGTACCACTGATCTGTCATCTTCTGCGCTGTAGCACCGCCGGGGGATGTATAGGACGAAGGACAAATTCGCTTCTTCTTTGTGGGTCCACAATTCGTTATTGCACGTGGCACGACAGGGACGCAGAAAATGAAAAAAGAAATGGAGGTAACGTCAGCAAGCGATAGGGAAGCGCTTAGCCAACAATGGAAACATACAGATTGAACAAAGAACAAGTCGTCGAGGGACGATGCGGACAAGAGGGCAAGTTGGAGGGGGGAAAGGGCGATGAAGATGGAGGTTCTGGGGAGCCCTGTGAGGGAAGATGTCGTCTGTAGCGCCGCTTTTTATCTCTTCGAACAGACCGTGACGATGGAGTGTGACGGAGGTAAGAACAAGTGCCTGAAAAGGGAATTCACTTAGATCACTAAAAACAATCATCCATCAGGATTGGCCCAGAGGTCGTGGAAAAGTTCGGCGACCACGGAGACAGCTTTTTGGTGAGGGCGGCATCTTCCGCAACATTCAAACTCCTCCAAAATTACCGAACAAGGCAGGTCTCGCTTGAGTGAAAAATTGTCGACGAAAACGGCGTTTTTGTCGGATTAGAGCGGACCAGGGCCCCGATGCCTCTTCTTTTGGTGATGCGCGTCCCATATTGGGCGAAGACGGGTCTGATAGCGCATCATACTGCGCGCCCGAAGACTTTGACGACGTTTTAGGTTACTCGTCGAGCGGGTGGGGGCGCGTAGGTCTCGGGTAGCCAAAGCGAGGGGTTTGAAATTGAGGGGATGGAGATAACTGCGCCTGTTGTTGGTCCACCAGAGGGTCCTGGACACACAGTAGATCCTCGACGAAAGCGGTATGGGTGTGCGGAGGCAAAAGGTGAGATCACGCTTGGTCACGATCAGCCCAATGCAGCAGGCGAATTTGCAATGTTTCCAAGATACCCAATATGGACGTCGCAATGACCAGATGTCTCCTTCGCACCACGATTTCGCTCTCGGGCCAAACGGACACAACGCAAACATGGCTACTCATATGTACTCCTTGTCGCCCACAGAGGTCCACGACGGACGCCACTACACCCGGAAAACTACGGTGACACGGAGGTCCCATATATGCACACGCATCTGTCGGGGCTGTGATGGCGGGGCCGCACTTGCCATAAAAAAACAATGCGCCCACAATATCATTGCCATACTGCGGTATTTCGGGGACTCGTTCCCACTCGACTCACTGCTCCACGTCGCAGGGCCCAAAGGATTTTATTCCTTCCATGGAAGGCAACTGGAAGCCACCGCGTCCGCCCACGACTACATAGACTATTTATCCTGATCCTGGTGAGCTATAGCGTCGGCTGCGGATTTCTTTGGCGCTCATGCTGGTATTCATCGCGGCGGCGATCCGGGGCTGCCCAAGTTTCGGTACTCTCTTTATATTATTTCTTAGTCCATGGAGCTCCCACCCGGCCAAAGTGTTACTAGTAACTTTGTCCCCACAGCGGATCCGTTACCGGCGATTGCTCCGAGAACGGAGGAAGCACCGAAGCCCCCCTTGCCATTTCGGTCTTTCTTCTCCCGCTATCCTCTCAGGCGCTGCTCACAGGTCATGACAGGCACCTCCGAGCACTTCTCGGCTCCCGTCGTCGCACAGTCGCCCATCTCACTCATGGTCACGATATCTTCTGTGTTGTACTCATCCTCGCTGGGCGGAGCAGCAATGGGAGCGCCAGGGCGGTGACACGGCACAACAACAACAGCGGGGGATCGAGAGGTGTTCTGAAGGTATGTCCAATCGACGATGGTGCGCGGAATCTATCACCGCGCAAGATTAATTATTACAGCTGTCTAGCCTGCCCATTGTGGCTTGCTGGACTGCTCCAGCGATAGGCCACGTCGTTCTTACATGCGCCCAATGCTCGCAGATCATCTCATGGCAGTCTCTCCACAAGACTCTCAAATCCGCCGTTGTCTCGAAGCGGGGCTCCCGCTGCGTTAACCCACCCTCGGCGTCCACAGTGGTGAGTGAACTTATATCTGAGATCCCGTCCTCCGCCCATGCATTCGCCTCTGCTCCAAGGTACCGACCCCGACGGAAGTCTGAACCACTATGCTTTGAGACGGAAATATCTACCGCGGCTCGTGGCTCTTCTTATCCAACCCCGTACGGTTGGTCTGAAAACCTTGGCCGACGGGCCGAGTCTCGTGCACATTATTCATGTGCAGAGATCGACAGTGTATGTACCACTGAACGGCGTTTCCAAAATAGGATTCTTTATCGGTGTGTGCTTCTCCCACTTATCCACTTAGTGAGTGACACGCGAGGAGGGTGTCATCTTTGCGCTGCTAGCGCTATGATTCCAGCTGAAGTTTGTGTCGTTTGTGCTGTCTCCTCGAAGCATCTCGTTCCGTTGCTGTTCATGACAGCCCCCGCGTGCTGGTGTTGACTACTCTCATACCCGGAAGTATCGCTCAAGCCGCATTTCGATATCGCTCACCGCCGTGGTAGCTCAAGGTAACGCGACTTCGCAGCACCTCTCAAACCCAAGGACAGTAACTCAACCACCTCGGTTTCGTTTCGTCTGCCTTTTTATTCGGTACTGCAAGCCGCGTCGGGGGCCCTGGGGGGAGTGGCCGCATCTTACCACCGGTGCGTGCACGGTTTTCCTTTTTCACTCTCGTGTTTTGACCAGCCCGCCTACAATTATAACTCGGGGATAAATTTAAAGTTCAAAAATCGACCTATCCGCCATCATTTCGTTAGCCGCCCGGTGTAGCGAAGGTCGACGCCTTTATCGCCGCCGCTTGTAAGTTTGAACTCCGCGAACGTGGAAAACGGCCGAGCCATGCGAGTATCTTGATTGCGGTTCTCACTCGGAGTCACCTCGGCTAAGCCTGGGCAACGTTGAGACTCGCGGCCTGGGTTCGTTTGGAGGAGAAGCGAAAAGCGGGACCTGGCGAATCTAATGGCACCGGTAGGGAAAGATACCAAAAGGCGGCGGTAGGAATTTGTAATTCGTAACGTCGTCGCCACCTCGTTTGCAGCGGTAGTTCAATGCCAAGCCGCTGGTAGGCGAGCCTGTCCCCGTATTAACCCAAGAAGCTGCCGAGGGAGTGACAGTCTGAGAAGATGCCCTTCATGGGTTCCGCTAAACCAAGTACAGTCCATAATCATCGAGCCGCGTCTGACTTGTCTCTTCAATGTCACCACGACCCAGCCGTGCTCAAAAAGAGCACCGTGCAGCAGCTCACTTCCAATGGGGTGCAGGTGCGGCCCATCACACCCCCAGTAAAAACAGCTTGCTGAGAGAAATTTCCTGTTACCTTGCCGGTGGAACTACTTGAGGATGACCTACCCAAACAAAGGATTCCTTCTTTGATCTGACGACCCATGCCCGAATCGAACGGGCTACCTGCTTGTCCATTGGGCCCTAATTGCACTGGGCGCAGGTGCGAGCCATCGCTACGGGTCTTCCATCTTCTGCGTTCAGCCATGGATAAATCTGAGGGGACTTGCGAGATCTCGAGGACTTGCAGTCTACAAAAAGATTTCCACGCGATTAGTCCATGACCCATGGCGCCTCTTGATTCAAACACCGAGTTTACATAGCGTGCAGGTGCGGACCACCGCCAAAGGTCGTTCTTCCCCTACATCCAACCATGCATAAATTCAAGCGGATTGAAAGGATCATGATCACTTACAAAAAAAAAGAGACTTCCCGACCGCTCGAATCGAACGGGCTCCTGCTTACTCCTCAAGTGCAACATTACATAGGATGCAGGACCGCCACGGGTTCTTCCCTCCCCTCCATTCAATAACCAATACTTATATCATGAGAGAGGACTTGCAAAAAACTGTTACAGATGTCGCCGGATGCTTAAAACCCATGCCCGAATCGAACAGGCTGCCCTGCTGAGAGATATGCAGACAAATCATAGGAGGCAGGCGCGGCCCACCGCCATGGGTCTTTCTGTACCCTGCTGTGCGCATGATTATATTCCAGAGCGGAACATAGAACAAGCTCACCGTTGTCCGGGCCAAAGATAATTTAGTAAGTAACTGTCGAGTTCTTGAATGACCTTGCCTTTAAGAAGCTTTGGTTTGCTTTGACTCTGTCATATCCTGCGCCTACTCTCCGCTGGCACGAGAATCAAGATGCAGACATGGACGTTCGAATCAAAGGGGACCGGGCGCTTCCGGCCCCGGCTAGCTAAATTAGCACCGCCACTGATGCTACCGGTACGCGCTACGCGACCGCTCCGACTCCCGAGCGCCTGATCCCCAAAACTTTGACGCCCGCCCGACGCGAGGGGCGTCACGTCGGTCTCGCGTTCCGTAGCAGGATTTGAACAGCATTCTAGAAGAAAAGGCAGTGGAATTGAGAGCGGGGTGGAATGAAATATTTAATATACACTGGTGGTACACTGAGTGGTTATTTAAAATGTTTATGTGTATCGTGGGCGAGAGATAAGTACGAAGGACGAAGAGGAGGTGAGTATGAGCGCGAGAGTGAGGTACGTAGGTAAGGTGGCGCGGAAGCGCAAGCGATACGGTGTAGCGCGGGGGAGATTATGTAGGAACTGTAGCAGGATGAAGATGTTCGGGTGAGTTGATATGATATGCGAAACCAAGACAATGAATTCTAGTTGCGGTGCGTTGAAGTGTTCGGCGGGGTGCGACAACGACTATGGGATGATGCCGTCGAACTCGCCCTCCTGCACGCGGATCTCGACGACCTCGACCTCGTAGTCGGTCAGCGCCGAGTTGGTCGAGGAGACGGAGGTGGAGATGAAGCCTGTAGAGTTGGGCGGCGACGTCGAGGCTACGTCTGCGGGGGGTTAGCAATGCGGAGAGGTAAACGGTAGGGAGAGGAAGAGAGAAAGCGTTGACTGACATCGGTCCTTGATGTACGGCGGGACGAACAGATCCTGATACGCATCAGAGTAAGTATAAATGAAGGCGTCAAAGAAAAGTAGAGTCTATCGCAGCGTACCTGGTTCCACACAAAGCCCTGGCTGCGCTGGATAGTGAGGATGGGGCGGAGTGTGTAGACGTGCTGGCGCGGCTGCTGCTTCTTGCTGCGGGGCCGGCGCTTCGGCGGCGCGGGCATCGGGTCGACCGCGCGCTGCTTGCCCTTTACGTCCACGGGCGGCTGGCTGAGCTTGGGCGTCAGCTCGTGCTCCTCCCCGTCGTCTGCCGCGGCGTCGGCGCCCACACCCTCGGCGTCGACGTCCATCTCCATGTCGTGCGCCACCCCGTCCTCGACGCCCGCGCCCGCGCCCGCTTCGCCGTCCCCGCTGTCGCCCGACTCACCCGCGGCGCCGTCCCCCTCCGCATCCTCGTCCGACCCCTCCGAGGCGCTGTCGCTAAAATCGTCCTCGTCGTCCTCAAAGCCGTGCTCGTCGTCGTCCTCGTCGCCGTGGATCTGCTCGTAGCACGCCCACGTCGGCGGAGACGCCGCGCGGCCGATTGTGCGGCGGCGGAAGGTATATGGGGTGGTCATCGGCGGTGGATGGATATGGTAGGAGACTGGCTAAGGCAGGCTTGGAGCGCCAGGCGAGAGCGAGGCTGATGGAGTCACGCTTAGGTAACCATCACGATCGTCGGACATGACTCCCGATCATCCGACTTGACTCCGTTTCAACGCTCATTGTTTCCAGGCGATGTTCAGGGTCGCGAGGTCGTGGTTTATGCATGAATTCGTGCGATTTCTTGCTCGAATTACTCGAACCGCAATCGAACCGGGCTTTCGGGAATCGTGGAATTCGAAGAGCTCTTGCTGGAGTAACCTGTGTTTTCCAGCTCTTCTAACAAATGGAATCTCCCACTCGTGACGAAGGATGGTCTGTTCAAGTCCTCCGGAAGCCCAACTGATCGCTCCGTTCCAAAAGTACTAATGTACTTACGTCGAAACTTGAAAGTCTCGCCTCCGAGGGCCTTACTGGTAACTTCGTGCCAATGGCACGACTGGGGCTGAGCGCTGATACTGGACTGCTTACTCTGCATTGGTTCATGCTCTCAGCGACCCGCGCCTCCTTCCACCTTCAACTCTGCTATCTGGAGCCCACTCAGTCGCGCTCGCCCTCGCAAACTCTTCAATCTCGCTCCTTCCCAGTGCTTTCGAATCCGAATAGCAAGACCCGTCGCGGATGGTCCGCCCATGTATTCCGTGGGAGTGCGCGCTAAATCCTGACATGCCGCTCGTTCGATTCGGGCTCGCGTCGTGCGCATTGACAAGTTCATGAACGGTTTTTTATTTGGCACGACTTGCATTTGAGTTTACTCCGTGACTTGGGCTGAATTATTGACAGAGGAAAGAAGACCTGTGGCGGTGGTCCGCGCCTCGTTCCGGGCATGGGTCGTCAGCTAGCTCATTCTCCTTTTTGGTACGAGTCCGGCTTAGTTTCAACTCTGTGACTTGAGCCAAACTTGTGCTGATTTATTAAAAAGGAAGGAAAGCCCGTAGCGGTGGTCGGCACCTGCGCCGTATAGGTTGCAGTAGACCCGTTCGATTCGGGCACAGGTCATAGGCGCTCACATTCTTTTTTTCTACCGCTCATGTTGGAAGTTGGTCAACTTAGTCTGACTCACTTACAGGCCTCACAAGACCTGTAGCGAATGGCCCGCACCTGCGCTTTATATGTCGCGTCTCGCTCAGCAAATGTCATGCAGTATTTCGGGTACGGGTCATAAGAAAGTCCTCAAGTCGCATTTTTGGCCTGGTTCGCATCTGAGTTTACTCCGTGACTTGAGCTAATTTACAGAGGAAGGAAGACCTGTAGCGGTGGTCCGCGCCTGCGCCGTATAGTTGCTCCTTTATTCGCAGTTGTAGCAGGACACCCGTTCGATTCGGGCACGGGTCATAGCATGTCTTTTTGTCTACCGCTCATGTTGGAAGTTTGTCAACTTAAGCTGATCCATTTACAGGGGAAGGAGTACCTGTAGCGGCGAACCGCACCTGCGCTGCGTAAGGCGTTCTGTGAAATTGCAGCAAATCGGGCACGGTCATGAGAGAGTCCGGTTTTCCTTTTGAGCACGACTATTTGTTTTACCTCCGTAACTTGAGCTGAATATATTCACAGAGCATGAAAGACCCGTAGCGGATGATCCGCACCTGCGCGGCGTAAGTTAACTTCTTTCCGTGAGATTGCAGCAGGCAACCCGTTCGATTCGGGCTCGGGTCGTAAGCCAGGTCATCTTCATTTTTTGGCACGACTTGTATCTGGTTTTGACTCCGGGACTTGACTGACTTGGGCGCCGCCATTTGAGCTGATTTTTGTTTGCGGAGAAAACAAGACCTAGAGCGGATGGTCCGCACAATACATAGAGTCAAAGCCGACTCAAGGCGGGAATCCCGTTCGATTCGGGGCCAGGTCATCGTCGACAGGTGAAGTAATAGTCTTTTTTTGTGTGCCACTTTTGTTCAAGTTGCCCGACTAAAACGTATTGCAAAAGACCCGCGGCGAAGCGTCTGTGTGTACTAAAGCAGGGAGTCCTCTCATTAGGCCCGGAATTTATAATGTTCGGTTCAAATTTCCACTTTTCAACGGCCTTGGGCTGATTCCCCTTGAATTTGGGATGTTGCTGCGGTTCGTACGCAACCAAAGTCGCTCGAGTATGTTCGAGCCAAGATTCTTTCGATGCTCCTTCAATTCAAATTGTGGTATGTATGTATTCTGCGTAGCGCGACATAAGTTGAACGGGCACTACGAACGACCTTTCATCGCAGATGTGTGGGTATGAAGCTGGTGCGAAGTCGGTCTATTGCGCCAAGCTACTCGTCAGTAAACCGCCTCACTGGAAAAGATAGAGAAAGGACGCACATATGGAAAGGGAATGGAGGATCATGTTATACATGCACGGGCATCTAGATCAGGGATCCGAGGAGGCCGACGACGGGGCCGAGGCCAAGACCGTCGAGGGTGTTGACGACGGGGCCGAGAATGGGGGCGAGCGCGGCGGTGAGGCCGTTGACGAGCGGGGCGGCGGTGGACAGCAAGGGGTCAAGGGCACCGCTGTGGCAAAGCAATTAACATCTGATCGGTACAAGGAAGGACATGCACGAACATGACATCGTTAACAAGAGGAGCGACGGGGCTGGAGCCGACAACGTTCAGCACTTGCTGGGTGGCGCTGAAGACGGTCTGAAAGGAAAGAGGATTAGTAAGATAGGAGATCATTAGAGTTGGAGAGACTGACGGTGAAAACGGGAGCCAGCAGCTGGGCGGCGTCCGTGGCGGAGATGACACCGTCGGCGGTCGACAGGATGGTGCTAACCGGGCTGCCGGCGAGCGCGCTGACCTGGCCAACAGCGCCGGAGAGGGCGTCCTTGATCTGGTCGGTGATGGGACCCACAACGTCGGTGGTCGCGTTGGACGCGTCGAGGGACGCTGCATTGGCCGTTAATTAGGAGTTAGGCAACGTATGAATAGGCTTACAGAGGGCGGAAGTGAGGGGGCCGAGCTGGCTCGTGAGTTGGGTGATGATCGCGGGGAGGGGGACCAGGTCACGCTTCTCGACTGCGAGGGGGGCAGCGGAGGTGAATGCGGCGAGCGCAACGGTGGCGAAGAGGGTGATCTGGGAGAAAGAAGGCATCTTTAAAGGATAGTGGGGTGTCTGAAAGACGGGTGAGGGAGTATAGACTTTGGTGTGTGGGGAGACAAAAGTCGGATAGAGAAAGCAATGCAGAGGCCGAGGATCTTATACGATGTTGAACCGGTGCTAATTGCCACGTCTCCAAGGTGATGGAACGCTGAAAAAACAGATACCGGCGAGCTCCGTAGGGCTCCAACATCATCAAAGAAGGAGGATTGCCGTTAATTAGGGTGGGGCCGTTTAGATAGCCGTCGCGTCGCTCCGTCTCGTGCGAAGTAAAGGGGAGCGCGCGAGGAGCGAGACTGAGCGAGACCGACCAGAGCCGCAACCAGCCAGAGTCTCAGTGACATTACGAGCAGAGTTGAGACCATTTTAACCCGATTCAGGCCATTTCAACCCAAGTCCGGCGCCGACAAGTTCGTTCCGGTCGTGAGAAGTCTGCTGTGAAAAATCAACCGTCTTCCCTTGGTCTTCCCCGCATTCCTGTGATCCGTTCGTTAGCCTGTATCGCCACCAAACTGTTGCGACATTTCGCCTCATTTTTTCTTGGCATGACGTCTGCGTGGATGAGGAGCCAGCGCGACTTCAAGCGCGACTTCTAGCGAGCCGCGTCGCGCATAAACTCGTTCCAAGGCCAGAAATTTTTTCTTCCGGTCAGGGAGGAGGGATGATTGCGCCGAAAGAATGTGGAGTGTCCGTCCCGTGGACCAATAGTGAACAGCGGTGGGCGCTTGTATCTGTCAGTGGTGTGGAGCATCTAATGTTGCGGTGGGACCCTGGTCCCTGAGGCCGTTGCAGGCGGGCCCAGGAGCCAATTGCAATTCTCCAGCGAGGGGTTCAGCACCTCAGGTTTGTTGTCCGTCGAGTTCAAACGCGATGGAAGGCAGAAACGACCAGAAACCACGGCTCCGACAAAGGAGACGTTGGGAAGCGAAAGACGGGGAGAAAATTTAGAAAGATCACGACAGCGATCGCGCTGATCGCATCAATTCGGGACACTGGCCGCGTACATCCGTTATTTTTCAACATCAACGTTGGCGCGTCCGCCTCCCCGACTTTGTTCGAAGGCACGTCGGGAAGGCCATAAGCAAGTAGATTTATGGAGGTTATGCCCTCGTCTGTAAAAATATGTAGTCCTTCGCCATCTGAACAAGGGAATGGAACGAAATTGATGAGATGCGCCGGGTTGTGTGTGTCGAGTCAGCCGAGAGCAAAAGTCAACATCTGAGATGCATGTTGCAAGATTGCTGCGGCGAAGACGGTGGTTTGTTGTGTTACAACTGGTTGCCAGGGATGATTGCTTCCGTGAGGACTCAGGATTGACCTTGAATCTCGGAGAGATATTCAGAGTTGCGCAGCGAGCAGAAAAAGAGCCCAAGCGCACAGCCAGAGCAGGGGGTGAGCAGCGAACAAAATAAGAGTGCCCCTGCTCCTCGTCCGCCCGCCAGAACGACGCAAGGACTTGCTGGTGAGTTGCACGGGCAATGAGCGATGTCAATAATCAGGCGTCGTTAGGTGAGTTATGTACCGTGTTCGGGCCACCGGTTCATTCTCGGTTATGCGAAAAGTGGAAATTTTGCCTGAGACGAAGAAAAGCCGGACTGCATTAGTCGTGTTGTGTGTGCAATGTATTGCAAGGTTCGTTAGTCGATCATAGCTGCGGCAGCTACGCAGTGCGATGCTGACGGTAACCTCACTAGAAGCCCTACATTCCAGTATACCGGGTGCCCTCAACTCGCTGTGCGAGGGCCGTCTGAGCTATAGGTCTCCCTAAATTCAGGTCTCTTTGGGACGAGAACCTATCCGAATCGCCAATGCGAGTCAGTCTAAGGTTGTAATGGCAAGTGTTCAGTGAGGCTGATCATATTCCGACACATTCGTTTGAAGCACAAGGAATCAAGGATTTAAGAATTGTCTGGGCTCACCCCCGGGGGCGGGAACGTTGGCAACTGTTTTGAGCAAGATTCAACGGGAAACCTGGGCAAAGAGAAAAACATACATGTACCACAACTTATGCCCGATTTCCCAATCGAACGGGATGCCCACAGAACTCTTATGAACTTCACTCCCAAAGAGCGCAGGCGACCACCCGCCACGGGCCTTCGAAGCCCTGCGTATGAATCAGTGTAAGCCGAATTGAAAGCCGAGGCTCTTGTAAGGAGAAACAGCCGCTGCTGCTCACACACGATCTGCCCTCCGATAGGCCGGGATATTGCGGAAGATGGCAACCCAGATAGAGCGCAGATGCGAGCTGCCCGCTACAGATTTTCTTTCCCCCGCACATCGGGAGTAGAATTCAAATTTTAAATTTAATTTAAACTGAGTACCATCCAACCAAAAATTCACAACGACGCACGTACGACCTGAGCCCGACTCGAACGAGGACTCCTGCCGGCACATGCTGAAGGGCCTACATGTATAGCGGGTGCGGACATCCGCCACAAGTCTTTTCGAAACCAGTGCAAATTGCACAATCTTCCAAAGGCGAGTCGTTCCGTCAGATAAAACCACGGAAAGCGACCTCTCAATGATTGAACAAGACGAAATGCAGAGCTGGCACGTAATTGCTGACTTGGACTGCCAATGCCAATGTCCGAGTCTAAGTTAAGCCACACAGTACAAACGAAGCATCCCGGAGATGCAGGCTGCACAGGGTAGGACCATCAGACCTTATGGTTGAATTGAAGGAAGAGGATGTGTTCTCTACCATGAGGCCAGTAAGAGTACTTACTAGTCATGAATGCAATCCCACGCATGCACATGGCAGGGCCGCCAGGGCTAAAGGTGATGATATCCTCTCAGCCTTGAGGCCGCTAGGGAACGCGCTGCAGCAAAAGTAGTTGGACGGAATGACAAATCCGAGGCGCAAACAGACTCCAATCATCAATTGAAGGAAGATGGCGCCCTCTCGGGCTTGAGGGCGCCAGAAATCGCGCAGTAGCACAAACACAATTGAATGGAATCCGAGGTGCAGGCATAGTAGAACCACCAAATGAAGCCGTTTCGGCCTTGAGGTCGGCAGCGAGGGAAGTTAGATAGAGTCCCAAAGGTCTTCTGGATGACGCTCCACGAGTGCAGAAAGCCAGAGGATGAGGCTATTATGTATCCGCACGCTGCTCGGCACGGTCTTCATCCTTGCAAAAAAAAAATTGTATGCGACGGGCCGGACAGGGTAAGGTGTATCTTTGGCCGTCATATATTGAGTTGTCGAGAAGATGATATCACTGAGGTTGAGTGAGAAGACTCTAAGGTTAACCCAAGCTATTAGAGGAACAGCCTACCTCGTGGAGCCAGCGCACACCAATTTTACCATCGAACATGCTCTAGCGTAATGCTCGGGGGCTAATCGGGGCACAATATTCTTCATGATCAGAGACCGAGCTTCAACCAGGACTAGACGGGCTTTCAGTGGATTGGGTTGCTTCACCCGCGCTGCGTTGAAGTTTGTTCAACTGTGGAACTGGCTACTTGGGGGAAGCAAAGAAAGATAAGGTTAGAAAGCGAATAGAAAGCGTCGATGCCGTCGACGAGTTGTCGAGAGGAATCGCGCTCAGCGGGAAGTTCAACCGATTAGAAGGGCAAATTAATAGCAGCCACATCTGGCGGTTCTCCCTTCGATGGAAGCCGATTTCAGGTGCCTATGTTCAAGACCGGGCTTCACTTTTTTCTGGTAGATTGCCCGGTGCCGTACCCCATCTGCATCGGGCGCCGCTCTTCAATATTCCTTCCGTTGCCATCAACTGTCGACCTGCTCAGCATGGGATCCAATCATGACCAACGGCACTTGGACTCGTGCCATCTGAAATGATAGAAGGAAACTAAAAGTGCGCTCACTCGTCAGAAGCAAAGATGCATGACGGCGACCCCAAATTGGACAAGAAAACTGAAGGCGCGCTCTCACACCATGCGGTCACGCAATTGTTTTAACTTTGAAGTTGCCGTATTTAGCTGACCATCGTGACCTTGAGCAGCATAAGAAAGAATCGCTTGCCGTACAGGCCGAGGTCTCCGCACCGAATATCCGTAGAGACGCAAGTGGACGCAGTTATGAGACAGCGTGGTGGCGATTGTCTGTGATTCCTACGAAGCCACACATCCTCAGTCCGATAAAATCTCGGGCCTGGCGTCCCAGAAATCGTCCTTGATGATATCACAGTGCAGCACGTTCACTTGAGTCCGCGGCTTGGCTCTGGTGCGCATCCGAACGGTCGTGGGCTCAAATATCCCAGGCAGTGAGGTCGTTGGAATACCTTCTGCTTCCGAAAGGGGTCCATCCGGTGGTATCTAATTAGATGTAGTAGATTTGGAACGTTGACAGGAACGAACGCTCGCCTGACCTCTTCGCGAACCAGGGTACTACCTTTCCTGAACCTCGCGTCAAGTGTGTTGTAGTTTATTCCAAATCGGGAAAATAGAATTTCGTGTTTTTCCTTGGAAACCGTACCCTGCAAAACTTCTTTAAAGTTGTTACGCGACGAATATCTGCCGCACAGATACCTTGAGAGTGGCGTGGGCTTCGGTCGTGCTTTCTCCGCCCTGCTGTACCAAAGCCCAGAACGCTGTGTTGTACAAGTTATTTATATGGGCTAATGACGGTCAATCGAAAATAAGCGGAGCCCGGAGAATCGAAGCACGCACTGTCCGTCTGTCGCCACGAAAAATAATCCCGGATTTCGCGTGCACTCGGATAGAGAACGAGTCGTCCGTCAAATGAAGGCGGATATTTGAGAGGATATTCCGGAAAGTAAAAAGCCCATCGGAACACATATGAGGATGTAAACTGAGAAGTCAATGTTGACACGATCTTGGACTGCCTTCGGTTATACAAAGACGCTGATTTGCGAATGAGAAAACTACACCCAAAAAGCGCCGAGACGGCAGAAAAATCAGTGGAGTCGAAATCTGGTGACGCGAGTCGGAAGACACCTAAATTCGTCGGATTCTCCAAAGGCTAACACGATATCGTGATGTTGCTGCATGAGGTCTTTGGCCGCATGATCCATCAGGGCAAGGGCTCGTGGATCGTTTGGTTTGGCGAATTCGTGTTCGTCAGAGAATCTAAAAATCACACGCATAGTTTGAAAAACCCCAAGACCCGGAAAGGACCGATCGCACCGATGGAAAGCGTGCCCATCCAGCCGCAGAACCATGAAGGTTCCTGGAAGCAATGGATCAGGGAGCTCAAAGTTCCGGACATACGCGTACTTGGAGCCAGCCATGGACGGTACAAGGCGATATGGTTTGGGACAAGTGGTAAGCGATGATGATCGCATTTATCAGCATCATCTGATGATGACATCACCCGGCTTGCTCACGACCACCACACAGCGATTCTTCCTCAAAATTAGACGTCGGTACACGGTGGCATGCCATTACCATGTCGCTTCTGCCATGTTTCCCAAAAAGACGGCTTCAACATTCTGTACGAGGCAGGTTACCGCCACAAAGTTATGAAGATGTCGAATCTTGACCGATCTCTCCCGCTGTCCAGGACGAACTGTTCGTGGCTTTCCGAGATAGAAGCCCAGCATCGGAACACCACATTCAATTGGTGCCTAAACGGCACATCGGTAGGTGTTATGGTGGACACGAGACATCCTTGTAATCTCATGTCACAGTCCAGTGAGTGTGAGATCTTTGCGTAAAGAGGATTCTGAGCTTGGTTCGTGAGCTTTACGCATCGTCTCCCATTATATTGACCTCCGACGCTAAACCCAGTTCGTTCCATGAAAAGCATCGGCGAAAAACTGCTTGACGACCTGGGTGTCTCCCAATCTATGCGGGTGTAATGTGTTCGAATTACTCGAACGCGGAGATTCCCGCTGACTTTCCCGCCCTTAGTTTTGGCTTTCATATACCCCCTTTCAACTCAGTGAACCATCTGCACATGCATGTACAAGGTCTGCCTTACAAGTCAATGCGGCAAGTAAAATACCGCATCTCTTCTGGATTCGGCCCATTTGCGAAGGGGTTCGGGTGGTTCATCGATGCTGAGCAGACCATCCGCTCTCTGGACAAGGACCGCCGCATTGGCGTGTTCCCGTGCTGATTAAATAGAAAAATTTGGAGCGAGTGTACCGAGCGACCATTGGACACCGCTGTCCAATGTCTTTGCCGTCAATTTGAAATGATGAGCACGGATGCCTCAGGATGCCTCAGGGATGCATGTCGTCTGACTCGGAATGGATGGAGATACTAGAGCCGCGCAAAACGCGGGTATCTTCAACCTAAACCTCCGAGCGCATGTCCGAGGCTGTTCGTCTTTCCCCCCTTTCGACGGACAAGCGGTCGAGGCGGAAGCCTCAAGCATGTAGACCGAGAAGGCACCTCCTTCCGGGGGCCAGAACCTTTTCTAATCTTGGGGCCGTAAAAATAGTAAGCAGTCGTCCGTTTTCACACTCCTCTGATGTTCTTTTACCCTTTACGTACAGTGTGAATCGTGAGCCACCAATCTTATTTTGGTGAATGAACGTTCCTTCTCAAGTTCTCCGACGACCGCTCCACTGGCGATATTTGTCCGTTCCGGCGGAAATCCGTTCAGAACGACCAAATATCAGATTGCTCCCAGCGTTGCCTTACTTAAATACGTCAGGGTCTCGTCGTCGTTCTTTGAGGATCCTCCATCCTTACCCATGTTTTTCTCGCTCACCTCCTGCCTCTGCACCTTGCACTTGGCGACCCTTGCTTACTCTGCACCTGCAGTGAGCAGTGTGTCGTCAGTTGTATCCGCCGCGCCATCGTCCAATTCCGTTGCGTCACCGGCCTCATCTGCTGCTGAGGCGACGGCGACTGTGCCCTTTGCGGCCACAGACCCAAATCCGCCCCTCTGGGGTCTTGACTCTGGTGTCGGGGCTCCTCCTGCCCCAATCAGGGAGTCGTACGGGGCTTCATTAATGGGTCCTTCCAATCTCCCACTGGAACAGGAAAACCCCGACCTTTTTGCTCCGCCGACGACCGATTCCGGCAGTCTGTACGTTGATTAATAGCAGAAGTTTCTATCGCTGACTTGCCCCAGCTCCAACGCAAAATGGCCGTTCAGCTTCAGCCACAATCGTCTCCAGACGGGGGGATGGGCCCGACAAGAGAACAGTGAGCAACCATCATCCATAAACGGTGTCGCCGCTTTCTAACCGACATCGCAGTTGGAGTAATGCCGATTGCGACCTGTGAGTCTTCGCTCTCGCCGAACATGAGATGTTTTTGTTTAGATGATTATCAGCGATGGCTTCCGTCAATATGCGGTACGTAGCCTCTCGTCTGTATTCCCTCCAACCGACTGACTCTATGGCCAGCTTGGAAGCTGGAGCCATTCGGTATGTGTTTCAGTTCGTAGAATCGGGAGGGCTTGACGCGTTCTACAGCGAGCTCCACTGGCACTCGACCTCAGAGGTAAGCGCCAGGTAGTCGACTTGCTGAATTTGCCGGCTTACATGCGATGTCATTTTCAGTGGGCGTACGTTCTGAAGGTAAGTTGAAGTCCAACTCATTTGGCTTCTGCCGTAATAGCTTGGGTTTTCTCCAGGGTTCAACGCAAGTAACAGCAGTGGACGCAGAGGGACGGAACTTTTTGGCAACTGTGGTAGGCAATCTCGAATCAGTTTATCCCCTCCTTGATTCATACAATTCACTCCATAGGGACCTGGGGACCTCTGGTTCTTCCCACCAGGCATTCCGCATAGTCTTCAGGCCACGAACGATAGTGCCGATGGCTCTGAGTTCATTCTTGTGCGTCATGTTCGCCTCAGTATGGATCCATAGACCCACATACTCGCAGGTCTTTGACGACGGAGCGTTCAGCGAGGATTCAACGTTCTTGGTCAGTTGCGCCTGTCGCAATTTGCCAAGATATTGATTGTTCCTTCCGGTTTAGTTGACCGACTGGTTAGCCCATGTTCCTGCGGAAGGTCTGTCTTTTTCGCTTCTCCCCGTGCTATTCAGCTCAATTTTCGGCCAGTTATCCAGAAGAACTTCCAAGCGAACGCTGCGGCCTTTTCGCATATCCCCGCCAAGGAGCTTTATATATTTCCAAGCGGTGGGTTGCATTCGCCCCCTGAACGTCGCGCCTCGCTGATTCCACTTTCAATCAGCCCCACCGCCGATCGACGCAGTGGCACCGACAAGTCCACAAGGGGGCGTTCCCAATCCATACTCGTTCGCCATGTCCAAAGTAAACGCCACTAAGCTCCCAGGAGGATCGGTCAAAATAGTCGACTCTTCAACATTCACGGTATGCTCGAATGCGCTGCCACTTGAGCACTTTTCTGACATAGGTCTTCAGGTAGCGACTACGATTGCTGCTGCGGAGGTGACGGTCGAGCCAGGCGCTATCAGGTATTCTTTACTACCCGTTTACTCCGAGTACCGACTAACCGGAATGCGAACACAGAGAACTCCACGTTCGTTCTTTTTTTCTTGTTCGTTATACCAAACTGAAAGCGAACACATTCTAGTGGCATCCCACCATGGATGAATGGAGTTTCTTCCTGTTCGTGATTTCATTGAACTTCTGGTCAAATTCGAATTCATGCGCTTCAGTGAGGGGCAAGGCCGCGTGACAATATTTGCGTCGCAAGGCAACGCGAGAACTTTTAACTACCAGGTGCGCCCCAACAGTATGCATGCCTTAGCTCGCCAACAGTTTGCACGTTCTAGGCCGGCGATATAGGTTTCGTCCCGACAGCTATGGGTAATAATAATCAGGATCCCCCCATAGTTCATACTCACTGAGTCCAAGGTCACTACGTCGAGAATACGGGAAACACGTATGTGTAGCGGCTCTTTTTCGCGACTCTTGTTTATCTGCTCATGTTCTAGAACTCTGAAATACCTCGAGATCTTCAACACCGGTACGTATACGCTCTACAATGTGACGTTACCGTATCGACACACCACAACAGATAGATTCCAAGATATCAGTCTAAACCAGGTATGATTCCTCATAAATTCTGAGTGTCGATACTCATCTGAATTACAGTGGTTAGCACTGACTCCTCCTGCACTCGTGAAGGCACATCTTCAGTTGTCGGATGTGAACCCTATTTCCTGAAGATCCCCGTCGCCTTTCTGATCTCATTCCTTTTTGCAGGAAACGATTGCGAGCCTCACAAAGACGAAACCTATTGTGGTAGGGTGAAAGAATTAAACATACGATTGATTGCATGACAGCTGTTTAAATGAAATGTATCCGTTATGCGAAGTATACGAAATATGCTACGTGGTTGCACCCGCTGAACTTGTCTGACCCAAAGTTGAGAGATTTCGGGAGACATCTTTCAGTAAACCGAGGCTCAATGGCTGGGGCGGTGGTACAATACGATCGGTGGTTGCCACCTTTTTCCAAAACGATTTCGGTTTAGATTCGCGAGGACGGTCCTCGGTTCTTCGCAGTGCTCTTAACGACCGTAGCTCGCGTTCCAGCATCTTGACACGTCGCCGCAGATGCTCTGCCTCGACATCCTCTTCGGTCTGCACGGCAGTATCGACGAGAACATTACTCGCTGGTGAGGGCTCGAGGTCAGACGTGTCTGTGCCTCGGGAATGTCGGGCGACACGGTGTGGCCGATGACCGCGTCTTAATTTTACCGGCGTTGGTTTTACCACAGTTCGCGGGACAGAAAAAGAGCGCTCCGAGAATAGGCGTTCAAATGTGGAACACTCGGTGCTTTCGCTGGCTGACCGCCAATTATCGCTCGAGACAGGCAAGAATAGCGGCGAGAGCTGGGATAACTCTTCCTCCAGGGATGTCGGAGAAACTGGGATGGCCAATCCGAGCAGAGGCGGACGGAGCTCGCATCCTTCGGGGAGCCTAGAAGCTCGAGCGCCATGTGTCGCGCGAGGCTCCATACTTTTACTGGGTTCACTGCTCCCGCCAATAATCTGGACATCGTCCACTGCGGAGCTACCTGCGTTGGGGTTTAATCTTTGTCCAACCAGCGGTGCCGGTGGTGCGTCTGTACGGCCCGGAGAAGCAGAATTTGAGTCCCGTGCGAGACTTTCGTCGTCACAGGCACGATGGCTTTCGACATCCTGTACAGGACATGGGAGAGAATCGACGTCTTCCTCAAGCGGAGGACGTAACGTTGGATCGGCATCGACTCCGTGTTGATTAGCCTGGTCATGAACTTTCTTGGGCGCTTCGTCCATATAAGAAGCTGGACGTCTATTTTGGGGAAGGGGTAAAGATATCCCTTCGTCCCCACGAGAGACCGTAGCATCGTGGATTTCCGTGGTAGAGGTCGGTGGGGTGGATGTATGAACGTGAGCCAGTGAAACCAGATTTGGAGACGGAACACCTTTGGACGAGTCGCCATTTGCCAAGTCTATTTCGAAATCCGATTTTTCTTCGCAGGAAAGCCCGTCCGCGAAGTGTGGAGCGTCGCCAAATAAGAATGGACCGCCTTTGTATAACTCTGTCGATGGGTCAGAGTCTTCATGGGTGACTTGGGCGCCGAATGAGAAGGGCGAAAAGTGCAAGAGATCGAACTCGAGGAAGGAGGGATCGTCCACACGGTCAAGCTCCGTGGCAGCAGCAGGAGTCTCCAGCGTGCTGATGGATGTACCGCTGCCAGAAGTCGCCGTGTAAAGATCCCGAGACAATGACACGTCGGCGAAATTGTCGTTGATCATGCTCTGGTCCGTTGAAACCTGAAGGGATGCATTGGGGAGAGGGGAGTCCCCCCCATCTGGCTCAGCGGCTCCAGGATTCGGAATGATGTCGTCCAACAGCGAGGCCCGAGGCTTCGAAGGACCGCCGTCAACAACCAGTGATGCGCAGGCAGGCTTGTTAACCACGTCCTCCTTCGTAGCCACAGAAACGTCGGCCGACGCGCCAGATTGAGACGCATCACCGTCCACGTCCATGGCGGCTTGGGAGACCTCCACCGCGGCAGCACATCGGGGTTTACACAACTTGCGCGTGAGCTCGCGTGGGCTCTCGTACGCGCTCGTACGCGAGCAAACGAGACAAAAAAGACCGCGAGACCGCGCGATCACGAGCTATGTCCGTGATGTCCACGCGAGCAACATTTATTTTCTTCCCGCGAGGTACGCAAGCCTAGGGCACCGTGCAGCGCTATAAACACCCGACAGGAAAGTTGTTTGGGAATACAAAGGGTGCCTTTGGGGCTCACCAGGTCGAGGAATGAGAGAAACAAAAATCAAAACTAGGCGGAGACGAGATTCACGCGACATCACAAGATCAAAAGAACGCGCGCAGATTGTGATATTGCTGATGCACATGCACCCGCGGTAGTCAGACATCGGAGCGGAGGAATATCCTCGAACAGCGCGCCAACATCGGTGCCCATTAATTTGTCCGTGACGAGGTCCTGCACCTTTTCAGCCTCCGGGGCGCCAGTGACATCAGATGAGCCGCCGTCAGTTTCGGTGGGCAGGTCCTGAGAAGGAGCGTCCACATCACGCGGCGTCGCAGGCGCATCTCGGGCCGATCGCTCCAATAGAGCCGGCATCGAAATATTGGGAAAAGCCGGCTTTGGCCAGCCGTTTAGTACGGCGGGGGGTTCCGAGAAAGAGAGGCAATCCGTAGCCTTCTCTCCACACGGTGGGGCAGTTATCGCGTTTTCTGCACACTGTTGTTCGACGGGGCCGACGGAGGAGCACGTACGAGAACTGCCCTCTGAACTGCGTCTATCATCGTCTACCGCACCGTCGTCGGTACGGATGTCTGCCAGGGCCGGCGTGAGATTGCTCCCCAGTTCGCTAGAGCCAGCGGTGGATGCTGCGGTGCCGTTGTCGGATGCCCCATCTTGTTCGGAAGTTGGTGCGACTGGTGGAGCAGCGGTGTGGGTCGCACGAGCGGGATCGGATGTTGAAGAACCTGGCAACGGAAAAGGAGGCTCGCTGGTGTCGGCCTGCTGCTCCTGCTGTTCAGCCCCAGACGAAGAACTGATATGCGCCTGCGTTGGAGCTGTAGGGGGGATGATAAACCCCGCTTGAAGGCGTAACAGGTCTTCTGTCAGGGCGGGGCCATGGTTGGCCAGTCTAGGCAACGGTCAGCTCAAGTAGCGTACTTATGTATATTCAGAAATACGCACATATCTAAAGCAGAAAGATCGAGATTGCGAAACGCAATTCCAGAAAGGTTCAAGGCCCGGACGTACTCGGCGGTACTGGCGGCTACGGGGTGAGAAATTCGAGACAAGGCACAGGATAGATCCGCCGGGGTAAGATGCGCTATCTAGTCTAAGATTTAAGTTGATGCAGATAACAAAAATGTCGGGATACCAACGTTTACGGATCGAAGTGGCGGCAGAGGACCGGGAGGTGGTAGCACTTTCGCTGGAGCCGGAGGTTCATAGATGTCGCGATGAAGGAGTCTGGCTCTCACATTGGCTTGTTCCACTGTCTGCGTGATCGTCATCCGAATCGAGGTCCAGGCTTCCTCCAGGAATACGAAAGCGGTCTGCAGGGCCAAGGGAGGACATAGTGGTGGAGACGCAAGGGAAGACCGGGGAGGTCAACTAGGCGCCGCGATAGTCAGAGTATGAATACGTCCAAGACACGCGCATTGTGCATGGTGGCATCCGCAGCCATCGAAGGTGCTGGAGGAGAGCCAAAATCCAGTCCTGAGGTACTGGAGACGTAATAAGGTCGGTACTAGTGTTCGGAATGATGCGGCAAAAGAGTATCCTCAGCGATCGAACGAGCTTCCGGCGACCGACCGCAGTGTCGGTCAAGTCAATGGTCAAGGGTCGGCCCAAGAAGCTTTGACCGGGAACAGCCTGCGGGTAGAGTTGCTGTATGGTCCAACGTTCGTTAGAGAAAAATCGTTGCACACCGCAAGGTGCAAGCAACTTCAATGCAAGCTTGAAAGACCGCGTCGTTACTACGTTTACGGTTTCGTCAGTGGTTGATCCAAGGTTGATCAGCGACGCGTGTGTTTACACGTGATCCCTTCACGCGAAGTGACAGCAGCAACATCACCATACACGCGTGCCGTAAGGAGTACACCGCAAACATATTTAACGTTGACAAAACCGGGGCTTTAAATCTTGTTTGCAAAACGTAAGATTTATTGCAAGGTACTTGCTCTCTAACTCCAGCATCTAACTCCATATACATATCACTGCAGGCTAGATGAAGGCGGCGCCACCTTTTGTACATCAAGCCACTATCTTTCCCTCGCACTTAACACTCCTCCGTAAAGTGAGTGGCGTTCTGGCAGGACGTTGGACAATGAGGCATACTAGTCCATTCAACCTCTTCCGGTCCAGGGTCAGCGGATTTATGCCTCACCGCTTATCACAGTCATAGAAATACAGTTCGAACCCAGTGTTCCGGCAGCAACTCTGTAATCGAAAGCGGTCAGCATTCACTTGCATAGATAAATCATTTATACCCTTTCCGTCACTGAATCACCACATCCATGCTCTTTTCTCCGCATTCAACGCGGATTGAAGCTGATAAAGCCTGCTTCTCGCCGACCGTCATGGGCAAGAGACATCTGAGATTGAAGGTCAAGCGCTGAAGGGCGGGGAACTGCGCCAACCAACCAACGAAAACAGGGTCGGATATCAGATTCAACGGGCGGCGGGAGCAGAGGACGAGCTGCTCGACGGTGCAGCTGCATTTCCACACTTCCCCCTTCTGCAGCGGTAATATGAACCCATGGGAGAGAGTGGGTGCCAGGGAGTGTGGCGAGAGACATCAGGGCGAGATGACAGTCACAAAGGTTTGACGAAGTCTTCCCCTGGATAGTAATCGAAATGCACTCGACGCTGGGTGCCACCGATATAACATCAGGAATATAGGTCGCTGGTGCAGAGAGATTGCGCAGAGCGGAAGGCGAATGAGGCGCATTCAATTCTCTGTGTATCGGCGGCTCCTCGACGGCGGCAATAAAGTCAGGCTCGAACACAAGGCTTTCGAGGTTCAAGTGTCGCAGGGCGAAGGCCATCACATCAACGTGAGCAAGGCGGGAGTTTTTTTGAATAATCAAGCAGGCCAGATGGTCCGCCAGCTGCAACGAAGCGAGCATAGCCTTGTATGCTTCCAACTCCAGGCCAGGAATATGCATAAGATTCAGATGGCGCGACAGTTCCCCCGCGATTGTGACGAGGACAAAATCGCCACGTTGTGCGGGAAGTACTTGGATGCGCATCTTCGCATCGATGCGCATCCAACGCCCGGGATAGAGCGGGCGAACGTCTTCTTCAATGCGGGAATAATCTCCTAGTGGAGGCCCAAAACAGCGGCTGTACCACCCCGAGACCATGGTCCCAATATCGAGAAGGGCGGCAAGAAAGCAGACGCCAGTCAAAGACATATGCGCAAAACACATGATGAGTTTGCGCGGGGTGGAATCCTGGATTACCACGGAGGGCGCCCAGCATATCCGTTGAAGCTCAGAAGCTGGTCGGCGGTTCGCGGCCGCGAGACGCTGATTGAACCATTTTTGATGATTAAAAGGGTGCTGTTCTTTGTCTGAGGAAGGCGCGAAAGGATGTATGCCACAGTCGCAGGGGTTCGCGATATAGAATAGCGGTCGTGGATGAGGATGTCGGAGACAGGGGCCATCACACAAAGAATGTCGATTAGTTTTTTGAGGACATGCACGTATGGATCACGTTTGTCCTGTTTGAAGCATTCCAGCTTCTGGAGAGGTCGGAAAGAGGCTATCATGGGAAGGAGGAAGAATGAGCCTGAAAGAGCGATCGTCCCAGAATCGATGTCGGATGCGGTAATTCCAAATCGTGCTGCCAGTGGGAAGATGGCACTGCGGCGGAACTGCGAGGAGACCTGAGCCAATGCCAAAAGATCTGCTGTGTTAAGAAGGGAGCAGATAGTGTCCAGGAGCTCGTATGGAATTCTGCATGGTGGTTGCTGTTAAGGAGAGGTTTTGTGTGTACTGCACTGCCTCCGGCTACTCGCGATCGATTGATTCAAGGCAGGATTGTAGGCAGGGTTGAAATCCATCGCGAGCCCCTTGAGCTTTGCCCGAAGCGAAATGAAGAAGACCAAAACACAGTGGAAAAACTCGAACGTTTGGCATATCAAATGATATAGCCAAGTTACGGACAGGGAGATACATAGATACGGGAAGGATTCAAGGTAGCTTCGCACTCACACTCTGTCCTGCAAGTCCACCCGCCGGAAGCGCAACTGCGACGGTGCGGCTCTTTTCCGTGCCCCATCCCGCCGGTGCAGTTCCTGTCAACAAGGTAAAGTTGAGTAGGAGCCCAGTGAGCGTCTGCGTCGGATCCGATACGGTCACATCCCAAGTATTCATGCGGAATATCAAGGTTGAGCTGCCGTTAGACTTGACCTGAATCGCCCCAAGGCCGGGCTTGAGCGCGGGAATTGTGAAAGTCGACCCCCCCGCCGTCCAAAACGCGATGAATGCGGTGTTGTGCGCGCGGTCCAGCAGCGCCGAGATAGACCCGTCATTACGCACAACGCTCAGGTTCTCCCCCTCGGCCGCAGCCTTCTGGGCGAAGGATGCCTGCGTGGTCCCGGGGTACATCGCGTACGTGACCGGCGCGGTGATGTCGTTGTGGGCGAGCCACGCGGCGAACACGTCGACGGTGTTCGGTGCAGCTTTGGAGCTTCCGATCGTCTGCCAATCACCCGTCCGTGGACCCAGCTGCAGTGAAAGCGACGTGGCAGGGTTGGACGCGTTGAATGTGTAGCCGGTACCAGAATGCCACAGGGAGCTGACGCCGGAGTAGTTGCCCGTACCTGCGGTGGCCCCGTCGACGAAGACGTCTCCGGTGTGCAGCCGCTGGTCCAATACGGTGTATACAGGCGCGGTGGTAGTGGACACGATTAGCGCGATCATGACGAACATGACATCGTCCTCGAGGAAGAAGTAAGTCTTGCGCCAGGTCATGGCCCGTGTGGCTGGGTTATCGTAGCGCATGGCCGAGATGCCGACCACGCCGTCTGAGACGCCGCCTACATACGGTTGGATTCCTGTCTTCCTTGCGGTGGCGCAGCTAAGAGGTGTTGCACCGTAGTCAACCGTTATCCCAGGGATCAAGTTCCAATCCCATGCGGAGAAGATGTCTTGGTACTGCAGAAATAATCAGTGAGTTACAGATAAACTGTGTGATGTCGAACCTCGTTGCCTGTGGATCAAATGTGAATGATATGTTGGAAAGATATTGTGGCGGCCGTACCGGTCGTGTACGTATAAATAGCGCCGTCCGACAAGTGAAAGCCCAGCATGTTTTGAGAGTTGACACATTCCGTATTCTGGGTTCGTTTTCCGTACATTTTCAACGTGGTTATGTAGTTCTCGGCGCGGTGTACCTGTCAAATTGTTTAGAACCAGTTCTGATTGCTGAAATTTTTGAAGCACCATATAGTCGTTCGCATAGAACATCCGGTTTCCTACGATGGCTCCCGGATTCACAGTTGTGCCATTAGTGGCCAGATCGTTATAGAAATTGGTGATATCGGTCGACTGCCATAGTTGGCCGAGTACTTGAATTTGAGTGAGATTTACCTCGAGAGTCGCAGCGTCGCTTTGGGATTGATGAGGAAGAGATATTCCGGAGAGAGATAGTCATACTTTTTATCGGAAACGGGTTGGGCGAGATTGCGCCCGATCACGGTCTTTCCGTGGGTAAGTTACATTTCGCGGGCGTATACAGGACCCGTACATAATCCCAGTGAAGAACATTTGTGATTGTGTTGCGGAATATCATCCATTGATCCTCGAACCATAAATCAAAACGGCAAGTCTCGTAATGAGGAATGAGGCGAGCTTACAGCAAGCAACAATGAAGTGAAAGCGGCCATCGAAGCGTTCCCTGACTGGAACTGCGTTCCACCGGAGCAAATCTCCAAATTGAACACGTCGTTTGCACTACAGAAATGGAAGGATATCAGTAGGACAAAGACACGAAACCGATTCAACTAACTAGTCTTTGCCATACGCGCTGAATAGCTGTCAGCATGTATATTTTACGTATAGTACGGTGCAGGAAAATACATACCCGTTGTACAACAACCCTGCATGCTGGCCAAACGACCCGTCTGAGCGGATCCCATCGGCTTTGACCGCATCTTGAAATACGAGGTCATCATGAACCGCCGCATATCCGTCCGCAACCAGGGACGTGTTCCCCTGTAAAAGTCCGAGGTCTATCCCAACGGACGCGATGTCAAGCAGGTTCGCGCCTGTGATGGCGGAAACACCGTTGATGCCGGTTTGCAAGGTGTTGTACGCGCGCCCAGTCATTCGCGCGCAGCCGGCGAGCTCAGAGACGCTGAGACTGTCGCCCAAGCTGAGGCAGACTTGGCCGACCCATGTTGGGATGAGGATAACCTACCCTCAAGTCAGTTTCGGATATGTACTATGTAGGTTGGGGCGCACGTTGGAGAACCAGTTTGTGTTCCTACACATTTGATTTAGTCGTGCTCAAAAAACCCGGCAGATGTCTGAATACCATAATCCCGGTGTACCACAAGGGCACGCATCCAACCCACCAGAGTCTATACATGCAGGAGTCGTAAAGTCGTTATCGAACCAGAAAGACATCGCGGCGGAGATGGACGCTCGAAGCGACGCATCACCTGTCCAGTTCGCGGCGTTTTTAAAGCCGCCGTGCCATGCAGAGGCGAACGTATCTGAGCAAATCATCAGGCACTATGTATTTCGCGAAGAGTAGCGCACTTATGCGCATCCAATGCTGTTGTGCGGGCCAACTGCTAGCGCTTCTATCGCAGCCGGCGGCGTAGTTGACATCCGCCCAAGTCGCGTTTGGAAGTAAAGATTGTTGCCTGGAGACGTGGTTACACTGTGTTTTGAAACAGCGCAGCAACCGGCAGGCGACTTACCAAAGCGCAATATTGGCGGCACCTGTGGATGAGCCAATGATATTAGACAGGCGGCGCTGGCGGACCACGTCGAGGTCCGTCTGCGCGACGGTGACTGTGGCGAGCGCGACGACGAGGCAGGCCGCGAGGACGGAAGGGAGCATTCTTGGAAGGAGAGTCGGATTGGAAGAGGAGGGAGGCATATCTGTGTCCTGTAATGAAACCGGGCCCACCATTTTTATACGTACGCCGAGCACATGCAACCGCCTCAATCGCCAAGTCACAGAGCGGTGACAGAACCACGAATCCCAGGCTTCTCTTGATGATCCCTCGGAGATTCTCCGTGTGGACAAACATAGGCGCGTATCTGCAAGATACTAACTACTGGGGGTTCAGCTCAGTTATGATTTTCTCCAGGCAGCAAGGTCGGCCTACGTTGTCGTTAAGCGCGATCGCGCGCGACGCATAGACTCAATTGAACTAAAGCCGCTCTATGCGTCAGCACGTATGATCCGGGATTGAGTTGGCTGCAGTTGGCTATGTAGAGCTGGTCTTGCGGAAGGCGTGGGCATCGTCAGCTTCTTGCTTCCTTCCTCCCTTCCGGATGTGTAAAACTGCGAAATAATTTGTAACTTGAGATGACTGTTGAATATCTCAGGCTTCCGTCCCTCCGCGAAACGCGAGATTTAGTCTGCTCCCGATACGCCAAGCAGCTGTCTTGATACTTGGGCGAGCCTGGCACGCTTCCAGGATAAGGGCAAGTTATGTAGGTGGATAATCAGCCAAAAGCCCGGCAGTTCAGATCATACCTGCCAAGTGAATACAACCGAATACAAGGACTTGTCGTGGACATGAATTCCCAAATCACAACCGAGGGTTGAGCTTTTCCTGCATGTTTTGTAAGCCTTTCTCGACGCAAAGAAGAAGAAGAAAGACCGAAAATCTTGGCATCTGTCTTACCTTACAGGCGGCTGCTGCCAACTATACCATTTTGTTGCGGGACGCTGAGAAGCCCTTGATGAAGTCTTTGAGCGATGTATCCAAGATGTATCATCAGTCTCTGGCGCCGAGGGCCCGGCGCGGCGGTCACGGAATCGTGCATCATTAGGTATTTGGCGCTCCCGAGCGGACCCTTGAGGAATCTCGATGAACTCCGTACTGCTGCTCCATTCTGATCCCTCCGAATATTGGCTGGTGAACAGAAACTCTCCAATGGTCGGGAATTCTCTGCGGTACGAGGTTTCCGTGATGAATATCGGGCCCACAATCCGCACCACCTCGAGTTTGCAGCCAGATTTGTGTCAGAAGAGTCGGCGAGAGATGCCCGGTGAGGGGCGGGAATCCAGGGTAGGCTGGTAAAAAATGCGTGAAGATTTCGGTCACGATCTCGGTCGGCAAAGTCAAGACCGGGTATTTATATGAATCGAGCCGCTCCTGGGCCAGCACCTTTTCAGTTCTTGATCTGGCAAGGGCTTGTTTCAAGGTCGCCATTTGGTTTTGAAGAGCTGCGGCACGATCACGATCGCGTTGGAGCTCAGGGAGCATCGTGGACAGCTGGATCCGACCCAAAGTGGTGTGTCACTCCGATGTCAAAGTAGTAAAAGGACTATCGATGTATGAATGAGGGATGCCACCGGGGAACAGGAAAATCCAACATACATTCGCCTAAGCACGGGGCTGAAGATTAGCGGTGGTTCGCGGCTCTTAAAGTGCAGTGTGGGGGTGGTTAAGTGGTGGTGGTGAGTAGAACAAAGACATGATTCACTGCCACTGATCTTTGAAGGTTCAACCACCGTATTTGGCCGGTTGCCTTCATTCCAGGAATGTCCAGCTTGTGTTCAGCGGCCCATAGATGCAATGCCGGCGGTGTACATTGAGACCTAGCGACGAAGCGATAGGGGCCGGATCGTGCTCAGGAAAATGCCCTGTGGTGCGTGCCTACTTCGAGTTGAGTCTGGAGTTCAGCGCAGTTCAGCATCGAGCGAGCCTATGAAGTCCGTAGCTTGAAGATTGAGGATGACTCTGAAGCCTCTGAGAGCCTGCTGGCAAATGCCGAGAAACCGGCGATGATGTGGCTGTGCTCGCTCGCTAAGTTTTTCTTTGCTCCCGACAAAGTCAAGCCCCACCAACGATTCAGATGGGTTTTCCCTCTCTTGATTCGCACGCTTGGATTTGGACACCAGATACAACATGCTATAGCTAAATGCAAGACTTGGAGGATTCTTGTCTGAGTTTGGTCTGAGTCGAAGTGTTATGGGAAACCGAGGGGCATTGAACTTTTGGTTGACTTTTGGCACACTTTAAAGCAAGACGCAATGGCATGTGAGGTGTTCGTGGAGGGTGGAAGCCGCCCACTGGCACTAAATTATTCTTGGCAGACAAATACCGTCCCATCCCACACACTCCGCATCGGATACCTGCAATGGGTGCGCTCCGTGCCATTCCCATCCGAGCCCACAATCGTCGCCGGCGCCACACCCCCCTCAACCCAATCCACGAGCGCAAGCAAGATGTTATGGTCCGAATCGTTCACGGCGTTCGTGCCGGGCACGATTCCCTGCCCGAATGAGGTGGGGCCGAGTCCGCCGACGCAGTGGCCCATGCCCGGGATGAGAAACAGGCGGTAGAAGGCGTCCATTTCAGGAGACGGGGCTGAAAGGCTGCTAGAGATGAGGTCGTATACGCGCTTGGAGTTGGTGGAGGATATGAGCTGCAGGAAGCTGAGTGGGGAATAATTGCGCGGGCGAGGGAAGGGAAAACGTACGGGATCTCGCCGACCGTGGTAGCTAATGAACTTGCCCCCGCGAGCGCGGAATTGAGACAGGTCCCCATCGAACGTCGCCGCTCCGCCTGGGTTGACTTGATCGACTAATTCAATGTCGTGCAAGCTGAAGTTCGTGAAATCATGCTCCGTCACGTTGAGGACCGTGTATCGCTCCCAGTCCTACAACAGAATCTCCGTTCGACTGTATAACGGCATCATCATCAAGACGTACCGCCGTCAGAGTAGGGAAACTACCGCCAAAGGCAGACGACGCGAATGCATCCGCCTCCGCCCCGGGCGAGTAGCGCGGATACACGAGCTGGCCGTTTAATCCTAAAAGCGGCGAATAGATCTGCTTGACCGCCTCGAGCTGCGCCTGCGTCAAACACCCGGCCGACTGGTTCCCCGTGCACGCGAGCGACTCGGGATTGAAGTCACAGTCATCCGGCTCCGAGATGATCCCATCCTGCACGCCGTCGAGCAAATCACACTGTTTCAAAATCTCCGCCGAAATGAGGGTCCACAACTCGGGCGGAATGAACCTCGCGGACGTCGTTGTGGTGGCGGGTGACTCGGTGCTCGTCGCGCCGATATAATGCGCCAGCATACCTTGCCATCCCGCAAGATGGTTGAAGTCCGTGGCAGGCGCGCCGGTGAGAATGCCATCGAAGTCGGCGGGAAACTTGAGCGCCTCCTGCATGCCCTGTCGCCCGCCCCCGGAGCAGCTGAGGAAGTAGGATTTGGCGGCGGGGGCGCCGTAGTACGCGGCTATGATCTCTTTTCCTATCACAGCCTCGATGTGGGTGGCGCGGAAGGCATAGTCGTTGATGACCTCTGGGTGATTGAGCAGGGGCAGCCCGCTCGAGCCGTCGTGCCCGTTGTCAACACCGACGGTCGCGAAGTTGAGCGAGACTCCGTAGTCGAGGCTGACATAGTCAATACCTGGGACATATCGCGAGTTAGTGGTTGAACGATAGAAGAAATCCCAGACGCACATCCACTCAACCCGCCGTTCCCCAACCCCAGGAATCGCCCATACCATGTATCAGGCAGCCACGCCTCCCCATGCACCGCGGACGTGCTCGTAGTGTTGGTGACAAAGTAGACGCGACACAGCGGTGCGGCGCTGACCAGCGCGGACGACTGGCACGATCCGGCCGTCGACACGTTCGCTGAGGTGTCGAGGCCTAGGTATGCAACATCCAGAATCGTTGTGTTTTCAAGTTGGAGAGTACTTTTGAGAGCGAGACAATTTGTCGATGGGTCTGCCGCGTGCCCAAAAGCAGGGATAAGGATAGTGGCGAGAAGGAGGTGATAGAACATAGTAGCAGGGTTGTATGCTCGCGGTGCATTATATACGGATTCGCCAAAAAAAATGTATTGGGCGCGGTTGGCTGCCGGCCGTTGACGGACCCTAGCTCTGGTCAGCGTTAACAAACAGTACAGCCAAATCTACGCACCACCGGGTCAAAGCGCATACTGACCTCGCGTGGGCCGTTGCGGCCCAAGGAGTCAGAGGGTATTACTTCTGTCAGCAGGTATTACGTTTCCGACGTGGTTGGAGAAAGCCTAGTGTCTGTTGGAACTGCGGACAGTCAGAATTGCAGCAGACTGAGCCGTTACTAGAAGAATGGGAGTGGGACTCGCCCAAATTACGCGAGTCCCATTTTTGATCGCAGACACATCAATCCATCAATATCGGCATTAATCTGCCGCACAGTCTTCAGCTCAGTAGTTACACTGTATATCTGTCACTGGGGGGAACAGTGTTCCTCCCAGACCCCCCTCCTCTAACCTGACGGCACAATAATATTCAAATCAGGCTTTTACATACTTTCTGAACACGTTACGGGCGCCGGCCCGGACGGCTGGGGTTTCCACCCCAGACCCCGACCGCTGGCGCGGGGCCTCGCGCTCGCCACTTGGCCCACTGCGTGGTGCTTACGCTCGCCGCGGGGGCCCACTGCGTGGGGCCCGAATCAATATTTTTGGGACGTGTAGTGGCTATTCCATGCTTATTCTCGCTGTGCGGCACGTCGGCACAGGGCGAAGGAGATCAATGGATCAAATGATCCGACAGCCAATTTTACCCGAGTCCCATTTTTGATGGATGAGTCCCATTATCGCCGAGCTACGCGAGGCTACGCGGGCTTAAGCGACATCATTAATGGGACTCGCGCCATCAAACGAGTCCCACTCCCATTCTTTTCGTCAGTACTCCAGCAGACTCGAGGGTAAGAGAAATCTGACCAGTTCCATGGAGCATAGCCATCTAGTCTCGATTCTCTCTCGCAGCATTCGGGTGCGACACTTCGCATTTCACCCAATCATGCGAAAACAGCCACTCATCCTAGCAGCCCGATTTGGAAAGTGGCGGATCTGAATAATGAATTGGCCAAAACGTTACAGTTGGGTGAAGATGGGGATAGGGCACGTGAGGATTGGGAGACAGCCCGGACCGGGATATAACATTCATATGAGTCGTATTTGAGTCGTATACATTTGTTGGAAGGAATGTGGATTGACTGCTCGCACCAGTGCTAGCTCGTCCAGATGGTACACGTTCAAGTCTTAGCAGATCGGACAAATCCACACTTCCACGACACACGTTCCCTGTCACGGCTCGCAGAATCTGCATCTCAGCACCGACTTCCCATTTGCCTCCACCAAGAGAGATGGGACGAATAAGGGAGAAGGAGAAGCAAGGACCGAACACGTCCGCTCCCAACAGTGACGCAAATCGCTGACACCCCTGCGTCGACGACCCCCTCTCGCCGGCATTGCACCCGCCCCCGCCCGCTCCGTCCACCTGCCGATGCCCACCATGCCGCTTTACCCTTTCGCCCGCAACGCCAGCAATACCGCGCGGCACAAGCACCGTCGCATCGCGAGCACGCCTATCCAGCTCTATCCAGCGCACTCGAAGCAATCGATGAACGCATCCATTCTCCCCGACCTTTGACTGTGCAACCCCAACGCCAGTCGAAGCCAAGAGGAGGGTGCCGGTGCGGGGACCACATTGGAGGACACTTCACACGCGCGGTGTTAGCAGCTCACAACACCCGTCGAAAGCCGGGAGAAGGGCCGCGCGCGGGGACGGGGGCGGGGACGGGGACGGGGGCGGGGACAAAATGGGGAGGCGAAGAGGGGACGAGACGACAACAACGACATGCGCGTGCGCTGAAACGCGTCCTCGCCCTGAACCGTGCACGCAGATCCACCGCCGCAGCCGCGCCGGGGACTGTACCCCGTCCTCCACCCGCGCCGTACAAAACAACGGAAGAACAATGGCGGATGCCCGCTCGTCCCCGAACGCTTGCTTCCCCGAGCTGGGCGTTCGGCCGCCAGATTGTGTGCGCCGCGCAACTCCAACGTCCTCCGCGTCGCCTCGCATGCACCCGCGCCAGGACAAGCTCGGCAGGCATGTGACTCGGAACAAGGGAAATGCAGGCGAGCGATGGGGAGGAAGTTGGGGGACGAGTGAAGGAGAAGGAGAGAGCTGGGAAGGAGAAGGGGACGAGGGGGAGAAAATGAGTGAAGGGAAAGGAGAGGGGGGGGGGGAATGAGTACATGAGTGAAGGGAAGGAAATCAGACGCAGTCCTCGTCTTTTCCGATTGCGCTCCCCACGCACGGTATGCGGCTCGTACCCACGTATGATGCTACGGCCACATCCGCCGCGGCAGAGCGACACGTCAAATATCACCGCGGGTACCCCATGCCCCCGTTGCAAGTGACAATAGCAGTACATCGCATACGCGTACGCTGACGACGAGACCGACACCGACGACATGCGCGTCGGCACCTCAATACACCGTCCGCGCAGATGCCGTCTTGTCATCGGCCCGGGTCTGCTTCCAGCTGGTTAGCCAGAGAAGCGCGGTCGGAGAGGCGAGAGGCGAGAGAAGACTCCGAAAGAGCATGCACTGAAAAAGAAAACGAGAAACGACGTGCCCTCCGCTTTGCAGCCCATCCGCAGGTCCAGCAGCTCGCGCTCGACACAGGGACACAGGCGTGCCCCACATCCCCACAAACATCGGTGGCGCTGTCCGCGCAGCGCCCAGAAAGCGTAATATATGCCCCTGCCTAAGTCGATGACGGATACGACCCCAAGTACAGGTGCATGCGCCGTGCCCGCTTCGCTGTCCCGATTGTGCACGGGAGCCCTAGGCCGGAACGACAGTCCTGGGCCTAGCAAGTCGTTGTCATAGCATGGGAGACGCAAGGGAGAAAGCAGAGTAACGCACCCCGCTTTTCCCTGAATGGGCTCAATGAGCAAGGCTGTGACTTTCTCCCTTTCTCCCTATTGGGCTCTTTGTGCGACACACTGCGCCAGGCTCCCCTCTCCAGCTCATAGGCACTGTGATTCTCTTGATTCTTGAGTGTGGCAAATGCTGAATCTCATTTAAATTTGTTACTCGATGCAATGTGTCCCCAAAGACGGCAATAGAAGGAGAAGGGTATGCTGGCGTAGATGAGAGACGAGGAGGACGCAGGGAAACAGCGAAGGGAGGATTTGATGCGCCAACACGCTGTCACGTGCGGTCTTTGCCGTAATCCCGTCCTTAGTAAGTATTAGTACTGTAGTATTTCAACAAAGCCCGGTACGTGGTCTATCTACTAAGATTACCGGTGTGCTCTGACATGCCGTCCAGCTCCGTCGACATCGCCGTTTGCAAGGCGGCCCGCCACCCGTGCAGCGAGACTCAAAGCACGGTGCTCGGCGCTCTGCGTCCGCCCGATCCGTTACTGCACAAGCACAGCAACGTGTCGCTATATTGCTGCACGCACCGCCGCGCGAGTATATACAAGATTAGTGCGAGTGAAAGTCGGCTAATTTAAGCGAGTCGCACTACTCGTGACCTTTGATCGGCTTGCCATCAGGTCCCATCAATCAATCATTTCCGGCATCGCATTGCCGATTCATCGTATTTTGGGTGATTATGGTGTTGGAGAGGTAGGTTTACTGCAGGTGTGAACGGTGTTCCCCCCAGACCCCCCTCCTTTGGCCTGACGGCACATTGAATTATTTAAATCAGGCTTTAAAAGATTTTTGAACACGTTACGGGCACCGGCCCGGACGGCTGGGGCAGACCCCGACCGCTGGCGCGGGGCCTCGCGCTCGCCGCTAGGCCCACTACTGCGTGGTGCTAGCGCTCGCCGCTAGGCCCACTGCATGGTGCTTCGCTCGCCGCGGGGCCCACTGCGTGGTGCCGTGCAGAGCCGGGTTTGATCTAGTGATCGCCCGACTCGCACTTTTGCTGTCGAGTCGCACTGCTCGTGACGCCAAACGCGCTAAGCGGCGTTAGCCGAGAAATAAGCGACTCGCACTCGCAGCGAGTCGCACTAATCTGGTCATTCCTCCCGCCACGCCGGATGGCATGCAACTCTGCGCGCAGTGTCGTCCTCCCGCTCTTCCAAATCACTAAATATCATCTTCCACCACGCCGCCCCCGGAACTATTAGCAGCCGATGCTTGCGCAATTTCAATCCGACCCAGCTGCTGTTTGCGCTGCGCACGTCAGCGGGGATGTGCTACTCCAACCGGGCCTGCTGCTCGATGCACCCCGACCCCGCACTGTTGAAGGTACGTCACCTTCGCCTCCTTTCATGCCCTTGTTGTTCCTTATCCCAGTCTCTCCAGGAACACGCTTTGCAGGCTAAGCTTTATCCGCGTCCGCCTCTCCGGGTGTGGGCTTCGGTGGCTACGATGGGCCCACGCCCTTGACACCGTGGCCTGCTTCCCCTTCGACGTGCCCGGGCTTTTCCTTGGCCAGACGAGCGACGACGACATCGAGATCGGTGTGACCGTGCGTACTCTGCCAACTCCGCATTCAGGCTTCATCGACATCAACCGTGTGACATAGACCTACCCTTGCGCTGCCTCCCGCATTTCCGCTTCCCCGCTGAGGTGCAAGCTCGTCGTGCGCACTCTGTGCATCCCCGCCGTCTTCGAAGTTGCACGCCCGAGTAGCTAGTCAAGGAAATTTGCAGCCTGCTCCTCGCGGATCCAGGACAGCTCTGACCGGGTGCTTAACGTGTCGCACCGCTCGAGGAAGATGGCTCTAAGAACTAGAAACAAGGACCTTATTATCGTGTATGCATATAGTATTGCTACTCTGAACGAACTCTTTCTTTCTCTAACGTGCAGGACTTTGTCTCGAGGCGCTATCCAGCACAGCACAAATTCTACTCGCCCGATCCCGCGTCCAGTGCTCCGTGCTCGCGAAGCAGCTCAACGATCTTGTTGTAGCCTCCCAAGGACGCGGCCCTTAACGCGCTACCATATCCCCCGCTCGCTGTGTTCACGTCGGCGCCCTTCTCGATGAGAAGGCGGACGGTGTTCATACCGCCGCGCACCGCCGCGCACCGCTGCGGCTTGCAGCGCGCTGCCGTATTTCCCGCCCGTCGCATTCACATCAGCACCATGCGCCAGGAGTAAGCGGACTATCTCCGTGTGGTCTCCATAAGCCGAAGCCGCACATTGCAGTGCACTACCGTCTTCCCCGCCCGCTGCACTCACGTCGGCGCCGCGCTCAAGGAGGAGGCGGACAACACCCACGTGGCCCCGGTTCGCTGCGCCTTGCAACGCGCTGCCGTAGTCTGCGCTCATTGCGTTCACGTCGGCGCCCTTCTCAAGGAGGATGCGGACAATGTCCACATTACCCCTGTCCGCCGCGGTTTGCAGCGCGGTGTCAAGTGTATTTTCGGTAATACGCGTGGTCCACTGGGAGTGACTTTATCCGAGTGTTTCACGCACGGCGGAGGAGGAGGGCGGAGATTGATTTTATCCTTAGAATACAGAAAGTAGCCAAGGACGGAGGCGGGCGATGAATGAGGGCAGCAGAGGAATTTTATCTAGTTTCACAAGAATCTCCCAAGGTGGCTGAGAGCGAAGCGAAGCACCAGATAAGGTCAGGGGCAGGCAGTAAAATAAAGTAGACCGTAAATATGATATACGGGCCACTCAGGTAATAAATCACTGGTCGCGTAAATATTCAGTCAGAACAAAACTCTCGTCCAGGATCGAGGATCAAGGATTGGGTGGTGAGAATGGTGTTTTGTTTTATGAAAGAATATAAAGGCTAAAGCAAATTTATACGGGAGTTTGCAAACACGTAAAACCAATTTACGAGCTAGCACGGAGTTATACGGTAGGTAAAAGCACGTGAAACCAATTCACGGACTTTAGACGGCGGCGGCGGACGGTTACGGTTACGGCGGAGGAACAAACAAGCACACAGAGCAAGGTCAGGTCGCAAGTCAGTTCACGGTGAGCACACGAGTATTTCACTATACAAGTAGGCTTAAAACGGTGGCAGATCACTAGAAATCGGTCCTAGAGAGCTGCAGCGGTCACGGGTTGAACGGTTGGGGGTTGACAGAAAAGTAGATTTTGGGTGCCTAAAATGGGACATTCGGTCGCTCTATATATACTGTTCTGAGGTGGCTGTGCTAAAGCTGTGGAGTGACGTTACCAGTGGTCACGTCATAACACATAAATACGCGAAACGACATGTAGATACGTCAGACAACATTAGACTGTTTTCGTAAGTTGACCCTTATTTGTGATGGCTAGACTCCATCAGTGATTCCATCATTTATACCATCATTTCATGATGATGGATTTCCCAGCCTCCAATTGGCGTTGGCTCCAAACACTTTGGAGTCATGACATCCGCGGGGAACGAACAAATGAACTGTCCTCAGTTCCATAAATTGCCAATTGGATGGCGTTGCGAAATCCTTTATCAAGAAATTATGTACTTCCCCAGTTCCTTCATTCGTACGTCTTTGGTGTGTTCTGCTCGACCCATTGAAAAATCTGCCCATCAGCAAAACGAGGAGGCATAGTGTTGGTAGGGGTGGGCATGAGTACCCATCCATCTTCCGTCATTTCAGGGGATGGAGAGCGAGAACCTGAAGGGGGTGCAAGATGATGCCTCCACCAATCTTCTTCGTCTATCTGCACCTGGTCAGTAGGAACAATCTCTGCTTGAGTGCAGAATTCTCGTTCGTAGACCTTGGTAACGCGTGGCCCTGGATCGGTGATATCGGCAAATGGGGAAGGAATAGCCAGCCTGGTCATGACCAGATCATAACGCTCCTTGATCTGCACCACCGTGTAATCTCCAATATCGAACAGCTTGGCCTCCACTTTCCAGCGTCCAGCCAGTCCTTGGGTAACGCGTAACACGTCACCCAGCTTTATCTTCTGGCTCAGCGTACTGGTTACAGTGAATAAGAGATCTCTCTCGTTGGCGAGACGGGGGTCGATGCGAACAGTGATAGGGGGGTTCTTATAGTCCTCCTCATAGTCATCTGACTTGCGGAGTAATCCAGCAGGAATGGTATGATAGGGGCTGATGTAGCGATAGATGGGAGAGGGAGGGGGCGAGGCTCTTTTTGGAACAAAGGGTAGGAATTCTTGGCGCAGAGGGCTAGAATTGTCGGGGGATGGTTTAGCCGGGGGTGGAAAGGAAAGCTCGGGGGTGGAGTCTCTGAGGGATAGGGAGGGTGTCATCGTGGTTTTTCGCCAGCGAGGGGCTTCAGTCACGTGTCATAGTAGTTGTAGTCATGTATTTAGCCGAGTCATGAGAATATCCCCTTTGGGGAATTTGTACATCGGCACCGAGTCATAGCTACTGTACAGGCGGGTGCAGGTTTTGTTGGGTGTATAGCGGGGCTTCAGGGCGAGAAGGGGGCGGAGGTAGGCCCCAGCATGAGAAAGGAAGCATGATGATGGCGGTGAGACGATGCTGCGGCTGTTTTACCGCTATGAGGATGTGCTTCCCTTCTTCTCGAATACTCTCCTCGACCAGCCAGTATCCCTTGAGCTCTCCGTACAGCTTTATGGTGTCTGTGGAGTTTATTTTGCGCCCATAGGACTTTAGAACTGAGTAGTATCGGGAGTGTACCAGCCTAGCCGAGGCGATAAGGAAGCTGGGCGTGTCTTCTGGCTGCTCGGTGTCAGGTCGGAATACCTGTCTAGTGTTCATGTCGATAGTAATGGTTGGGTACCGCGGCTTATAGGCCGATATGTACCGATATTCTGATCCCCCACGTGGATCAGATGGAGCAGGGCGATCATACATCACTGGAAGTGGTGAAAGGGGTCTGTGATTTACGAAGTTGATCACATCCATCTCTTTGGGCCGGACAGGGGCTAGCGCGGCTGCTCCCGCGTGCGCAGGTGCTGGCCGTGCTGGTTGAATAGGAATGTATTTGGGGATGGTAGGCGGGCCTGCGACTGGAGCAGGGTACTTTTTCACCTGGATAGGTGGAAAGCGCAAGTTCCCGAAATCGGGATGAGCGTAAGGATGAGATGGCGAGAGCGTCGAAGAATGTCCAGGCCACCGGGATGTGTCATTGCCTGGCTTCTCCATGAGTTTTTCGATAGTGGTAAGTGGGCGTCGTACGTTCTTGATTCACGGGATATCATATGACTTTGTCAGTGGCGGTTCTTCTTTATGCGGATAAGTCATCATCCGAAGCACTAGAATCCTCTGAGTCGCTCGCGGAGAAATTTGTAGATTCTTCTTCAGGTTCTGGACCCATCCAGCCGGTTTGCATGAACCAGTGATTCCTGGTGATGTAAGGAAGCAGGCGAAAGGCGGCCACTGAATTTCCCTTGAACATGGCTCCGTCTAATTCCTTCAGGATGTAAGCACCTCCTCTGTTCTTCCTGTGAACTTCGTACGGGCCTAGATACCGATCTTCCGTCTTCTTCTCGGTGCCTACTATCATGTCCAGTCTGACATTGCGCATCAGCACTAATTTGCCTGTCTTGTAGTCTCGTTTCTGCAACTTATGCTTGAAGCGCTTCTCAAATTGAAGTTTGGACTTGAATCGAGACTGCTTCAGGGCTTCGGCTGCCTGGGCTATGTCCTGAGGGTGTTTGCGTAGCTGGCGAACTCGTAAGGCCAGCAATTCACTGGTGCTCATTCCTGAGTAAAACCCTTCAACGAGAAAAGTGGATTCTGCCAAATCGAAGGGCAGAATCGGCAGGGTCCCGTGAAGAAGTTGAAAGGGCGAGTATCCAGTGACACTACTGACTGTTATGCGGTCAGCGAATACTGCGGCCTGCAGCATGTCTGGCCATTTCTTCATGTTCCCATTGCAGGCTTTTACAATGGCTTCGCGCAGCGTGAAATGGCCTCGTTCTACCACACCGTTTCCATGCTTGTTGTAAGGCCGTATACTTATTCTGGGAATGCGTAATCGTTCCATGAGAATTTCAAAAGCGGCTTGAACTTCAGAGCCATTATCAGTGGTAACCTGGATTGGACATCCATACCGACAGTACAGGTATGTCCAAAAGAATTCTGACATGGCCTGAGCGGACTGGGATCTCAAGGCTTTGGCTTCGCAGAATCCGCTGAGATCATCCCGGGCAGCCACGATCAGGCTATAGTGGCCGGACAAAGGCATGTGCATGACATCAATGTAGATTTTTCCAAAGATCGTAGTTGGTGTGGAGATGGTGGGCGGGATTTCCATTTTCTTGGTACTTCGAACCTGGCATTGTGGACAAGAAGCAACATGGTGGTTGACGTCTGTTCGCAGATAAGGCCAAAAGAATCGTATCCGCAAATTCTTCCACATAGCCGTTCGTCCTTTATGCCCAAGATTTTCGTGGGCTTGAATGAGTATGGACAGCCGTGACGTGGGTTCAAATATGACCAATAATGGGGGCCCAATGCGGCTGCGTTTCCATAGTCGGTCTTCTCGTTCGAAGAATTCCGAGGCTTTAGCAATGAATCGGCGCTGTTTTTGTGCGGTACCTAGGTTGGGCATTTCTAGGGTACGTAGGAACTGCTGGATCTGAATGAGTTGATGCTCTTGTCCCATTCGTCCTAGAAGGCAGAACGGGGCGGCGGAGGGGTGATAGATACGGCGAGTATCATAAGCTTGGTTAGTATGCTGGAAATATTTCGGAAATTTCCAAACTTCTCTAAAGTCGTTTTTGAGAGGGCTTGCCGGAATTACGGCATGATCGGATGCAATAGTGATTACGGCATGTCCGGATGCAATAGTGTTTTTATCCCCATGAGGAAGTTCTCCTTTTGGGGATAATGTTTCATCGGCACCTATAGTCGACTTGTCGACTTGTCGAAATGTTATTTTGGGGAGATGATAATATTTGGCTCGCTTAAGTTCCAAAATTTGATCGGAACTTAACCCTAGGATTGATGCGGTTTTAAGTGAGGTGCCATGCAATAAGGCTATCCTGTCCAGCCAGCTGTCGTCGTCGTCCTCCGCGTGCTCGCCATCTGCCAGTTTTCGTCGAGAAAGAGCATCAGGCCCTTGAAAACGAGTAGCGGGTACATGAATGAGTTCGAAGTGAAACATCAGGATCCCTTGGATCCACCTGTTCACAGCGGCGTCAGGTTGAAGGTCCGGGTTGTTTAGGAAACCTTTGATAAACTGAGCGTCCACTTCCACTTGGAAGTTGCGGACTCCAATGATGTATAGTCGCCAGGCGCGAAGGGCACGATAAAGTCCAAACAGCTCCAGCTTTGGCTGGGAGTAGCGTGACTCTCGCTCGCTCATGGGTACCGACCCATAACGTGCTGGTCGCCGCGCCCCAGTTTCATCATTTTGCGCCAGGATCATTCCAGTGGCGTCACGAGAGGAGTCGACAGACAGAATTACTGGATTCTCGGATTCATAGTTAATGGGCTTCAGAGCAGGAGCACTTACTACCAGTTGCTTGATGAAAGCGAAAGCTTCCTGGCGTCTGAAGTCCCATTCAAAGTCCACACTCTTGCGGTAGAGTTCGGTGAGTGGTCGAATAATTCCTGAATAATTTTTGATCCAAATGCGAACAGTTCCACAAAGGCCTAAGAACCGTCGCACCTCTTGTGGAGTCGTCAGAGCAGGCCAATCCAAAATGGCAGAGACCTTCTTCTCGTCAGGGACGCGTCCCAAGGGTGTGCATTTCTGGCCCACAATCATAACTTCAGGACGGCCTATCTGGGTTTTTGTTCCAGAAAATGTCGCACCCGCACAATGAGCTCGATGCATAATACGGTGGACATCCTGAGCATGTTCCCAAATGAATCGTCGAATCTGAACATTTTCAGGGATAGTTTCGGGCTTTCCATCGGCGTCTAAGTACTGAGTTGCGGGCCCTTTGATGGGTAGGTCATCAATAAAGACATTGGCGATATGTGGAATTTCATCATGCATGATGAAGACCATGCATTGCTGAAATTCCGCTGGTGAATTCGTAAAGCCTGTGGGCATAGAAGTGATGCGGAGCAGCCCTAGCGGTGTCATGAATGCGGTCATGTCTCTGCTTTCTGGTTCCATCCTTCGCGCGTCGAAACCCCAGTACAAATCAAATACTGTGTAACACTGGCGACCTGCGAAGCCTTCCACAAAATCATCCAGAATGGGGACCATGCCTGCGTCACGGATAGTAACTTTGTTGAGGGGCTGAAGATCGTGGACAATCCTCAGTTTCCCATTTTTCTTCATGACGCAGAACCAGCGCGAGCGGTAAGAGGATTGGCAAGGTTCATAAACACCTGCGTCCATTTTTAATTTCAAGACTTCAATCACCTTGGTGAGGATCCCAGGAGGTATGGGAATATTCTTGTACTCCCATGGAGTATGCGGGACTGTCGAAATCTTGTAAGGTGAAAAATATGAATCCTTGAAGGTGCCGCGTTCAATGTCTTCAAACGCCAGTGCTTCTTCATTTTCAACCATTATGTGCGCAAATAATTTCTCTTCTTCCTTGGTGAGATATCCATCAGGGTTAATATCCAAAGTTTTCATCCGTTCTTCAGTAATCCGGGCGGTAGGTACGAAGTCAGGAGGATGAGTGGGAAGTGGTTTAAGAGTTATCAGGGGGTCTTCAGGGATAGCTCGTTTAATCTCGTAATCGGGCGAGAAGGTAGTCGATACTGGTTTGATTTTCTTATCCACTCGCTTGTACATAGTGAATGCTTGTTGAGTTTCGCCCGATTTGGATTCTAAGTCCACCGGGTAGAATAGGAAATCATCATCGGCTTCTAGGAATTTTTGATCCGAAGGTCTAATGATCGCCGTTTTCACCCGAGACTTGAAAGTCCTCAGTGCGAAGTCCTTGGTGTCGTTGGTAACAAAAGAGAAACACCAAAGTTCATTCTGAACTTGACAGGTTTTCGCGTTTCTCCAAGGGTACCAGAAACCAAGTAGGATTCGGTAAAGTATGAGTACAAATATACAGGTTATGCAAATCATAGGTAAGAGTAGCCATGCGTTGTAGATACTGAAATACAGGTGACGTTCAAGAAAATGTTCAGGGCGGGGAAAGGGGTTGGTAGCGGAAACACGCGGGAGCCAGATGGTCATGTACACGACGAGGAGTCCATTGGTGACAAAAGAGAATGACGAGAAGAGTAGTACATCAGCGTGAAGAGAAGCCAAATAATACGTAGCAGATAGTTCAAACAAGCCAGAGCGACGAGATGGAAACAAGAAACGCGAAACCGCGGAGGGGGTATGTAGAGAGGTCCGTGTCGTTGGCGTGAGTAGGTGGGAGTCGTAATAATACATAGAAGCACAGTAATCAATCTGGAAAGGGAATGAGCGGGGTTATCCGCGGGGAACGAACGAGAAAAAGACTCACGTTCCCCATATCTACACTGCTTGTGCCTGGATCCAGCTCTGGGCGAAACGCCCAATTTCCCCGTCCTTGCCCTGCAGAAAGGATTGAGTACACGAAATCGGGCGTTCGGGAAGGGACGGTCGTTCAGGAAAAAAGGTAGAAGTGGTAGGGGGAGAATTCGGAAAAAGGGGAGTGGAGCGGCGTTGCACCTTGGTCAATCCATGTGGACCGCGTATCGAGTCGTTAGGCGTCAATAAACCGCTGTGCAAGAAGTGATTGATGATTGCTGGTCGACGGAAATGATAAGCCAGGACCGCCTGAATGGCATCAACCAGCTCGGTCTGATTATGCTTCTCAAACAAGTAGAGAAGCATGCGCAGTTGCGCATACTCCTGCGGGAACAAGTAGGGCGGGGGAAGATGCGTGAGTTGGTGAAGATCAGTGATGGTGTATTCCCAGCCGCGAGCCAGAGTCTCTTCGTCCGAATGGTGTGTGAAATTCAGCATCAGGGTGCGGAGATCGGTGGCGCAGGCGATTTCCTCCGGACACATAGCAACCAAGGCAGCCAGCGCTACCCGGTAGGCCGAGTCTTGTAGCCATACCTCCGCGCTAAGTTCCCGTACACGGTACCCGTCAGTCGAGACTGGGAGGTGCGCGTCATCACGGACACGGAGGGTGCCGTCCGCGAAGACTAGGGTCATGCAGTCAAGGGCGGTGTCGATCCTCTGCTCCTGTGAAGCGTCAGATGAGGGAGACATTTTTCCCACCGGAGGAGAACATACGCGCTCTAAGATCCGGGTTTGCCCTTCAATGGTGTCCGCAGGGTGGTTAATTTCGTCGAGCAGATCTATATCGACCATCCCTTGCGTGCGCATCGACTCCAAGTCAAGGAGATGGCCAGAGCGAGCAAAAATTGCCAACATGTGCAGTAGCGGGATTATCATATCCTGGTTTTTGAGGGCGTAGCGGTCGCGGATGACCTGGGATCGGTGCTGCGAGACCCCGAGCATGCTCACCCAGACTAGCGCAGGCTGGTTCTGTGCGCGCGCCGGGTCGTGGAAATGCCGAGTCATGTACTCGATTTGATGATGGATGCGCTCCCTACTAATGATTAGAAACGATGTGGTCTTCGGGAGGGGCCTGCCACGGTCATTTAGTAAAGCCGGCGACGGTGGTGGGGTGACGCACAAAATGGGACGGTCTACAATATCATCCGAATCGTCACTAATATCGCTCAAGGCTGGTATGGAATCCGTCTCCAAGTCCGAATCGTTGCGAAGTAATTCGGCAAGATCGAGCTCGGCGGGATCGAGCACGGCCTGATTCGAGCCGGGCTCCGATGAACTACTCAGAAGGTCGAGTAGGTCGAACTCCGGCTGCGTAGACCGACAATCTTGGCGACTCAAATCCTCGTCACTGTTCGAGGAAGGGTTTGGGGCGTGGACGGAGGCCAGGGGGTGCGAAGTAAACGGCGAGCCAAGGAATGAGAAGGACGGAACGTGAGTATCCAAGGGGTTCGAGTTGTCGGTGTTGTTCAACGGCGAGCGAGGTGCAAAAGAAGACGCCAGAGGGTTCAGGGTGAAGGGAGAAGTGGGGAAGTTCGGTACCCCATCAAGTTCCGGCGAAAGGGGAGAGAGCGATCCCGAACGAGTAGGAAAGTGGACGTCCTGTGAGTAGATATCGGAGGATCCAGATGGGCTTGAAGAGAAATAATCGCGTGTGATGAGGCCACGGTTGGCAGGTTTCGACGTGAGAACCGGGGCTGCGGAGTACACCGCCTCACGTTCCTGATTGCCCAGATTAGATAGGGCGGCTTTCGGAAGCGAAGCACCGCTTACCGGGTCTTCTTGAACTTCCACATATTCCTCCTCGTTTTCTCTTTCCGCCTCTTCACCAACATTGAACACTGGGTGTTCACCTGGTTCGGTTCTTGGGTGCGGGCCCGGCTTGTCCGCGTTCTCTGAAGTCGTCGGGACGGCTTCTTTACGACACACCTCCTCGTCGACGGGGGCTGCTCGTCTTTTGTCCTGGTCATTTTCTGGGGGTTCCAACGTCAATCCGCACACGTACCTTGGCAACCCGTCAATATCTACTTCCGTGGACCGCAAGAACCGCTTGGCTTCGAATTGAAGTCGTTCCAAACGCGCGTTACCAACGGGTTTCCACTCCTGTGGATTCTCAATCATTATTTCCTCGTCTGGGAAACCCATCCGTACCTTCGCGTCGTTTCGCTCGACATCTGTCATCACCGCATCCTTCAAGGCTTCCTCCAGCGATGCTTCGGGAGCCTTCGCGACGATGGCTGGTTTTTGGAAGTAGAGAGCGCGCGGTGGGTACGGAGTATCGGGACGCTTCCCGTCCGATGTTCCTGAGGTGGGTAGCTGCAGGACCGTGTGCCCCGTTTGCTGATCTATTCCCAGATCCATCGCGCCCGGGAGCTCGGGGTCGGGTGTAGAACCCGCTGGATACGTTACGAACCAGTCGCGCGGTTGGAGAGGTGAGTTCTCGGGTCGAACAGGAACGACGTCGGGGACTGCAGGGTTTTTGGAGAAGGAGAAATTGATGTTGACGGGGCGCGGGTCCATGGTGGAGGATGTAGCGGTCGGCTTGGAGGAGAACGTGTGGGCTAACGGTGCGCTGGCCCAAGGTCGAATCTGGCGGTCGATGTCAAGCTGATGTTTACCAGGTCGGCGCTGCTTGCCCACTTCAGCGTGCACGGCCGCGCTGTAGTCGGGCAACTCCCTTCCAACCTGCTGAACGGATGGGAATGGAACTTCCAATTCCCATGCGGCATCAGTGAAGGGGGCGGCGTAAAAATGGGCGATGGCGTGTCCATGGCGCATCCCCGGCTTACCAGTAGCGGGGTTGTGTATCAACATGCGGGAATTGAGGAAGATTGCGTGGTGGACTTCCTGGCCGTTCGGGCGGGTCTCTACTCCGGTGTAGAGGGTTTGAGGGCTGACGATAGAGCCTGGACGGACAATGGGTTCACGACCGCTTCGGTGAGCAATCCACTGTGAGTTAGTGGCGGCTCTGACTCGGTTATGGGCAGTACCTGAATGAGGCTGCACGTCGACTCTCCCGAAGTAGTGGGAGCGGGTTCGGCTCAGTACGTCGCTCGCGACGGGCGCAAGCGGTGAGGACGGTTGGCGGGAGTGTCGTCCTTCAGCCGTCCTGTTTCGAAAGGTCAGCGAAGAGGGGGACGGGGGGAAAGGATGGCGGTTGCGAGAAGAAGAGGGCATACGAGGGTTTATTAGGTGGGTGAAGTTTCCAGGCGGATTCAGAAGCGGGAGTTTTTGGCTTTCGAGTAAGTCGCCACGGATTCTTTTATACCTTTCCGTAGTACTTATGCCGAGCCATTCCCATTCTAGGTACCCTTTGCCGAATTTTTCTTGCGTCCATTCCTGGCCACTTTCATTCCTCATTATGGTTAGCACGAATACCACTCCCATAACAAGGAGTGCCCAGGTGAGTTTCCTATTTCGTCCTTCCAAACTCGTGTTTTGATGCTGCGATCTAGATCTCGTTAGATCTAGTTTCTTCGACAGGGCATGACTAGCTTTTTCTTCCTCCACCGGTACGGAATTATCGGTGGAGAAGGCTATTAGGTGGCTCACTGGACTTGGCAAGTCCCCCAGCAACATCTCGGGCGCCAATTGGTACGGGATAGCCAGCAGCTCATACCGGGGTTGGCGTGTTTCACGGTCCTTGAAAACGAGGTAAGTCCCTTCGTCCCGTTCGTCTATGCTTACCATGTTCCCGCGTTGCCAGGGTCGTCCGAGCAGGAGCTCAAAGGGAGCTTGTTGGGACATCCAAAGGTCCGTAGTCGTCAATACGCCTCCACAATTGAAGTCTACCTTCTCAATGTAGCCTTGTAATTGTCCTCGGCCTCCGTTTGCGTCGCTCATATTGGTGGTGCGTGACATGTCCACAGGGCGCCCAATTTTCAACGCAGCCACGTCAGCTCGGACAACATCAAGCTGGGATCCTGTGTCGACGATGGCCGACATGATTCGGCCATTTACTTCCACATCGATTTTTATTAGGACTCCTTCCTGACGGGGCCAACTCCATTGCGCCACGAATGGGCTTTCGTTTCCTTTGCCTAGCAAGACCGCTTTTACATTCTTCAAACGAATGGCATCCAGGATTCCCGTCCGGATTTCCTTAGAGGCTACAAAGACCTCGCGTACCGTTATTGGTAGGGTTAGATCGAGTATTCTTTCAATTATGCTTGGAATTTGAACACTTTCCTGAATTCCGGACTGTCTTCCTAAGGTTTTCACTTCAATAGGTAATTTTTGCTCTTCTTTAGCGTGTCGCTTGTCCGTTGTTGTCGCCTTGGCGGCCTTCTTTAAACCTTCATCCACCTCCATTTCAGATGGGTGGTGGTCGGTTCTTGGGAGGCGGGCATCTACGGGTGTTAGTTCAGGTAACATGTCCCGAACTTTCTGGGCGGGAGATTCTGCTGATCTGTTTTTCGCGGCTTCTTTCGGCGACGATGACCTTGCGACCGCTTTCGGCGGGGTCTTCTGGTCCCGTTTTGGCATCATTACCCCATCAAACGTTTCTTTCCTTGTTGCTCGGGTGCTCGGGATAGTACGCTCCGCGGCGTGAACTCCGTGTTCGGCACAACTCGGGCATGATCGGCCATCAGCCGAGTCTAGGCCTTCGGGGAAGTCGGCTACATCCGGCACTGTTAAATAAATCTCGCCTATGCCATCAGGTGAGTCGTCATCACTCTGCGTGATGTACCAGAAGGCGTCGCGCTCGGCAATTTCAAGTGCGTCATCTGTTCCTTGTTCTTCTTCTTCTTCATCCGCAATCAAATATCCCTCCTCAGTATAGGTTTCTTGAGCGTTAAGTTCGGGTGGCAGTAATTCAGTTGGTGAGTGAACATTACACGTGGGGCTGCAAGTCGTTTTGCGGCCTGTACCAGGCTTTCCCCTTGCTGCCTCCTTATGAAGGTTCCATCCTTCATTCGAAGTCGACGTGTTTCTTCATCTGTACTAATAACGTTCTTAGTTATTAGTTCTTTTATTTCTGGACACTCGCCAATGTGATGGCCCTCATTTCCACATCCATAGCACCCTAATGGAATGTTGTTGGGATAAGTGGTAGGCCCCACAGTGTTGCTTCCAGTTGCGGTTCCTGAGTTTGTTGCTTTAGGTGGAACTCCTTTATTGAATCCTGATGAAGAGTTATTCCAGGTGGGCTGAGGCATGCGCGGGGGTTGCACACACTTGGCCGCAATTCCTGTACTATCCAGAGTTAACACTTTATAGTATACTGGCGGGTATTCGGGATCCGTAATTGACATTTTATTCAGTTGTCGAATTAAGGAGGTTACTTCTTCGGCAGTTCCAGTAGGTCTGCAGAGTTCTGGACTTGTTGGATCCAGGGGTGGCAGAGGTAGATTTCTTTTTCTTTTTCTTCTCCTTTTCTTTCTTAGCGCGTGCTTTAGCACGATGTTTGCGGCGATAAGCTTCATAATCTGAATCATCACTATCTTCAGATTCCTCCGCGGACCCTACAGCGTCAGAAGTATCACTGTCCAGATCAACTCCATAGTCGGCGGCATTAACCACCATGGCCTCAGCGCGATTGCGACGGAAGAACCATTCAGCGGCTGTATTAATTTCTTTCACTGAATATTGCTTCTTCACATTACGCGTAGGGTTGAGTTGATTAATTCTTTGCTCCAAGGTGCGACGCAGATCCAGTTCAATTCCTAGCCAGAAATAGACGTCGTAATTCATCCTGGTTATATGCCCTTGCTGTAGTAATATTCCAGCCATCGTTTTGTACTTTATAAAATATTTCTTCCATTGCGAGAGGTTCTGGAAGGGTTTATTCTGTGTACGCAGCGTATAGTTGGAAATATCACTGGGCTTATACCGGGAGATGGCACGTTCGGCGTCGTAGCTCTGGAGAATTTCCTGACGCAATTTGGGCCATTTCTTTTGCTGATAATATTTTGACGCTCGTATGAATCCCTGAACATCAGTGGAGCAATAATCCAAAAGGAGTTTGCACTGGTCCACAGGGTCCGAGACATGGAACTTGGTGAGCAGGCGGTCGTAGTGGTTTATGAAATATTTAACTTCAGAGTGCTGGCCTCGAAAAGTCTTTGGCGCATCTTTACTTCCCCTTAGAGGCATGTCCAATACTGTTCGCGTACTGGAGGCTCCAAAGATGGGGACAGCACTCTTCAGTCGAGGCGCAGGGCTTTCTGGAGCGTCCGAGGAGGATAGTTCAGAGTCAGAAGACGAAGGTGCAGCACCAATATATTCTTGGTCTGAGTCGACTTCCACATGCGTAAAGCGTGAGCTTGGTGCGTGGCGAACAGGTGATGATATGTCGGGGAAGGGGAGGTTAGCGTCATGCGCTGGATTGATGAATTGAGAATGCGGTGACGTCATGCCTCCAAATCCTGTCGTACTTCCTGATTGGGTCATATGAGGAGGTACGTCATGATGGTGACTAGTAGAAGCATGAGGTTGGGAAGGGTTTAGCGGGTTACCGTGCTCGTCGAGGTGCATGGTGTAGAGGTTTTATGGAGAATTATGTTGAGTCGAAGGTAACGGACAGTGGTTTCAGAACTATCGAGACCTGCGGCGGTCACCAATGATGTCAAGTGTATTTTCGGTAATACGCGTGGTACACTGGGAGTGACTTTATCCGAGTGTTTCACGCACGGCGGAGGAGGAGGGCGGAGATTGATTTTATCCTTAGAATACAGAAAGTAGCCAAGGACGGAGGCGGGCGATGAATGAGGGCAGCAGAGGAATTTTATCTAGTTTCACAAGAATCTCCCAAGGTGGCTGAGAGCGAAGCGAAGCACCAGATAAGGTCAGGGGCAGGCAGTAAAATAAAGTAGACCGTAAATATGATATACGGGCCACTCAGGTAATAAATCACTGGTCGCGTAAATATTCAGTCAGAACAAAACTCTCGTCCAGGATCGAGGATCAAGGATTGGGTGGTGAGAATGGTGTTTTGTTTTATGAAAGAATATAAAGGCTAAAGCAAATTTATACGGGAGTTTGCAAACACGTAAAACCAATTTACGAGCTAGCACGGAGTTATACGGTAGGTAAAAGCACGTGAAACCAATTCACGGACTTTAGACGGCGGCGGCGGACGGTTACGGTTACGGCGGAGGAACAAACAAGCACACAGAGCAAGGTCAGGTCGCAAGTCAGTTCACGGTGAGCACACGAGTATTTCACTATACAAGTAGGCTTAAAACGGTGGCAGATCACTAGAAATCGGTCCTAGAGAGCTGCAGCGGTCACGGGTTGAACGGTTGGGGGTTGACAGAAAAGTAGATTTTGGGTGCCTAAAATGGGACATTCGGTCGCTCTATATATACTGTTCTGAGGTGGCTGTGCTAAAGCTGTGGAGTGACGTTACCAGTGGTCACGTCATAACACATAAATACGCGAAACGACATGTAGATACGTCAGACAACATTAGACTGTTTTCGTAAGTTGACCCTTATTTGTGATGGCTAGACTCCATCAGTGATTCCATCATTTATACCATCATTTCATGATGATGGATTTCCCAGCCTCCAATTGGCGTTGGCTCCAAACACTTTGGAGTCATGACAGCGGTGCCGTGGTATTCCCCTGCTGTGTTCACATTGGCTCCATGATCGAGGAGGACACAGGCAATGTCCAATTTGCCGCTTGCCGCCACGGCATGCAGCGCGCTGCCGTATTGCCCGCCCGTCGTGTTCACGTCGGCGCCGTGGTCGAGGAGAAGACGGAAAGTGTCCATATAGCCCAACTGCGCCGCGGCTTGCAGCGCGCTGCCAAAAACACCGCCTGTTGCGTTCACGTCGGCGCCGTGCTCGAGGAGCAGGCGGACACTGTCCACATTACCCCCGACCACCGCGGTTTGCACCACCGCGGTTTGCAGCGCGCTGCCGTATTCCCCGCCCGTTGTGTTCACATTGGCGTCGTGCTCGAGGAGAAGGCGGACAGTGTCCACATTACCGCTTGCTGCCGCGGCTTGCAGCGCGCTGCCGTATCCCTCGCTGACTGCGTTCACGTCGGCACCACGCTCAAGGAGAAGGCGGACAGTGCCCACATTGCCACTCAGCCCCGCGGCTCGCAGCGCGCTGCTGTATCCCTCGCTCACTGCGTTCACGTCGGCGCCGTGCTCAAGGAGAAGGCGGACAATGTCCAGCTGGCCACTCTCCGCCGCGGTTTTGAGTGCACTGCCATATTTCCCTTCCGCGTTCACGTCGGCGCCACAGTGGTCGAGGAGGACTCGGACCCCTTCGGTGTATCCAATCTTGGAACACAGAACTAGAGGCGGTGGAGCGTGCCGTGACCATTTTGGGCCGTTACTATATGGATGGTCAATGTCGTAGACACAGTTCAACACAGCATACTGCTGGCTACCCTGTACAAGGAGGTGCATGATGGAATGCTGTAAGACACTCCGGTCATGGCATCGAAGCAGGTGATGGGACCAGAACTTGGCTGCATACATTGCCAGCGGATATTGCCACGGAAAAATGTTGACATTCAGAGGGTTGTGTTCATCAAAGTGGAGAAGATAGGTGACACAGGATTGTGCGAGAAATGTGTGGGAGGGCGCCTCTGTCAGGTCATGCTTGTACTTCTTCGAGAATTGCTGGGAGACGATGTAGTCATTGACTGATGAGTGTGCAAAGGTTACCACCTGCCCCGAGGTATCGGGGCTGATGGTGACCAGTCCTTCCAGTAAATTGCACACCACCTCCGCTCGTCCTGTCTTCCCCGGCTCAAACACCGACTGATGATGGTTAATTGCAAGAGCGTCCTTGAGCTCGAGCAGGGTGATTGGTCTTGCAGCAAAAGCAAGCCAGCGCAAGAGTGTCCCGACGTGAATAAGATCCCCGTTGCCAATCGGCTTGAGGAAGCGGGTATAGATTCCGAATAAATCATTTGGTAGCTCAGCGAGTATTGCGTCGAGGTCAGTATCTACTTTATTGCGAGCCAATTCCTGCAGGAGACAGGCTGCCATGCGAAACCTTGCCCTCAATAAGTTGAATGGTATGCATACATACAGAAGCAACTCACATGCCGTTGCTCTTCTCGACAATCTTTGGGCCAGCACCCGGGGTGTTCTTCATGTGTTTCAATTTAGAGTCAAGCTCGAGTTTGTTGTTCACAAATTGCAATACATCGGCATTCGTTGTCTTTGACTCGAGAACAATGACCGATGCCCCGTTGAGTGCTGTGGAGTCCAGAAAGACTGTGCGGGGTTGGCTTGCAACCAGGAGGTGCACTCGTTTACCCCATCCGTGGAGCGTGGAGATGAATCGAACAAGGCCATCATGCTCACTACACTCGTCGAGTGCGTCGAGGACGATGTAGGTACCGGTAAATTGGCCGAGTATTGTGTCAAGCATGACAAGAAGGTCGGTGTAGGTTGAAAATTTCATGCCTTGGCAGGACTTGAAGTGTTGATCAAGGACGGAGTAGGGAGTGGGTGTTTGCTCAGAAAGCTGCATGACAATGGAGCGAAGCATGGTTTCGACAAGCTGCTTCCTTTCATCTCGGAAGTCGAAGTAAAAATAGGCAATGCCGGAGTTCGGGTTGGCTGTATGGCTGTTCACGACTTTTGCCGGGCGATAGTCAATGAGGTGGTTTATTGTGATAGAGCTGTTTATTTGATTGGTGTTAGCCCTCAATTCCGTACATGTCGCAATGAGCTTTACCTCAAAACACTCTTTCCGGTACCGGCTGCTACTTGTCAGGCATCCATCTTGGGGGCAGGAGCAGGGCAACTCACAAATTCCCCGGATCCACAGAGACCCGGGCTCCTCCTTCCATTTTGCGAACTCGGGGCCCTCCAAAACCCAGCCACCAGTGTCATTGTGACGAAGGGCGTAAGTCGTGTTCTGCTTCTTCCTCATATCAAGTGCTTGGAACCATTTCTGGAGCTCTTCCTTGCGGCTGAATCCAAATCAGTTTCGAGAAGAATGGAGTAAATTGTTGCCACTGACGCCAAGGTTATGAGTTGGTCAGCCTTAACTTCAATTTGTGCAGTGGTATCCCCAGTGCGAGCGGTGGCGCCTTCCACTCGCGCGAGGGACAATAGCTACTGTTTGTCTGAGCGCTTGGACTCCTGCATAGCGTGATAAGTGGGTTCTTACCTGGAATTTGTTGCAACACTTTGTTCGATTTTCCTGCAGTTTCTTGACCTTTGCCTGGATTTTGTCACGCTTCAACCATGCTTTGAGGAAAGCAGATATCCCTTTGGACTGGGCGAGTTCTTGACATTCTAATTTGATTGTTCCCAGTTGCCTGTGCAGTACTTGTTGAAACTCAGAATGGAACTGTACATGAGAACGCACTCCATGAGATCCTCAAGTGCCGTCTTAAGCTCTTCCGTCGCTACTGTATCTCCGTATCCCCGAGCTAAACGTGTCAGTTCATCGACGGTCACCGTGACCTCCTTCTTGAGATCAGCCAAATTTCCCTTGTTCTCGCCAACCTCATAGTGACCGCACTCAGAAAATATTGTTCAGGGCGGAAGGATATAACACACCTTTTCAATTGACTCCCTGATGGCTATTCCCAGCTCAAAGGCTCCCTGAACAATGGACAATGGATCCACCATCCTTGTGAGGGTGGTGGTGGTGGTGGTGGTGGTGGTAGTCAAGCTTCAAGACGTGAAGAGGTCTCTGCCGTACAAGCCTCAGCCTGACAGCTGCCTCACCCCAATTTGGAGTGCGCGTTTACGGCGCACTTGCCATCACTTCGAGCGACGCCAAGATGTTGTGTTTGGATGGACTCAACGATATTTCGTTCCCTGGCTTCTATCTGAATCCAAAGAGATAAGAAAGATCTGCTTACATTCAAACTCATTGCACGATGAAAGGACGCTGAACGCAGTCGAAAGTGAACAAATGACGTGAGAACTGCGGCGGTTAAGATACACTTCCTTCCCAGGCTTCCTCCGCTTCCAGATCTAAATCCCTCGGTCGCAGTCTGCACCTGATAAATTCACTGGAATTATTCCTCGCATTATACGAGACCCCATCCTCGCTCACAAACCCACCCAGTGCCTCCCAATATACCGCGGCTCGTCTGCCTTCCTTTTGTGTTGCTTTTGTGTGTACATTGCTCCGTCTGCTTGTCAGGACTTCGAATGGCACACACAGCCCCCGGCGATATCTACCCGGCGCAGGCGGAGAGAGACACTTCACAAGTCTTCCCCGTCCGTACAATGCTTCGTTCGACGAGGACAGCACTGGATGTGCCGAAAGAGTGAAGTTCGAGATTGGGCAGGGAATGAACAGGGAGCTTGTCGCTGTGCAGGACAGATAGGTCTGGGATTTTGGAAGAGCGCGCCAGACTGTTGCGAATGATGTATCACTGAGCGCTGATCTTCTCTCCGTCCCCAGCGACCACGGTGTCATCGGACCACACAGTTGCATCTGCATCTTCCATTGTCCACTGCCCCGGCGGGACAAGGGCACCCGTCCCCGGCCCCCGGCGGATGAGCTGCAGTCTCATGCTCCACCGCGTCAATTGAAAGCGGAAAAATGGCATTGTGTGCGGATGAATTGGCCGCGCTTATGCGTGCAGCCCGCTTCGGGGGTCGAGTGCGACGCGGAAGGGGAACAAGGGAGAGATGAGATGGTGAGCGTGTCGGCGCGGACGTGAGAAGCGGGTCACCTGAGCTTGTAGTGGTCGTAGACGTACGCGCCGCGCGGGCGGCTAATGCGGCCTTTCGAGCAAGGGAGGAGGTGCGCGCCGGTTATCTGCAGCAAAACGGAAGCGACCAGGCGACGAAGCGCTTGCACAGAGCAGCCTGTCGCGGAAGCGATGGGCTTTGACGACGATGGATAGTGAGTAGCGAGACACACTCCCGACTGTCGCCGGCGCCGACGTCACGACCGGCATAATATGAGCTCGATGAGCGCAAGAAGCGCACGTCTTCCTGCTCTCGTCGGTCGAGGGAGACGTGTTCGCTTGTATGGGGGAGAGTAGGTAGGATGTGCGTGGTGGCCAAGTCACGGCGGCCGCGAACGTCCGGCATCGGACATGCTCCAATGCGCGCGCGAGGCGCGAGGGGGTGGGGTCAGACGAGAGAGAAGAGGAGCGCCGGACGCGCAGATCTGCGGAATTTTGTCAACTTTGTACATAGTAGGAGGGATATAAGACGAACAATTTTGCGGCAGCAGCAGCGTGCGCGGAGCGGGCTGGGAGACTGCCAGAGTGCACAATAGGCCGTCGGTGGCAGCGTCGCCCGGCAGCATCTTCGCCACTACGACCGCGGCACCAGTTCGGCGCGGGGCGCTTAGTGCTAGTCTCTCGTAGACAGACGCTCTAACAACTTGAAGCTCGTACCTCGCTTGTTAGAGTCTGTTGGTTACCGAGGGGCTCGGATCGCGTTGCGGTGTTGTTTAGTAAGCTTAGGTAAAAGAATTATCACGTGTTGTCGGCCCGGTCCTTCCGACCTTGCTTCCGACGCTCAATCTCTTTCTTCTTGACTTTCTCCCTTCTCCTTCGACGCGCTGCTGCGCTCGCCGCAACTATGCCTCGTGCCCCACACTGGCAGGACCCGATTGGACGTACTACCGTGAACAAGATCGTCAAAAAGCTCGTGCCCAAATGGATAAACGGACTACGACCTATTCAAGAAGATATGAGCTGCGCCATTCTTGACGGCGAAGACCTTCTGTGCTGTACCGCTACCGGGGACGGGAAGTCTGCCGCGTTTTCGGTTCCTATAATGGTTCTTACAGAGTACAACACGCATCCTGCACTTTATCCGGCAGGGCTTCCGACTCGTTTGAATCCCGTGGGCATTGTTATCACGCCGACAAAGGGTCTGGCCGCAAATATTGTACGTGTATCACTGTGGTATGGGTCCCTGACATTCAGGACGGGGCCCAGGTCCTCGAACTTCAGAGAATGAATATCCGGGCGTTCGCTTACTGCAAAGAGTCACTGGCCGAGGTGCGTCGACAAGGGCAAAGTCTTGCAGATGAAATCAAGAAATGCGAAAGATGGCAAGTTGTTTGCGTAGATCCGGAGCATCTGAAAACCAAGGATTGGCGCGACATCTCTGAGTTTCCCGTCTTCCGTACCAACTTGCTCTACGACGCGGTCGATGAGGTGCATCTAATCAACGAATGGGGCGTAGGGTTCCGCGTCGACTTTGGGGATATTGGTCTTTTTGCTCGAGGCCGCCTCCCGCCTTCCACTTCCGTCGTTGGGCTCTCTGCAACGCTTGCGCCAGGAAAGGACACCGCGAACGTCTGCAAAAGTCTCGGGCTGTTTGATGGACAGTTTCATATGTTTCGACGGTCCAACGAGCGACCTAACATCCACCTCTCGCTGCAAACACTCTCCCACGGGCTCACTGGTTATGAATTCCCGGACCTCCTCCCCTTCTTGTGCAGCGGTCGCAAGATGATTGTCCATTTCCATTCCCTTCCGATGCTTTTCCGTTGTTATGTCTACATCTGGCGGTTACATGGCTCTTCGGCTGACAAAATGCGCCGGACTCGGATGTATCACAGTCTCTGTCCACCCGAGTACAATGAAGAAACGATTCGTCTAATGGACGAGGACCCCCAGTGCCAAATCATCTTGGCGACCATCGCCTTCGCCAACGGCATCAATGCGAAATCCATTCTTGATAGCGTATCTCTGGGGTTCTCGAGTTCGTTGGACATCTTGTGGCAGGAAAAAGGTCGTGCAGGCAGGGAATCGGGTACGCAAGCGCGTGGTGTAGTGCTGGTTCAAAAAAGCACACTCACACTTGCGAGGAAAATTATGGATTGTGAGCTTATTCTTTCGCAGATTTAGCACGCTGACTGATTCAACAATTTCAGCTCAGGGTACACCCGTTACGACGAAGCCGAAGCCGACGAGGGGAAAGGGAAAGCGCAAAACCGAGGCCATGAACCTAACCAAAGCACAGTTCCTCACAGAGCCAGACTGTCTCCTCGCGTTCCTCAACAAGCATTACCAGAATCCGCCGCTCAACGTCACCACTTTGGATTGCATCGCGGCGAATCGGCCTTTACCATGTTCCCTCTGCCTAGCGCGTACCCAGCAGACACTAAAGTTCCCCGCTCCTCCATCAACTCCAAAATTTCCCGCTTTGAAATCTTCATCGACGACGAGCGCTCGCTCTAAACTTTCGAAAAAAATGAAGCTGACTCGGAAAGAGCGCGAGAGCGCCTCAAACGAGCTCATTTCCTTTCGCAACTCGATTTGATGGCAGGAACACAAGCAGGGGCATTTCAGACACCACTCGCAGGACATGTTCCTTCCTCCGACCGTCCGGACGGTGCTGCTTGACCAATTACTCTCCATTTCCTCGCTCTCCCGTCTCCAAACCATTGTTGCTTCTTGGCGCCATTGCGCAGCACATTCACCCGCCTTGTATAACACCATTTGCGATATCCAGTCAACAGTCAAGGAGAAACGTGATGCTGCTCGACGTGCTCGGAATGCCGCAGCCGCGCGCAGAAAGCAGTTGAAGCGCAAAGCTGATCAATTATCCTCAGACGACACAGAGGCAGAGGAGGTGGAGGATCAGGAGCCGGAGCCGGAGACAGAGACGGAGACGGAGGACTCGAGCGAAGATGACGAAGAAAACCGCGATAATTCAGAATCCTTCCCCGAGACCATCCCCCTGCCGGTAAAGTCAACTCGTTCTCGCGCGCCGCTCAAAACCGTTACTAATGTGAAACGTCCTCGGCGTGCGCCCGCGCCGAAACCGAGTGTGGCGGAGACTTTACAGGAGTATAGCCGGCAGTATAAACCACGGGTGCGGGTCCAGAGGTGATTCTTGTTGGTCAATGTTCCGTATGCTGTCGGTTTCCGTATGTGAATAAAATTAACCACTCTCAACTGTTTAAGCTTCCCATGTCCACGCAAGCCTTTTCACACCCACTATTCTGTTCTTTGCATCTCAAAGTCTCAGCGATGTAAGGAATAAATTCTCTAGTTGAACCTATCTTCTCCGTCACTATGTTGTTCGCCCTCCTCGTCCGTCTCATCATCCTGCTCCTCCCCGTCGTCGTCACTCTCTTCGCGCGTCTCATCTTCAATCACAATCAAACCGCTGTCGGGATCCACTGTCATCCCATGCCCTGTGCCGCTGTCCAACCGTGCGTTGCTCAAATCTTCTCCATCATCGTCCGGTTCATTGGGGTCGATTTGGCTTAATGAGTGCATGCTGCTGCTGGAGCTGCGAACACTGCACGAGCTGCGGACACTGCTCGAGCTGCGGACACGACTGGTCTACGCGAGCTGTGGACACTGCTTGAGCAGCGGGGGCTAGAACTCGCGTCAGCGTCACTGCTTGGTGTGGGTGAGTGTGCAGGAGAGCGCATTTCGATGTCGTCGTCTTCTTCAACCCCACCATTTTCCTGTCGCCGAATCTGCGCAAGGAAATCCCCTAGCACCGTTGATTTCGTAAGAAATGCCTCCATCTTCCCCTCCTCCAAACGACGATATCCCCGCGCAAATTGGTTCACAGCTGCGTGCCCAAGACTGCGCCCCGAGCGAAACAAATGAACCTCCTCCTCTTTGAAAGCCCTCAGGAGCAGGGTCAGCTCATCGCGGAGATGGGGAGAGGTGTGGGTTTGGCCACGGCGCTCCAAGTTGAAGGCAGTCTCGACCTCTGCCTTGATTTCCAAGAAGTGGTGAACATTTGGGGAGATAGTTTCGCGATAAAATTTGTCGTCGAAGTCGCCGCCGTGCTTCTGGATCATGTCCTCGAGCCACTTGTTGTAGTGCTCTTGGTGCAGATCGCCAGGGAGCCACTTCCCGAGCTCACCCTTTATGTTCAGCAGCCAGTTGTTGAGGATTGCGTCGCTGAGGTCCTTCGACGCCTCGTAGCGAAGCATGCAATACACCTCCAATAGGTAGTTCACGTAGTTTTGATGTGACGAGCCGGCAAACTTGAAGATCCAGATCTGAACAGTCGTCAGCTTGATAGTCTAAATGCGGAAAAAATGCACCTTCATGATTTCCCAGACTCGACCAATATCACCCTCTGGAACCGCGTGCGCAAATTCGATCCACCAGCCAAAGTCTTGCATGAAAATTTGACTGTTGCGGAGAACACGATCACCATCAAATTCGGGTTTTTCTGTATGCGCTTTCGGCGCGTCGTTCACAGCTTTTGGCTGAACAGGAGGCGACCTGGTTTCCCCAGGTTCAGGTTCGTCGATATCCGCCAAGCCTGGTGGATCAACATCGTCCTCGTTCGTGGATGCCGCGGTATTGGTGGCCAGCGGCGTTATCCATGGGCTTCCGACGGGAATTTTGTTGACATTGTCGGGGTCATTGACCTCGTCAGCCGATAGAGACGCCTGAATGGCGGACTGCGTCGCGTAGCGATCCACAAGCTCTCGCGCCTGCTCCAACAAGGTGTGGAGGTCGGGTAACTGATTGACTTTTGCGAGCGCGGCGAAGTGTGTTTGTAGATCGTCGACGTCGAGAAATATCCTGAAGAGACGTGAGAATCCAAATCAAATGAGGAAACAAGAAAGTGGAGTACCGCCAGCAATCTAGGACATGCGCGTTCCAAATCAACGTCAAATTCCGTACGGTAGGATAATAGTTGCAACTCTTGATGTTTGAAGGCCGCTTGAGCCCAGCGATGTTCGAGCACCTGGATAGCGACGACGGATCACTCGAGGTGGACGGGCCATAGTGGTTGGCTGCCGTTGAATTCAAATCTGTCGCACCGGTATGCCATATCTCCGGCGTTGCAATCTTATTTTTGAATGTCTTGAGCGGTGTCATATACGTCGAGAGATGGAGGAGGATAGCATAGGAAGCACCATCCCCGCGAATCCAAGTGAGCAGGCCGCCGGGGTCCTCGGAATCAATTCCAACCTGTTTATCGAAATCTGCAACAGCGAGCTTCATGCCGTTCAGTTCCGTCGAATGTTCTCCGTTGGCACGCAAAGGCTGACACTCGGTCTTCCGGCCTGGTTTCATGCGATGCAGCGCAAGGGGGCCACTGCGATACAGCTCGTTCAGCTCCTTCAGTCGGGGTTCCAAATCCGTCGCGAATCCCGCCAGCGCACGGAGCCATTGTGCTGACATGGCCCGCCGGATGTGCACCCATTTGATGCTATCAAACAGATCATCCGTCGTGAGCGTTTTCCGCTCCTGCAAGGCAACCTTGGCGTAATATGGCTCGGCGAGAAAGGCACCCGGTGCGCAGCCATCCAGTTTCACCCAGGTTCCGGCACATCCAACTTTCAGCTGACTGTGGCGGCCAATACCTTGTTCATACACCTCACAATATTCCTGGATGTTGTCGAGCACCATCGAACCATCCGCCCTTCCGAGCGCGGTTGCTCTCAGGACTCTGGCACGGAGCGCGTTGAGACTCGAAGTGGTCATGGAGGTGAGCGCATCGCGCGCGGTCTTGTCGCTAACACAGTAACCGAATCGACAATAGGGTCAGTCAGAGTAGGTGATTATGGGCGATTATGAGGCCGATTCTGTGGGTGATTATGGAAACGATTCTGTGAATTGTTTGCATCAGAATCGTGTGAGAATCGCCGGACAGCTCTGACCGACCCGATTTGAAAAGCGATTCTGAGGACGATTATGCTGTTCGAGAATCGTTTTAGGTAATTAAATCCCATAATCGCCTCCATAATCGATGTAAAAGCTCCTCCAGAGGAGATTCTACAGGCGATTATGGATTTAAAAGCGATTCTCACCAGTCATCCGATATATAAACCCATAATCGCCCTCGCAGGATTCTGGAGACGATTCTGAATAAACCCATTCTCCCACGATTAAATAAATCGGAATCGTCTCGAGAATCGCCGACCATAATCGCCCGATAATCTTCTACTCTGACTGACCCTAATAAACCCTCTTGAGGTCGATGTGTGATTTGCAAGCGAATTGCCAGACACCTAAAACCATCGCAAGGGTACCGTTCGCGTAGCGGTTGCGGGAAATGATGAACGACGCAATCACGCCGACTTGAATCTATGTTGAATCAGTAAGATGCGCGTGTTGAGGAGGAATACAACATACTATGGGGTGAGGTCGTCGTTTACGAACAAAAAAGGCACCTTTGGCTTTCGGCGCGGCCATGGCTTCGGTCAGAAAAATAGCGAGAGGTAGACGGATGCAGTATTGGGTGTGAATCCACTTCAGATTGAAATGGGAGAGCAGTTGCTGCCAACTGAGAGTTCGCGTAGGAAGTCTAGTATGATCCTTCGGATCTTGAGGATCATCACGAGTCGCGCGACCGACCTCCCTGCGAGCCTCCGCCGTGACCGTTCTAGCTGCCCAGGTCGAGAGGAATGGACGGGCATGGTGGATTTCATCGGGATTGCCGGTCGTGGAAAACATCAGTTCCTGCTCATGTTCATTCACAGTACCACTGCTGGGGTAGCTGGTGCGGTGCTTGTATATCAAGGGGAAGATATCGGACATCTTAACGTCCGTGCGGCCTCGCAAGAATTGCGCAACGGTGCGTGCGTGCCTGTCGGTTCGCGGGTCGGATTCAGATCGTGCGGGGTTATGGAACAGTATCAGGAGAAAGTCGCCGAGCGTTTCAAATGGCCATTCTTCCATTAGTTTGTCCATCGCGTCAAACTTATCTCTCAATTTGTCGGCAGAGGACTGCATGGGGGCGCGAAGACGAGGCTGAGTGTGGGGGAAGTCAGAGGGTGTTTGAGAGGGTGCAGATTTCAGCGCAGGTAACGGAGAGTGCGGTCTATAAGCATCTGCATTTGGTGGTGGCAGCGGGATGACAGGGATAACGAGTGGAGTCCAATCGCGAGCTGTACGCAATTGAGGATGAGGCGTGATAGGATTAGGGAGCGAATGGGCCAGCGGAGTTGATGGGGGCAATGAAGAAGAAGAGGCTCTGTAGGCGGCAGCGTCTGCTGGCACGGATGGAAGAACGGGTACGACAAGCGGAGCATAATCACGCCTCTTGGCGCGAGGGTTTTGGGGCGGTCGGAGCGGGAAGAGTGGCGTCGAAGGCCATGCGAACTCAATACGAGCTGAATTGCGAGGGAATAGGTTGGACAGCGGGGCCAGGGGGCGTGAAAACGCGTCGAGGACGCGAGCGAGAAGTTGGCGAGAAGAGGCAGGCGAAAGGTGGCAGTGTACTTTTACGTAAGCTTACTAAACAATGCCGCAACGCGATCCGACCCCCCGGGTAAACACAAGACTAGCTTAGTGCGGAGGATGAGGAGACAGCAGGCAAAGCTGGCGCACTCGCACACGAACACAGTCAGCTCCACAACGCGCGCTGCGGTGTGGCATGCGGGCGACGGGCAGCCAACGAAGCGCGCCAGAGCCGGGCCGGCGGAGGGGACCGTCTGAGCCCAAGTCTGAACGAAAAGCGTCTCATCAGCCGAGTGGTGACCAAGAAAGAAAGAGAAATAAGGACGCACGAGGACAGGGGACACCCATATGGCGTCGGGAGACCTGCTACCGTGCAAGATCGCCCACGACAGCCGTGTGATTCAGCAGGGCTCACACCAATGTTAGAGCTCCGACTCGCGCACGGCCACAGAATCTGTAGAGGACACGAGGACGGGAGGAGTGCCATGCACGACTCTTCTGCGTTTTCTGGGGCTGAGCGCGGCGCTGAGGTTATGCTCGAGGAGCTATTCTCGCCTGCCGCCGGGCCTGCGCGACGGAGAGGTGTTACAGCTGATAGAGAACGCAATTGAACACGATGTGGCTCCCTGAGGTGCTGCATGCTCGCTGCTGGAGCGTTCTTAAAGGCCGTCATCAAGAGTATGTAGTTTTGCAGATATTGGTGGACATTGGCGGGTCGCGACGACCTCCCTCCGAGTCGGTTGTTGGCTGTGTGTGAGCTGCATCGTCATTTGGCGAGGGATTTGAAGCAGCGGTTCCCCGAACTGAGCGCTGAGCGCTGAGCTAGCAGGAGGAACTTCAGAGTCCGGGATGAGGGAGGCGCAGAGACGACGCGAAGGCGTTGGGGTGCTAGAAAGCCGAAGGCCCGAACATTCCCGAACCCGGAAAAGGCAGGTGTGCGGTCAATGCGCGTTGCAAGCGACGCCAATGGCCATTTTTTTCGCCGCTCCTGCAATACCGGTCCACACAGGGTCCACATCAAGACTCCCTTAACTCATTTTCTGCGCTTGTATCAACTTTCTTAGCCCCCATGCTGCTCCCAGCGTCTTCTTGGGCCGCTCGTTGCCGCTTGCGTTAGTTCCAGAAATTTTCGATTCTCCGAGTCGGTACGACGTCACGCAGCGCACACCTTGCGTATCCAACATTCCAAGGAAATTCGGGCAGGATGTTTAGTCCGCCCTGAGAGGGTGTTCTCCCTCCTGCTGGCGGCATGTCAACTTGTCAAAATGGGTGGAGCTCAAAGTGGGACCGGGGCTGAATGAAAGCCATCGCGGGTGATACGGCGCGATATTCTGATCTCCTCCGAAACAACGCTTGCGTTTTCTGACCTCATTCTGCCGTTGGACCGTATCTCAATTGCCTACCCAGAAATTTATCCGCACCAGTGAGGCTTGAAGTGCAAGGGTCCTATCCTGCCATGCGGAGCTTGCTGTCCTACAGTACACCTACATAGTACATTGGCTGATACATACTACATACCCCGGAATTGTACTTGGCATAGTTCGACGACTCTGGCGAAGCGGGAGCTGCGTTCTTCAGATTCTAAGTCAAAACATGCGCTGCATTATCTCTTCTATGTGGGTCAGGGTTTTATTAGAATCCAGCATCCATAGGCACCTTCTCTGTCTGCTAACCATTCGCCTCGGTCCGACTTCGAGCCGACCCATGATTCTTCTTCTTCTCATCCATTCGTCTTTTCCCGCCTCCCTCCCATGGCCCGTCTTCACTGGATAGCGAAGTCGATTGAGAGAGAGGGTGAAAGCTCGAGGGCGGAGGCTGGGCGGCAAGCGTGGGCGGCGGAGAATCACCGACAGCCAGGCTCGAATGCATCATCGGCCAAGACATGGAAATTGTGCCGTCGCCGTGGATGTCACTACCTGCTCAGGCGTGCAGGCGCCGATCTTGAGAGCAGCACAGCGACCGCAATCAGAGCCCAGCATCGGTGCATCCCGTGTATCGGAAATGCAGGACGGCAAACGGCAGCGACTCCGGGCGGGGGAGAAAAGTACAGTAAAGAGGAAAAAAGAATAGAAGAGAGAAGAGAAGAAAAGTGAAGTATAGTAAAGAGTGAACGAGCGGTGCAGGCGTCCCCGTCCTCGTCCCCGTCCCCTTCACGAATCTACGGATCACGCACGCCCCGCCTACACTTGAGCGGCGGACAGACAGATCGGCGGGGCGAAACCCCGTCTTTCGGCCGCGCAAGCACGAGCGCCAGCACCGCGATACAGCGAGCAAAGCGCGGGCATGCAGAGCGTCTGTCTCGCGACCTTCGACCGTGCACCGCGTCGCGCCAGCCTGGGCGGACCAACGTCCCCCGGCCTTCCTTTGCCCGCAGTGCGACGACGAGGACGAGCGCGCGAAGAGGCAGTCGCGCAGGCAAGAAGAAGAGAAGGAGGGAAGGCGAGAGGAGGGGTGAAGAAGGGGACGGGGAGAAGGAGATGGGGCGAAGGAGTGAAGGAGTGGAAGGGGGCGAGGGGGAGTGAATGGGAAGGAGAAGAGGATCAGACGTAGTCCTCCCTCTTTAGATCTCGGGCCTGCACATCGTGCCCGCGTACGATACGGTAGCATGGTCACATCCGCCGCGGCGGGGGTGCAATGCCGTCCGTATGATAGCACCGCGGACACCCGATGCCCCCAGCACATCGAAGACGCCGACGAGGCGCACCACCATCACCAGGCCCGACTCTGCGTATTCGTACAGCCAAAGAGCATGCAAGGAACGGCACGCGTGGAAGGGGAATGGAACCGAAAGCACCAAGGAGAGGAAAGACGAGAGACGAGAGACGAGAGACGAGAAGGGACACCAAGCGACGTGCTGTGCCGTCACAGCCATCTGCAGGTCCAGCAGATCATGCACGACACGGCGGCACAGGCGTGTCCCACACCCACGAACATCGGCTGCGCTGTCCGCGCAGAGCGCAAAAAGCGTATGGTCCCAGCCTAACTCGACGACCGACGCGACCCCTAGTACAAGTACATGCGCCGTGCCCGCTTCGCAGCTGTGCATGGGAGCCCTGGTCCGGAACGACAATCTTGGGCCTAGAGACTAGTCATTTTCTTAACTTAGCACGGAAGATAAGTAAAAGGAGGGTAACGCACCCGGCTTTTCACTGGCTGGTCTCAGTATTCAAAGAACAAGGCTGCGACATTCTTCATATTGGGTTCTTTGTGCGACACACAGCACTGCGCCTCCCCCGATGCTCAATAGATGTAGGCGCCGGCATTCTCTTGATTCTTGAGTGTGGCAAATGCTGAATCCCGTTTCAATTTGTGACTTGATGCAATGTGTCCCAGAAGACGGCAATAGAAGGAGAAGGGTATACTGGCGTAGATGAGAGACGACGAGGACGCAGGGAAACGGCGAAGGGAGCGATTTGATGCGCCAACACGCTGTCACGTGCGCTCTTTGCCGTAATCCCGTCCTAGCTCGGCCTCCGATTTTGTCCGCGACGTTCGCGCCGTTCATGGCGCTGGCGGAGGCCCCGGGAAGCTCCACCAAAGGGTTGTCCGGAAATTTTCTGGATTTTGGCCTCAAAAACCCACACTTTGGAGCCTCAAAAACCCAAAGGCGGACAAGGGTAGTGACATGTCACGACGACTGTGACCGCGCCAAAATCTGTGACACAATCCAGTAAATTTTGCTGAAGCACTAAATTCACCCTGATTCCCAACTGATTCCGCCTCTTTTCTGCCTCCAAACGTTGCAGAAAGTTCGGCACAAGGATCCGCTGTTGCAGCCTGTCAGATCTGTCGCCAAAATTTTCGGCCGACAGTCCCGGCCAACCTTGGCTCTCAAAAACCCAAGAAACCGGACAAGGTTCGGAAGATTTTGGCCTCGAAAACCCAACATCCGGACAAGGATTTGGCCATTTTCGGGCCTCAAAAACCCAAATTTCCGGACAACCCCTTGGTGGAGCTTCCCGGGGCCTGCTGGCGGCGTTTGGCTTGCTTTTGGGTCGAGGTACGGGTGTCCTCTCCCCGCTGCACCTCTTCTCCTCTACGGCGTTTCGATTTACTCTCCCTCCACCTTTCTCTCGTTCCACTCAGTTTCCACTCAAACTCGAGTTCCACTCCGCTCAAAGCCCTCAGATTTATCTGTGGATTGACGTAGCGATACGAAGACGGTGGTACGCAACTGCATAATATCACTGGCTAACCGCACACATTCAGCAGACACCCGTTCGACTCGGGTCCGGGTCCTGCGTCGCACAGGAGTTTGGCCCATTTTTTTAGCGGCCAACATAGCCGAATATTGTCGCAAATATCAGTCGCCCGTTATTTAATTGGGTCCCGGCAATGAACTTTTGGTTCACTGAATCACTCGGCCTAGGATTTCTCGAAATCGTTCGGGTTCAACTGTAGAGCGAAGAAGGACCGTAGCGGTGGGCCGCACCTGCACCCCATATGTAGCTCTCCGACTCACTCGCAGATTTCAGCAGGCAATCGGGTTCGGGTCATTCACCTCTTCTCACGTGGTATTTTTCTTTCAGATTCACAGGAACTGGTTTTTGTTCAAGCAAATGGATTGGGTCTTTTACAGCACTTCCTCTCAGCTTCAGGCGGGCGACATCTCGCTTCGCTTCAACTCTTCGACTATTCGATCATCGCTGAGTCTGTCCGGCCCCAAATTCCTTCAACTCGATTGTGTTCAAATTTAGGGAGAGGGAGACTCGTAGCGGTGGCCCACACCTGCGCTTCATGATTCGGTCGCTCACATTGGAGAAATTTGGCAGCCCGTTCGGTTCGGGTACGGGTCTTGCGCAATTGCTCGACATCTTTTTGACCACCGGCCTTGAAATTACTCAGTTTATTCGGATTCAAACACAGCAGAAGAAGACCCGTGGCGGGCGGCGCCTGCAACCAGTATACAGACCGACTTAGACAGATTCGGCAGGCTGCCCGTTCGATTCGGGCACGGGTCCTACATGTATCATCTCATGGAATTCTTTTTGAGTGGGGTCAAGCTAAACTCGCGAGAGGAAGACCTCCAGTCGTTGGCCGCCCCCGCGCTTCATGTGAAAACCTCCATCTTCTGGAGCATCTGCTCGCATAAATCTCGTTTTCTTTTGCTTCCACTCAACTCTCAAGTTTCCAGACCTTGTCGAGGTTCGACGCCAGGGAAAAGAAGACCCGTAGCGGTGGGCCGCAGCTGCAACCCGTCTCTGCTCTCAAGTCGATTCAAAAATATTCAGCAGGCACCCGTTCGATTCGGGTTCGGGTCATTACGCGTAATCGGTGTTTTTTTCTCCGCTTACTGCAGATTAACAGGACCTGGTTCATGTGGCTTTTGGCGCACTTACACTCTGCTTCAGGCGGGCGACGCGATTTCGAATGAATGACTATTTGCGCTCACCTGCATTGCTCCAACTAATTCGTGTTCAGATCCCAGGGCAATGAAGACCCGTACCGTTGGTCCGCGCCTGTATCCTATTATTGGCGGATACGAACGCAATCCAGTATGGCGGTCAATCGTCACCTTTAATAAAAACACATATTTTTTACCTTTTCGTGATATTTTGACTGGTTTTGGAGCATTCAGAGATCATTTTGGACCACAGTGAGTTCGGCAATTTTTTTTTGCTGGTGTGTTCAGTTTCGAGATAGAAAAAGTTCGGGATTCGCAACTTTTTTTTTTCGAGCTTTTTTTTTTCGGGCAGGTTCGTGTATTTTTTTGGGTGAAGTTGGATTCGTGTTTTTGTGCCAGGGGGCAGTGCTAACCCTAATGATACCTCCGGGAGCTGGATGCGGATCAACTTGCTGTCAATCAATGATTCAATCCGCTATCAATCCCTACTCCGTTCACCGATTCCTGACATCCAGCAAGACCTTATACAGGCCATTCTTGAGCTGCGGGCAGAGGGGGTGCACTGGTGAACTGTTTGTGGGTACACCCCGCCCAGTCATGCATTTTCAACACCATTTCCCTCGGCGTTGGTTTGCAGAATGGGTTTGCCCTAGGACTCATGGAAGTACCACCATGGGGTGAAGCAACCAATCTCTACCCTCGCTTCCGTGATCTCCTTGCACTATCTCCTTATCTTGCTGGAATTGCATAAATCTCATGAACGGAGTAGGGATTGATACTATGATAGCGGATTGAATCATTGATTGACAGCAAGTTGATCCTCATCCAGCTCCCGGAGGTATCATTAGGGTTAGCACTGCCCCCTGGCACAAAAACACGAATCCAACTTCACCCAAAAAAATACACGAACCTGCCCGAAAAAAAAAGCTCGAAAAAAAAAAGTTGCGAATCCCGAACTTTTTCTATCTCGAAACTGAACACACCAGCAAAAAAAATTGCCGAACTCACTGTGGTCCAAAATGATCTCTGAATGCTCCAAAACCAGTCAAAATATCACGAAAAGGTAAAAAAATATGTGTTTTTATTAAAGGTGACTATTGACCGCCATAATCCAGTAGGCACCCGTTCGATTCTGTTCCGGGTCATAACATGTTGGGAATGGCGCTTTTACTACACGCGCATACTCACACAAATCTCCCAAGCTAGGTCGAACTCGCACTAGGAGAAAGACCCGCACGTAATATTTCAATTCGGTCCTGGGTGAATTCAAGCGGGCAACGGTCCAGTTCTGCAGGTCCTCTTCTTTGTTTAACTGGCCTCGAGTTCGTCCAGCTTTGTTACGTTCAACCAAGGGATGATAAGACCGTATGCTACTAAACTGATCTTTCCGGTAGCCGCAAGTTGTTCGATTGGCGCTGCAGCTGGGATCTTGTATTTGCCGCGAAAGTTTTTTTGTCTTCAAGTTTCGTTCACTCACCTGCAGTTTTTCAGTCTAAGCTTTTCTCAAGTTCAAAGTTGCAACCCAAGTAAAGTAGTTTTACTCACCTCAAATATCTGTGATTGATTGGCAGGGTTCGAGCGCAGGGAGAGGAAGGCCTGTGACGGTGGTCTGCATCTGCACTTCATAACAGCATAACAGCTGTGGCAGAAGATAAGCAGCAGGCACCCGTTCGATTCGGGAACTGGTCTTGGGTTTGAATTGAGAAGAGTTTTTATTACGCACTGCGACCGATTTCCATTCTGATTCAGATAAGGACGACCTCGAATACCTCACATATTCAAGCTCAGGGGAATAAGACTCGTAGCGGTGGACCGCATCTACACTGTAAGTATGGCGTCGTTCGCGCGTATTCGAACAGCTACCCGTTCAATTCGGGGTTGGGTCCTCCAATGGTTCGTAATCAGGCTTTGTTTTTGATTTGCACTGATTCGAGAAAGCTTTCGTAGGCAGATTCTTCACATTGAATCCGAGGGATCGGAAGATCTCTAGCGGCTGGTGCAACGCATAATACACTGATCCCGACCTATCCCGACTCGGCCTCGCGTCAAATGCTCCCGAGACAGTTTTAAGGTCCTTTCTTTTCGTTCAACACGCCCCAAATTTATTGAACTGGTCCGGGCTCAAATTCAGGTAGAATAAGACCCGTAGCGGTGAGCCGCACATGCACTTTATAAGCTCTGCCAAAAAATGTGGCATGTACCCGTTCGATTCGGGCTCAGGGCTTAGCGCGGGACGGTTAGGTTTTTTTCTTCCGTTCGACCCACCTCAAATTCATACATGCTCAAAACCAAAGGCATAAAGACCCGTGGTGCATCAGGAAAAACCTACTTTGATAATTTCCCAGAAACTTCCGCCTGATATCTTTCTCGCAAGAGAAAGTCGGAGAAAGGGAGTAAAAACAGGGTAATCAAGGAAAATGAACCGCAGTTTTCCACAATTTCCGGCATTACTATTGGATTCCCATTCCCGAATTTCAAACTGAGTGAGTCTGTGAACCAGGGAGACATCTCGGTGCACGGCATGAAAAACCGGGCCAAAGTTCGAGTTGGAGCGCGAACAAGTATCTCGGCACGCTCCGGCCCGGGTGGGCTGTCTTGTCACGTGAGAGGAAACCCGTTTCCTCCCCAGTGAGTGCGTAGGAAAAAAAATGATTTGCAATGAGAACATTCTCGTTGAGTCTTTCTCAAGTTTAATGGTTGAATCTTGTTTTTGAGTGCTTGTTTTTAGGTGCTTGGCTTGCAATACCGTACGGAAACAGTGGTTCAAATTAAAGTTGCAGTACAAGTTAGAACAATGTAGCGTAGTTATGACGGTCGGAGAAGGGATTGACAAAGAACAAAGGGGAGCTGTCTAAGACATTATTCGACGTCCACTCCGGAGGTGCGACAGGACCAAATTTGGGTATGAGATGAACACTGCGTCGGATGTTGGCCACGGGAATGACGCTGACCATTCGAGATCCATCCTTCAGTGAACGCTTAATTTTGTACATGAGATGATGGGGTTCAGGATTGTCGGAAAATGGAGAAAACCATTCGATGTAGGCAAGATAGGCTGGGGGGGAGGCATCGGAAGGGAATAGGCTCTTGATGTGCTGGGGTTTGAACGAGAAGACTGCCCGCACCTGGGCAACACGGTACCCTGTAAATGCCAAGTGAGTGGACGAATTATTAGATAACATAGGCCATGTGAAGCTCACCATCGGTGCCAACCATCTTACCAGAGCCGTCGTTTACCAGGGCTGTGTCGAAGCGCCCCGGAAATCCCTTCCCATTTGCAGTTTTTCTCGCGGGTTGAACATGGATCGAATCGATCACGGAGTCGCTTGGACCCCCGATGGTGTAGGGGTCTTCGGTCGTGTATTTGATCCTATGAAAGACGGGTACGCTGTTGAAGGGGAGGGCGATGGAGGAGGATTCAGCTTCCACTTGACGAGAAGTGAATGTAGGATTATTGAATCTGACGACGAAACGAGTCAGCGCGTCACGGAAGAATTCTGCACCGTAGTCCGACACCAGTGTGCTGAACCGAACGGATCTCTGTGTAGGATGTTTAGTCATTTTAAGTTTACGCTCGTACACGACGCCCGGGGGAAGGGGCTCCATCGTAGGCGGGGCTGGACAACCATCCAGCCGCCACTGGATATACTTCTCGTGACGAAAGATTTTCTCCTTTCGTTCCAGCCAGAGTGTCATCTGGGGAAACTCGTCTTTGAAGTTGGTGGACCTGAACGCGTCCTTGGCAAGGTCAATGTGAAGACGCTCGGTGTACTCGGTGTTGTAGTTGTCGGTGGTGCCGAATAATTTAATGTACATGATGTAATGCCTGCAGGCGTGGAGTTTGGGAAGGTTGAAGTCGGTACGGACACCCAGATCAACAAAGATGCTCTTGCACGCATGGAAACGGTCGAGGGAGTTCGCCAGATGAGCTAGAGTCTCGGTCGTGTGCATCGGGTACTGGGCCTGGTACACAAAATCGAGAATGCCGCGGACGGCGCCAAGCAGCCGGTCAGAGGAAAGGTCATCGGGAAGATGAATGTCAACGATGATACCGAGCAAGAAGCGCGAAATCTGGTCGTGCTCCTTGCCGGTAACTCGAGAGAGGTTGGAGATGCCGTTCATGAAGAGGCGAATATTATGGTTCGGGGGAAGACGCCTACATCGCGCATCAATCTCCTCTTCCCCGCAAACCAATTTAAGCCAGGATATCAGATGCTTTACGATGCCCTGATAGAGCTGGTGGAGGATGTCGGGGCTAATGGATCGGAAGATGTTTGTGTACGGGAGTCCCTCCCAGAATGGGTGATACACCGGCTTTATGCCGGCGTCTGCACACGCCTGCGCATATATCGCTGGGCCCTGATCCAACTGGTCAAGCGCATCGAGAATACTTTCCAGATCTCGGAGAGGGAATTCGGTTTCCTCTCCGAGTTCGTCGCGTGGAACTTCGCACTCCGGGCACTCCCCTGTCTTGACCGCGGTCACCAGACATTGCTCAGGATAATCACCTACGAAGGTGGCGTAAATAGGGTGCCCCCGACGAGTGACACCATCCCCGCTGGTCATAGGAATACCAGAGACGCCGGCAGTCTTAAGTGGCGCCAGCATATACGTCATGCATGCGTGAAAGACGTTTGCAAGAATCCGCCGGCGAGCTGCACTGTTTTTAACGTGCTTCATTCGCGAGGTTGGGAGATAACCGAGAAGGACGTAACCTCGACGAGATGGTTTACGTCTGATCTCCTTGGGAATGTTCCCGATGGTCATATAGACAGGGTATGCGGTCTTGTTTCCAAAAACTGTGAGTTGAGTTTTGTCGGAGGAAATGATGATGGGGATGATTGTTGCGCCTGGATGTTCTTTTTCAACGGCGTCCTGATAGATAATCTCAGCAAGTGCGCATGAAGGGATGATCTGAACTGACCTGCGTACTCCACCACCATTTTCCCGTGTGCATGTTGTGGTACATGCGAACGGTTTTGTCCTTGTCTATATAGTGACGCTCGGGGACAACAAAAAGATAGGGCGCAAAGTCTGTGTCGGCCCATAACGCCCGAACACACTCAAGTATGTCTCGGGAGTACAGATGGAATACCTCCCCGTTTACGACGACCTCAGAGCGAGTAAACTTGGGACGGCCCGGCAGTTTGTCGTCAATTATCTTGTTTAACTGGACGGAGTTTCCGTAAGAAAGGTCTAGAGAGTCTCGCACCTGAAAATCAATGATCAATATTAATCACGGATTATAAGATGGCGAGCGCACCCCCTCGAGATTGAGCAGGTCACTGAACGCGGTCGATCCAGCTCCGCGGAGCTTGGCCCATTTCGCAATTTCCCAATCCATCTTGGAAGTAAACGGCGCGTACGGATTATCAGGAGCCGACCCCGACAGCGAAGATCCATATTTTTCCTCTCCAGATTGCCCCCGCTCCGTCGAAATGGGCGCTCCAGCCACATCACCAGGATAGTGCTCCACAATGGGCTTGTGGTGGAAACGGTCTTCAGCGGCCATGCGCATCGCCTTGGGCGGGGCGGGGATAACTGGTGGAGCCTGGGGCCCGGGACTGATTGAGGACATGACAGAATCTTCATCCAGAGCGGGCGCCGCTCGCGCAGGTTCGTAATCGTTGATGTGATCGGTTTCGGAGTCATCGTCAGACAAGTCATCGTCCCCCGCACCCTCTCCATCCTCTTCCTCATCGGAGTCATAGCCAAAATCTTGCTGAGAGTATTGTGCAGCATCTCCGAAGTAGTCCCCCTCGAATGCAGTGTTCCCAGTTGGGAAGCCATGATGCTGCGCATCACCGAATTGCGTATAATCTTCAGCGGGATCATCGACCGCAAATGCTGGCTCGAGTCCGAGCGCGTTGGACTTCTCGAAATGTTTCTTGCACGCCGGGAATCTGCTCTTTCTCAAATGCAGGGTGTAAGCCTTGCCCTTGTATTCGGTATCGCAGCCAGGGCAGAAGACCATGGTGGTGAGTGGCAAGGTCGTTATCGAGACCGGCAATGAGGCTTAATGCGTCGAGAATTGCCGCAGCGTGTGATGAAACATCATTATTATTCCTCCCGCTGACTCGCACTAGTGTACCTTGAGGCAAACACAACCCTCAGAAATTTTCATCCTTGGCTTCGCACCACACTCACCTAATTCCAGTACTCTCTTTCCCCTTCTCTCTTTCGTCTACAACGCTCGTTTCCTTGCCCATCACCTTCCACAATGACACAGCACGCTCAGCCCCTTGCTACCCAGACTTCGACTGCAGCTACGCGTGCCGCTGCACGGGCAGCCAAAATCGAGAGACAGCGTTTGGAAGATATCGCATTTATTGCCAAGACCTGTAAGCATTAATCTGACCCAGTGTCCGAATTTTCGACGCAATACTAACTGGATGTGGCAGTACCCGTTCGCAAATCCAAGAAGATTGCACTGAAGAATGCAGGTATGTCATCCTAGCCCTTGAGATTGATGCACCCTGATAGCCCCCCAAGTTTGGAAAGCAGACCAGCCCGCTTCGTGGAAGGACAATGAGCCTAGTTCGTCTCGCAAAAGGACCTCCTCGACGGTCCAAGCATCCGAGGTCACCAAGAAAGCACGAGAGGCAGGTAAGTATTCATTTGAGAACTCCTGAAAAGATCCAGCAGTTGACAGTAGGCTCGCACTACAGCCCAGAGCGACGAGGACCTCGAGCCCGCAGCCTCCAAGTCCAAGAAATCTTCCAAGTCGGCGACAACCAGTAAGTCGTTTTGATACTCCTTAGATTGTTCGGGTGCTAACAGCCAATTCTTGTTACAGCCCAGACTGTCGATGAGGACCCCCAGCTCAAAGCCAAGCCGTCGAAGAAGCCTCTCAAGTCGACGTCGACAGCCAGAAGTAAGTTACGTCCTAACTCGGCCACGTCACGTGTACTCAGTGACTCACAAGGATACGCGGCTCCTCCCATCGACATCGACTCGGCGTCTGAGCCAGAGGCTCCCAAGGCCCAAGGTGTGTGCTTTCTAACCCTCCGTCTTCTTCTCACGTATCAATCAGTCCGCGTTGACTTTACAAAAGTCTCATCGACGGGCAAAAACAAAAACAAGAATGTCTCGGCCAACGCGAAGACTGTGAAGACCCCGTCTCTTCCTGGTGTGTTACTAGCATCCAATATCTCCTCCATCTCACCTCTGTGCCTCTTAGTGGCCCCCAAAAATGCCGTGGTTACCTCCACGCGCAAGCCCACCAGATTGGTCGCAGAATCTGCATCGGAAGACGACAGTGCCGCCTCTGACCACGACGCGGAGGGCGACGCCGACCTCAGCGACGAGGGAGATGTCGAGTTCGACGACGACGCTGCTCCCGATGCCGAGGAATTTGTACAGGAGGTCAGCCTCAGTCTGCTATCGGATCCAGAAATTTTCCTTATGCCATTCTAGGTTCCTCAGCTAATGGCCAAGCGCCGGGCAGCGGACGAAGAAGACCTCCAAGATGTCGACTCCGGTGCCGAGTCCAGAGAGGTGTCTCGCGAGCTCGACGACGATGTCGCACCCGTATGTCTTCCTTTGTCATTTTCTCTGTTCTCAATAATGATTCGTCTATCAGAGGAAGGGCAAGGCCCTCAAAAAGGTATTGCCTCTCCACTGTGGCCGGAATGATGCTCACAATGTTTCTTAGGCTGTTTCGGCACCGTCCCAGCTCTTCGACTCCGAAGAGGATGATGATGCGGTGCGTCGCACCATCTATCTATCAGCACATCGTACTTACCGTCATTTCAAGATGCTGGAGGCGCCTCCGAGAAAGGGCAAGTCAGTCAAGAAGGTATGTCGTCTCCGCCCGTCCGTTGTCTGCAAGATATTGATATCGGTCTGTTCAGGCCGCCCAGTCCCAGCTCTTCGAGTCCGACGAAGAGGAGGACGACGACGATGTGGTACGTTGCCCTGTCTATCAGGCTTCAGCACATTACTAATGCTTGTGAAGATGTCGGGGGCGCCTCCCCGGCAATTCACCCAGGACCGACGGCCGCGCTACAGGGGCGATAGCGACGTGGACATGCACGAGGCCATCGCCGACGCGCTGGTCAGCGTACCCCATGGTCGTCACAGCCGCCGCTCCTCAACGGGTTCCGGTTGGTCGTCGGGGATGGACCTTGTCATCCCCGAGAGCGAACCGGACAGTGACCAAGCTTCGGAGCCTGAGGTCCCTGCTCCCCGCGTACGTCGTCCTCCACTCCTTATATGTCCGGGGATCTTACCCTTCCATCACAGCCGGTAAAAAAAGCGAGGAAGGTTACCGCTGCTCGTCAAAAAAAGGCAGATCTCGAGGTGCGTACATATTACTTATCTTATAAACCGTACCATTTATCTCATGTATCCTACAGCGGCCTGAGGTTCGCGCTCCCGCGGCGGCATCGCAGGACGACTCGGCGGACGAACCAATCAATCGGCCCGAGGCAAGCTGGCACCCGTCGACGCGCCTCACCCTTCCGGCACCCAACAAAGATATCGGGCTCACAGTCCAGACGCCGGAGGTCCAGTTCGTCATGCGCGGCACCACCGACATGGTTCGCATGAACCTGTTCTTCACCACCTTCTTCCCCCTGTTATCTGTTCGCGTCGGGTGGATACGCCCCCAGATGATCGCCGCAGCCAGTGTCTCAAACTCCGGCTACATCTTGGAATATGTTTTGGAGAGGCTCCGCACTGATCCCACCTTTGCATCTATTCTCTCGTCCCTCGTATGTCATCTCTTCGTGATTACACACGTCGTCTCATCCACTCCACATAGGCGATCGACCGTGTCACTCTTACGCGAGGCAATATCAAGCGATGCGCCGTCACGATCGTGATGGTGATGTACCAGCTCGTTGGCTTGACCCCGGCCGAGGTCAAAATCCGAGTTGAAGAACTCCTCAAGGACCATCGGTACATCTTTCCGGTGGACGCAAAAACCGTACGCATTCATGCTTGATGTGTCGCCATCCATTACTAACATGTCTCAACTTGAAGGGACAAATGCTGCTTGACTTGCCGTTCCACCACCCGGCCTTGAAGCACATCATCAAGCACGAGATCATGTCAAGCCGCCTCTTGAAGGCCCAAGGCTACGACCGCTTCCCAGCTACTCATCCCAAGCACCCTGAGGCGCGCGAAGTTGCGGACCCCATGGTGTCCATTGCCGCGACAGGCGTGAGTTTCCATCATTTGATGCTTCAATTCTGACCAACGTTCAGGCGTTTGCCGCCCTCTCGGAGCTCCGCCTGACGGGCGAGCGCCAGGCAATCCCGTTCTCGGAGGAAACATTCGAGGATATATATCTGATTCACATGAAGACTCTCGAGGACACGCGCAAGAGTGCTCCGATCACTACGCACAAGGTTCTCCACCAGCTCTTCAACGATGTGACGTGAGTCATTTCTCTCTCTATCTATGCACGTACTCATTCACATTTGACTAGGAACGCCACCAAGGCCGTCAAGGTCGCGGCGGGGAGCTCGGCTACCTTGATCAACCTTGTCGACGTCGCCGACTCTGATTAGTTATCGTAATCATTATTTCTAAACCTCGCGCGATAGTTTTGGTCCATATATGTGTTGCCCCTCGTATTCTAACCTGCATTTAATACATCCTATGTTGCACCTCCTTCTCTATGGCTGGATCTGAACGGGTTTTGAAGGGAATTTGTGTCTGAACACTACGGAAATTGAGTCGAAGTTAAGGAAACTCAGGTCCGAAAGTGCGCTAAGTACACCTAATCTCGCCCAAAGTCAATGGTAATTTTGGTGGGAGAATAATATGGAGGGAATGAAGGAAACACAGGTAATTCGGCTGAATTACCGTAGGATGCGGGCTAATCCGGGGGTATTACCATTGTAGTGTTTTCCTGATGTATTCGGAACTTACGATTCGTACGCATTCTCTCAACACTTGGAGCAGGCGCCCGTACGATCCTTGTCGGTCCTTTTTCGGTCACTTACCTCGAATACTCTGACTGATCCAAACTCGCAGGTAGGAGGAATAAGACTTGTAGCGGCGGTCCGTACCTGCAATCATTTGACTGCAGTGCCCAGGCATTCAATCTGGTGCTCGTTCGAGTCGAGTCGGGTCCTGCACGAGCTCGTGACTCCTTTTGGTTCATGATCAAGTCACCCCATTCCGAATCTGTGCAACTTGTTTGAGCGCGAAAAGAAGACCCGTAGCTTGCCCGTAGCGATGGACCGCATCTGCATGAAGTTTGGAGCAACTTCCTGAGTATTCTGCAGGCACACGTTCGATTCGGATACGGGTCATACCCAAGGCTTCAGCTATATCCGGGGCAGCTGTAAGAGGTATGAGTAATAAGAGAAGGTTTGACATAAAATCAGGCGGTATGATGAGGATGGGTGCTACAGATTTACCAAATCCTATAATTGCCTCCTGAACAACAGGTTTTGTCAGGAGTATTATAGGTGAGAGTTCTTCAATATCAAAATTATACCCCGATATTCGAGGAAGGTTTTTCAAGTTGTTCACTCACTCTTCAATTATCTCGACCCGCCCTCAACACGCTTCTTTTGCGTTCTCACCACGAACGGTGACCGAACCCTCTAATCATCCAAGCCGTGTACCACGCAAATGAGGATCAATCGAGTGGAGAGGTTCAGCATGCACCGGTTCGCGTCGGGTGCAGGTCCTTCTCATTGTTTTATGTATTTTTTGTCCACCAAGTCTCTCAGTTCTCCCCGCTGATTCATGCTCGGACCATGATGGTCAAGTCGGATAGCGCCTTGATAAGCAGCTAAGTAAGCTACTCGAAAAATAATCAAGTAGACACCCTGAGCGATCAGTATCCGTGGTGCGACTCAGCTGGCCGACCAAGACTTTGTATTGGAAGCAATCCAGGCAATATGACGATGCAATAGTGTCTCTTGCTGTCGTGTTCAAAAATGATGTAAGATTTTCCGCGTACAAAAGCGAAAACGATCAGTGGCAGTGGTCAAGCATTATATTGCAAGTGAACAGAAATGTGGAGGTACTAGTACAGCACGGCGGGCTGGTCCGTCTGGGTATAAAAAGCTCGCATCTCTTTACTCAGGGGAACGAATGGCGGAGGGGTGTACGGGCGTATTGCGGGAACGCGTTTGAAAACGCGCTTGAGTTGCCGCCAACGCTGCGGGAGTATCGCGTGAAAACACTGCCCGGGCTGGCGAAGGTGCCACGAGCTCAGCTTCCGACACAACTCGTCGAATCGCTGAATAACTTCACCGATAGTCGGCCGCTGAGCAGGCTCCGGAAACATCATGTCGTTAATGAGAGGCTCCAGGAAGCGCAACTGATCTTGCTGCATCCTGGGCTAAAGGGATTCAGCTTCCAAGAAAGTGTGCGCGGGCAAATAAGCACCAACCCATCTCGGATCGGCGTACATGTGCGTCGAGTAAAGAAAATATTCGTTGAGGAGATTCCCGAGAAAGTAGATATCGGTGGGAAAGGGATTGCAGGCAATGAATCGGTGCTCTGGCGGCGATTTGTCGCCCCCGAGGATGACATCCTCGAAAGGCAAGCCATCTGCCGGATTGTATTGACGAGACAGGCCGAAGTCGATGATGTAGTAGCGGGGCCAACATTCTGTACGAGTGATCGGCCGTGAGGACTTTCTGAACGATGGATCCAAGAAGGGGTCGACGGGATGAAATCCAGATGGATAAAGATGTGTGGGGTCTTGGACAATGTTCTGGTAGCCACAATCCCTGGAGTCATTCAGACGATATTCCACGAGCAGGCTCCGCCAACATACCGGTGAGCGATGAAATTCTGGTGCATATATTGTATACCCTGGTTATTTGGTCAGAAAGGGAACACAGCAGATATTGCAATAATGACCTCGAAAATCTGCCGAAAACAGTCAATTACCTCCGCAACAGTATCGAAGATTGGCCGGTGAAAAACCAGAAAAAGAGGCATCACGAGAATCTGCTTGTCATCGTCCTCTGGGTCCTGTAAGACTTCGAATATAGGAATGGAGTGGTTCAGAGGGTTGTCTTTATGAGGCGGAGACCCCAACAAACGAGCTATTCTGATTTCCTCGGGGTGACGTTCGGTGGAAATCGACTTTAACATGACCTTCTGTCCATCGGAAATGCGCTCCGCATCCATAATACCCGCGCGCTGAAATAATTGGGACTTCATACAATGATAGGGCCGTCCACGTACCATATACATCGCCCTGTACTCGTCGAGTTCTTCCTCATCCATATCACTGACGTTCGCTGTAAAATCTGGCCTAAATTTCGGACGGAGCTGGTAGCCACGACGCGCCAGAAACGGTTGATGCTGGTACCAATAGCTCTCCAACTTGCAGGCATGGCTCTTTGGATCCCAGCTTGTACGATCCATGGTCTGCCCCTTCAATGCCACGAGGAGCGCATTGTGGCCGCCGGCCGCCGCGCACTTGTCATCACTGTGTGTCATCTCGCATCTCGTCAGACACGTCACATCGATCCCTTCTAATAACCTTCTCCGCCCACTCTCCGCCTTTCCCAAGACCACCCCCAGAAGCAGATCTGGTGTCCAGGCGGTCGGAAAGTTCAGTTATACGACTTTTTGCAAACAAAAATTCTGCGCTCCGCCTACTTGCCTTTCGTCGTTATCTCCCATGGGCCCAATTGGTCTTGCATCGATCTCGAAGCTGCTCAGTCTTGTCGACGTCCCTCCCTCTTGATATCGTCAACTGAAGTCCAGCAATAAATCCCGAATCTCAGATATTCCACGACTGCCTAGATTCCGCCCGATTTAAAACCAGCCAAAACCAGCCGTCTTGCATATTTAGCCTACCATTTTTGAACTTACCTGACCTGCCTGGAACTTCGGCCGCAATGATAGACGGATTAAAGACGGAGACAAGCAGGCCAACGCGCAGCATGGTTCCCAGCTCAGCCGTAGTTGAAGTTACCGAAACTCTATATTTGTGCGCCGAACCTGCCAACAAACGGGGTTGGGCCGGTGTTTTCAGGTGCGCTCAACGCCCACACCATTCCTTCCCTCGCTCATCTTCCTCTTCACTGTTTTCCTTTTTCTTATCCCTAAAGAGTGTGATCAATCACTTTCATGCGCACTGATTTGCTTCACAGCGGCGCGAAACACTGAAATAGATAAGTTACATGTCTCCGGGGTCTAGCCTCGAGGTACGAGCCATGTTGGGGCCTTCAGGCAGCATGTGAACTCGCTTCTTGCACTCCCGTCATGCCTCTTCTACCAATCGCTGCAACAGCTCTTATCCGTGCCATCGTCGAGCTCGACGGTGCTCTTACCAGCTTGGAAGAGACTGGCAAAGACTGGAAGTTTGATGATCTCCAGTTGTGTGTAGGGCAGTACCAAAGGTCAGCAACTTGACGCCTCCTGCTCTATCCTAAAAAATTTCTAGGCTTTCGCAAAAGCTGGCCTCTACCGTGCACAAGATACAGAAGCGCAGGCTAACGTTGGGTAACAAGACTATTCGAGGGAAATCCGCAAAGCTACTTGCACATGCGATAGCTCTGGGCGACCTAGTTGAGGCGAGTTGAGTTGAGCCTCCTTTGGGATGGTACTTATTTTGTGTTAGGTGACCTCCAACGAAATCCGACGTCGGCGCAAGGTCACTGCGGCACAAAATCACCCGGAGTTGTGGAAGATCAGTTCACTCGCGCGAGAACCCGGGTTACGTTTCAAACGGCTGGAGAGCATTCTAAAAGACGTCACCGAGTCAGTGGTTCAAACTTTTGGCAAAGAGTTTGCTCATATGGTTGGATAGCGCTTTGAGGGATTACAATGCTGTTGGTCTCATGTTTGTGTTTCCTGCTCCTCCGAGCTAGCGCGCGTGATTTTATTTTTAGAGCCGAATTTAAGGAGTTGGTGAGTCTTCTGTATCTCCGTCTTCTGTCGACTGGAAGACATATCTACTCGCGTCTTGAAGCAAAAGAGAGAAAATTCAATTATGGCATTCCTCCATCACCACATGCAGGAAATGACTGACAATTGTGTCGCCGGTCGTCGCATCGACCGAAACCTCATCGTGACAAACCCGGACCCGACCCCCAGCTCGGAGAGCGACACTGAGAGCATTCCCAGGGGACACTCAACGCCAAGGTGTGTATGCTTGTCGCACGTCCAGAGCTGTGCTGACGGTGGGATGTCTCGGCGTTAGACCCAGGGATGCAGCAACCAGGTGTGTTTCCTCAACTGTGTACTCTGCATAGCATGACTTTCTGCGACAGACCCGTACAGCACGTGGAATCTCCCTCAGGCAAAACCCGCCAAAACGTAACCCGACGTGAAAACTTCGCAAGGGGAAACAACAGCACTCTTATCACAAGGTACGATTCTTCCAGGACTCTGCGCCAGGCTCGCTTTTAATTTGCTCGCAGTATGGAGTCATTGAGGTCAGTTGTTTCCTTCCTTCTGCAACCGTTTTGGTCTCTGATTCGGACGTCTTGCAGCATCTCCACCCATAATCCGCCGCAAACTCGCGACTGCGGCCAATCCTCGGGCAATATCCCTTCCACTAGTCGGCAGGCACCGGGTTCTTCGAGGTTGCTGAGGTTCGTTCGACTATCTGGATCTTCTCCCATGGCAAGTCTGGATTCCTTTAGGCCTGGACAGATTGCAACCTCGCGGCAGCAGCAATCTACACCGTATAATAGTGCAGGACATGCAGGAACATCTTCGAGGTACATTTTGAACGCTCCTTCTCCCGTACTTGTCTCATTTCGGCGTAGGCGTCGGTCCCCTCAACCAGTCGCCAGCACAAGCCGCCGCGAGTGGAGTGTAAGTACCTTACCTTATTGACTGGGGGCTCAGCGCTCACCCGAGCGGACACAACAGCCTATGGCCGATACATTTGGCACTACTCCCCCGCGCAATCTTGCCCGCCCACACTCGACGGCGGCAACGGCCGGAGGATCGATCGAGAGTCTTGTTGATTCCCCATACTTCGCTGGCACCGTCTCAAACTCTGGCGCCACCATGGCCTCGTCAAAGATATCCTGGGCTTCAGAGTCGGATTCGGAGTTGTAAAAACAGATCATCGCGGCTCCTCGATTGGTCGGATTATATATTGCATTCATGTCACGTTCTCTCAGCCTTGTCTTTGTTTATTATGCACTCAAATTCCTTGAGCATGTTTTGGTTCGGGTGAGCGTCGTCCGCACCTATGTACACTGCCAGATCTATGCGACATTTCCAAACTAAACACCGGGTCAAAAGAATTTGCGTTCGATGTTCGACGTTCGCCTCTTTATAGCCTCAAGTGAGTTCTACCTTATAAAGTATCTGATTGTCTAACAAATACATATTCAAATCAGCCCTGAGCCAGAACGTCGCAGTGCTGGGAGAGCAGGTTGAGAGATTCTTTTCTGTCAACAGCCACTTTCACTTTCACTCGACACGTTGTTGAGATTCCGGGCTCATTCAGGTTCAAAACACGACAGGAACATTCAACCTTGACCGAATTGCCGCAAGTCCCCAGTATGCAGGTTTTTATCTTTCATGTGTTGACTTGTTTTGTTCGCTGCGATTCCCCCACTGCTCAACCTTCAATTCACTTTTTGTCTTACCCTTCGAAGCCCAAAGTAGAGGACCACAGATAAAAAAGCGGCTCATAACAAACGAAGCTATATCGGAGGCAAATCTGGAGACACAGGACGGGAACTGTCTAGGCGGAAATCGAGAACAACCAATGCTATCATTTAAAGTCGAAGCTACTCTCTCCGTTTGAGAGATCCGACTGAATCACTGTCCTCAGTGGTCAAACGGGAATTCGCGTACCGAGGGAAATGCTTGGCGGTAAGATTTCTTCGATACTTTCCTCCTTCCCGTGATGTGCATCTCTTTCAAATTACACTCCAACCGGGAGATGAAAACCGTTATCGAAGTGGCAGGTCTCCGGGACTGTGAGACGTCGGAGCGCGCGAGCTACCCAATTTTTGGGAATACAGGTCCTGCCGAGATTGTCTCCACCACCCTCTGCAATCATGGTCAGGGATTCCAAGTGTGGCAGCACAACTCGTGTTTGAAAATTTGAAGCCCCATTGTTATTGTCGATAGTGACCGTACGCAAGAGAGGCGCCTCGCGGAGGATAGCGAGTTTGGATGCCAATTCGATCCGATTCGCTGAGTCTTTTCGGCCACAAATTCCTTCAACTCGATTACGTTCATATTTAGGGAGAGGGAGACTCGTAGCGGTGGCCCACACCTGCGCTTCATGATTCGGTCGCTCACATTGAAGAAATTTGGCAGCCCGTTCGGTTCGGGTACGGGTCTTGCGCAATTGCTCGACATCTTTTTGACCACCGGCCTTGAAATTACTCAGTTTATTCGGATTCAAACACAGCAGAAGAAGACCCGTGGCGGGCGGCGCCTGCAACCTGTATCCAGACAGCCTTGGAAAGATTCGGCAGGCTGCCCGTTCGATTCGGGCACGGGTCCTACATGTATCAGCTCATGGAATTCTTTTTGAGTGGGGTCAAGCTAAACTCGCGAGAGGAAGACCTCCAGTCGTTGGCCGCACCCGCGCTTCATGTGAAAACCTCCATCTTCTGGAGCATCTACTCGCATAAATCTCGTTTTCTTTTGCTTCCACTCAGCTCTCAAGTTTCCAGACCTTGTCGAGGTTCAACGCTAGGGAAAAGAAGACCTGTATATGTAGCGGTGCGACGCGCCTGCAACCCATCTCTGCTCCCAAGTCCACTCGAAAATATTGGCAGGCACCCGTTCGATTCGGGTCTGGGTCATCAATGTCTTCACAAACGATCTTTTTTTCTCCGCTTACTGCAGATTAACAGGAGTTGGTTCATGTGGCTTTTGGCGCACTTACACTCTGCTTCAGGCGGGCGACGCGATTTCGAATGAATGACTATTTGCGCTCACCTGCATTGCTCCAACTAATTCGTGTTCAGATCCCAGGGCGATCGAGACCCGTAGCGGTGGTCCGCGGCTGTATCCTGTTATTGGTGAACACAACGCACTTCATGAGGCACCCGTTCCATTCTGTTCCGGGTCAAAACATGTTGGGAATGGCGCTTTTTACTACACCCCCATACTCACGCAAGATTCCCCAGCTTGGTCGAACTCGCACTAGGAGGAAGACCCGTACGTACTATTTCAATTCGGTCCTGTGTGAATTTTCGCCGGCCCCGTTCTGATTTGGGTTCAGATCGTCTTCTTTGTTTGACTCATATTCTTTCAACTCAGTTGCGTTCAACCCAGGGACGATAAGGCCACCCGTGTGGCCGTGTGGCACCCTAGCACAAGCCGACCCGGAAAGATTCGACAAGCGGCCCGTTCGATTCGGGTTCGGGTCATGCGCCTTAATTTCTGCCTTTTTTCTTTCGTCCTGGCTGAAATCCAATTAGGAAAGTTCAGATACAGGAAGAGGAAGACTGATAGCGCCTGTACATGTACCTTCATTAGAAGCCATTTGAAACATGCAGCAGTAAATCCGGGCCTAGGTCATAACGCGTTTCTTCGGTCGGTGATTTTATTCCCGCTACCATCAATAACTCTGACTTGCTCCTGAGGCCCAGTGAAAACAAGGTCACGGCCGGCATCGGGAAAATATCGCCGAGGATCGCTTAGTATCGGCCGGTCACTAAAATGCACCGTCTTGACAATGCCAATGAAATCTGGTACTGGCCGCTACCAGACCCTGCCCAGCATGCAGAAAATGAGAGCACGATCAACATATTTATTGCCCAGTATCGTGCGGTCCCTTGCGGTATCGATTTACGCCGCCTCGCCCCGCCCTGCCCAGCTGCTTCCCCGCCCTGCCCAGCTGCTTCCCCGCTCTGCCCTGCCCTGCTTCCACACCCCGCCCGCCCAGCTGCCCTGCTTCCCCGCTCCATCCCACTTCACTCCACTCCGCCGAGTTTCCCCGTCGCCTGTGTCCGATCGCGCTTCAGGTCGTTCTACAACGAGAAGGCTGTCAGACAGAACCGCATCGAGAATGAGAAGACTGACCTCGCTACTCAACTGGATGCAACCTGAGATGACGGTGAGAACAACCAATGTATAGCATTGGGAGGAGAACATACCTGTTTTGCTGCCTTTATTTGGATTTCCTTTTGCTTCCATTCCTTCTTCTTCTGCGTCGGCAGCCCTGCATAGTACAGATCGAAAGCAGCCTTGTCTGCTGCTGGATTTTCCTTCTTGTAAGCGTAAGCACACATGCCGCTGTCAGTCTGAGTAAGTATGGCATGTCGATGCGAGAGAGACGGAGAACGTACGAGGCCGTTGTCGAGGTTGAGGAAGGATTCCATGCTCGCGTCTTGGGCTTCGGGGCTGGAGCTGCGGGCGTTGGTCCAGACACTGGGGAGATGTCAAGGCACGAAGTTAAGTCAGATGAGGAGACGGACCTGAAGCATTCACAGCGGTTTGCGGCGGGACAAGCGGCGATGTAATAGGTAAAACGAGGACCGGCGGTGTAACAGGCGGAGCAAGAATCGGAGGGTTGGATACAAAGGATGCAGCGGACACACTTGCGGATGATGTAGACAGTGGAAGAGGAATTGCGAAAGGTGTAGGAGCTACCGGAGAAGAACCGGAGATATTGGTAATCGTCGACAGTGCAGGCGGTGGGAAAGCCATAGAGTCGAGCAACGAGGAAGGCGCGTCTGCATTGTTGGACTGTGCGTGCGATTCGGGAGCATCACGCGAGAGGGGATCGGGAGCATCACGCGAGAGGGGATTATTGTCGCTGACAACGGGGCTCGTGGCTACTGAAGTGTGAGGGTGCGGGGGTCCACTGCCATTGGCGTCGGCGAGGTTGTCGACGTGTGGCGCGGGAGTGAGTGCTTGTGCGTGTGGAGTCTGGCCGAGACTGCAGATGAATCAGTTGGAGCCGTCACGGCGCAAAGGAAACATACAGTGGATTTTTTACACGCTGAAAGGGACACGGACAAGTATGAGAATATATCAATGAGCATAGAGGGGGAATGGTACATACACGCGCCTTGGCTTGTGGCTTCTCAATCGCCTTTCCTGTGGACTTGTTGCTCTGCTGGGGTTTATCGGCCTGTTCAGCCTTGCTTTTCTTTGCAGGCGGGTTGTCCAGTGCCTTGCTGTACTTGTGCCGCTTCCGGTCATTGTCTGGAGAGGACACATCGCTATCGCTATCGTCGTCGTCGTCATTGTCGTTGTCGTCGGAAACCAGCTCCTTCTTGATTTTGGTGCTGTTGTGGGAGCCGCACCAGCTTGAGTAGGTGATAGTAGCAAGTTTGTCCGCCTTCCAGTGCTCGCTGCATAGCCGAAGTTCCGGTATTTCTGATTCCAAAAGTGCCCGAAAGCGGGTCTTAGTCGACATAGTAGCTTCGCGCCAAGTAGTAGGCTGGAGGTTTTGGGACTTGAGCTCGAAATAAAAGGAAGCAGCACAGCGTCTGGCTTCAGACATGCGGTCCTTGCTCGGGGTGTCGCCGTCCTCCGTGGTGATGAACAAGAGAGAGTTCTTTGACGGAGGTGAGCGTCCTGAGGCGGTACTGCGTCCACGGTCCTTCGACATCGCGTCAGTCCAGCGCGACTTTTGCCAATACTTGGCGAGAGGGTAGTCTGTTTCGTTGAGGACACGGATCTGAGGAAGAGGAGGTGAGCTGGCAGAGGGCGTGACATGGGATGAGAAGCCAGGTAGATGGGCCAGCAGAGAGTTATAGCTTTGTCTGGAATCATGCCTATTAACTCTGTGTTTGGCATGGACGAGACAACGTACTGCAAAATATCGTTTCGTGTCTGCAGAATCAGGTTTTGTTCGCGCAGTCGTACTTCCTGCGAATGATCTCCGTACTGTGGTTGCTGCTGCACATGCTCGGACGAGCGCTGGTCGTTTTGCGACATGTACTGGCGCGATCCCTGGATGAAGGTGAGTGATATGGCTAAGAGATACCAATTTGACTTGCGTAGCGCGTAATGCTATCATTGTTGGAGTAGCCCATGCTACCTCGCGAGAAATCTTGAGAAAAATCTAGGGATTGAGGCAATGAAGAGTGTGGATTGAAATAAGTGTGTCGGTCATCGAGAGAGCTGTTTGGCAAGTGCAGCGACGGAGGGAGACTGTCAGAGAGAGAGCTACGGCTGCTAGAAGAAGAGCTTGTAGAGGCAAAGCGCGAGTGAGAACTAGAACTTGACGAGGACAGGGTACGAGAAGAAGAGGAGGCCATGGGCTGTGCAGATGGCGTCGACAAACACGTCCAAATCAGTCGCGTCCACAGTGCACCACACCTACGCACCACTAATGCAGCTATTTGAACGCATAAAAGGAGTCGAGAGACACGGCGACATGTAAAATTCTTATCGGACAGCGAAGAATTTTTTTCTTGCTCTTACTTTCAAGTCCAATTCGAGTCCAGACAGTATTGGTGAAAAACTGCTGAATCCCATAGTCTCGGCCAGAGGAGCTCTAGCAAATAAATATGGGGGAAGGTCTAGGTCTTATAATCCAATAGCCAGCGCCGAATAAGCTCCTAGTGGCAGCCCCCATCTGGAGGAAAAATCATTGCAAAGTCAGAATAATACAAATAATCCTAATCCTCCTCCATATTCTCCGTCCTCCCGGACCACGACGCCAGTTTGAGCCTGGGCTTCTCCATGAGATGCCAACGGTCAATTTCAGACCCGTCCTGACGATATAGCTGGTATTGGTGGTCCGGCGCCATTGTAACGCAGGAAAGGATGGAGGTGACATCAATAACACGGATATCCGATTCGCGAAGATGGTTCACAGACCAAAAACACTTCGAAGAGATGTTGAATAGATGGGGCTCTGGCGGGCCAAAGAAAGAAGCCACTGCAAGATATCTTTCCTCCCCCTCGACGTTCAATATCAGGAAGAAGAGGACCTCGGCCAATTCTGGATCGTCATAGTCGGTGGTTTGGACCTAGAGCAAGTATCATTAATGCTTGAGCTAGCATTGACCAATAATATATGTACCTTGACGTGTCGAGCAGCACGCAACTGAGTCATGTATTCCTCCTTCCACCATGATCGCACGATTTGACCGTTCGGTAGCCGTAAACGAGCCCACCTAACCACCGACGGCTGCCATTCCTCTGCAATGTCGTCTCCAAACTCGTCGCGCAGGTACTCGCGGATCGCCGCCTCTTCGCAACCACGAACGGGGCGACTGCAAGAGTCCTGCGCACGGAGCAAGACATATCCGCCACCGACGTCCACAGCGCCGCGAGGCAGCTTGTTTAATTCGGGCTCGAGGTCGGGGATGATCGCCGTCAGGGCATTGACCTGGCATCGCCGGATTGCACGCTGCGAAAGATTTGCGTATGGTGTCGCGTGTTGCTTAATCTCTTGACCAAGATGCCGATTGTCCTCTCCAGCGCCCACTGGGAGTAGATGTTTGCGGGCCCTTTGCGTACCGTCTCGCCGGGCATGTGCGAGATGGTGTGGAGGACCGGACGGGCGAAATGGAGACGGTCTGCCCGTCCCTGGATATAGAGCTGCTCAAACTCGTCGGAAAACTCGGAATAGAGCCGGTGTGCCTCCAGGATTTCTTCAGGTGTTGCTTCCTCTTGCAACAGGATCCGAATGCTTCTAACGGCCTTGCAGTAGTTGCGATAGTACTTGTCCGGAAGGATCCCGTAGAGAAGAGCAGGACCGATGCCGAAGAAATACAGATTGAATTCCCAAGCCTTGTAGCCGCTATCACCAGAGGCTGGGGTGGTGATGTATCACGCATCGCTAAACTCCTGGATGTCGTGATGTAAAACCGCCCGTAGTTACCAAGGTGTTCTGATGCATTAAAAACCCTACGTACCTTATAATCCATATAAGTGCATACACGGCTTGCGGCCTATTCCACACGGTGAGCTCCGTATCGTCGTCGTCGTGATCGCAATAACCGCATTTGGCACATAACGATCAAAACGTTCTCGACGTCGTCGGCGACAGCGAGCACAAAGTGTTGTTCTGTAATGCTGGAAATAATATGCATTGGGGGGGCAGGGACTACAATACATGTGGTCAAAGCAGATACTCAGTACGGTACGTTCTGATGGCATGAATTAACATTTTGTAATTGTCAGCGAATGCGTAAATGTGCGTTGCAGCGCAATTGCACCGTGTAGAAACGTCTCCCCGGCCCGTGAATGGGCGCCGGGGCCTCCCCCGCAACAACAATGTCTGCTGCTCGCCCACCGCCGCTCGCACTGCAGCCGCCTCCGGGTCTCACGCGTGTTCGTACCTGCGCGAAGCCGCTGGCGCGCGCCGTTCTAAGCCGACAAACGGAGGGGGGAACCGCGTGGGGGCGTTTTGCGGCCGTGAGCACACCGTGCGTCGGCAGCTGCAGGTGCAGGCGCGGGTGCGGGTGCGAAGATGTGCGCTGCGCGGCACTGTATCGCGGCGGATGCCCACAAATGAGCAAGAGACGCCAGCGCGAAGCGAACAAGCTCAACAGCGCTGCGCGTCACGGACTTTGCAGTTGCATCAGAGTGCCGCGAGCGGGACATAGGCAGCTCCTAGCAGTTCGTCCGCTGCCGCAGCGACGGAAACCGTGGCAGCTATTGCTGCAGCGTTGGCAACGCACACGGAAGGGAGTGGGATCGGGGAGCGAGGAGCGGGGTCAGGCGCACGGCAAAGGATGCGCGATACGTACGACGTGCGTCTGCGGGTACGGGTGCGTGCTGCGTGGTGCGGTCTTCGCCGCCGGCGCGAAGACAGGTGTACGGCTGGGGTGCACGTCGCACCAGCAGGGCGACACATCTGCCCCTTCACCAGTGATGGCCCACACCTGAGAGAGGGGACCGAGCATACTGGGCGCAAAATTCCACCAGAATTCGGAACGCACCACGATTGTGTGCGGGCACGAGCTGCAGTAGAACAAATCCGGTAAGCGCACACTGAAGAGTGACTGTATCACGCACTTTGGCCACCTCGGGAGACTGCGGGGAAGAAGACGGAAGCTCCGGTGAATTATGCGCGGAACAGAGTGTCCGGGGAGGAATCAGTGGGCGGCGCAGGGTGGGGGTGTGTATAGCGCACCGACGGCGAGACTGTGTACCACAGATCTCGATCCTCTGAGTCCCATCCCTCTGCAGGGCACTTGTGTCGATCACGGTGCTCGTTCCTCCAAAAACACGATTTTGACGCCCGAGAGAAGCAAAACGGCGGCCGCCGAAGCAGCCAGGAGGTATGTCTGATAGTGGCGCGAGACGGCCGGCGTCTCCACCGCGATAGGTTTGAGTTTAGCGTCGAAGATGGGGGAGACGAAGAACAGCCCGCACCAGGGACCCGGCCGCAAAGAAACTGCGAAAAACTGCTCAAGGTGACGGTGCATGGCCTGGCTTTGGACTGGAGATGCAGCTAGGGGCCAAACAGTCTTGAGGGAATGCGGCGCTGGACGACGTGGTGGCGAGGAAGAGAAGGAGTCACGCTGTTATGGCGTGACACATGCCCGTATTGTCGACCAAGTTCATCTTCGTTTAGAGGCATTAGGGACTCCAACAAATTTTGAAGACTACAGAACAATTTATTTTCACCAAACGAAGCCTTCTATGCAAAAAAAAAAACTGGAACCAGGGTAGTTGAAATCAGCGACTCGAATAAATTGCGTCGGTCAAACCAATAACAGTGCGGAAATGATGTTCTGCCTACACAATTAAGGTCAGGCAGTCATATTGTTCTTGAAAACGTCAAATTCCACGGGGTGGAGGTTTGTGGTCGGAAAGGTAAGCAGAATGTACGGTTTAACAAGCGTCAACTCACCGTAACATTGCCCTGCTTTCAGAGCCAAGTTGGGTTCACATTCCTTCTTTTGCAACCTTCAGATCCTGGAATCAGAAAATCTCCAGACCGTTTTCTTTTGCTTAATTTGGATGTTCGCGACCCTCCTAAAGTCCCTGAGCGTTTTAACGACTCAAGAAAACGAAGTTTCCGCTGTCATCAAATATTGATTCGAGGCGAGGCCAGTTTTCTGACATTTGTACAGCCGTACTTACAGCCTTTTGGCGGACATGAAAGAAACGAAACATGTTGGTTTGCATCCATTCTACTCGAAACGAGATTGAGCGGACTATCTGAGTGACGGTCGATGCGGAGGCAGGTTTTACTGGATCACCCTGTTTTTGAGCGTTGGAGCATTTCCGCGGGTCCAAAAGAGCCAAATCAGCTTAATTCATGTAGTACTATGATCAATACAGGAAGAAAAAATACAGAAGAGGTCAATTGATTCATTCTCGACGTCTAGGGACAAACGCCGGTGGAGAACCAAAATTACGAATACCAGCATTTCGGCACAGAGCCGACCTCAAACATGATGCACCGTAATGTATGGGGAAGCCGAACGCGTGGCGACCCTGTAGCACCAGGCTGCAGTGAGCAAGCGGCGGGATATTGCAGCCGAGGGGATGGGGACCGCGCCGACGCGCGCACTCGCTAAACCTTAAAAATGACCAAAACATGAGTATGAGGGGAGAAAGAGAGCGGTAAATACACACGGGGGAGCCACAAGACACTGAGGTACCAGCAGCCAAACGCCGGGCCCGGCGCAAACGGGTCGGTGGAGCGTGCAGCGGGGCCGGTTGAGCGCGTGCTTGGAGAAGCAAGGGGAGTGGTAAAGGGTGATAGTGTTGAGTAGCGGGTATGGAGCCGAAGGGCAGGCAGGTGCGCCGTCGGAGAGCCAATGATCGGGCGAGCGCGCCGCCGACGAGCGGACGGCCGGGAGATAGCGAGCGGAGAAGCGAGGACGGGCAGGTGCGGGTGCGTGTGCGGTTCAGCGGATGGGAGGCAGGCAGGCCCGGGCAAGCCCCGGAACGGCGGGGCGGGGTTTTGTGCGCGCTAGATTGGCGGGGAAGGTCCAGGCGGGAGGGAGCAAGATGGGAGGCGCCGGTACTCGGGCCTAGCAGTCGCCGCTACGCTCGCAAGGGCAGCTGCCAGCCGCGCGAGCAGCTGGCAGCCGTAGCAGCGCCGGATATTGGTATTCACCGTATAGAGCGAGAGAGGGCGGCTGTCACGCCGGGAGGACATCCACCGGTAGAGGGAGTTGGTGTCTATCACGTCGCCGGGATAGATAGGTGTCGCAAGGCGAAGGCGAGCAGGAAAGGCGGGGGCAGCCTGAAAAGTATTCGCGTGGTACGAGGCGCAGGAAGACGTGCCTGGAACGGAGACAGCGGTAGGGACGGGGGATAGCCAATCTGGAGGTATGCGGAGGCTGGTGAGGCGTTATGGCAGCGAATGCGGGTGGAGGAGCGGAGGGGAAGGTGAGGGGGAGGAGGCGAAGGAGGGTGATCGCAGCATGTGCAAACAAAGCCGGATTTGGCGGCCAGCCATCAATTCAATGCACGGACCAGGTAATGTGCGGGGGGCGGAGCGCTGCGCGCGTGCGGGCGGAATTTCCCAATTTGGTGTCTCTGGTGAGTACAATGTGTGATGTAACAGGACACCTAGCTAACTGCGGGAGGTGTTACATCAGTACGCTACGCTACGCCACCACGCCGTGATACATCATAACCCCACATACGCCTGCCGCTATTGATCTTCTCAGCCGGGTTCCGAGGTGGGCGATCGAAAGAGCCAGGGATATACTGAGTCAGGTCCGCGACAGCCTTCCCGTGCCGTTTCCAGGTGTCGCCGGTCAGTACTGCCCAGTCCCAAGTCGCCCGATCGTCTGTTTTGTCGCAGTCGAATGTACCGCGCCACAGCGGTATCATGAGATCAGGTAGATTGATGCATGGGGCATGCATTGCGTCCATCGCAAAGCAGTCTGGCACACCAAGCCTGTGGTTCCTCGGAAGACCGCTGAATATTGTGGGCTTACAGATGCCTGTTTCAAGCCGCCGCTCCTTGTACTGCGTCTGGTTCTTTGATTCCGAAACAAACTTGAGATTGGTGTGGTATCGTTCTGCGGCCTCTTCGCTTCCAAAGCTGTCCAAGAGCTCTCCGAGGTCCACGTCGTCGTGGTCACACCCTTCGACAAAGTACAGATCGGGCTTGAAGCGTGCTGGATAATAGTGTGATGCGCCTTCCTGAGAAACAGTCTCAGTGCGTGATAGCGGGCTGACAAAAAACAAACCTTGTGACGTCCCGGGAGGCTGCAGTACATCCGACAGCCGTGCTTTCCGTGATGCCCCACAAGCCCATTCAGCGTCGCCATCCCAGGCCCATCCGCAGTTGCCAATGCAAAGAATGGATGGGTATCGAGTACGCGCCCATCCAAAGCATCCCAGACCTTCAGCCCCTCGCGCTGTATGGCAGCGAGATGGTGGAGGCCGGGAAAGAGGAAGCTGTCGGAGTGTTTCGGTTTATTGGGCCCGGGAATGATCACGTCTGGGAGAATGCCCCGCTTCTTGTAGCGTTTCTCAAGTGCCCGATCCAGCACGACCCACGCAGCTATCCAGCAATCAGATGTCTTGTTCCGATAGAGTTGGGCCCCATCGACGGATAGCATGAGGACATTATCGCCGTACCTGATCTTTCCGTCGCGGACAGCATCGATGTAGTCGCTGCCGTCGAAGAAATCGGTGTATGGGAGGGTTTTGAAGTCGTCGTTCTCGTCAAGATCATCGAGCACAGCCTTGGTGATACGCTCGCGGTATCGTAACTCCTCCGCACCCTGCGGTGAGCGCCGAAGAGCCTGCAGTTGTGGTCCCAGCAGGATAGTGCTGAACTGCTGTCGCGGAACCTGCGCTCCTTCATGCTTGGGGTCATATCGCGGCTCGCCGTCGTATGGGCAAGAGGTAAGGTCTGTGAATGGCCCCGTATACGCCATGCAGCTGTTGATGCACATGTCGTGGGTAACGTACACGACACCACTGAGGTCAGAAACCAGCTTCTTCACAGCATGGTAAGAGAGAACGGGGTTCTCAGGGTAGCGACGCAGGAGACCATCTCGGACTGAATTGTACGTCTCGACGGAGGCGTTGCTGACTGACAGAAAGATATCGATGGCAAGTCGCTCGTCAGCATCGAGTGTCGGAACATCCTGAAGAGGATTACGGAGCCGGTGGAGAGTGTCAGAATCGAGGCTCGAGTGCTCGTCGTCCAATGACGCCGTTTGCAATAGCGCAATAAATTTATTGGCAATTCTAAAATCTTCGAGGGAGCTTTCGGGTTCGACGAGAGGGTCATCGGTGGGAGAAGGCGCCCTGGAGCGCATATCCTGGTCGCCGTCCGGTGGACCGGTACGGGGATCAATGTTTGCGGTAGCGCCGGGCTGGAATTTGTCCAAGGACCAGAGTTAGATGAATAACAAAAAGAATAGAAATTCCACTGACCGCATCTGGATCATTTTGCGGGGAGGGAGGACGAGGGGAGGATCGACCGTCAGACTCTGGCTACAAGAGGATCAGGACGCCGAGAATGTCCCACAGAGAGATAATTACGCGGTCGACATCCATATTGGAGTCAAAATGCGGTGCGGTAGCACCAGAATTGGCAGAATGAGCAATGTTCCGCTGTCTAGTACTTGTAGATGCTGGCCCAGGAGGAAGCCCGGTGAATGCTGTGGGCGAAGCGGAAGGTCGCGCTCTTGGATTGTGTCGGTAATACGTGGCCTGCGATTTCCAGACACCTTGAAGGCCGCATTTTGCGCTGCACTGACAAAGAAGTTTAGGACGAGCATCTGAGTTCCCGTCCGCGTCTGCGTCCATGGTCGCGTGAAGAAAAAGTGACAAGTCAAGAAGCGCGAACGGAACTTCTTCAAATTCACGTAAGACGTATGACAGCACTACTCTACAGCACTGCTCTAAATTCTGAGTCTGACTGCCTTTTGTGGCCTCTCGATACCAGCCGATACCAAAGTGAGCAGTCGATACCTGGCAGTACCTGGCGATACCGGCCGTGACCTTGTTTTCACTGGGCCTGAGGGGTTGTATGGCTGTAATACTGTAACATTATTATTTTCTACACTTCTTTCGCAATTCTACACAAATCGACACAGCTTTGAGTGAATTCAGGAATTTTTACACAGCCCAACCGTGATTGAATTTTATTGCACTACCAGGCGGCAACCAGAATTACACAAGCTCCGGCGTGGACCAAAAAAAGACACTGGTTGGGATTTGGATCTGGTCATAGCTCCGATCATAAGTGGGTGACTATCCATAGCATTTGATTTATTCTGAACAATATTTTCGGTCATTTTGCCGCGATGCCGGGGCGGCTGTCGGGACCCCATCGGACCGAGAGCATTTGGGAAATGGGAATGGCGGCGTGATCGGTCGATAGGGGTGACGGCGGCAGCGGCGGCAAGAGTCACGGAACAATCCGAGAATGTGTCTCAAACATGTGTTACTACAGTACCTCGTCCTCTGTGGTAGCCGTGGTGGTGCCTTGCAAACTAATCCTACCTTTGGAACACATAGATTATTGCTGGGATGTCTCAATACACATGAGGAGCGAAACAAGTTGTTGAGGAGGATTAATGCAGTTACGGTGGTGCATGCTCAGCACGCAGTACTTGTGAGCGCGATAATGATTTGATAATATAGTATGCTAATCGAGCCTAGGCGAGTACACCAATGGCAGTTTCGTACGTGACGCAGCGCTGGAAGAAGAAAGTGTTCTTAGTGTTGTTCGGACCGGGCGGGGATCGTGGAAGAAAGAGCTCCGGAGGGAGCCGCGCGATCACCGCGATTCATACTCCGATCAACTGCCGCCGTTGATGCCGCCGCTGACCGAAAGGGGGTGATGCCGTGCTTCTCAATTCCCAAACTTTCACATCGGACCCCGATCTCACTTTGAAGATTTTGGACCCTCTTCCAGAGCTTAATTAGATTTTATTCTGTAGAGGGGTCCCTACCCCCTCTTCAGACTGTCTGAAGCTTGAATAAACATATTCGGACTCATTTTGTCCATTCCACATTGCCTGTTTAGGCTGCATTTCACTGATGTCACGGTCGTCGCCACCACATCTACCACAACCTCTACCGTCTGCCTCCGTGCTCAAGTGCTCCTTGCCTCACACATCCTCTCGGGCCGCAGCTATATGGTGATTAGAAGCATTTCGATGGCTTCCGCCGCTCCGTGCGCAGTCTATGTGCTTCGCTGGCCTCGAGAGTTCAAGCCCCTTTAAATATAGAGCAGGGACTTAGAGGTGTTTGCCTTGTTGATCCGGCTTGATGGACTTCAACCGGAAATGACAAGGAAGGGCCTCCAGCAGTGTCTTTTTTCCTCCGAAAACTGCAGCGGTGTATATTTCTTAACCTGTGTTTTTCTAAACTACACAAGGGTGTGTATTCTTTGTCAAAAAAGTCAATAATAATGTTGCAGTATCACTCCCATAGGGTTGAAACCCAGGGAAAAGACGGCCCGGAGCGGTGGACTGCACATACACTTGGTCTACTACTAGTACTCACTACATAGTACTGAACTGATCTTCCCATTAGCCGCACAACAGTTGTTCGATTGGGGCTGGGGCCTTGGATTCGCCGCGAAGGATTTTTTTCGGTCGCTCACCCGCAGTTTTTCTCAGCTTTTCTCATGTTCTCGAGTTCACAAGTTCAACTCTAGGTAAAATTATTCCTCAAATATCTGTGATTGATCAGGGTTCGAGCGCAGGGAGAGGAAGACCTGTGACGGCGGTCTGCATCTGCACTTCATAACAGCAGTGGCAGAAGATAAGCAGCAGGCACCCGTTCGGTTCGGGAACTGGTCGTTTGCAAGAAGTCTCTTACCATCCTTTTGTTCACTCCGCCGGGAGTTCCTCAATTTGTCTAGGCTCGCAGCCAAAAGAAGCGAGGCCTGTAGTGATGATTTTGCATCTGGATCCCATGATAGGTCGCGCCGTTTCTTGGACATTCAATCCAGGCACCGGTTCGATTCTGTTCAGAATGATTCGGGAACGAGACTCGGAGCCGTCGGTACATGGGTGGCTTGGTGTGGTCGCAACAAGAATTTCGAGGCCGAAAGTAACGATCCCGGCGCATAGCGTATGATTTTTTTTTTACAGAGGCGTGTCATTCGACAACCTGTCTATATGTACATGAACGAAAGAGCCGCGGAGACGATCGAGAATCTGCATCGGAAACTATCTGCGGAATGCGACCATGCAATTGCGTTCCTTACGCTTGTGTTCAATCACGACATATGACTATATCCTCTCACAGAAGCTTCGAGCTGAAAAAAAAACAGCCGAAGGTACTAATGCTTAACTATCGTAGTACAATCCAACAAGCAATGCGGAAATCCTAGTACAGCACGGCAGGCTGATCTGTCTGAGTATAAAAGGCTCGCATCTCTTTACTGAGGGGAGCGAATGGCGGAGGGGTGTACGGGCGTATTGCGTGAACGCGTTTGAAAACGCGCTTGAGTTGCCGCCAACGCTGCGGGAGTATCGCATGAAAACACTGCCCGGGCTGGCGAAGGTGCCACGAGCTCAGCTTCCGACACAACTCGTCGAATCGCTGAATAACTTCACCGATAGTCGGCCGCTGAGCAGGCTCCGGAAACATCATGTCGTTAATGAGAGGCTCCAGGAAGCGCAACTGATCTTGCTGCATCCTGGGCTAAAGGGATTCAGCTTCAAAGAAAGTGTGCGCGGGCAAATAGGCACCAACCCCTTTCGGATCATCGTACATGCGCGTCGAGTACAGAAAATATTCGTTGAGGAGATTCCCGAGAAAGTAGATATCGGTTGGAAAGGGATTGCAGGCAATGAATCGGTGCTCTGGCGGCGATTTATCGCCCCCGAGGATGACATCCTCGAAAGGCAAGCCATCTGCCGGATCGTATTGACGTGACAGGCCGAAGTCGATGATGTAGTAGCGGGGCCAACATTCTGTACGAGTGACCGGCCGTGAGGACTTTCTGAACGATGGATCCAAGAAGGGGTCGACGGGATGAAATCCAGCTGGATAAAGATGTGTGGGGTCTTGGACAATGTTCTGGTAGCCACAATCCCTGGGGTCATTCAGACGATATTCCGACGAGCAGGCTCCGCCAACATACCGATGAGCGATGAAATTCTGGTGCATATATTGTATACCCTGGTTATTTGGTCAGAAAGGGAACACAGCGGAGATTGCAATAAATACCTCAAAAATCTGCCGAAAACAGTCAATTACCTCCGCAACAGTATCGAAGATTGGCTGGTGAAAAACCAGAAAAAGAGGCATCACGAGAATCTGCTTGTCATCGTCCTCTGGGTCCTGTAAGACTTCGAATATAGGAATGGAGTGGTTCAGAGGGTTGTCTTTATGAGGCGGAGACCCCAACAAACGAGCTATTTTGATTTCCTCGGGGTGACGTTCGGTGGAAATCGACTTTAACATGACCTTCTGTCCATCGGAAATGCGCTCCGCATCCATAATACCCGCGCGCTGAGATAATTGAGACTTCATGCAATGATATAGCCGTCCACGACGTACCATATACATCGCCATGTACTCGTCGAGTTCTTCCTCATCCATATCACTGACGTTCGCTGTAAAATCTGGCCTAAATTTCGGACGGAGCTGGTAGCCACGACGCGCCAGGAACGGTTGGTGCTGATACCAATACCTCTCCAACTTCCTGGCATGGCTCTTTGGATCCCAGCTCGTACGATCCATGGTCTGCCCCTTCAATGCCACGACCAAGCCACGAGGCACACATTTCGAGACAGGTGCGGAGTTTAGAGGCCATACTATGCCGCGTGCAAAGCTTCTGTGTCGGACTGGTCGGACTGGACGTGGTCATCGTAGTTCCAAGGAGGGTTGAACACATTTTTACCCAAGCCTAACGAATAACAACGGGACCGGTGCTAGCATCAAGACGAGAGTACGCACATGAGTATACTAGCAGCGTCCGCCCGGCTTGATAAAACAGGAGGCCGGGGGAAAGATCGCAGCGTGCAAACTTGGTGCAAAGCCCGTTGCAGTGGCGCGGCCGCCGCGCGGGATCGAAGTCGGAAGACAGCACCTGGTGGATGTCATCGCCACTGATGTGGCAGCAAAACAATGCGCAAACAACCCATCGTAGAACACGTTGGGTGAGCCAACCCGAAAAAGGAGTTTGCTGAAATCTCGCCCGTAAATCCGCTGGATAAGGGAGGCTAGATGTAAATTAGATGTAAATGCAGGCCACGAGGCCCACCGCTGCAGATGGTCCTGGCCTTTCCCTTGCTCATCAGGCTTTGGTGCGAGAAATTCGAGGTGACTAATAGCAAAAAAAAAAAGACGGCGCAGAACACTGACTATGACCCTCATAGAACGGATACCTAGCGGCTTAAAAGTTGAAGTACATGTCATGATTCCGAGAGGAAACAGCACAAGCGGACAAAAACGAGGTCAAGGCCGTATAAGCCGAGCCCGAATTGAGCGGGTGTCTAAAAGATTCCTCGATACCTGTCCTCGTCCGTTCTGTCCGACACCCACACGAGACGTGTCATGCCGCCTACTTGAAGGTCCCAGTCCCAGTCCCGCAACCGTCCCGTCGCTGGAAACCGCGATCGAGGACCCCTGGAGCTGGGCATTGCACGCGCCCGGTGGAGGAGCCCGCCTGCTCCCACCCACAGCGCAAGCTCGGGAATAGAACACGTCGTGAGCACACCTGCGCCGCGTCGTCCAGCACTCCTGCGCCATCCCCTTCTACTCAAAGCACCACCATTCGGCCAGCCGCCGCGCCCCCAACGACCGCCACGACGCTCGCCAAAGCGAAGAGTACGAGGGCCAGCGGCTCCCGGGCGTGGACGACCGGATAGACCCAGATCGCCGCCAGTACTTGAGGGCGTGTGTAATAACCCAGAGCCCCCGCCGTAAGCGAGGAAAGGCATGAGCGGCGGAGGGTAACAATTCCCTCAGCTGGCGCCGCTCCGACTCAATGTGCATCCGACCACCTAGTACCTGCACGACACCGTGGTCGCAGCGCATCCGCCCGCAGTGTCCGCGCCCGCAAACGCGGCACAAGCACACCTCTGCCAGACCGAGAGCAGTACGGACATGTCCCAGTATCGACTCGACGAATCATTCCAAAGATCACCGGCGCACCACGCACCCTCAGCGGAAGACAAGGAAGGACGGTGCCGGGCTGGGATGAAAGCAAAACGAGCAAATCCAGCCGACCCTGTGACTTTGCCAGTCGCATATATACTACGCCCGCGCGCCTTCCCCAAACGCGGCTGAGCTCGCCGCAGAACGTCTATCGCGCGCGCAAGACCACTTCCCATTCCCGTTGCAAGGAAGCGGCGCCGGAGCCGACTAGCTGGGGCGCTTTAGGGAGCGACGAGGAGGCAAGGGGGAAAGAAGGCGAAGCCCGCGTGAGATGAAGAGCCTCGTACCCTCGCCCGAGCCCCCCGAAAGGCCGCGAGAAGCTCCCGCTTCCGCATACAAAAGATGCTGGTCGCCCCACCACAAGAGCGCCCCGCCTCTGCAGGTCCGAGACGCCAGCCACACAAATAACATCCTTCGCTGCGTCCGTCTTTTTCAAAGCCCGAGCGGACGGTCAAATCCCCCGCCCCGCTAGTCTGCTGCGCCACCGCGCCCGACCGCCGCAAGCCCCCAAGTCGCCACGCACACAAGATGCTGCGACGTCAAAACCCTTTCGCGCGTCCGCATTTCTTTCAAAGCCTGAGCGGGCGGCCAAATCGTCTGCCCCGCTCGCCTATGTAGTCGCCCGACACTGGCCCTCAAGAAAAAGAGAAAAAAATGCCTGCGACAGCCAGCTACCTCTGGCACCTGCGACGCAGACGCGCACACGGGCATGGGCTCGCGAGGGATGCAAAGACAAAGCAGGAAGAGGAAGAAAAAGAAAAGTGGGTGAAGTGAGAAATCAGCATGCGCCGCAGACGCCGCAGCACGTCCGAAACAGCGACACAGGCGTGGTCAACTCCGAAGCGGGGCATTGGCCGCGCCGTTTCCGTAGCAAATGGGGAAGCCGCGCATCGAGGGCTCCCAGGTTTACGCCCGAAGGGCATCAGTCGCGCCTTTCCCGCATAAAAGCGCTGGGAGCGCATCGCGCGCTTGGTGCAGCCCAGCCCGACTCGGCGCTACGGCAGTCGGGTTGCGCCCGCGGTCCATACGCAAGCGCAGCCCCACACATATCACGCACAGCACCGCCCCAATAACCACTTGCGGGGGGGAAGAGCACGGGGAGGGGCAGGTGATAGCTCCAGAGTCGCGCCTGCGGGGATACGGGATTAGCATTCGGTGAACAAAGAAATGAGAACGGCCACGATATTAAGTCCCAGCATTAAGATAAGAGACCTCCGAGAACAGAACGGATGCAAGATGAAGGATGGAAGGGAATAGAGGGATATCGACTTGTGCGAGACTGGTGCAGGTGTTCCGCATGCGCCTCATGGTCGCGGACACATCGGCGCTCGTCTTCGCAAACGAGGCTCCCCAGCGTACCAGTCCCAGCTGGGCGGAAGAAGGAGACCGGGGAGTGTCCATCGTCGCGCAGACACGATTCAAACAGATAAGATTGAAGCGATGACCAAGAAAAAGAAGAAGAAAGCAATGAAGCCATGACCAAGAAAAAGAAAGCAATGAAAGAAACAAGGTCAAGGAAAGACCCACCTCGCCAATAGAGATTGTCTCCGTTTCCTCCGGCTCAGCCACCAAACGAAAGCGGAGAGATGATGACGGCTGTGGCCAGCCGTGTGATAGACCTCAACCTTGGAAGACGGCGCAGGATTGGTTCATCGATGCAGTTTCCGTGTAGGTGGCAGTCGCCTGTCGTACTTGACGTGCTCATCGCTCTTGCAATTGTCTGTGGAAGCGTTATCGTCGTGTAGGGGAGCCACGCTGGGAGAGCCTGCGTCGGCGCCGTCATCTTCGAGTTCTCGAGTGTGGCAAGTCGTATGTGTATAGATTTTTGCGTTTGTGCTTGTGTGGATGTCCCAAAAGATGGTCGTCAACGTGTGGCAAGGGTGTGCGGATTTGAGAAGGGTAGGATGGCGTAAATGGGAGGAAGAGAGGAGGAGGAGGAAGAATGAGGAGGAGGAGGAGAGACGCCGGACGCGGGGAAAGGGCGAAGGCGCCGAAGGGAGCGATTTAAATTTTGACAAGATTTTGATCCACCAACCTCCGCGTCACGTGCAGTGCAGCCGTAATTCCCGCTCAGTCCCGACCACCTTGAACTCCGATCTTGTCCGCTGCGTTAACGGCGGCGGTTTTCGGCGGGACACTCGACGGCGGGCCTTCGACAGTAAAGGGATACGTGCTGCGCTGATCTCGACAGAACCAATGATCCATGATCATTCGCGCAATCTTGATTCTTCTCAAATTCTTCTTGTTGATTTCCGGCGCGATGTCCGCTCCCTCGTATCCAAGGCTATCCAACGAGAGTCGAGACTGGTTCACATCTCTCCAAATCCTGCTGCTCGGACATTACGAGAGATTCCCCGTTTTTCTCTGCAGCGTCTTGTTTTGCGCTCCATCCCTCTTGTCCAATCTCTCGCGCGCTCTCCTCCTCCTCGCATTCTCAGGCTGCTGCCTCGTATCCTCAACGTCATTCACCCTCCAAAACCCAATCCGACCCAACCTGCCCCGTGCCTAACTAGCGCGCTTCTATCTAATATCCCAACAAGCCTTCTTTCCGCAATATCTATTATATCATGATCAGAGGCTACAATCACGAGTGCGGCCCCTTTCTCCGAGTTCGAGAGCATGCCGGTATCCTCCTGTGTTCTCTCGAGCTCGACTGGTCGGATGCTCCGCGCCCGAATTGATTTCTTTTTTCGGCACAGCACTACCGTCAACTCCATTTGCTATCCAATTTACTCGCTGTTAGGTCTAATCACTTTAAGACCTGTAGCAGTGGTCCGCGCCTACGCTTTCTGTATTCTCCACTATTTCTTGAGCAGGCACCCGTTCGATTCGGGTACAGGTCATCCGCTTGCTGTTTCATGTTTCTTTCTTGTTCAATCCGCTCCAAATTCATCCGACTTATCCATGTTCAACTCCAGGAACAGAAAGAACCTGTAACGGTGGTCCGCACCCGCACTCCATCAAATCTCATGCAACGTAAGTGGGTTCGATTCGGGTTGGGGTCTTTCATCTGCCGGAACCGATGTTTTTGCTCCGCTCACCCCAGAATCACTCAAATCATTCATGCTCAAACGTAGGAAGAAGAAGACCTGTAGCGATGGTCCGCACCTGCGCGCTGTACTTCCTTTGAATCCAATCGCTCACGCAGGCACCCGTTCGATTCGGGCTCGAGTTGCGGCTCTTGTTGACTTTCCGTAGTCTTTTTTATACCCTCACCTCGAGATTTCTTCAACCTATCTACTTTCGAACACAGGGAAGAGGAAGACCTTCAGCGATGGGGTCGCACCTGCGACTCATGCGAGAGCGTCGAATCCGAGGAGTTCAGGAGGCACTTGTTCGATTCGGGTGCGGGTCTGCCCTTTGTCACGCGTTTTGTTCGTTCACCTCATATTCCCTTCGAATTCATTCAACTTAACCGGGTTCAGGTGTAGGGAGAAGAAGGCCTTTAGCGGTGGTGCGCACCTGCATTCTATGATATCTCCTCCACACTCAGACTCCGAGTCAGAGTCGGCAGGCGTTCGATTCGGGTTCGGGACCTTCGTTTGTTTGCATCGCGATTTTTTTGTTCGTTCACCTTAAACTTTTCAGGTCATCCAAATTCAAAGCTAGGGAGGGAAAGAACCCAAGGGGGTGGACCGCACCAGCCCCTTGTGGGATTTCTTGTATCTGAAGTGGGCACCCGTTCGAATCGGGTTTGGGTCAATGGGTCCTCCGGCATGTTCTTTTTTCAACCCAAACATTCCCCAAATTCATCGAAGGTTCAGAGAGAGCAGGGAACAGATCCGTAGCGGTGGTCCGCATCTGCAATCCATATTTCGTTCTCCAACTGTTCGGAGCAAATTCCTGTTCGATTCGGGTTCGGGTCTTCAATCCTCGTGCGTGGTTTTTGGTTCACTCCTCTCGAATCTCTCTGCCTTGTTTAGGCTCGCAGCTACAAATAGCAAAACCCGTAACGGTGGGCCGCATCTGCACCTTATTGTGTCTACCACGATGTCTTGAGCAGGCACCCGTTCGATTCGGGTTCGGGTCTTCGGTCTTCATCTCGAGGAATCTTCTTGTTTTTGCCATCACTTCGAATTCATTCAACTTATCCAGGCTCGCAGCTAGGAACACCAAGACCTGTAGCGGTGGACCGCACCTACGCTGTGTGTGATCTTCTTGAAGGTTCCTGTAGGCACCCGTTCGATTCGGGTACGGGTCCTTCGTTCGTGTCCAGATCCTTTCTTTTTGGTCTGACCACTTCGATCCTTGCTCGGGCTCAACTCCAGGAGGCATGGAGATCCGTGCGGTGGGCCGCGCCTGCAGTCCATTCAAGAGGTACCACAGACTCCGGGAGCAGGTGTCCCTTCAATTCGGGTTCGGGTCTTGAGTCGTCAATCTGTTTTTTAGGTTGAGTCACGTTAGATTCCCGAAAAAGCTCACCACCGAACAAAGGAAGATTGGGAGTCCATTCGGATCTTGAAAGGTGTGGTTCAGGCAATTCTTCTGTCTTGACCTGATTCTTTTTTCTTCAATAACCATGCTACACGAGAACAACTGCATAAAGTGATTCTTCTACGCTACCATAGATATACAATCTCAACCGTCGGTCTTAATTGGGACTAAAGTTGAAACTTGGTACGTGTTCCCATAGGTAAGTTAACCTGAGTCAACAGAGATTGCGCGCAAGTGGTCGCCGCCGCGGTAGTAGCTGCACATATATTTCCAAATTGATTGGTACCGTCATTGAAATTGAGGACCATGCATTGAAGCGGTTGACCGTTCATGACCCATTCTAACGAGGCTTTGACCTTGTTGCCTGCTCCACTGCAAGTCAGCCTGATATTGGCATCGGTGACTGTTGGCGGTGTTGTTTGAATCCCTGTCCCAATAGACCAGACACCCAGACAGTTTGGAACTGTAGACAGGTGTATGCCTACGGAATGGGGGTCCGCAAAGGTGGATAATTCTATTTGGAAACCCGGTTTCCAGTGGAAACCCCGGCCCAAAGAGGTTTGTTATTTGGAAACCCGGCTTCCAAGGGTTGCCCATCAAATCTAGTGCCGGCCGGCATCTCGGCAAAATTTCAACCCCGCGTTCAAAAGTCATTCAAACAAATTTACGAGTCGTTCTCCGCAGCTGAAGATCATTGCATTCGGGTGTATGGTGCATGACCACGGATCTTGATACCAAACTACTTTGCAAGCAGTGTCTTGCCCAGAGTATACAAGTTATCAACCCAAGCATAAATCAAATTGAACTAGAACAGCCTACAAGCAGTCCAAGACACCCAGGATGTTTTGATCCCCGTGTGTTCAACAGACCTGAAAGATACATTAAGATTGAATTGGTTGAGGTGAATTTTCCACTTCAGATTTTGTGGTCTGATCTTCCGTGCCCTGGCGGAGCTCATTGAAAAGGTTTGACTTTGGCCAGAGTCGGACAAATGGTGGCAGGTTCGTGGAGTCAGGTTGGTATGAAGGTCCATCTGCTTCATCAATAAGACATTTGCGTGTCTTGTACATGGTCGGTGCTTTTCTTGCTTTGAGACTCCGCCATCGCCTCGGCCGTGATGGCCGAGGGGTTTCTAAATAGATAATTCTTGGGGCTTCTCGGCAAAGTGGGGTTTCTGCTGGAAGCCGGGTTTCCAAATAGAATTATCCAGCAAAGGTTGTAGATGCCGCATTACCTATCGCGTAGTAGTTATGCAGAATATAGTTAAGCCCCATACATCTGAGCCTATATGTGCGGGCGTACCGTGTTTTTCGATCCCATGATTTTCAGGGTCGCAACCTCAAAGACAGGGCTTCCATTGACGTCTGAGAGCACAGTCACGCGTCCTTGGGTGCCTGGAAAGTCGCAAGTGGGCCACATTGGGCGGGGAGGAAGAAGAGGCTACAAAATCGATTGGTCAGGGATAGTGGAGGACGCGTTGAAATGCGAGGATAGTTACAGCAGGATTGAAAGTGGATGGGGTGAACTGAGTACACTGGTGAGAGCAAGATGGAAACACAGCGCGAGCCAGGCCATACCTGGGGTGCATGGTAAAGAGAAAAGCAGGCAGGGACGGCAGGAACTATTTGTGCAGCGCGAACGATGTTCATCTTGTTTCGATGATACTAGTTGAGGACATTGGTTGCCAATTGGTTGCTCGGGATCTCGTTATAAACATCAGTCGGAGGGGGCAATCGATAACAAACCGCGTACGTGCATCCGCCGGGATATGCATTGACAAGGTCCCTCAACCACAGAAAAACTTCGTCGGGAATATTCATGTCCGGAGTGGCCGGCGTGATTTCAGAACAGATTTTGAACGTGCCGTATTCAAGGAGTGATATGCCCGGTGGTGGAAAGTTCACTGGCGGCCACCGGTGGCCGCCACTGGATACTGGTGGCCATTGGCGGCCGTTGATGTGTGATGGGTGTCAGTGCCGGCCGCGATAAAAGAACGGGGGTCATCGGATATTGCCGAAAATCAATGTATTATCCGAATTTGTTGCAATTCTGGGCCAATTTCCACGTGTTCTACCTTGTTACTGGCAACCATAGCAGTCCATTGTAGTATAGGATAAGTTCAAGCCCTCGGAAGCGTGAAAGGGCTGGTACGACCAGAAATAAATCAGTTGGACGAAGGTTGAAGCCAAAAAGAGAGAAGCTGGCACCTTGCGGGTTATATATCCTTGCCAGAGTTCAGATGAGATACGCCAGAGCAGACCTCATAGAAAATTTGATGAATGGCAGAAGGAAGCTTTGGGTGTTGAGAGAAAGATATTGATGGATCACAGTGGAATCCACTGTGAACCAACGGATCCCAGTGGATTTCACCTCAAAAAACGTAACATGCAGCTGCAATCTCCCTGGAAAGCATTTTGAAACACAAACAGCGAACTTGTGTTTCGAAGGAGGAAGAAACTTGGAAGAAACCTTCGAAGTTGTTACATTGTCGATGCAGCTTTGGGCGGAGAAAGCCATCGAGACACACTGGATGCCAGTTTGGGGCAGAAACCCACTGGAATCCAGTGGGCTCCGCTGGAATCCGGGTCGGCATCCAGCGGTTGCCGATGCCGAACACTGCCGATCGATGCCGTTTCCACCGCCGCGTGTATTACTGTATTCAAGCCGTATTGCGATGTAAGACCGTCGCGTATCAGACATCACTGATGAAATGATCGCGGTGCCTCATCCGAGTCATCGGCTGAGGTACTTCTCGACCCAATCTCGACGTGTTTCTGGTTGGTTTCTGGTATGTAGTAGTACAGCCTGAGCTTGCTCGCGTTCTTCGGGTACTCAATACTCAAAGACCGACAGGACGACGTGTTTTGCAGACCTATGGAGTCTCCGTTTTCCCGATATCTCCACACAAACTATGTTCCACGGGACGCGGAAGTCAAAGCAATTCGATCGCATCTCGTCGCCCATACCTTGGAGGTGTCGCGCCTCGAAGCCCTTATACTCGATCTGTCGACTCAGCGCCAAAAAAAGCTCGAATATATTGGTGCACACGAGGCGCTCATGTCGCCTGCCCGTCGGATGCCACAGGATGTCATGCAGGAGGTCTTCCTCGCCTGTGCCCCAGCACAGCGCAATGCTGTCATGAGCACAAAAGATGTGCCCCTGCTCTTGACACGCATTTGCAAGAGCTGGCGGATCCTCGCGCTCTCTACTCCCGCCCTTTGGGCCTCCCTTCACATCCCCTTGGAGTACATCCTCGACATGATCGGGACTCAGCATCCCCTCGATTGGCTGGAGCGCTCAGGCCGCGCCCCTCTTTCTTTGACTGTCATCGGGGCGCGTACAATGAACCATTGGGAGGAGTACGAACATGAGGGGGTTGACGAGGCTTTCCGGATGTTGTCAGGATGTGCGGATCGTTGGCGCAGCGTCGAGCTATCCTTCGAGATGACGGAGGGACTCTCACACCTTGCCAATGTATATGCACCGGCATTGGAAGCGGTCAAAATTCGTGGCCCGGAGGCTGAAGTGCTGGGTCTGAAGATGCTTACGACGCCGAGCTTGCGAGAAGTGACTCTCAAAATACTTCAGGACTTCGACAGGCTCATATCGCAGCTCCCCTTGACTTGGAACAATCTCACCCACCTGACATTTCAAACCATGGGGCGTTACAAATTTGTGGGCTTGTCCCCGAATGTCGCGCTTGAAATTTTGCAGCGTTGTCCACGGATCATATCCTTCAAGAGCAATATCAGGGATTTCCTCGACGGTAGTCACTTCCCGGAGTCGATGCCCCAACCAACACCCCTCATTCTGCCTGCGATACAAGAACTCGTGCTCTTGCGCAGCTCGGCCCTCAACACGACGTCTGTCCTCTATCTACTCCATCACCTCTCCATGCCCCAGCTTCGGCAATTGCAATTGCCGCGCACCATCGCTGGCCGGTCCCCTTTACCCTTTCTCGGGGACCTGGCCACACGCTCGCCTCTCATAGAAAGTATCGACGTAGATCTAGCGGGGCTAACACACGATTCCCTTGTTGAGACACTCACGGGGTTGCCGGTACTCAAACGGCTCGTTGTAGTGGACTACCATAACCAAGGCCGTGACGAGGGCGCAACAGTGCTGGGCCTTCAATTCACGTTCCTTGCACAGGACCGCCAACCACCCACGCTGCAGTTGCTGACCGAGATGGAGTTCCAGATGTGTCGACTGCACGATGAGAACGGGCTGCTGGACCTCGCGCGACATTTGCTCCACCGCGACGGCAGTCATTTCCAGCGCTTCAAGATTGAGTATGATGGCTGGAAGCCACCGATTTCTCCGGGAATTTTGGCGGATTTTGCTGCACAAGGTCTGACCATCTCTACGAGTAGTGTTGGAGGTTTGATCAGCAGCCGTGCGACTGTTCCAACTCCTACGCCTTGGACTGGACTGGATCACCCGGAGTACTAGCTCGTATCGCGTATCGATGTTTGAGTGATATGCTGTGTATATAACTCTCCTGATTACACCCTCGGATATTTGGAGTAGTATGCCTGTTTGATGCCTGTGATTTCGCGCAAATTAACAGTGACCCGACCAGCACATTCGGCGATCCTTCGCTCCACCAACCGCGCCACGATGTCACTGATAACCAGTAGTGTCTAATCACTGCCCAAGAAGCCATGTCAAATTTTCTGGCAAGGACTCGGACTCGACGAACTCGACGCGTCTGAACGAGCTGAAACGTGACCGCGACCTTAGTACGAGCTTCTATTTCTTAGAGCGTCTGTCTACGAGAGACTAACCGCGACCGAACAAACTCTGCCCATCTGGTATGGAAGATAATTGGAGGGAAGTCCGGCGTGTTTCCTGTGGTAATGGGCTTGCGGCTCCCAGAGGTTCTTGCGTACCGGTCAAAAGATTCCACAAATTCGCAATAGGGCTGGTAACTTGGTCCGACGATTGTTCTGTTTTATGCTTTATTAGCTTCTTCAATGCACTAGGATTATATATACTGCCCCACGATACCCTGAAATCCTCAGGAGAATCGGTTGGCTCAAAAATTGGGTGCATCGAATTGCGCGATCCCATCAGGGGAATTTTGGACTCGGGCCCGTTCTCGTTCAATACCCATCCGTTTACCCCCAATATTTTTTTATATCCTGCATGCCCACCTCCGTCGGTTTAATTTGAGCCACTTCCGAAGGCGATTGGACAAGAACTGATTCGAAGCGAGCGCTGTTTGCACTTCTAGTTCAATTTGCATTACGAAGTCAAATATAGTAAGAGGAGCGTCCGCCCGGCTCGACAAAGCAGAAGGCCGATGGAAAGATCCAAGCTCCTACCGCATACCGACCCAAATCGCGTAGGCCGCGCGCGTGCCCCACGACTCCACAGACCGTCCCCTCCCCCGACGCTCGTCCGGCTCCGTGCAGGTCTCCTCGTCCGGCACCGCACCCTCATTCGTCGTCCCTCCAATGGCACCCCACAAGCTCCTTTGCGTGGACAACCCTCGCACCTGACATCGCACCCACAAATCCCCCGTCCGCTCCGCCGCACCCATGGGCACGACGGCTGAGCAATGACCTCGCGCAAGTAGCGCAGACACAAACACAATCACGCCTGCGCTGCACTGCATCGAAGGCAGTCATCGTCCCCGCCACCGCGGTATCATGATGCTGCCCTGAGCTGGGCGCGCCCGCAGTATGACACACCCGCCACCGCGACGACACCTCGAAATCAAGGGCCGCGGGCGCATACATGGAAGATTAGAGGATAGAGGAGCAACGGAACGAGTGCCCCAACTCGCACGCGCCGCCCGATGGTGCGCTCGTAGTACGACTCATCATCCGCTACACGCTCCACCCAGCCCGTGTCTATGCCCGTATGAAAGAACGCAAGGAAAGAATGACAGCACCGCCAGCACAATTACAGTCCCCACCGCCGCGTATTCGTCTCATGTAAAGGCAGGGAGAGGGCGCCGGTAAGAAACGCGGCACTTGAGGAAGCAGAGGCGGTTGCGGACGTGAGGGGAGAGGGTAGAGGGGAGAGGGGAGAAAGAAGAAGGGGAAGAGCACTAGGAAGCAGGTGTAGAAGGGAACGCCGCCGAAGAAGCCTCGTCCGCATTCGATGGATGGACGAATCGCGCACGGCGTGGCCGCACGACGATCCGGCAGCGTGATACCCCGCCCTTCATCCCCGACACAAGCGCCAGCACCAGCACCAGCTCCTCGCGATATGTACGACAAACACCTCGCCTGCTGCGCCACCGATCGACCACTGCGCTCTGGCAGCCGGTGATAGTCCCCTATAGAAGCGCGCAAGCGCGCCCGGACAGAGAAGGGAAAGAAATAAAGAAAAGAAGGAGCGAAGAGGACAATCGAAGCAGAGTAGTCTCCAAATCGCACGTCACCAAGCGCCCACGGTCCGTACATCGCACCCCGGCGTCGATACCGCGCTCACCGCCGCCCCGCCCAGAGTGCTCGCGCGCGCCAATGAGCGTACAGCAAACGTCGACCACCGCGGAAACACCCGCCGTCCCGGGAGCGCGTTGACGGCAAGGGCAAGAGAGCAGATCAAAAAGAGCGAGTGGAAAACGAAGAAATGGAACGGAACGGAAAGCGAAAGGGAAACGGAAAGGCTGGGGATGCAGAGAGACGGGAAACTTAAAAGGAGAAGCGTGAAAACGGACCAACGTTAACAACGGGCCCTCCATGGCGCCACCGCCGGTGGAAGAGCAGATCGCGCTCGACAGTGGCATAGGCGGGCCCCCGCAGAGTGATAGTGTTCCCCGTCACGAACGCACGAACGCACGAGCCGCGCATCGAGTCGCATGGCCCACGCCCAGCCCACTCCTGACTCTCGAGTACGCACACATGCGTCCCGATCGCGGGCGAGGAGCATGCGACATCGGTACACCGTCCCCTCCCGACGCGAAAGAACCGCCAAACACTGTAACATGCGCGGTACCGAAGGGACGGAAGGGAATGGTTCGAGCGCGGGAGGAGAGGAGCACTGCTACTATGTACTGTCGCCATTGGCCAGCGTCATGCGCCTGGATAGCAGCACAACGCGGCCTCGACCCAAAGCACATCAAGCGAAGGAGAGAAGAAGCGAAGAAGCGGCAGCGGAGAACAGAAGGAATAGAGGCTGGCTGGCCGGATGCAGTGTCGTCCTTCCTCCCCCAATGTTGCCGCCAGCCGGGTCTGCGCGGCGTCCTCCATGACCATCTCTGGCACCAGGCACTCCGCCGCTCCACGCACACATCGAATGCCAATTCCATGACCCCCGGGCGAGATCGCCGCCAATAACGAGGAGGAGGACGACATGCCACGCACTGCCGCCGCCTCGATGGAGCCCGTGCCATGAGCAGTGCGCGGCGGCCCTGCATGTCAGATATTATCTCTTGTCCCGGCCATCCGATGCCCAGCAGCGACACCGGCAACGCGCTCGTTTGCGCTGCACAAACGAAACGACACAGAGAAGAAAGAAGAGCAGGAAGAGGACAGAGACCGAGCGAGAAACAATGCGGCCTTTTCGCCGCCGCCGAAGCAGATCGCAGGGACACGGGCATGCCCGCCCCACTTGTCGGCGCGCAGAACATCGCGTAACACAAACGCATAAGTAACGCATCGAGCGCATCGAGGGGACTAGCATCGCTCATATGACGCAAGCGCAGCGCCACGCATATCGTTGCTCCAATTGTGGGAAGAGCGCGGTGAGGGGCGCGGGCACGGGCACGGGGAGGACTGTTGCGGGCGGTCGGCCTGCGGGGAGAGAGGAGGTCAGCGTGGCTGGAAGAGGAAGGAGGAAGGAGGAAGGAATGATACGATAACGACACTGAAAAGATCAAGGAGGGGAACGGGGAATGAAGGTTTTCGACTGGCGCAGCACCACTGCGCCGGCGCGCAATGCACCTCATTCGCAACGCAAGTGTGGCTGCAGACCAGCAATGCACAAATGCCGAGAGAAAGAAGGTGGCGAGGCCAAGGAGAGACACACACCTCTCCATTAAACAGCACTAAACCCTCTCTTTCCCTTCCTCTCTTCGGCTTGGGGGTGAAGGGACCAGCAGGAGAGTTAAGAAGAAAGTGCAGGCGGGAGTTGGGCGTGAGCATGTCGATAAGAGTTCAATGCCGCTTGAGAGAGAGCCACATGGCGGCTCGGGGTAGTGTACTGCAGCCACGCCGGGAGAGCCTAACGGTGGGCTGGCGTAGACTTATATGAGAGAAGGAGAGAGACCAGGACCATGTCACAAAGACGGAAAGACCCGGATTTGGATTGATCATGCCGCCGTAATTCCCGTCTGATGAGTCGGATGATCCCGACCAACTCTGATCTTGTCCGCAACGTTCACGGCGGCGTTTGGCTACTACAGGCTTGCGACGGGTTGGCCGGCGGGCTTTCGATGGTGGACGGGGTGGAGGTGGACAGTGGAGTGCGTAGCGCTGATAAGTAAAGCTGATCTCGACAGACATCATGATTCTTTCGCAATTGTGAATTGGTGATCCTCAAGGCCTTCCTTCCTGGTTCCAATTTCCGGCGCGAGGTCCGCTCGTCGTATCCAACGGATATCCAACCAATCTGCTGTGGCTCTTCGCCTTTTCTTCCCGCGGACGCATTACCTTCAAAAAACCTCGACGCGATTTGGATTTGGCTCCCGGGCCATCGCGTAGGCTCTACTCATAGAGTCTTGCGGCGACCCTTGCCCAATTCCCTGCGGCCGTATGTATGTACTCTCTCAGAGCCATTTGACGTCGTTCCCTCCCGACACTCAATCCGTGGCCAACACACTCACATCTACTTCCCACCGCCTTCTGCAATCATCTAGCTATCAGCTGCGACTTCTCTCCAGGCTCAGTCTAGTACCGCCATATACTATATTTAAGTTCACAAGACCTACCCGCATGGTTTTTTCGCTCGAAAACCCCAGCTTCAACCCCGATTCTTAACGTTACAATCTACGCACTTTGAGACCCATGGCGGTGGTCCGCACCCGCACTCCTCACCTCGTATCTATCTGGCTTATCCCGGTTTATGTATGGTAAAGTGAAGACCCGTCCGCGCCAACGCTCTGTGATGAGTTTATGGTGTAATTGGCGATACGCATTCAGCAGGCACCCGTTCGATTCGGGTTTGGGTCGTAGTCAAGGAATATTTTTATGAAGCATTTCAAAATTCGTTCAGCTTACCCAAGGACGCAATCAGAATGAGGAAGGCCTATAGCGGGGCCGTACCTGCATCACTGGGAAAACAGGTCATGAATGATAGAAGCAGGCACCCATTCGTCTTCCTGCCAATTGTCTTGCTCCACTCACCTCAAATCTCTCCGACTCATTCAGGTCCAACCCTAGGAATATGAAGATCCGTAGCGGTCAGCTGCACCTACGACCCTTGGAATCCGAAAAGGAGTAAATTCAGCGGGCGCTCGTTCGATTCGGGCTCGGGTCTTGCGTTCCTGTGCGCATTTTTTATTCGCTCGCCTTGAATTCCCTTCGACTTCTGCAGGGATATTCAGACGGTCCGCACCTGCATCCTATAGCTATTTCGGCTGTCTCCGGGCACCCGTTCAATCCGGGGCTCTCTTGCGTTCTCGGGCATGTTTTTTGGTCCCGGCTTACCCAGGATCAATCCAACCTGATCGAACTCATACAAAGGAAGAGGAAGACCTGTAGCGAGGGGCCGTACCTGCACTCCATATGGGGTTCTTCAACCATTCGGAACAGGCGCTCGTTCGATTCGGGTATGGGTCTTGGATCGTTATTTCGTTCCGCTCACCTCAAAACTCGCTGACTGATTCGCGTTCGTATCCAGGTAGAATGAGACCTGTAGCGGTGGTCCGCGCCCGCAATCCATACGTCGTTTTCCAAACATTCAAGCAGGCTTCCCGCTCGATTCGGGTTCGAGGCATGAACTCCGTCTCTCTCAGATTTTTTCTTTGTTCACTCCCTGCTCGGAATTTCGCCGTCTTACTCAAGTTCAAATCCTAGGGAAAGGGGACCTGTGGCGATGGTTCGCACCTACTCTCTGTGACTGTCATCGTAGAAAGTCCTTGTAGGCCGCCGTTCGATTCGGGCCCGGGTCTTGTTGCGCTCCGAGTCTGGTGAGATTTGTCCAACCCAACTTATGTTTCTCCGACTTACTCAGGCTCAACTCCAGGAGGAGGGAAGACTCGGGGCGGAGGGCCGCACCTGCAATCTCTGCGTCGGCCCTCAAAACATTCGGAGCAGGTTCCCGTTCGATTCGGGTTCGGGTTCTTCAGAACAACTTTCAAATTCGTTCAACTTATTCAGGGAATAGTGGAGGTTTATACCTCTCCGCTCAAACTATTCAACTCAGCACCTATAAGAAGCAGACCCGTGTAGGGGCGCACCTGCAATCTATTTTTCAAATACTCGGAGCAGACGCAATTCATTTAAACTAGGCAAGGTCAAGCTCAGCAAGTTCAGGGAGAAGATGACCTGACCCGTAGCGGTGGTCCGCACCTGCATTACATCCCTATGTTCCACAAATGCAACAGGCACCCGTTCGATTCGGGGTCGGGTCCTGAATAGGACAATTGTCCCCCATTTCTTTTTTTGTTTCGCTCGTCTCAAGTTCCACTGACTTGCTTACGAGAAGATCGGGAAGCGAAAGACGCGTAGCGGTGGGGCCCTGCTTGAACCGCTGTTTGGTCGTATCCAGCGCCAATCTCAAGAGTCAAAAGCTGTTCAACCTGTTCGAGGCCAAGCCCGGTGTGAAGGAGACTTGTAGCGGTGCGCCGTCCCTGCCGTCCATATACGTCGGTCCACCCATTCCGAGCAGATGCCCGTTCGATTCGGGTTCGGGTCTTATTTCTTCCTCGTGTAACCATCTTTTGTTCTGTATCCATCTTTTGTTCTGTATCCATCTTTTGTTCAGCTCATCTCGATTAACTCTGACTTGTTCCAGCTCGCAGCTTCGCGATAGAGATCCGTACTGGGCGGTCGGGTGCGCCTGCCCTCCGTAGCAATTTCCCGAGGCTTCTTCGTATGTACGTATTGCCTTTGTACAGCCCAAATATGTTTCGAACCTTTGTACAGCCCAAATATTCCCCAAATTGTTTGAACCGGTTCAAGCGTCGAAAGAAGAAGACCCGTATCGGCGGTCCGCACCTGCACTCTGTTCAGGCTCGTTGAAGAACTCAAGTAGGCACCCGTTCCATCCGGGTTCGGGTCATGGTAAAGCGCTCGCACAACTTTTTTGTTGGTTCTGCTCTAAATCGCTCTGACTTGTCCAGGTCAACGTTCAACTCGAGGTAGAGAAAAGACTAGTAGCGGTGGGCCTCACCTGCGCTCCGTTTTGCAGAGCAGGCACTCTCTCGTTTCGGGTTTGAGTCTTGTGGCTGCAGTGGCTCATCCACATTCTGTTGTTCAACCTCTAACAAGCGAGGTACGAGCTTCAAATTGTTAGAGCGTCTGTCTACGAGAGACTATGTTCAACCTACCCGGCCCCAAAGTCTCTCTCTTATTCAGACTGAAAACCAAGAAAAAAGCAGACCTGTGGCGATGGCTCGCACCTGTACTTCATAACAGATAAGGCCCCAGATTTGCAGTAAACACCCGTTCGATTCGGGCTCGGGTCCTACTATGCGTTTGTTCTCTGCTCTTTTGTTTAACTCATCTCACCTTGACTCACCTTGGCTTATCCAGTTCAAAAACAGAGAGTGAAAAACCTATAGCAGTGATTCAAACCTTCAATGAAACTCCATTTCATTCCCTGATTCCAGCACTGAGGGCCCGTGTGATTCGCTTCGACTCCTCAATCTTCTTTGAGTTCGTTTTGCCTTACTTATTCAGGTTCGGGATACCAGCGGCTGAAGCGAAGGCTTTTACGGCGGCCCACACCTGTATTCCATGTCAATCTGCGCGAAAACTGCAAGCAGGCTCTTCGATTCGGGTTTGTTCGGAATTGATGTTTTGGTTCAACCCTTCTCAAATTTCTCTGACTGATTCGTGTTCAAGCAATGGGGGAACAAAATCGGTAGCGGTGGGTCGCAGCTGCACTTCATCATAGTGCAAAATTTGTTTTGCCTCACTCCTCTCGAATCTCCCTAACTTTTTTTAAGTTCAGTTCCAGGGTGCGGAAGCCCTGTAGCGGTGGTCCGCCCCTGCACTTCATGGGGATTTGTTCACTGCAGTCCAAGCAGGTGCCCGTTCGATTAGGGTTCAGGTCATTGACTCGCTCTTAGAGAGTACATTTTTCGCGCCCACTCGAATTCATATCACCTGTTCTGGTTCAACATCAGAGCAAAGCAGACCCGCGACCCGCGGTGGTAGGGCGTACTGACACTCATGTTCTGGTTGGAATGAATTACGCAGCACACGGGCTTGGTCATGCGATGAATGCTTGAGCAATCTTGTTTGTGCTCCCTTCGAATATATCTGACTTATCTAGGTTTAGATGACAAGAGTATCGCATGGCCCGTAGCGGTTCAAGAATAATGAGCACATAATTCAAAGCAGAAGACGCCGAGGGCGCGAAGCTGGAGTGTAGAACCATAGAAGTTCAGGTACTCCCAACGAGTGCGGTGGGGAACAAATACAGTTGCAATCAGTTCCAACGCTGCCTGGACATCTGCCGCACTGACGAAGAGATACAGCGCGAGCGGACAATCACGAGCCCTCTCGATCCAGATGTTGAACTGCTTCGCTTGCAAATTCCATGGGAATCCAACAGCGGTGTTGGTTAAAGCTGCTGCCCGCCAGAGGGCGGGAGTTGCCAGTGCTATTTCTCTGCATCTTTGACAGATTTGCGTGAGAAGAGTTGGCGAGAGATTTCCAGTGTAGGGCGGAAAGCCTGGGTAGGTCGGGAGGAAGTGCATGAAGATCTCGCAGACGATCTCAGGCGGCAGCGTCAGGGCCGGATATTTGTAGGAATCGAGGCGCTCCTGCACTTGCGAGTGCTGGATTTGTAATTCGGAAAGGGACCGCTCGAGTTGCAAAATCTGCGCTTCAAGCTCTGCAACACGAATCCGATCTGCTTCAAGAGTGGCAAGCATCGCGGCTCTGTGGCGAGAGGAATCAGCGTGCAAAATTTGGTGCAAAGTAAAGGCCTTCCGGCCTCGTACCTCCGTTTCAGTAGCGCGGGATCGATATCGAAGACAAGCTTAGCCAGGAGTGGATGCTGATGTGGCAGACAAACAATTCGCAAACAACCCATCGTGGCCGAATAAGGGAATACGCCCTCTTGGCGGATCTACGCCGGGATCAAATGGTTAAGGCAGACCACACGGTAATGGGTTCGTAATACCAACGCCACATTGGTATTACCAAAACTCCCTGGATGCAAAAGGGCGCAGGCGCGTGCGCCAACCGCAATCAGGCTCGGGAATCAGACGGAGACGGGCTCGCCGCGAGCGAGCAATCCGCGCATCCACGGCATCCCGCCATTGCCCTTGTCTCCGCGTACTCGTTTCGCGGAGAACGCAAGAAAAGAAAGACAGCACTGGTCAGACACGCGGCACCTCCGGAACATGCGGGGCCGGAAGGAAAGAGAAGGAGGAAACGAAAAAAAGAAAGAAAGCTGGGCGGACGGTAGAGACCTCGCGCTGTGAAACCAGAAGGACCAGCAGACAGAGCCACGCTGTGGCAAGTAGATCGCGAGTATGCGGAACCGCCAGCACAGGCGCATGCGCATGCGGATAAGCCGCTCTGCCATGTCCCCGTGCCCCAGAACGCCGGAAGAAGCCACCGCCTCCGCGTGCCCAAGACGCCAGTGAGTGGCGACAGCAACAACACCTTTCGCTGCGTTTGTCGTTCTCAAAGCCTCGCGATCAGATCGCCCCTCCCGCTCGTCTCCCGCCGACCCCCAAAGAAGAAGTGAGCCACAGTGCCCCCCGGGCACCGACACAGCGCGGCGGAAGGATCACGGACCCATGCTCGCGCCCGCAGCGGTACGAGACGCTCCCATCGCGAAATGCATCACTGGTAAAAGAAGTGTCGTCTTTATCACAGCCTGAGCGCGGTCAGATCGCCTGCCCCGCTCGCCTGCTGCGCTGCGCTACTCCGCCCGATTTCTGGGTCCCGAGTCCCGGCACAAAAGAGGCTGCTCGCAAGTCGATGGGTACTCGCGCTACTGGCACCATGACGCGCGTACGCCACGAGAGCCCCCAAAGCCCCAAAGGATTCCTTCTCGAAAAAGACAGACGGCACACGAGCATACAAGTTGCCAAGAAGAAGAAAAAACAAGGAAACGAAAGGCGGGGAAGACGAGCGGACGCGTCCAAGAGCGGAGGGCGCGAAGGGAGGATGAGCAAAGCGCACGGATCGACGGAGGGCATGCATCGTCGTTATCGGGCACAACGCGCAGGTCCTCTGTCCACCCCGTCACACCCACCGCGCGACCGAAAAAACCACCGACACAGTGCCGCCTCCCCGATACGGCCCACAGAAAAACGGAGAAGGAGGGGTAACACGCTGCGCCTGCTCAGCGTCCTCCTTCGCATCCAAATGGCGTGCGCGCCCGTGCGAGGCAGCGAAGACGCCCCTGCGGCGCCAGACCATTGAAAAGAAAAAGAAACGCCAAACAAAGTAGAAAAGAAAACGTGAAAAGGCGCCATCTCTCACTGGAGACATCACAAAGACTCTCTGTGTCTGCGTTCGTCCGCAACAGAAACCATACGTGAGCAGCAAACTTGTCTCTTGTTCCTTCGGCGATTTCAGGTCTGACTCGAGGCGGGGTTATGGTCGTGTAACGCGCACCATGCACCGAGGAATTCCAGTTGAGTCCCAGTCTACGGTAAGTCGCAAGTGGCCTTGTGTCGGAGAAGGAGACTAGAAACCCACACGACGCACGGACTCGGAGCGTCGTCGGAGGCGAAAAGGCAAATTGATCACATCAGCCCGACCTTCGCACGCTGCGGCATCGCGTGCCGCCGTCATGCCGCCTGATCCCTACTTACTCCGACTTTGTCCCCAGCGTCAACGGCGAACGCTCTCGATCTGCTCTTTCGGACGGTCTGCTCACTGCTCGGTATTGCTCAATCCGTACCTTCAAGTTCTTCCAGCTCACTGCGCACGGCTTCTGTCTGCTCAAGCGAGTCGAGCCTCGAATCGACGCCCGACTCGGAGGATCCTACGCACAGTGCCTGACAGCACATACACAAGACTGGGCCTTTCCCTCTATCGCTGTCCCGGCCCCCCCGATAAAAGCATAAACAAACCATATAAAATATCCTGCCTCTGTTCTTCTCGGACACCTTCCCACATTGATCTTGCGCGTAAACTTAGGCTTCGAAGGCCCAAACGAACATCCTGACTGGCTCATCCGTGTCGATAACAAGCATCTTTAACCCCAAAAGCGCATGTTTCTAGCGAGCACTCATTCGATTCGGGTTCGGATCGTGGAAACTGCTCACGCTCATTTTTGTTGCGCTCGCCATGGCCCTGAATATCTCGGCGCGGACGAGTCAAACAAAAACGCGGAGCGGGGGGCCATCTATACCTTCATACCATTGAAGCATCTCTCGCACCTGCACCTGATAAAGGGCTTGAGAACAAATCAAACAGACACCCGTTCGATTCGGGCTCGGGTCCTCCGCTATTGGCTTGCGGTTTTTTTTCCTGTTCCGGCCACCTCAAGTTGAGAAATCTCTCCGAATCATACACGCTCCAAGACAACTCCAAATAGTGGTAGGAAGACTCGTAGCGGTGGTTTGCACCTACGCTCCGTGAACCTTGGCCTGTGCGCACAAAGTATTACCAAACGCGATAACTTGGAAGTATATTTCTTTTTGCATTCCTCAGCTCGGATTCCGCAGACTTACCTAGGTTCAAGACCATAATCAGCCGCACTCGTACTGGAAACATAATCAGGCAGACACCCAGGCTCAGGCCTTTTATCCCTGGTCCAACTCAGCTCTCTCTGCATTGTAAAAAATCGGGGAATGTAACGATGCAATTGCGCTTCTTATGGTCGTGTTCAAATATGAGTTATGTGAAGCTTTCCTTGCAACTTACAAAGGTTCCGGGTGAAAAATAAACAAAATCAGTGGACTTTATGGTCAAGTATAATTCTCAATCCAAGTTGGAGGTACTAGTACAGCACGGCGGGCTGATCTGTCTGAGTATAAAAGGCTCGCATCTCCTTACTCAGGGGAACAAATGGCGGAGAGGTATACGGACGTATTGCGGGTACGCGTTTGAGCGCGCGCTTGAGCTGCCGCCAACGTTGCGGGAGTATCGTGTAAAATCGCTGCCCGGGCTGACGAAGGTGCCACGAGCTAAGCTTGCGACACAACTCGTCGAATCGCTGAATAACTTCGCCGATGGTGGGCCGCTGTGCAGGGTCCGGCAACATCATGTCGTCGATGAGAGGCCCCAGGAAGCTCCACTGCTCTTGCTTCATCGTGGGCTATATAGGCTCAGCTTCAGAAAAACTTTTTGTGGGGAAAGAAATACGAACCCATCTAGGATCATCGTACAAGTGCTTTGAGTACAGAAATTTCTCTTTGAGGAGATTCCCGAGAAAGTAGATGTCGGTTGGGAAGGGATTGCATGCAAGGTATCGGTGCTCCGGTGGCGACTTGTCTCCCCCGAGAATGACGTCCTCAAAAGGCAGGCCATCTGCTGGGTCGTATTGACGAGACAGGCCGAAGTCGATGATGTAGTACCGGGGCCAACACTCAGTGCGGGTGATAGGCCGTGAATGCTTTTTGAACGATAAATCCCAGCGGGGTTGTACAGGATGAAACCCAGCTGGATACAGTTCTGTGGGGTCTTGTACGATGTTAGCAACACCGCAATCCCTGAAGCGATTTAGACCACGTTCCGACGCGCAGCCGCCAACATACCTGTGGGCAATGAAATTCTGGTGCATGTATTGTATGCCCTGCGTGTAAGGGTGAGATAGGATAATATACCCAGCGGATGTGCATATTGGTACCTCAAATATATGCCGAAAGCAGTCGACAACCTCTCCAACAGTATCGAAAATCGGTTGGTTGAAACGCAGGAGCAGGGGCATCACAAGTATCTGGTTGTCGTCATCTTCCGGATCCTGCAGAATTGCGAACACAGGAATGGAGTGATTCCTCGGCTTTTCTTTGTGAGGAGGACCCGCTAATAGTCGGGCGATTTTGACTTCAAACGGGTGACGTTCGGTGGAAACCACTTTTAGCATGACCTTTTGTCCATCGGAAGTCCGCTGCGCGTCCATAACACTTTGGTTCTGCAGAAAATTAGCAGCCAGTCGACAAAGAATTATTGCACGTACCCCATGAGTCGCTTCGTAGTCTTTCCACTCATTCTCGCATAATTCATTGACGTTCGTTGTGAAACCCGGTGTAAATTTGGGACGGAGCTTGTAGCCGGAGCGTTCCAGAAACCCTTGATGCTGGATCCAATACCTTTCCCATTCTGTGTTGTAATCCCGGTCTGATTCTCTGCTTGTACGATCCATGTACAGGTCCAGGGTGTCACCGTGGTTGCCACGAGGCGTGCGGAGTTTGAATCAAAGATCAGATCGATCAGACTCGGATTATCATGACGTAACTCACCACACCAGTGTGCTCTTCATTGGCTCTTCAGAGTCTTCTGGCCGCCAGCACATTGTTGGCGCTTCCTCAAGCTTCGAATAGCTCCTGGAAGTCGAATTGTCCGCCGAGTCGGCGGAGATCACGGCATCGATTTTCCAACAACTTGCGAAACTGCCACGAAGCCCACCGAGACAGAAGTTTGAATGCGCTGGGGTGGAATTCCACGGTGGAATTTTGGTGGAATTTGATGAGAAATTCCACCATCAAATTCCACCGTAGAAATCAGCGCTAAATATATCGAGACCACAAGCGAGACTATGTGGCTTGGCGTCTCTACCGTCAGTTGAGGATTCCGGTGTTAAATCGAACCAGTGCGCCAAGGTGCGTGGTTTAGCTCGTCTCTACCGCTCGCTTACCGAATTCGCAGCTCACTCGTGGTATCAGATTTGTATCAGATAGCTTCGGTACAAGCCAAAATCCACAGTTAATCCAAAGTTATTTGCTAGCGCGCCGTCTCAAAATCAAATTCCAGCACACAACATGAACACTCGGGCTGCACGACTCGCAGTTATCCCGGGAGACCCGCACCCCAAGAAGCTATGCTAGACGTGCACAGATTTCTTGTATCTCAGCGCAAGCCTCCTTCCTTTCAACTCCGGGTCCCTTGAACCACATCCCACCCATCAAATTTCATCCCGCACTCTTCACAAACGGAATTTGGTCAAAGTGCCTAAATCACTCGTTCTGTTCTGAATGGTCCTCACATCGACCAAGAGCAGCATTACTGCAGGCAAGAGTTCCCCCCTAGCTCGCGGAAAGATTTAGATGGTCCCAGACAATAAATATCCTTCGAAGCAACCCAGCAGACCACCCGAGTATCTAGAGCAGGAGGAAGCACGGGATTAGGCCTTCGATTGTTGACCTGCTGAAATGCGATACGTTGCCGAGCAAGAGATGCGGAGCGGAGAAACTGATCAAGTTAAACCGTGGTCAGGGTGGTTGGAGGTCGGAGAAGCGTAGCAGAGAGGCAGAGACTCATGGAGGGGGAGGGAGGGAGGCAAGAGAGTGGGTGACGCGTCGCAGCCCGGCGCGACGCGTCTGCACTGGCAGCGAACTGGTTCACTTTGAAAATCTACCATCAATTCTACGCGTCTTGACACGTTCAATCATATTTGTCTACGTGGAATATCTGGCCATCATTTCTACGCGGCGCATCAAAAAATTCCAGGTGGAATTCCACGGTGGAATTGATCCCAGCGGACTCAATGGTCTCCACCGAGAGCTCGTTCTTGAACCTCGCCTCAATCCATTGATACGGTATTCCGTCAAAAAAGTCTGTCGCGTGTTGGAGAAGCTGTGAACACCGAAAACTGACCCTCAAAGCTTAGTTGAACACCGTGCGACTCCGTAGACAGACTCTGAGTATCCTTGGAGTATCCGATGCGTTGCGGGTTGCAAATTGGGTCCTCGTAGTATGGGCACTGGAAGGTGTCGATGATAGATCCCTCTCCTGACAGCCGCCTTTTTTCTGTGCTCACATAGTAAATGTGTGCCATATCACTATCGAGAGTCGGCATCCATTTGGCGCGCTGATAGACTTCGAAGCACAGTGGTGCGACAAACTGGGGTCCGAGATAGACAGTTTGTCGGGCGTCTACAGCCTCAAGGTAGGAGCCAGCTTCCGGCCTTGCATACAGGTGGTCATTCTCCTGGACGCCTTCATCATGCTACCGCTTCCTCCGACAGTTCTCATTAGGGCTCTCGCCAAACTTGACCTTGCGCTCACCGACTTGGCAGAGACCGGTCAAGTCTGGCCCAGGGGTGCTGATCTTGCCGGTAAATTGCGGAGATATCGAAGGTCGGCACCAGTTCAGGTAGTTACCACTCGGCCTGTTCTGATCTCTTTTTTTTCTAGACTTTCGAAAGAACTGGCTGACACGGCCGAGAGGATACAGAAGCGTGGACGGGGATCGTTGAGTAAAAGCACACGAAGCGCGGCCTCGGAACTACTTGCACATGCGGAAGCTCTGGGCGAGGAAATCAGGGCAAGTTGAGTACTGCCTCTATATTAGGGGCAGTCAGAGTAGACGATTCAGCGGCGATTCTGGGCAACGATTCTGTGCCGATTCTGGAATTACCAAATCATGGGAGAATCGCCAGAATCGTGAATCGAGCAGAATCAAGCAGAATCGTCGAATCGACTCTGGAGCCGATTAAGAAACGATTCGCGATTATGGTTGACTTCAATTCTGGTTTGACACTACACTTCACTGTACCTCTGCTTAATCACTCTTTATTTTTCCGTCTCCCGCCAAGCCGCCACCCCCGCTTTTGTCTAGCTCGGCTGATCTTAGACTCCATCCCCCGCCTCCATCCCGCCTCTTTTAGTGATCTTGCTCCAATTTTCTCGCATCCTGGGCTTCCCTTGTGGTTTGGCCGGTTTGTTCCATGTGTGCTCCTGAACACAGCTCAATTTTACCAGAGAGCCTTTTTTGGACCTATAATAATAATCATACCAATAATCAAACCAGAATCAAACCAGAATCGGAATGCAAGCAATAGCAGTCAAAATTAAACGCCGATTCTGCCACGATTCTGGGCGATTCTGGCGCGTTTATAATTCCAGAATCGCGTCAGAATCGTTGCCTGAATCGTGCGTGAATCAGAGTAGAATCGTCTACTCTGACTGCCCCTATTGACAAGTTCGCTTATCACGCCTTAGGTGACCTCCAAAGAGATTCGGCGTCAGCGAAGAGTGGCGTTCGAAGGAGGTCAGCCTGAATTCGACTTGAGGGTGTCACTCTTGGTGTCTTTGAGAGCACAGGAACCCGCACTACAGCCTCTACTAGGCTCCAGGCACCTTGCGATAATCAAAAAAAATGTTTCCACGTCAGCCCTATCCCCTGTTTGATACCTCTTACTCATCCGCATAATAGCGCTTGGAAGGATTACAATGGGGTCGCCCTCATGTTAGTTTTTTTCCTCTAAGAATTAGGATGATTAACCCCATGTCGCAGGGCCGCACTGACAGAAGTGGTGAGTGTGCTGACTATGGCAACCATACCACATTCACCCGCATCCCCAAGCAAAAGAAAGAGCGTGCCGTAATGGCATCCCTTGAGCCCTTTGTCCAAGGAATCAAAGAGCGTCGTGTCGGTCGACAAGTTGTGGCCGCCCCCAACTCACGGCCAAATCCACGCTCAGAGGGCGACATTCGAGGAGAGGGGAAATGTTCGAGTCGTTTCAAGCCGGGCTCTATGAAGTTGGGGGCCGAACCAACAAGGTGCGCTTCCTTGCGGCGGGTGCTGCTCACCGCTTGAATTTCTGTCTTCTGGCAGGAACCAAAAGAAGCACAGTGTCTCCCCCGACGCCGACGCCAACATCATCGCAAGGTAAGATCTCCCAAGCACTGGGCGACAAACTCATTGGTCTGCTTGCAGCATGGAGGCGCTGAGGCCAGTACTTTTTTGGTAACCTCTTTGGCCTCCAGTTGAAGTGTTGCAGCATCTCTACACGTGCCGCCGAGTCGCAGACTCGCGGCCGATCATCCGGGAATATGTCCTCCGCTGCTCAGGAAGCTGGGTCACAGGGGCCGCCGAGGTCCGTCTAACTCTTTGCAAGTCCTTCAATGTGTCCTCCAATTTTCTCCGGATTTCTTTAGGCCTCCACAGCTTCCAATCTCGCGGCCTCATCGAAAAGCCGTCAAAAGTGCAAAACATTCAGGGCCATCTTCAAGTTCGAGGTACGTTTCGAACGTTTTTCGTTCCTTTTCGACACCCCTCATGTAAATTAGGTGTCGGTCCCCTCAACCCGTCGCCGGTACAAGTCGGCGCGAGCACCGTGTACGTAATTTACCTCTTTGAATGGGGCCAGCGCTCACCCGAGCGGACACAACAGCCTACGGCCCACATATTTGGCGCCACTCCTCCGCGCATTCTTGTCCGCCCACATTCGACGGAGGCAACGGTCGGAGGATCGATGGAGAATCTCGTTGATTCCTCATCTTTTTCTGGCACTGTCTCAAACTCCGGCGCCACTGTTGCCTCGTCAAAGATATCTTCTTGAGAGTTGGATTTGTAAGCAGTTCATTGCGGCTCCTTGTTGCATACTGCATGTTACCCTTAGCACCATGCTTCGATTGTCGAACGTAGTCGGAATGGACCAAGGTGCTAGTACTGTTCTCTAAGATTATTCTGTGTTTCATTGGCAACCAATCGTCCTGATTTGTGCTCTGTCGTTGAACGACCATTTTTGAACCGTGGGATAAGTCGCTTTTTTTTACGTACTGAACGTTGAGCCGTACGTCGATGTCATGGCCTTAGTATGGGTCTCGCTGCTCTCGAGTAATAACCCGACATGACAGACGCTCAGACCTCCGAATTTTACCATTGCTGCCTCAGGAGTCGCCGGCCCGTTCCGCGTTTCCCATCAAATAAAAACTGCTGTCGTGACCTCATGGACCTCTCCCACAGCTCCGTCCCGCAGCAGCATCAGCGAATGCAGCAGCCATCGGGCAGCGACCCCCTCGAGGAAAATGCCGGCACCGCCCCAGCTGGCGCCGCCCCAACTGGATTCGACGTTGCCCAGGCCTCCCCCCCCGCTGCACTCGCCTTGGCTCGCGCTGTGGTACAGAGCGTGCTCGCTGAGTTTCACGACTTCGGAGTTGACGTGCAGGAGAGGCTAGCCCATCCTCTCCTCCACCTCTCCTTCCGCAATCTCGGCAGACTCGGCCGGGAACTTGAGGCCAGTGGGGTACCCGCCGATTATTTCCTCGCTTTCCGCAAGGAATGGCTCCGCTTCCACGGCATGATCCCGCACCGGCCCCATCCATGGGAGGTGCAACTTCCGCCAGCTCGGGCGAGACTATTGCATCCACGACTTCGGCTATTTTGCGGGACGATTTGTTGACGAGTATAATTGCACTGACGGTGAACTGGAAGCCCTTTTGCACATATGGAGATCACTGCATGAAGTGGAGCGTGGTAAATTTATCGACCCTTTTTGTTTAACTGCGCTGACTCAGTCCAGGGGTCAGCGACATGTCCCTTGAAATGGACCGTCTCTCTCTTTCCTAATAACTCGATATCATGTTATTTGCGCGTCGTTATTTCTAAAAGATCAAGGGAGGGTTTGACTTGAAACGACGAGCCGTACTTGGTTGGCGAGGCAATTCCAGTAACGGGCGAAAAGTGGGGGCAAGCCGGTGGGATTCAGAAGTGTATGAAGATCTTGGGACAACTGGGGGAGGATGAGCATTTGACGCAAGATCTGGGACTGAAGGTCTTCGCCGCGAGCCCGAACTGACATCAGAATTGGCGAGTAGGTTCGTCATAAGGGGTAACCCGAAATAAGCTGGCTAGAAGGGCTCGAAGAGCTCGGGAACAATTTCGGCGGGCAAGCGAATGCCGCAAGAACGTGATTTTGGTGCGAGATTTAGAATCGAGAGTATAGGACGCGAGCACAATCTGCCTGAAGGCTACTGAGCATTGGTGCGATGAGGATTTGTTTGGGAGTCGTAGCATTTTACTCCGATGCGCAAAGCTCAGAACTGTGAGCAACAGAAGAAAAGCCACTGGGAAGCCAAGGAATGCGGCAGACATCCGATATTGAAGCTCGTGCGTAACGGTTGGTTCTTGACAACCCGAGAGCGGGACAAGTTTGTGAAATATTCTGATCTTCCTCCACGAACCTATCGTCCCTCCTCCTCTCCCACCATTCTTCTCTCCTTCCTCATTACGCCCTCCACGCTGAACGCTGACTCCCTTCTCCTAGATGTGGCCCCGCCACGCTCGCTCTGCGCTCCTCTTTTCCAGCCTTGGCTGCGGATCGCGGCACGCATGTGAAGGCGTGATAGCGCGTGAGTCCTTCATATCCCTTCCTTCTCTGCATTGCCGCAGCAAGGGCTTCCGTGATGAGCCTTTATATTTTTCAGTTATCCCTGTCTTAACATTCCATGTCGAGATCTTTGAAAATCTGACACTGCCCTTGCTCTATTCCTTCGCCTTGTCCTCTTTCTGTCTGGATATATACTCACGCGTTGCTCCTAGGTCTTGTCATGGCATTGTCCGCGGCGATGTCGATGGACTGGCTATCGGAGGACCCCCAGCCGCGACTGCAGGTGGTCGATGTCCCTCTCGTGCTCGAGGGTGAGTTCTCAATCCTTCCGCTCCTTTTTTTTTGTACATCCACACGAGGGCTCGCACGATGAGCCTACTATTTTTCAGTTATCCCTGTCTTAACATTTCATGTCGAGATTTTTGAAAATCTGATCCCGCCCTCGCTCTTCTTTCTCCCTTTCCTATCGATGTCAGCTAATGTGCTCCTCGTAGATCCTGTCGTGCGGACCGCCGGCGTATATGCGCGTGGGTGGATCGGGCGTAGCGGTCGTGGTGCCCCATCTTTTTCACGGATGCCTCCAAGCGCGATGAAGCAGTGAGTTCGGTAATGTGTGAGTTGTTCTCCCCTTCATCTTCATCTCCGCCTACCTCCTCCTCCTTTACTTCGACCTCACCCGCTTTTTCTATTGCTACCCTCCATTCTCTCGCTCTCCCCTTCCTCCCGCTCGATCTACTCCATCGCCAGCGCTCTTCTTATCGCTGCCGTTCATCCCCACCCTCGAGTCCCCATCCCCTACGTCCCGTACCGGGGTTCCCTCCTTTACGCATTCCCCTCATCGCTGTCTCGACCTATCCACTGACGCCGTTACCTTTTAGGTTCTTACCCACTCCGTCCCCAGCGGCTGGCTGCCATCGCCCGGTCGACTGGCATTATGGGTCCCTCGTCCAGCGGTGGTAGTCTCCGGGCACGATGAAGGAGGGAGTGAACTCGGTGACGAGTGAGTTATTATCCCCTTCGTTTTTTCGCACCTCCTCTATTCATTCACATCGCTCTTCCTATCGCTGCCGTCCGTCACCGTGCTCTCGTCATCCTCCACGTCCCGTACCTTCCCTCTTCCGCGCATTCTCCTCCGTCGTCGCTAGACCCATTCACTGACGCCGTTACGTTGTAGGCTCTTAGCGGCTCCGTCCCGTCTACATGTCGCCCTATCGATCAAGTCCTACAGGCTGCCCGATGACTTACGCTGAGTGAATGCGCGCGGGCTATGTATCAGCGCCGCGTACATTGGACATTGTTTGTCATAATTAGCGACCGAAAGTTGTGTCGTCAATCAGTATCAGCCCTTCAGGGCCTTCAGAGAGACTATACGCTGTTGCCTGAGTCTCACCAAATATTCACCCGTTCGGCGAGGCACTCTGGCCTTGAGCATCTCATCGGGCGGGGCTTTATTTGGTTTACGAAGCTACCACTAAGGTCAAACAACTCGTAAGCCGAGCAAGGGACTTTTGTTCCTTCACCGCAACGTCGACGTACTCCAACACCATGGTCAGCAGTAATACCAGCAACAGTTCGTCCTTGTTCCGTGTCTTGATCCATGCCTAACTCTACTCTGCTAGCTGAAGCCCCGCTTTGGTTCCAAGACTGGAAAGAGAAAGAATTCCTTCCGCTCCTCGCTGAGGTTCAGGCCCTGCGAGTCACAGTCAACAAGGTCCGTCTTCCCTCGTGCCCACTCACGTCCTCATGCGGTCCGCAGAATGAGAACTCGAGGCTGTTGGACGGCACAATGTTCCCTTTCGAGATCGTGCCATTGGCCCATTACCAGGTGGGGCCGACCCAACGAAGGCTCCTGTACGTCGTCCTCAAGTTGTCTCTGCAATTAGAGCTTACTCTTACTCCCATTCAGCATAACCTCCCAGCACTGCTTACTGTAGATATCCTTGTCGGCCTCAGCGAAGAAGACGTCGCCGCGTATTGCAAGGGCTATGGTATACCGCTCGAGGAGATCCAGCTCACCCGGCCGAGGGTCACCGGCCAGGACATGCTCGAGAGGCGCATTGGGTGCGGGCCGTACTGGTTTGATCGCCCGGAGAATCGAAACAGAATCGCGTGACGCTGCAAGTATGTTCATAGCCGTGGTCGGTGGAGGATAGTTCGTAATAGTACACCAATCGAGACGAGTTTATCTCTTTTTTGTTCTCATCCAATCTCTGAGACTACTGCTTGGCAGGACGCGATGTGATACGACTGTGAGCAGATGGATATTCCAGGACTTTGACGGGCTCATACCGCAGCTCCCCTTGACTTGGAACAATCTCACCCACCTGACATTTCAAACCATGGGGCGTTACAAATTTGTGGGCTTGTCCCCGAAAGTCGCGCTTGAAATTTTGCAGCGTTGTCCACGGATCATATCCTTCAAGAGCAATATCAGGAATTTCCTCGACGGTACTTCGTCACTTCCCGGAGTCGATGCCCCAACCAACACCCCGGCCCTCAACACGACGTATGTCCTCTATCTACTGCATCACCTTTTCATGCCCCAGCTCCGGCAATTGCTGTTGTCGCGCACCATCGCTGGCTAGTCCCTTTTACCCTTTCTCAGGGACCTGGCCATACTTACGCTCGCCTCTCATAGACAGTATCGACTTGGATCTAGCGGGGCTAACACACGATTCCCTTGTTGAGACTCTCACGGGGCTGCCGGTACTCAGACGGCTCGTTGTTGTGGACTACCATAACCAAAACAGTAGGGGAAGTCAAAGCGGTCAGACGGCTCCGATTCCGGAGCCGATTCTGGACCGATTCTTGACCGATTCTGTTTTAAGAATCGGTCAAGAATCGGAAACAACTTTGACCCCCCTCGCCTTGGGCTCGATTCTTGGGCCGATTCTCCTGAGCGCCGATTCAATGATACTTGCGACATCAAAACCTCGTGATGCGCCGCATGTCCCGCCACTTGTCGTGTTAACGATGCCCGACGTGCTTGGGAACTGCCCGCCGGGACCAAAATGCCGCCGTTTTCGTTTTTTCGCTCGCCGAATTCAGGATCTTTGAATATGTGTTCGATTCATGAAAGCGTGACTGTGGAGGAATCCTGGAGTAGGTCGCAGGTGCTAACGTGCGTCGTGGCGGACGATGGAGGAGGAAAACCCTAACCCTAGACGGCATTAGGGTGGGCGCCGATTCTCGTGAGGCCGATTCTGAGCCCGATTCTACGGCCGATTCTCACGAGTTCCTCCTCTGGAGGAGGAACACCGATTCTGACCGATTCTGCGTTTTGATCGATTCTCGTCCCAGAATCGGCTCCAGAATCGGTATCAGAATCGGCTCCAGAATCGGAGCCGCCTGACCGCTTTGACTTCCCCTAGTGACGACGCAACAGTGCAGCGTCTTTTTGCGTTTTTTGCACAAGATCGCCAACCACCCATACTGCCGCTGCTGACCGAGATGGATCTCCAGATGTGTCGAGAGCACGATGAGACCGGGGTGCTGGACGTCGCGCAAAATTTGCTCCACCGCGATGGCAGTCGTTTCCAGCGCTTCAAAATTGAGTATGACGGCTGGAAGCCGCCGACTTCTCCGGAAATTTTGGCGGACTTCGCTGCACAAGGTCTGACCCTATCTACGGAAAGTGTTGGAGGTTTGATCAGAAGTGGTGTGATTCCTCCAACTCCTACACCTTGGACTGGATAGATGGTTCGCAGTACTAGCCCGCAGAGTCAGGTATCAATGTTTAGTTTATACTGTAGCTCATCTTCCTGATCACTTACACACACGAAATCATCGACAGAATAGATGGCGCTCAGTATAACATCTACCAAATTATTCAAGCTATGCTGAATTCTGTGGCAAAGACTGGGACTCGACGTCAAATCGACGCGTCGCGGCGTCTGAAAGGTGATCTCGTGCCAACGTGACCGCGACCAAACGATTCTGACCATTGGCATCTCTAGAAGATAATTGGACCGAATTTGCCGAATTTCCTATAATAAGAGCGAGCTGGGCTCAAAGTTCGCGGAGGCTCGTGCGCACTGTAGCTGGGCAAAACATTCCACAAATTCGGCAATTGCCGGAGAACATAAATGCCAAACAAACACCGCCAAAGGTAGCATCGCCTCTTGCTCTTGACCTCCATCATCTCCCCGCTTCTCCCTCCCTCCCTCTCTCCGAGCCCTCGCTCCTCATCTCCCCCCTCCAGCCTTGCTTATTCTCTGAGGATACCTGCTTGTAAGCATTCGTCTTCATCTACCATCCCCTTCGCTGATCGTTAACTTGAAGTCAGTGCTTTCCGACGGACGTTCAACGATGTCGTGACCGGCTCACTTACCCCGCCCAAGGTGCGTCTCAGTCGTTGGTGACTTGGCCGTGCTGATCCAAGTCCCCAGAATGATTTCTTCCTTCGTCATATCCCGCCAGACTATATTCAAGTGTGGGGTTCGCCCCAGAGCTGCGTCGACTTGCTTCTCTCTCTCGCATCCTCCGCTGACTGCCATCCCACAGTTCGAGCCCACCTGATGACGACTGAGCGGCTCCGTCAGAGCGCCCTTCGAGTTCTGACCTCCGTCCGGGTACCATGTGGGAGCGCGCTAGGCAGTGGAACCACCCGCTTTCCAGCGGGGCCGGCACGATTCGGTTCAATTCCGATCTAGGCTCGATACCAGTCGCAACCAGCACGGACTCCGATGCACAGTCGCTCGATGGTGTCACCTTCTGTGCGCCTCGACTTCTGTCATCAGTCCATCGCCCTCTACTGCGGCTGGGTCGACGGTCCACTGTGCAGCGTCAGCAAGACACCCTCCCATGTGGAACGGGCGGGACCCTCGGCTCGGAGATCGTCGAGGAGGGGGTCGACTGACTCCGTTGGCGTTGGTTGGCTCTCTCCGATACGGCGGAACCCGTATCAGGTCCGATTCTTCACCACCCGCCGACAAACCCGACTCGATTTCGCGCGCGCACCGGCCCGGGGTTCTTCTATCGGGAAATTGGTTCTCTGTTGTTGTGTTGTATCTGTCCCGTGTTTCCTTACTAACTTAGGGCCTGATCGGGTGCATTATAAATCAATTCTTCAGAATTGCACCAGAATCCTTCTGGCTGAGCTTTTCACACGCAATTCGTCCCTAAACTGTGCTAGAAGAGGAAATACATGCCGTTCTCATACGTAGAAGAGACGAGGTGGCGGGGAACACGAGGGCTAATCTGTTCCAAGAATTCTAGAGTTCAACCTGAAGATTCCGGAACCCATTTCAGAATTTTGCGGACAGGTTCACTGGATATATTGCTCGCTACTCTCGTTATAGATCTCTCAATAGAATGGGTGATTTACACGTTCTACGATGGTTTAGGGACGAGTTTGGTGTACATTTGAGATTCAGAGAAAATTCTAGAGAATTTCTGATGCACCCGATCAGGCCCTAAGGTTATTGTTTCCGTTCCATAAGTAATTCAATACCGGCGGTGAATCTTCCCTCGCTACGGTTCATCATCTAAACGTGACCGCGCATTTTCTCACGATGGTGTAATTACTTTAATTTACGTGGACCTTGTCTCCCACCCTCGCTGCCACCGCTCTTTGACTGCTCTCGATTCTCGACGCTCACGGCCTCTGGAAGTGGCTTCGAGCGCCGGATCTAGTCCGTACTACAACTGCTCAACCTACGGCCCAAACCTTCGAGGTGGGACCCAATTCAAGTTCGGTGGAACTCGTGTCGGGTCGATTTGGCACGCCCGAAGCCGGATTCTCGTTGAGCGTTCTCGACATGCGCAATGGTTTTTTGAAGGAGGAAAACACACTGGTGGCAAGGTACGACCCATTCGTTCCATCTGTTTGTGCTAGCTCTAACTAATAGCACAGATTGCTCTTTGGCCGATACCACTGGTGAAGTTGACATGTAGTTCTCTGCTCCAAGTCGACCCAAGCTCTATCTCAGAAATATCCGGTGCATGTAGCATGGCAATGGCACCGCAGCCCCAACCCAGGTCCGGGAGGTTCATTCGTCAACCTTTCGACCGCGCCCATGGGCAAAACATGGACGGCTTTGAAGACGACCTACTGTGATAATTTCCTCAGCTTGCCTTCCACTCGAGCGGCACGCAAGATCTTGGCTTCCAGGATAGTCTTCGACGTCTACTCAAGGTCCTTGACAGCGTTGCTCGATCTTGCTATCCGGTCCTGTGCTTTCCGGTCCGGGCCACGTTAACGTTCCACCTGGACTTTAGCCCGAGCGGAGCGAGCAGGATGTGTCGCGACGGCGTGTAGATATTTCTTGAATAAGGTGTCCAGGTCTGGGTTTCATTCGCGCTGTGTGATTTTGTCGTGGCCGTAAGACACATTACCGTCCGACAAAATTCTTGAGATCTGGAACTATCGTACTCGTGCTGCCTGCTGTCACCGCTTTGATTCTCGCATTTACGTGCTCTTTCTGCCCAGTTTTCTCCTCAAGATTGCGATGGATGTCAAGTGATCGAAATCTTTGCATGGATCGATCTTATGCTTGTAAATGCTGCAAAATTAAACCTATAACCCAGGCTTGAGGAACCCTCGATACTACATACTGCAAGAGAACAGCATATCCCCATCAAGACTCCGATCGATGGGAAGCCCTGAGATTCTGCCTGATATTATACATGTGACGACCTGCATGGCCCGATTTTTTGCTTGTGTATGCAAAACCAAATCTGTTCCAATCCAGGCTTGAAGTTAGTGCTGGCCATAATATGATATGAATACAAAAAATCTGTATCGTATTCATATTCATATCATATTCATCGCAATGACCCCGTATCGTATCTGTATCCAACCGTATTCATATTTATTCATATTCAGAGTGTTGAATATGAATATGATATGAATATATTCAGATACGCCATGCTGGGTGCAAATCTTCTTACAATGTGTGTAGTTCAAGCCCCAACTGCACAAATTCCTTTCCTGCCACCTTCTTCATATCTCAACATCCACGGAGGGTGTCCCTTGCGCCCAGAAAAAAAGTGGCTCAGACGTTGATTGAGGTGAAGTGTGGTGCCGAGATGCCGAAGCCGGGAATCTCCGTGATTGTCAGCGACTAGACAGCCGGCACGCTTGGCTGGGCCGCGGAGCATCGTTGCCGATGATGATCTTGTGAGCCGTTCGGTGATAAGTGATGTTTGAGCCTCGATAACCGTATTCAAATATATTTGAATACGCTGGGGCCGTATCATATCATATCCATATCGTATTCATATTCATATTCACTCGTATTCATATCCAGTGGATGAGTCTGAGGCCGTATCGTATCCAGTCGTATTTGAATATATTCAAAATTAAATTTGGCGTATCATATTTTTGGCCAGCACTACTTGAAGTTACTGCGAGAGGCCTTCAAATATTCCTGGAAGAGTCGCAACACAGCTAAAAATCGCAGACCGTTTATCAGTACTATGCTATACGTTTTTGCGCAAAAGTAGTCAAGACTCTACAGGAGCCGTTTTTTGGACGCCTCCCTCGCCAAACCTCAACTAATGAAGTCCCTCCAACACCAAGCCCTGGTACAATAGGTGAAGATGTCCACGACCTGGGCTTGAACTGCGGCTCCCAGACGTACTTTTAAAATCCGGATTTTTGTGGGTCACGGTGTTAGACTACTTATACACTGGTGGACCAGTGGTGGTATCCACTTGTTGGTCCGCCAAACACAGAGCTCGGCGAACTCCGGCCAAACTCCGGCCGATTATGGAGTCATGGCATAACCTGCCAACCACTGCGTCCCCACCGTTTTTTTTACCAGCCTACTTCGACCGCAGCTGGCGCGCGCACTGTCTGCGAACCCAGCTTTGCATTCCTTCCTGCAGGGACCCCTCGCCCCGCTCAGATCGCTACAGCAACAACTGAGGGGTGGAAAGATTTGAACGAATGCATCGATCTTGTGAGCCCGGTTTTCGCGACTTCTTGCCAAGCTAACTTGGAAATCAATAGATAATCGTGCAAGAGCGCGAGGAGAGGCAAGATTGAGAGTGGATACATGAATTCATTTGGGACATTATCGCTCAATGCCAGGACGGTGTGTAGGAAATGGGAAGTGCTGAAATCAAAGTGAAAGTTGCTCGTTCCGTCTGCTTATCCTACGATTCGTCAGTCCGGATAGCGAGTGTGAATGAGCTTGTCGCTCTTCATTCATTGGTTGAACTGTCTAGAATATATATTTCCCTACACCTTCAGTTTCGAGCTGAATGAAGGCGTCGGATAATAATAGTTCGGGTAACGTGTGGACCACTCTGAATCAAGTCGTCTCGGGCATGCATGTTGATTCGTGGCTGGGGGAGCATTTTCTCCAGCAACGACAAGTAAATTTATTGTCCCTAAAGCTCGATGTCAGACGTGAGATTCATCCGACGACTGAGTGTTATAGTGCAGGACGAAAGCCATTGAATTAAATTACAGACGCAACCAGGAATGGGACAGGATGACATCAGCGAGAGAGGATTACTTCACAACATATCAAGGATACAGATTTCGGATTAGAGATTCGAGAAGAACGACAGTAAGATTGAAAGTAGACCAGGAAGGTCTTCAGCCGTGGCAGAGAGTCATAACCGAAACCTGTTCCGCAATATCGGACAGGGAGCCCTCCCATACTGATTCTGGGCCACACATCATTGGATTCTGGCCTGCGTAACAAGGAGTCGTCGACTGGGAGAATAAGTATATGAATCCCACACGCAAGAACGACGACGAACCTGGGCGAGATCCGCGTTGTATTGGGCCTCCTCCACATCTAAATCTGCCTCGATGGGTCAGCGAGAGAAATTGCGGTCGGATTTGCACTGCTCACAAGATATGACCACCGGCTTGGATTTGGTGGCTCTACGTTTCCGGCGGAAGGAGAGCGACGACGGGTGGCGCATGTTCTTTGATCGACCTGGAATGGTACCAGAGCTTGAAGAGATCGTCAGCTGCAGGTGAGCAGATACAAGAAGCAGAATGCATCTACCGCTGTTTTCTGGAAAAGTTTGGAATACCCGCGGTCGTCTGCAAGCACCTTGTGAGTATACAGAATGATGTACTGAAGCAATGACCGACTTACACAAGCGCTCTGAGACAACTGCGCATCTGAATAACCCGATGCGCTACGGGAGTCGGCTAGACAAGTAATCATTTGCGAGTGGGGAGTGGGGCGTTCGTCGAGAGAGTGATAGACATGAGCCATCGGTGTCAGCGCGTGCTTCTGGCGTTCGGTCACCTCCAGCCCTCGTGCTGGTGACAACGTGCTTTTGGGGTGGTCAAGGCAGTTCAACGGACAGTACCGGGAGGCAGGTCTCCACGAGGATTCACACATTCGAGGAGACAGCGTTCCGACGTCACGCCCCGACCCCAAGTTATCGAATTTCGTTTGAGTCGTTCGGCCGGGACGCAGAGACTTTTTTCGGGAGCCTGCCGTCAGACGGTCAGATTATAGATAAGTAAGATCATAGCGAGAGACTTGCGAGAGACGCAAATTGCGACAAAGAAGAGCATGTTGAGAGGGTCATCTGCGATGAGCTGAGATATTCCACTGGGTATGAAATTTGCAAGGTAGATAAGATTATAGCGAGGGTCCTTGGAGGGTCCGACTCGGACGCGTTGAATTGCTATGAAGAAGAGCTTGTTGAAAGGGTCATCTGCGATGAGCTGAGGAATTCCGCCGGGCCTGATATTCGAAAGGCAGAGAGACTCTTGAGACGCTCGCTAACTTGGAGAAGAAGACAAGAAGACGAAGAAGAACCAAAGAAGAACAGACGAAACGGAAATGATCGGCGGCAGTCGCCGGTCCGGTTTAAGTATAGGTGATCCGACTCGGATGATAAATGATCTGCAAATAGGGGTGCTCAATTCTTAGTTCGAGCGAGTTCAGTTCGGATTTTAATTCACTATTTGGTTGACCAAACAAGGCTAATCTGCACTCGAAAACGGTTTTGCGTCGCAATTCCTTATCGCACACTCTCGTTTTAATCACAATGCTACAAATCGACTTACTCTCTCACACCTCCACCACATTTCGGTGCGAAAAATCCGAGAGTGGATTCGAGAAAAGATAATTAGGGGTGCTCAATTCTTAGCTCGAGCTAGATCGGTTCGGATTTTAATTCGATATTTGGACGGAACAAATAAACAAAACCATCTTTTCTCGAATCCACTCTCGGATTTTTCGCACCGAAATGTGGTGGAGGTGTGAGAGAGTAAGTCGATTTGTAGCATTGTGATTAAAACGAGAGTGTGCGATAAGGAATTGCGACGCAAAACCGTTTTCGAGTGCAGATTAGCCTTGTTTGGTCAACCAAATAGTGAATTAAAATCCGAACTGAACTCGCTCGAACTAAGAATTGAGCACCCCTAATGATCTCAAAATGATCTGTGCTTTTTTTCTTTCTCTTTTCAAGTTCCTTCCACGTCTTTCTTCATGGACGAGATTTGCGCAAGGGGGCACCGGCATTCAAACCGGCGACTAAGGGCCGGGTAGGTAGTCCGGCCGTCAGGCCGGAAAAAATTGTTTTCAACCCCCCAATATTTGCCCAAAAGATGGTTGTGGGGATCAAATAAAGCTGTCGGGATCCCTTTTGGATAGCTTCAGAATGTTCTTCAGGTGGGTGGAGTCGGAACCTCAAATTGATTCCCAAAGTGGTTGAAGTGTGGTCTTGTTTGCCATCGGTTCTAATATTGGTGGGATGAAATTTTGCGACGAATTGCACTTCATCATACATTTGCGGTGCTGGGAGTTGTATATGCTGTGCCTGCAAAGGTATCTGTGGCACCTCGCAGGTAACTGAACGGCCCGGCAACTCAATCGGGTGGGAAATTACTATATATGGAGCGTGGGAACGCTTACGTTAGGTAGGTAGTCCCGCCGCCAGGTCGGAAAAAAGAAAATCGGCCTAAGGTTTTTTTTTAGAATGCCGGTGCCCCCTTGGATTTGCGGTGGCTTAGTCGGACATCGGGCTTGAAGCTTGAAGGCTTCATGTTGTGGCCGTTGCTTGCCGCTCCAGTGTTGCAATTGGTGTTGGAAACTGAACCGTATGTTAATATAGCTAATACTCAGTACGTTGTAATAGTACTGGGACAGTACCTGAACCGTATGTTAATATAGCTAATACTATGTAAATTGTCAGTTCTTGGCCTGTCCATGGGGAATAACACAAGCTCACCTCAGTACGTTGTAATAGTACTGAGGAAAGCTTTGTGCCGGCGCGTCTCTTTCATAAAGACGCGCGCTCGGGCCGATCAATCCGTTGACAGCTGTCTCCGGAATTGGATGCAGCCTTCGCTGCTCTCAACACTCCTCCTCAATTCGGAGACGGCTTCAAGCCCATCTCACCTCTGAACTTCTCGAACAAGGCCGGCTGAAGCGCCTTCGTGAACACGTCCGCAACGTTGTCAACCGACGGCACATCAGAGAAATGCACAATTCCACGTTCAACGCACTCGCGGCTGTAATGGTGCTGCGTCTCGATGTGTTTGGCGCGTTGGTGGAAGGATGGGTCCTCGGTAAGTATTCTGGCGCCGTTGTTGTCGATGAAGATGACTGTGGGATCTGATTGCTCGTGGTCTAGGCCCAGAAGGACATTGCGAATCCACACGGCTTCCTTCGTCGCGGAGCACGCGGCCATGTACTCTGCCTCGGTGGAGGATGTGGCCGTCGTTGCTTGCTTTTTGGACATCCAGGAAATCAGTCCAGATCCCAATGTGAAGCAGTATCCGGAAACCGAGCGTCGCGTGTCAGGGCAGTTGGCATAATCCGAGTCAGTAAAGCCTACAAGTCGAGCGGTTTTGGTGCCTCCAAGTTCCAGTTCGTAATCTCTGGTTCCTTTGAGGTATCTGACGACGTGTATAGCTGCTTTCCAGTGCGCCTCCCCGTGGCCGCTATTGAATCGGCTGAGAACACTGACAGCGTGCATGATGTCGGGCCGTGTCGAGATTGCAAGGTACATGAGAACTCCCACAAGCTGGCGGTATGGCTGCTTTGCGGCTCGTCTTCCCTCCTCCTCAGAATGTGGGAGGTCGTGCTTGGTGAGTCTCGTATTAGGAGGAAGCGGTGTTTTAACGGGATTTGCGTCCTTGCAGCCATATTCAGCGATGACACGGTCGATGAGGGCCTTCTGCGATAAATAGACGGTGCGGCTCTCCCTGTCGCGTCTTATGGCCCATCCGACAATGAAGTTGGCGTCGTCTCGGGAGATTTGCCATTCTGCTTTGAGCTCCTCCTCGAATCGCTGCTCCTCCTCAACACTGCTCGCTGCCACGGTAAAGTCGTCCACATGCACTGCTGCGAATATGGTTCCTGATTCCCGCTTGCGATGGTAGATGCAGTGTTCGGCGCTGAGTTGTGTGAAGCCGATGGCCTTCATGCGTGAGTCCATATGTTTGTTCCAGAGTCGCCCGCCTTGCTTCATTCCATATAGCCCCTTCTTCAGCTCCCACACCCAATCCTCTTTGCCGGGTTCTTCAAAACCCTTGGGTTGCTCCATCCAGGTGTCTTCGTCGATAGCACCGTAAAGGTACGCCGTTTTGACGTCGATTTGCGTGAGCTCATAATCCATGACAGCTGCAAGATGAAACAGGACTCGCAGGGACTCGGCGCGGGCTGTTGGCGAGGTTGTCTTCGTATAATCCTTGCCGTAGATCATCTGGTGGCCAAGGAGAACATATCGTGCTTTATACCGGGATACGGCGCCGATGAAGTCGCGTTTTGTGCGAAAAACAAACTTGCCTCGCATAATCCGGCGACCCTTCGGGACGGCCGAGCGGGGGACGAGAACGTAAACTCCCATGTCTTTGATAGATTTAAGCTCATCGTGCATTGCCGCTAGCCATTCGTCTGCCAGTGGGCTCGCAAGTGCTTCATTCGAGGATTTCGGGTCGTCCGGGTGCTCGAGATTGAGCTGCTCGTCATCGGTTGTGAGGGCGTGGAAAGCGATAGCATCCATGAGTGCCTGGACGTCGTTCTCGTTAGGTACGTATCCCCGTCGTTTTGCCTCTCTGTTCGCTCTGACTCGGTCGCCGGCTTCTTTAGCCTCGTTGACAGCCCGACGCAGCCTTTCGTCTGCGCTTTCGCCAGGTACTCGGTCGCTGCGACGGGGGGCTGGAGCGTTCTGCTCCACTGGGACAGGCTCTGGTTCTTTCTGGAGCTCCTCCTGGTCGTCGTCATCGTCCTCGATGATCTTAAATGGCGGGGACGGTGTGGGAGGTGGTGGGTTATTGGCGGTTTGTGTTTCCTTCTCTACGTTGACGATTCTCCCCGGCTGAAGTGGTTTTGGTACAGTTTGATGGGATTCGATGAATTGGACGTGGTAAGATGTGAGGACGCTGCGAGAAGGTTTGTGATAGCATATATATGCCTTCGAGTCCGGGGAGTAACCAATGAGTTTGGATTGTAGGGATCGGTCGAAGATCTTTGGGTTGTGCTTGTTTTGGATGAGCACGAATGCATCGCATCCGATTTCGCGCAGGTGAGAGAGGTCCGGTTTTTCGTTGTACCAAGCCTCATATGGAGTTTTGTGACGTTGGTAGGTTGTCGGACGTCGCTGAGCGACGTAGGCGGCCGTCTCAACGAAGTAATCCCATAAGTTTACAGGTAGATCACACGCGGAACGCATGGTCCTGGCGAGCTCAAACACTGTCCGGTGTCGACGTTCTACCATGCCAATGTGGGCGGATGTATACGGTGCTGTCGTTTGCAATTTCGTACCCGCGCGAGCTAACCAATCCTTCATCTGATGGCTTTTTAGCTCGCCGTTGTCCACGCGGTAGATGCCAACTTCTTCCCCGCATTCCTGGCGTCTCTCGTTCTCCCAACGCTTGAGCTCTGGGAATGCTTGGTTCTTTGTGCGCAGAAGAATGCACCAGGTCATGTCCGTGTATTCATCGACCAGTTCCATAGAGTAACAGTTTCGACGTTTAGATTCTACCGCTTCCGGCCCTGTCAGATCCACATAAACGACCCCAAGCTTCCTCGTCGATCTCGCGTGCGTTCTAGTTTTCGGCACCGTCGTGCGAGTCTGTTTTCCGAGAATGCAGTGTTTACATTTTGGCGGCAGCTCCGATAGATCGACAGGCATACCTTTCGCCATCCCGCCTTCGGCCATCTTGCGAATAGTGGATACGCCGATGTGTCCGAGCCGACCGTGCCAAGTTTCGAGGTTAGCGGGGAGTGGCTGGGCTGTGGCGATGTGGGCGGTGGGGCGGGGAATGATGGTACCCTCGAGTGAGTACAGTCTCTTGCCCTCGCGGGTTCCTGTGATGGTAGTGACCTTGTTCTCGATGTCGACAATGGAGAACCCGTCGTCTGCGAAGAGGGCGCAGTAACCTTCGTCAACGATGCGTCCGATCGAGATAAGGCGCATGGACGCTTGCGGGACGTATAGGGCATTGCGCAGGATGAGAACGCGGCCATTGGGGGCGCGGATGCGGATTTCACCCTTGGCTGTGGCTTCGATGTACGTCCCGCCGACGCCGAAAATCTTCTGCGGAGTAACGAGGGTCTGCAGGAAGTAGAAATCCTCCTCAACGGGAGAGATATGGACAGTGGCGCCTGTATCTGCGGCGAACGGCGGATACTCCTTGGATGCTGCAAGCACTGTGTGATCGGTGACGGCGTTGTCGGTGACTATCGAGAAATCTGTAGTGTCGTCAGCCGTCATGGAGAAATCGGAGGTGTCGGAGGCGTTGGAGTCGCGGCGAGTGTGGTACGTCGCATACAGCTCTTCGAGTTTTGAATTGGGAGTGACGTTGTTTACAGCAGCAGCTGCACTCTCTGGCTCGTCGTCGGCCAGGGTGAAGAAGATAGTTTTGCCGCTCGCGTCCTTCAGCGCGAATCGAGGCTTGCCAGCGGGCTTTGTGGTGGTGGTCGAGGGTTGTTCCTTGGACTCTTTGTCCTTGCGACGCGCTGCCCTGCGCTCGAGCACCTCATCACGTCGGCCCTCCATGGCGCCGCCCTTGGCCCAGCAGTCCTCTGTGCGGTGCCTGCCATTGCATGTCGTGCAGAGGCCTTTCGTGCCGTTGGTCGTGGCTGGAGACTTTGTGGTTGTGCGAGCCGCATTCGCCCGTTCGGCGCTTTCCCGCTCCGTCTTTGTCTCCTCCTCCCAGCGCATTTTCGCCTTTTCGAGTGACTGGACGATATCGGCCGCCGTCGAGGCGTCGTTGTCCTCTTGCTTGTCTCGGATGTAACGGAGGTCGGGGGAGAGAGCATGAAGGAGGACAACACGTGCGAGTTTATCCTCATCGAGCTTGCCGATTTCAAAGATGTGTTTGCAGATTTCGCGCACCTTCGCGGCTTGCTTGACCATTTCACCGTCGCGTTCGATGCGGATGGAGAGAAGGTCGTCAAGGAGGGAGGTTTGGGTGGACGCCTTTTCGCGATGGCGGGTCTTTAGCGCCTTCCAGATGTCCGATGCGGACGTAATCGTGCAGGTGCGCAAATGGTCTTTCTCCGCATCTGAAATGTGCATGCGAATCCCTGCCTGTGCAAGGTTATCGTTCTTTTTCCAGATAGCGAGGTCGGAATCTCCTTCGTCGGGTTTCGGGACCTCGTCGAGGACGTATTCGCGGATGCCGGCGTACAGGAAGGCGTCGATAGCGGACTCAGACCAGCGGACGTAGTTCCTCTTGTCGAGGTCGAGAGTGTCGAGCCCGGCTATGGTCTTGGGTTTGATCGTTTCGAGTGGCATGGTGAAAATCGAGAGTGAGGACAAAGAAAGTGTTAGGTTTTCGATGTCGGGAGATGTTGTCATATAGTGAGGGAGGTGTTATGCGTGGTTGGGTCCAGCTTTCAGCAGCAATAGCCCATAACCTGTTGGAAACTGAACCGTATGTTAATATAGCTAATACTCAGTACGTTGTAATAGTACTGGGACAGTACCTGAACCGTATGTTAATATAGCTAATACTATGTAAATTGTCAGTTCTTGGCCTGTCCATGGGGAATAACACAAGCTCACCTCAGTACGTTGTAATAGTACTGAGGAAAGCTTTGTGCCGGCGCGTCTCTTTCATAAAGACGCGCGCTCGGGCCGATCAATCCGTTGACAGCTGTCTCCGGAATTGGATGCAGCCTTCGCTGCTCTCAACAATTGGCAGCTTGAAATTCAGCTAGGGTTCCGCACCGTAACGTATCGGTACGGAGATACGTACGTACGTACGGAAGATTGTCCGTACCGTGAGCGCTCAATTCGCCCTCCTCGGTGACCGTACGTATACGGTGCTTGACACGTACGGTCCGTACCGTATGCCCGTATACGGCCGTATACGTGTGTTCCGCAAACTTCAACCAATTCCGCCATTGAAATGATCCGGCGAGGTGGCCAAGTCCATCCAGAGACCACAGGAGACTGCCGTGATCATTGTTCCGGCTGCCATTCACAAGGAAGTGAGTGATATCAGCGGCACGATCAACGGCATCACCCGGCAGCTGATCGCCATCAGCAACCGAGTGGGTTCCAACCTTGTTTCAACCTCACTTTCATCGGAATCAACGGCTGTATGGACTACATTCATTCCCACTCATCCACGATTGTACGAAGCTGATCCACAAGGCTTCAATCCGGCCTGAATTTGCCACGAAAACCTTCAAACATTGAACGTCCGTACGTCACGTACTACGTACGTATCTCGTCCGTACCGTACCGTGTGGCCCCGACGGTCGGTTTTTCTTGTCCGTACGTACCGGAAAACCCGTCCGTACTCACGTATTTTGCCCCGTACCGTATACGTACGTTACGGTGCGGAACCCTAAATTATTCAGCCTCCAGAGTACTCCAGCAGTGGCCACTATCAGGTTCAGGCTCAACGGACTTGTCAAGCCGTCAGTGTCACAAGCGAATTCCGAAACACCGCTCTGGTCTCGTCGTCTCGGGGTTCTTCGCTTTCCAAGAGCTCTCGCTCTTCTATCGGAATTTCAAAGTTAGTCAAGTACAATATTGAAGGCTCAATCTGAAGCTCGATTCTGAAGATCGAATTATCCCATGGAAATTGTCGACATGCGCCTTCAGCGTGCTGGACCGTCCGGAATTCCCGCTGTGTTGCGGCGGTCACCGCCATCGCGAGTACCATGACTGCCCCTCGTGATCACAAATGACGAGGAATCGGATGCCGATAGCCGCCGCCGCTGGATGTATAAAGCTCGACACCGCAGGATGCTCTGCATTTCAATCCCTCGGAAATGTTTGCGCGGAGCCTGGTACCCAACATCCTGGCGGCGGCTGTGATAGCCTCCGGCAATGCACAGTCATCCCCAATCGTCGATCTGGGCTACGCGCAATATCAGGGTGCCGTTTCCGCCGCAAACATAGGTCAATTCTTGGGAATTCGATACGCGGCAGCTCCGCTAGGTGTGTTCTTCTTTTTCACAGTGTTTCTTAAATCGCTCAGATATCTTGCAGGCGACTTGCGCTTCCGCGCCCCACAGCCTCCCGCGAACGTCACCGGGGTGCAGCAAGCCACGGTTCAACCCAACCAATGCTTCCAATCGTCGAACGGGTTGTCTCCAACTAATCCGCTGGAGACGCGCGCCGCCACTGATGTCATCTCGACGGAGGACTGCTTATTTCTCAAGTGCGTGTCCTCCATCATAAATAATGACTCCGATGCTGACTTTTAATTGCAGTGTTTTCTATCCCAGCGACGCTGCAGGCACTCCAGTCGAAAATCTTCCGGTGCTTGTCTGGATTCATGGCGGAGGGTGCGTTTCATGTTGTTCCTTGTGCACACAAACCGACCCCATGAAAAAGATACCTAGCTGGTCAAGCTAGCGCCTACAACGGAGAAGACGTTATCGACCAAAGCAACAGAGGGCTCGTCATAGTCACCATCCAGTACCGGCTGGGCGTGTTTGGTTTGGAATATCCTTTCCTTCAAACCCGCTTCTCTGACTTTTTTATGTTAGGGTTCTTGCCCGGCGCACAGGTAAAGGGAAATGGCGCTCTGAATGCGGGCTTGCGTACGTCGCTTTCGTTGGACTATCAGAGTCGGAGTGTCTTGTGATTGAACTCGTGCAGTCGATCAAGATGCCGCGCTACGATGGGTGAATACCAATGTACGTTCGCGTCCCCCACCTTAGATCTCTCAATTTACTGTGAAGATAGATAGCCAAGTTCGGCGGCAACCCGTCGCGTGTCACGATATGGGGAGAATCCGCGGTGCGTTTCGATTTTATTCGCAATCAGCCGAAAGGCTCAACAATTCCATTTCAGGGCGCGGGATCCGTGCTTCAACAGGTGGTGGCCAACAATGGACAGACAACGCCGCCGTTATTCAAAGGTGTGATCACCAGTTCGACATTTTTACCATCGCAGTATAACTACGACGACCGCATCCCTGAGGTGAGGAATCCCAAGCTTTGTTCGAAACGTTCTGAGTCAAGTTCCGCAGTTGCTTTTCAGCGAGGTTGTGTCTCAAACCAAGTAAGTGATTCTACGCATAACGAGTGTTGATTATAATGCCTTTTCAGCTGCGCTGCTGCGGCTGATGTCATGGCTTGCTTGAGGTCCGCCGATGCTAACATTCTGCAAACTGCCAACACGCAAATCAACAACGGGGGATTCTTCGGAACCTTCTTATTCGTCCCCGTCGTGGACGGCACTTTCATCACTCAGCGGCCCACTTTGTCCCTCCAGCAAGGCAAAGTCAACGGGGTAGGCCTTATTCATCCGAGCCGTTTAGCCGAGTATTGACATTCAGAATTCAGGAAGTGCTTCTGGCGGTCACAAACACCTTCGAAGGAACCGACTTTGTCGATCAAAACACCGGGACCGCCGACGCGAGGCAGTATGCGCTCGAACTCTTCCCCGACTTTGGTTCTGCTCAGGCTGACCAAGTGGGTTCTCTGTACGCTGGCCTAGGAGACCCGTTGTTCCAAGAAAATGCCGTTCAAGGAGAATGTGTGTATCCATTTTTTCTTGCGATCTTGATGTTCACCCATGGCAGCAATCTTCATCTGTCCTACTTACTTCCTGATCAACGCGTTCCTCGGGCGTTCCTTCAAGGTGTGCACACGGAATCAATGCAGCACTTCGCTCGATTTAACATGATGCCAGGGTGAATTTGCAATTCCCCCAGGACTGCACGCGAACGATGTGGCATACTACTGGCCAACTCTGTCGGCCCCGCCGTTCCAAAACAGGGACTTCATCAACTCATTCGCGCAGTCCTTCACCTCGTTCGCCATCTCTCTTGATCCCAATGCCAAAGTCGACCCGACGACCATCACCCCGCCGTGGAGTCAGTGGAATGTTGGCAATACGGAGATGAATTTCAACCAGACGGACGGTGTCCCAGCCGTAAGGCCGGTGGCGACTGACGGCGCTCTACTCCGACGGTGCCAGTACGTTTTATCTTCTATTTGTTGAGGTTTTGCTGATAGTTCTCGGTCAGATTCTGGGATAGTGTTGGAAATCTGACTGCCCAGTAGTGACATCTGATCGGATAGTAGTTTCCGTGTATTTATTGCAGCATATTGGCTGGGCTACCGACAATCAATGGCTTTCGCCATCGTCCTTCTATATTAGGGTTGATATGTGCAGACGTAGCGGTGCCAAATTAAGACGGAGGCAGATAATCCTGTGCAATTTCCAAAGTGTTGGCGCCGTATGCAGCAAAACCTACAAGAACCATGAATCCCAACTGTTCAACCTAAATAAGCCAGCCACCTTTCGGCGTGAGATATATGCATGCGATTCCAAGTCGGCAGAAATTTGTTCGGTTGTGGCAAGAGAGTCGCGGTCACGTGGGCGTAAAACCAGCCGGTCAGACACGTCGAGTCCTTGCTAGAGAGACAATTGCTCTATTCTGGATTGCTCTCTGGTTGAAGTACAGTAGAGAACTAGATACAATACGTCCACGTCACGGCAAGTGCGAGTACATGCACATACAGTTATACAAATCTATAATCCCTACACTACGAATCATTGCTCCGCCCGGGAGACGTTACACTCTAATTCCGGGTTCCGGGAAGTAAGAAAAGGAGCAGAGAAATGGGAAGAAGGAAAAAGAAAACAGCACTGAAGAAGGAATCGATTCAAAAGAGGGGAGGCGCCGGATTGGCAGTGGGAGTCGGGGTGCTTGATCGGAAACGACCCGCCTCTTCCACAGTAGTCGTCTTGCGGCGGCCTAAAAACAAGATCGTGTCAGCCTAAGGTGCATAGCCTGGGCAATGACGGACGTGCCGCTGGTGAGTATAAGCGGTACAGCCGTGCGACCGATGCGCCGGGGCAGCGAAAGGACGGCACTTGCTATATTCAGGCGAGAGACGGTGAGTCTGTGCCATGTGTCAGCTCGAGGATGCGTACCGCCTGCGCCTGTGTGCCTTTCCGGGGACGAGGAATCGGAGATTTGGTGCGTTGAGCTAGGAAAGCGTAAGTACGTCGTGCGGAGAATAGAAGAGGAATGCATACTGGAATACGTGGGCCATATGTAGGGTGTCAACCAAAACTCGAAACACATCCATAATCGTTCTCGCAGCGCCGTCCTCGTATTTCCCCGGAGATTCCCGGTGCATGGCCCCAAACTAGACTTGGATGGCTACCGCAGGGTACGGCGCGTCGAGCCCGTCAAAAGGGCAGCCGGGGATCTCTTGGTAGACACCCATTCTAAACAGGAGGTTCAGAAGGGTCCTATCAGACATCGCGACTTCGAAGAGAGCCTTGTAAACGAAGGAAAGAGAATTGGATGGACTGGGATGGAAGTCACAATCACGTTGTACACCTGTACATCTTTGCTTCCCTCTCGGTCGAGACGATTGAGAATGACGTCGGATACGAATGTCTTCAGCACACGGTGTCCGAATCCTGCCATCGCGTTGCGTCCCGTGGTCGTCGACAAAACGGTCTCCCACGCCCCGGGGTTCAATTGAGGGAGGGTGCAGGGGAACGCGCCGTCGCTGAGCACCTCGGCGTTTGAGACGGCCAGGAGGAAAGCCTGCATGTCTGGATGTGCGTCTGCGATAGCGCCAAAGGCACAGGTTGCTGACGACGCCTTGCTGGGCGCCTTCAAGTTCCCGAGGGCGGGTAACACGAACGGGCTGAGTAAAGCATCAACGAGCTGGAATCACAATTGAAACGTAGGTGGCTTACCGCAGATCGGTCATCAGGACCGGACGGCTAGTCTAATCCATTGGACTCAGAACTCCCTAGCGGCTTGAATCGGAATGCATGGCTCACCTGCTCGTCCGTTACGGCCCGCAGTCGAAGTAAAAGCAGATTGAGACGGTCGAAGGGTGTAGCGAACAGATCGACGCGGTAGACGCTGTTGTATGTATAAGATCAGAAATGTAGACTGACTGGAATATCAACGGAAACGCACAAGGCCACCGCACTGCGCTGCAGTGCACAGACCAGATCGCCCACCCGCTCCTTCAAGAACCCTCTGGCTTTCAGGTAGCCGCCAGAGCTGGCCAGCCCGCCGATGACGCCCAACACTGGCACCTCCGTGTCGTGGCCGACGATGGCCGCCTCGCTCGCCTTCGCAATCTCCTACGCGAGAGGTCAACCTGGATGTCACAGACTTCCCGGAGAGCGACGCATACCTCCAAGTACGGTTGCCGGACCGCTGAAGGTAGGCCTTCGCGCAAGATCTCGCGAAGGGCGAGGGCGAGATGAAGCTCCCCGCGTCGTGTTGTCAGAGTATCGTGTTGAGCGTTGTCGATCGCGTCGTTCTGGAATCGTTCTGTGGTCGGCAGACTGTCGACGAGAACGTGGCGGGCGGCACGAAGAGCGAGGTCAAGGGCCTCCCAGGGTGCTAATGGCGGGGACATGGGTATCGCGAGGAATGAAAAACGGCGGAAGAGTTGTGCGGTGCGGGAGGACGAGGTGGGCGGGGAGGAAGAAGAGCTTCGTGTTAGTTGGTCCAACAAGTTTGACGCGTCACGCTGCACGCCAAACACGCGAAATACTGGTCGCGCCGGCCTTTGCTGCCTGGGTATCACAGTCTAAGGACGTAGATCGAACTCAGGAAAACTTCGAATTTTAAAATTTATTCGGGGACCGCGGTTCAAGGCGGGGTCGGCAGCATCTTCCCTGATTGCACGCCAGGGCCTGGTGTAAGAGGGACTCGGACTTCATTGGTTGAGGTTTGGCAAACGACACGTCCAAGAGATTGATCCACAGTTGGTTAACAGATTTGTCGTTGAGAGATTATTTTGCCAGTTCTTGCGGAATGAATTCGAATTATTAGCCAAAGTACGCCGAGTTTGGTAAAGATATAAGTACTCAGGAAGGGCATGAGCGTAAGAGTGGCTCTCTCAGATATGCTGAGAACTGGAGGTATCGAACGTTCTCCAGGCTTGCGTTCAAACAGCAACCGTCAAGACTAGCCGAATTCAACTTGGTAAGAACTTTTTTCCAACGACTTCTTTCGAAGAGTGTTACCAAGTTCCAGGAAAGAAAACGCAGCATTGCGGATTGTGGGCTTGACCAACCACAGCTGATGCTGGATCAGGACCACAGCACAAGTTAAGGCAGCGAAGGGAGACATAGATCTGCTGAATAATCGAAGACGCTGACGTTGAGATTCATGAGATATCAAACGAATATTCAGAAAGATCGGCAGGTGTTCAGATGCAAGCAAGGCAGGAAAGCCTGGAAAAGAAATGGCGGCCATCATCCATTCAATTACGAGCCAAAGTCCAGTGCTGAGGATCTGAGGACTTGACTTCGACCGGAGTCTTGGAGAGAAACCTAAGCAGAAAGAGCACGTAGACGCGTGAATCGAAGCGGTGTCAGCACCAGTGCGAGAATCCCAGATCTCAAGAATTTGCGGCTAGACTGATATCGATAGGATGGCGATGTGTCTTACGGCCGCGTCAGAACCACATAGCGCAAATGAAAGCCACACTGGGTCACTTTATTCAAGAGATATGTACATATGCCGCGAAGCATCGTGCTCGTTCCGCTCGGGCTAAAGTCCCGGTTCACCGTCGCGGCTGGAAAGAACAGGGCGCAGTGGATATGTGCGAGCCTCCTCGGATGCTAGAATTGAACAGCGCTGCCAAGTACATTGAATATAGGTCGAAGAATGCCCCTAGCTGGCCCTGCCAGTAGCCGAGGAAATTATCACAGTACATATGTTGTCGATAAAGCAGTCCAGATTTGCGCGAGGGTGGAGTCGGGAATCGGCAATTGAAACTCGTGGACCTGGGTTAGGGTTGCGCTTCAACGCTGCAAAGATTCGAGATAGAGCTTGGATCGACTTGCGGGACTGGTCACGGTCGAGGACTACATATCCACTCCACAACTGTCATGTCGGCCAAAGGCAAGCTGGATTTGGAAGTACTTGTAGCTGTAGACAGATGAAACGAGTGTGTCGCACCTTGCCAGTTTGGCTTTCTCCGCCGTGTTGCGCATCGAAAGATTACGGGCTTCACTGGCCTCTCTTCAGGGCACCTTCAGGGTGAATTGAGCCAGACGAACTTGAATGGCTTGAAGGTTTAAGCCGTCAAGGTGAACCGTTGACGTGGTTGAGCATGGACTCGATTAAGCGCTTGGAGCCACTTCCATAGGCCACGAGCATCGAGAGCACTGGACAGCATGCAGAGCATTTGCAGAGCATAGCCTGAGCGAGCGTGAGAACAGTCCACGTAATTACACCAGCGTGAGAAAATAGCGCGGTCACGTTTAGACGCGACTTCGCTCCGCGCCAATACTTGGGTCACAGCCGGTATTGGATTCGGAAACGGAAACAAATGGCAACGACAAGTAAACACGGATTACAAGAGGCAACAAAAATCAATTTCCCCATAGGAGACTTCAAGAGCCCCGTCACGGTGCGCGCGCCAACTTGAGTCGGGGTCGTCCGCGGGTTGTGGATCGGAGGTGAAGAATCGGACATGATACGGGTTCCGCCGTATCGGAGAGAGCTAATTAACCCCAAGGGAGTCAATCGACCCCCTCCTCGACGATCTCCGAGCCGAGGGTCCCGCCCGTTCCACATGGGAGGGTGTCTTGCAGACGCTGCACAGTGGACCGCCGACCCAGCCGCAGTAGAGGGCGATGGACTGATGACAGAAGTCGAGGCGCACAAAAGGTGACACCATCGAACGACCATGCATCGGAGTCCGTGCTGGTTGCGACTGGTATCGAGCCTAGATCGGATAACCGAATCGTGACGGCCCCGCTGGAAAGCGGGTGGTTCCACTGCCGAGCGCGCTCCCATATGATAACCGGACGGGGGTCAGAGCTCGGAGGGTGCTCGGACGGAGCCGCTCAGTCGTCATCAGGTGGGCTCGAACTGTGGGGTGGCAGTCAGTGGAGGATGCGAGAGAGAGAAGCAAGTCGACGCAGCTCTGGGGCGAACCTATTACCTAACACTTGAATATAGTCTGGCGGGATATGGCGAAGGAAGGAAGCATTCTGGGGACTTGGATTAGCACGGCCAAGCCACAGATGACTGAGGCACACCTTAGGCTGGGTAAGCTGAGACGGCCGCGACATGTTGAGCGTCCGTCGGAGAGCACTAACTTCAAGTTAACGATCAGCGAAGGGGATGGTAGATGAAGACGAATGCTTACAAGGAGGTGTCTTCAGAGAAGGCGCAAGGCTGGAGGGGCGAGAGGAGGAGCGGGCTCGGAGGGACGGAGGGAGGGAGAAGCGGGGGATGATGGAGGTCCAAGAGCAAGAGGCGATGCTACCTTTGGCGGTGTTTATTTGGCGTTTATGTTCTCCGGCAATTGCCGAATTTGTGGAAGGTCTGTAGATACGGAGCCCAGAAGGTCACTAGCACCATTCGCGGGACACCGAAATAGACTCGGGGAACGTAGCTGGATGTGTGCTTCCCAGCAGGTGTCAAAAAGACACTACGATGGAATATTGAAAAGAGCGCAGTTATTCGATCTCAACTCGGCAAGACACCAGCAAGCTCATCGTGATTCAAACAGCAGCGCAGGCAAGACATTCCATTCGGGTTCACATATACACTAAAGACTACCGTAACGAGCAGCACAACACGTATTTTAATACCCGCCTAGCGCGGCTATTTGATTTTTTGGACGATTTCGCTCCTTATTCATGTTTGTCGTTTTCCTCCTTATCTGTTGTTTACGGCTTTTCGAGGTTCTGCGGAGCTAGGCATCAGTGAGAAAAAAGCGAATGGGAGAATGACGACTGACTGATAGAGAATGGGAGCAGGCCAGCTGCGACACGCGGATGATTTGTTCGGATTTTCGTATGATCTGGAACGGGAAATCAGAATGCGAGTATATGCACGGGAGGAGGACATACCATTACTTTCTCCAGACGCGAAGGCGGCGCATCAAGCGCTTGAGTTTTCCACCCGAGGGGCGGTCCTCGATTGACGAGGCGGGCGGGAGCTGGACGAGCTGGGCGGGGTGCGGGGCGCGGGGAGCGAGCGGGGTGGAGGATCCGGCGGGCGGGAAAGGCGGCTTGCGTGCTGAGGGGGCGGAGGGGGAGACGGGGATATGGACGGGCACGGGCACGGGCACGGGCACGGTGAGTAGTGGGCCGCCTGCGGCTGGGACACGGGGGGCGGGGGGAGCCAGGACGGGCGACGCGAGGAGGGCATTGAGGGCATTCGTCGAATAGCCGCTGCCGCTGGCGCTAGAGTTGGAGCTGCAGTCGCTGGGGTCGTAAATGGGCACTGCAGCTGCTGGAGGCGCGGTGAGGCCCGCTGCGCGGCGCACGCCGGGCGAGGCCCTCTCGAGGTCTGCGGCGGACATAAAGAGCTCCGGCAGGGCGAGCACCTCGGCGCGCATCTCGGTGAGAGTGGGGCGCAGCGCAGGATCGAGGTCGAAGCAGCGCTTGAGAAGCTCCTGGAGGGGACGGGAGACGGGGAGGATCTCCCGGAGAAAGTCGGGGTCCGCAAGGAACCCTTTCCAGCGCCTGTCGTCGGGCTTGGCAGCCTCCCAGGGGTTTTGCCCGGTGACGAGATTGATCAAAATCACCGCAAGAGCCCAAGCGTCGCTGTGGGCGGGGCAGTAAGGGTGGGACGGCGCGGACTTGGACGACGCGGGCTTGAACGATTCTGAAAGACGATGAGTGAGGAGGCTGCGATCATTTGAACGAAGAGACATACCCGGAGTCATGTACCCCGGACTGCCGCAGCCCAACTCCCGCGACAGCTTCGACGCTGTGGATAGACCGAAGTCGGCGACGAGAGGGCGCCCGCCGCGGGGGTTAACGAGCACGTTCGCAGGTTTCAGGTCACGGTGAAAAACGCGGGCGGAGTGGCAGTACCGCACGCCGTCGATGAGCTCGGCGAAGGCCCGCTTGATGAGCTCGGGGTTTCCGCGATAGACCCCGTCCATGATGGCACCGTGCATGTCACCGCCCTCGCAGAGCTCCATCACAATGAAGACGTGCTGCTCGTCGGTAAAATGACGGTGGACGCCGACAACGTTGGCGTGTCGCGAGACTCGGCGGTGCAGCGTGTGTTCGCGGGCTTGGAAGTCGGCTTCGAGGGAGTTGGCCGGCTTTTTCAAACATTTGACCGCGAAGAAGGTGGGGGAGGGGGTGGTGGTGTCTCGGGCCTTGTACGTTCTACCGAAGGCGCCAGCGCCAATAACTCTGAGTAATTCGAGGCGTCCGTCGTCAACGAGGGTGCCGGTGAGGTTTGGGAGCGTCGCGGACGCTTTGACCATTGTAAATTGAGAAGTGTGGGTGAAAGAAAAATGGGGGGGGGGGGGGGTGGTGGTGGTAGAAGGTAGACAAGCGTCTACAGGAGCAAAGTAGGGGGTGCCCATTTATCCTCTCTTGTCCCCGCGGGTCTCAGATCATACCCGCCCCAGAGTCTCAGTTTTTTTCGGCGTCCAGTTATCGGTCAACGCTCCAGAACAGGTTTTCACAAGGAGGGCTTGAGGGCTTGAGGGAGAGTTCCATTTGCGAGTGGGATTCGGAGTAAGCCTCGAAAGAATAGATTCAGCTAGTCGAGATTCTGCTTTGGACTTGGTTTGGACTGACGAGGAGCGTATTTGGCCTTGATTGTTGAACAGGCTATTGGCTTTGAGCTGCCATCAAAATGCCATCCACGCTCTCTGTTTTCCTCGCTCGTCTTTGTCTTCGGGTTGTCTTCGCTGTCTACAGGCTAGCTAACGTACTCCTCTGGTTGGCTAACGGTCGCCCACGGGTCCCGCTGGAGAACTCATGGAAAGGCCGTGGCCTCCAAGTTGCCGTGGCCCCGTAACGGCCCCCGTTGCGATCTTGCAAAACTTGAAGCAGGTTGCCGTTGATGGGGTCCTATTCGCGATATAGGTTCGCGGGTACAGCTTCAATAGCGTGCGATGGCGGCAAACCAGTGGCAAGGAAGTAGATGGGGAAGTGAATATTCAACCTTGGTCTCTCGACGCGGAGCTCTCAACAGATAACCTTTGAAGACTCCTTCGCGCAAGTGACCCAGTTGAAGATGGCCGCCATGCAACGCCAAAGGTGCTGTTTTCATACGGACCGGCTCCTGTATAGTCCCAGTACTTTTCATACAGTGCTCGTGTCATCTTCCAATCAATGCAGAATTGTCCGAAGTTGAAGCCGAGCCTTTGCATCAACTTCATGGCCAGTGCGTTCCGCGTGTGCCTTCTTCAAAAGCTGGGCTTTCTACTTCGACGATTTCTACGCACCGAGTAACGGAATGGACTTCAAAAACCTGCTTTGCGTCTCCTAGCCCCATCATTGCAGCCACAGGATTTGTTTGCAATTCTCGAATGTGGGAGCTACATACTGCCAATTCTTCGGTTTTATGGGCAGTTTGTCTTCTTCAAGGTTCGATTTACATACCCAGAGATGCACGTCTTTCCCCACGTGCGATGCTACTGTGCACCATGGTTTGGCTCCGGAATATGAGCATTGTGACGCTTGTAGGCTTTCGGCCTGGATAAATTTCCGCCAAAATCCTGGGTTTCACTTGAGTCTTCCTCTGTCGTCCAGCTTCTGCTCGAGAACTCATGGCACAGGTCCCACAAGAGAAATGACAATAGCTACCCGCATCCTTGGGAAACGCGACTCAACAACATATTACCGGCTTCAGTGCAGCAAACGTAACCTTGTGTTCTCATTTAGCGCTGCCTTTCAACCTGTTTAATTTGCAATACAGCTGAAAGCTCGGGGCCACCGTGGCCACCGTGGCTGTACATGCTATATCCCCACGAACTTGACGATCGCTAAGATGGCAGCCCAGCAAGATTATTGGGTTGAGGAATCGCAGAAAAGGCTTGGGTTCCCTGGCACTTGGTTCGATTCGCGTCGAAGTCCGGCAAGTGTTTGGCGTTGACGCGTCAAACTGGTTGATCCGCTAAACAAAGTCTCCCTTCCTCCCTCCCGCCTATTCCTTTTTCTCCTCCGCGCCACCCGTTGTCCGCCGCCTCCGTTGCGCGTGATGGTTTGCACTGCTCCCTCTTCGCCGTTATCTCAGCCTTGCGTCATGAGTTTCGCTGCGCGACGCGTCTGCAGGTCATTCCTCTTTTTTCTTTTCTTGTTCTGTTTGCGGATATACGACGCGCATGTACCTGGGGGAATCTGGACGCCAGACGCACCCACTACCACGCACCTCGAATGTCCGTGCTTAGGTTCCCACAGTTCATAACCGCGAATTCGCTTTCGATTCGTTGCAAGTAGCTGCGAAGGATATGTTCTAAATTGTTGTGTAACTCGACGGTGAAACTTCGGAAGTTCACCTCCACAAAGGCGCGGATGAGTCGGGACGATGCGAAAACATGTTGAAAACATGCATTTTCCAGAAACTCGGGAAATACCGTCGGCTGGGGAGAGTATAAATACGATCGACTGGTCGCATAACACCCCAGCTGCCTCTTTCTCTTGACCTCCATCATCGCCCCCACTCCTTCTTTCCGTCTTCCCGTCCTCTTACTCTCTCTGTACCGACCATAGTAGACAGGTGCGTATGTCATGTACGCTGCCATACGCGGGGGACCCCCACTGACTCCGAGTCTCGTCCCAGTCTCGACCCGTGCCGATGGCTTCTCAAGTCCTGTTCTCGTCGTCTTGCTACACCCGTCTCTAGTAGATCAGAGAGCGGTCCGCCAAGGTGCGTCTCAGTTTCCTGTACTCTATTCTCACACTCACGTCGCCCTTAGCTTAATCGTAACCCCGGTGCGTGTATCGATATCGCTCTGTTCCTCTCAACACCGTGCAGCACTGATTCGGTTCGCAGACCAGTGGCACCACCTTGGTGACGAATGAACGGCCCGATCCGAGAACCCTCTGCGCCCAGGCCTCCTACCGGGTATCAAAATATAAATGAGAGTGCGGTTGGAACTTGTTGCGCCCGTAGCCGCCCTCCTCGGTGCCCTATCTAGGAAGCTGGGGAGCATGCGGACTATGGTGCCGCTGCAGACCCGTACATGTCGCACGTCCGCATTGGATTCGATCACAGGCGACCTTGGTCAACTCGTGCATCAATCATCGCCCCATATACGTCGACGGTCGGGTTCAGTGTCCTTTCGTTGTGCCATTGGCATAGTCCGCTTTCCTCTTTGGAACGTTGGTTTCACCCCGGCGCAGAGCGTGTCGCTAGGAAGGTGCCCGACTCATATCCGATCCACGCTCGCCAAGGACTCGATGGAGGTACCGGGGGGCGTCTGAACCTTCCGTGGCGACAACGCGGTTCGCTTTGGCGAAGAGGCATCGACATCCATGATCCTTGGCCGGAGATGATTGGTTGGATCGCGGGCCAGGGCGCTCGGACTGGTACCTACCGGAGGAGTTTTTCGACAATTGGACGCCTCAACTTCGCGCGCACGACGGGTCGGATTAGCGGGTTGGGGAGATGTTTTGTCGGGTTGTGGTTTTCCTGTGTCGGTTTCCATGTGGCTGAAGAGTCCCTGGGGAAGGATCTCCTCCTCGTGCTCCCTTGTCGCCGGGCCCCGGGCTTCGGTAGGCGCTCGCGCCTGCTCACCAAATGCACGTCAAGTGAACCTAGCGTACTTGTCTTATTTTCTTGCACTTTGTAAAGTTTTGTGTGATGAACATGTTCCAAATCTTCATTTGTGCATTCATTGTGCTTTCCCTAGTTAACGTTAACGTTAGCTTTGATTTAATGGCGGGGTAAGACGACGCGATGTTGATCAAGTCGTGGTAACGTGATCGCGACACCTTTCTTCCCACCACGTCAACGCGAGATAAGTACCCCAGCGATTCGCTGCTCGCTGTCTTGTCATGTCCGACTGTCTAACCACCGTGGTGGATGTGCGTAAGAACTGCTCAGCTCATTCAACGCCTGCGCTTTTTCGGTATTTTCTTTCGCCTTGGATGACCTTTGCGAAAGTGTATGGCTTGAAGGCTTTCCAAAGGCTTTCTCGGCTCTCTGGGCACCATGGGTCCACGCTACGGTGTCCAGGATACAACCTCTTGCTTCCCACTTGTTCCCTTGGTCTTCGCCGTCTTTTCTTCGTTATTGACCACGTTTTTGCAGATGCCCGAATGAGCAATTCCGACCTCCGTACCAATAATCCTTTTGAGTCATGGCAGAGTCTGGCGCCTGGAATACGGAGGTCAGCCTTCGTCTTGGTTTTGTTTTGACCAAGTCATTTATCGCTTTGATTTTTCAGGCCACCTCAGAATATAAAGCAGAAGATGCGCGAAACGCAGGTTGGTACGCGCTCTCTCTTCTGGTGACTCTGACCTCATGCCAGTTTTCCTAGGCACTTCAGTTCATGCGTATGGGCGAAAGACCGACATTGGTGGAAAGGACGACTGGGAGGTCGCATGTGGAGGGTGTGAACATTATGGTGAGTCGTCTTATACTTTCTACACCCCGTTTTTCCTCCTCCCGAGCTATACTGATCACCTTTTGAATATAGACGCCGCCGTATCACAAGCTCCATTATCCTTCCTCCCATTAGCGCCCTTCGTGGATCCCTCCTTTCAGACGCGATGCGAAGATGACTAGATCATCGTCACCGCAATCTCTACTTTTCGCTAATCGATCGGAGGCTGAAGACTCCCGGCTCAGTAAAATGCAGCAGCCGAGAGAAAATCAAGACTTACCAATGCAGTCGACTTCAAGCACCGAATCAGGTCGGGCGTAACGCCACGCCTCGGAGGGTACCCGGTCTCGGGCAGGGACGCAAGCATCTCTTCGTGGAGTGTCATCTCGCGACGGACCTGGACCTCACCAACCGCGAATTGGCTGGCGCCCTCTGCCTCTGTCTCCTCGTCTCCGTTTCCCTCCACCCCCGGCTCCCCCGCGCCGGGGGAGCTGCACCCTTCGCTTTCTCTTTCTCGAATTATTCGGAATACGTCCGGCAACGGCAACGCGAGCCCCACGTGGAGCTCCACGGGCGTCGACCCGCCCGGAGACGACGTCGAGGCGCAAGTTGAGGGCGCCGTTCTCGGATTTCAGGTCCCAATCGATAGCTGTCGACTCGGACTCGGATCTGGCGCAAGCAGCCTCAGATGCCGCGCTCAGCTGCGTACTTGAAGCCGGGGTGGGGATGGCGCTCTCCCAGTTCTCCGGCGCAGCATCCACGGCGAGCGGGGGGTTAGCCGCGGAGCCCATTACCGTTGTCTTTGGCGAAATGAGACCCCTAACTCGCAAGACGCATTCGGACGTGATCGCCCCGCGCATGCCGTGTCCTACTCCTCAAGAATCTGACGCGACGAGGCCTCTGAGTCTGGCCTATCGGGCCCTCTGCCGTACGAGACGATGCGCAGGGGCGGCGCTCCTGGTGTATCGTCGGTATTGGTCAAGTTTGGAGACGGGATTGTCGTGCGCTGGCCACGATTGTCGATACTCAGTCCTTGCTCGGTGCTACTGGAGGGAGACCACGGAAGGCGCTTATTTGTTCTACATTTAACGTCCCTCTCATTGCTCCCCTCGGGCGCCCGTCGTGGCGCAGCTGCATATCTAGCTTTGTGACTCGGCACTCCGCTATTCCCCCACAACTTTTGGCAACAACGCGCGTGTTTCCCATACCCAATACACAATAAGAAGAGAACAGAAGCACCCTTGCTGCGTCCTCGGCACCTATCAGAAAATCTACTAGGTGCCCATGGGTATGTAGGCTGTGGAACTTGTCTCCCATGCTCGCATCGCACTCTTCCTGTGCAGAATGGAAGACACAGAAGTCTTCTTGGCGCTTGTCCCTCAGCCACACCTCCACAGCAATGGGCGCTTGACCCAGTTTTGGCACACACGCGTTTCCCATGCTCACAAGCAAGAGCATAAGAGAGGACGAACTTAGGCTGAAGCCTGTCCACCTCGTCCTTTCGTCTATGGGCGCCGCTATCTCAGTCCTGGTCCCCCGGATCGCTGCCGCCTTGGTCCCCATCGCTACCGCCGTCATCGGCCTGTTGGCAGGCCTCCGATCCAATCCCGCCGGCGACAACCCGACGCACACCGACATCGAAGCAGCAGAAAGACTCCAACGGGAGCAGGAAGAGCGCGAGAGAGCTGCACAAGCCGCCAGGGAGGAAGCAGACAGACTCGCGCAAGAGGCCGAGATGAACGCCGAACGAGCTCGAGAGGCGCAGGCCGCCATGGAGGCCGCACAGGCAGAGGCAGAGCGCTTCAGAAGGGAGGCTGACGAAGCGCGCGTGGCTGGTGAACGGGCGGCTGAAGCGGAGCGCCATGATGCGCAGAGACGCGAGCAGGAGATCAGGTCGGAGGCGACGAGGGCGGCGGAGGCGGCACAGCGAGAGGCACTGCGTCGGGAGCAGCTCGCGGAGGAAGAGAATCAGCGGGCCGTAGAGGCCCAGCGTGTCGCAGAGGAGGCTGCGCGTCTAGCCGCCGCCGAAGCGCGCGCTGCCCGCGAAACGAAGGAGGAGGTCGAGCGTCAGCTCCGAGAAGGCATCCAGCCTGTCGTTATGCCCTCCACCACGGACCTCGAAGCCGCCAAGCGCAGGATTCAGTACCGGGACGGATTGTACCACTTCGCTGTAGCGGGCGTCGCGGGGAGTGGCAAGTCGTCGCTGATCAATGCTCTGCGCGGCCTACGCAATGGAGACGAAGGGGCGGCTGCGACGGGCGTCACAGAGACCACGCTCAGTGTCGATCGTTTCCCTGACTCGGACCCCGAGAATCCGTTCGTCTGGTACGACGTCCCAGGCGCTGGCACGCTGCAGGTGCGGGACTGGCGATACTTCAACGACCAGGGGCTCTACGTCTTCGACGCGCTTGTCGTCGTCGTCGACAACAGGTTTACCATGACGGACGTGGCCATCCTCCGCAATGCGCGGCTCTTCGGAATCCCGTGCTACATCGTCCGGTCCAAAGCAGACAGCCACGTCCGCAACCTGATGCGGGAGATGCCAGGATACGACAGCGACGACGAGGAGCAGGATGTCGGAAGTCGTGCACAGCTCGAGTCCGCGGCCAGAGAGCATCTCGTCCGGGCGACCAGGAACAATGTGCGGGAGAATCTCCGCAATGCGGACCTGCCTGAGCAACGGGTGTACCTTGTGTCCAACTCGACCTTGCTCAGCGCGATCAAGGGCAATGTCAAGACCGATAAAGCGGCGAAGAAGATTTTAGATGAGTTCGAGTTGCTGAAAGATTTACTGGGGGATGCATTCACGCGGAGAGGGGGGATGGTAGCGGTCAAGGCAAAGGTGTCCTCTTCAGCAGTTGTGTAGTGTAGTCTTACAAATTTTGCGTCTTTCATGTACCATTGTCCTGTAAAATCGATATTTTTCTTTGTGTGCCTGAAGATACGGCCCGTATCGTCATAATTCGGTTTGGAGAGGGCAAAACAGCGGTGAAAAAGACTCTGGCATTCCATGTCCTTCCAACTCTACCACACCTTTGTCCCTCCAATGAACTCCCGCTACCGCAGTTCCACATTCCCCCTCTCAAATTTCGGTAGGTGGATTTCATCGACTGCTCTGGGAGACGCCACCGATTGTAAACGAGTCGGGGGTGGGCTGCCCGGCCCCAACGAGGATATCGGAGAGCGTGTCGGAGATGACCGCGGCCAGCGGTGGGAGGCAGAGGTCCACGCGGAGTTCGAGGACGCGTACGCGGCGCTTAGTGTCGATGGCTTCGTCCTCGAGCTGGGTTACTTTGCCGGTGAGCGTGGTGACCTGAGCGCTGAGGGCGGCAACCTGCGCGGCGACATCCGCCATGGGAAATGACAAGGACTGTCGAGTCGGACTTGTGACCATGCCACGAAGGGCCGACAGATTATCCATTTCAATTTCTGACATATTCGCGCGCTGCTCGACGTCCTGGGGCCACGTCGGCCCTTGCCGTCGATGAAGTCTTTCATGGGGTCTGTGGGGCGGGCGTCAGCGAGCGTTACGGAGTGGGGGAGGAAAGCGGGGAGGACGAGCGTTGGAGGAAGTTGAGGGGGGGACAGCCGCGCGAAGGAGCAGGAAAGGTCATAGGAGGTGCGCGGCGGGAGAGGAGGGGGACGGTAGGCGTATGTGCGGAGAGGAAGACGGAGAGGATATGGATCAAAAGAAGTGGGAGAGCGAAAGAAGAGCACCGTAGCAAGAGAAGAGAGGCACTCACTCCCCCCATGATAGCCACGGTTTGTCGCCCAGCCCGTTCGTCCCGCCCACCGCAACGTGCATAATCTGTGCGCGTCTCAGCATCCTATTGATTTCGATCGGGCGAAAGACCCACCCTGATCAAACGGCGTCGCGTTCGTCCCATTCACCCACGGGTCCTGCAGCGCATCGAGCTGGGTGTTGTGCCCCACGATCTGCACAGCGCGGTCGTCAGCTTCCGCATTGAATAAGGGATAGGGGGGAGGGAAATGATACGCACCGTCTCCGGGCCCCCGCGCTTCCAAACGGCTCGTTGAAGCGCATGTCGAGCAACGTGTGCAGCCGCGTATCCACCGAGATGCGTCTGTGGACGCGTTAGTATGAGCATGGGCGGAAGAGTATGAGAATAGGAAAAGCACGCACAGCCACCCCTCCGTCCACTCCATGGTATACGTGTGGAACCCGTCACTGAACGGCGTGCGCTTCTCGGTCCACCACGAGTAGGACTTGGAGACGCCGTTGAGCTTGGGCGTGGGGCCCCAGTTGAGCGCGCCTTGGACGTAGTTCACGCCGCTGCGAAGAGGGGGCGTTAGTATGGTGATCATGTGAATAAGGAAGCAAATAAGCGGGGATCAAGAAGGAGGGGATCAAGACACGGCGAGGACGAAGAAAGAGGGCGGGAAGGGATGGAAGAAAGGAACAGCGCAGCAGGAAAGGCAGGGGATCGCCATCGAGATTGCCGCCGCCGTACCATTCGCAGACGAAGAACATCGCACGCTCATCGCACGCAGCGCGCCCCCTCGCCAGTCGCCGACTAGTGCACGCAGGACGGCGGGCTGGAGACCAGAGAGGGGAAGCAGGGCCGGAGGGAATGACGGCGAGACGAAGGGAGCAGCAGCGGCCTCTCAAAGAGAAAGAGACCCACCGATTCGTATATCTTATCCCATTCCCGCGACTCTCCACGAGGTCGATCTCACCGCTGCGCGGCCAGGGGCCGTAGGTGCCGTTGACGGGGAGCATCCAGATTGCGGGCCAGAGCTGGGGGTGCGAGCATCAGCGAGCGAAGATGAAGGAGGAGGAAGCGAGCGGAAAGCATAGGAGGTAGGGGAGGATGTAACGTACCCAATCCCCCGTCGGCATCTTCGCGCGTACCTCGACCTTTCCGTAGCGCAGCTTCCCGCGCGAGAGGGTCGATTGCGAGAGAGTCGATTCGTCGCCGTCTGTAGCGAGTGTTAGCGAGCTTGTTCGGGCAAGACAGAGACACGGCAAGGGAAAAACCAGACTCACAGCACGCCGCAGTCAAGGGTCAGTTGCTGGATTCGCCGAATTCTCCTTTATCAGCGTCGAGAGGAGGTAAGTCATCTCGTTCTCTTCAGGCCCAGTGAGAAACCCTTGTGGGCTGCTATGCTCAAAACTGCTCAAATATGGTTCTTTCAGAAAACCCATATCCAAGCATATCCGAGCGCCTCCCAGCACCTTTTCTGGACTTTTTTCGAAACTTAGTCTGCTCCAATATGCTTTGTTATGGGTAGGTATGCTTAGAACCGCGCAAATGTGCTCCTTTCTGTCTGCTGTACTCCATTACAATAATTGAGGATATATATTGCATTTCTACCTAATACAAAGTGAATCGACTACAAACATCGCGCGCCGAGCGTCCAGCGCCCACCCCGGCATAGCGGTGCCCCCATGCCTTGCCTCATTCCTTCGGACCGACAGCCCCTGTACGGCCTGACGAAAGAGACGGCGGACGGCGGACGGTAGGGAGGTTAGACACGGCGGCGGTTGATGTCGAAAGCGGGTATAGTCAATCGAGCGGCGAGGTAAACGACGGCGCGCCGAGGCGTCGTTGGACGCGGCGACAATGAGGAACACACCATCAACCTGTACAAAACACGTCGCATCGTCAGTGCACCCCCCGAAAACAAAGACGGGAAGGATGTACCTAATGTGCGGCAGTCCAGAGTTTGCGTACTTGTTGTGGCCGAAGGTTCGGTGACTGGAAACGTCTCATTACAACGGATAACATCTATCAAACAATTACTCACTGTCCGTCAAGTAGGGTCTAGCACGGGTCGACCCGGGTCGGCCCGGGTCAAACCCGCAGGTGTTTTCGAGAACGAGAGCGGAGCCTGTACCTGTACGGGTTTGAGTTCACGGGTACGGGTCGACCCGCAGGTCAACCCACGGGTACCCGCGGGTCGGACGGGTCAAGGAGAGTAAAATAAATAAATTGAATTTGTACGCGAAATCAGTCCGAGTCCGAGTCCGCGTCTACATCCAATCTACATCTATCACCGAGTCGCTGAAAACGACTTCCTTTGCCTTCCCTTTCCCCTTGACATCGTAAACCTCCTTCTCCTTTCCTTTCCCTTTGACATTTTTCACCTTCTTTTCCATGATTGCGACGGCATCCTTGGAAGTTGGCATCAAGGGAGTACCCAACCACGAACCGAGTGCAACACGGGCCTTGAATGTCTGGGAGCTCGTGCCATGCTGCAGGTGATTGACTTGAAGCCGACCCCCGGAGAAGGCACGTTCAGCATCAACTGAAGAAGCTGACGGCGGGCAGTGACGCGAATCAGCATTGGAGGCTGAAGCTCTGAAGGACGAGGATTGATCAGCGTTGGCTATAACATGTGCCAAAGTAGCGCTGGAAGATCGGTGAAGCGGCACTCTGCGTACAGGCGATATTTCTATGAAAAAATAGGAGGGACACCCACGGGTGACCCGCGGGTCGGCCAAAAAAAATCTTCGTCGCCTGTACCCGCCCGGGTAAATTTGACGGGTGACCCGTGACCCGTGGCGGTGACCCGGATCAATACCCGCGGGTCAAACCTGCAGGTCGACCCGGGTCCACCGTACCCGTGCTAGGCCCTACCGTCAAGTCCACACCGCGAGCGCGAAAGCTGAGGGTACGTGAGAAGCATTCGGGCGGGGTTGGCGAGAACTTACATTTGAGACCTGTTCAGCAGTTTAAAATCGGGGTGCTGCGCGCAGTCTCCGTTACCGTCGGCAGACAACATCCCTTCCTGAGCCAAGAACATCAGCAATCACACCAAAAACGGTGGTGACAATGGGGAAGATGGGAGTTGCTGACAGCGAAGCCAGAGGGGAGGCGAGTGCAGAGACAAGCGAGATTTACATGAAAGGGAGGGAGAGGCGGAGCGCATACACACGCTGAGCAGACGCACCTGCATGATTCCTTGTCCGCATTCTTTTGCTCCATCTATGGCCGCTCCCTCCCTCCTGCTGTCGAGCCTGATGCAACTTGAATAGAAATGTTGTGCTGCTCCCTTGCACTGAGCCTGTACATGGACAATATCCGGTTCAGATAGACGAGGAATGGTAACAGCGCACCATAGGGGTCTCTGCACGCTCTATGACCAGTCTTGTTGGATATTCGAGTACCTAGGGGTTGAATTGACGACGTCCATGAAGGGTTTTGAGCACCTCGGAGCGCCTGAAGGAACTATCGCCGCCTGACGCGTTGATATTGGTAAAATTCATCTTGGGCCGTTGGAGCGTCGTCTGCTGGATCAAACTCTCCAGAACACAAGGAGGTGATACGGATATGGTCTAGAGACGTATTCTGAACGCTCCGGGGGCTAGAGGTGGCGGCGATGCAGGGCGATGGCCGCGACGACGAAGGGAGAAGGCAAGGTCGATAGCCTCACGTGGTTCTGTCAATATAAACAAACAGGACGGCAAGTCCCGTTTTCAACTTGCGCTGGCTTCGCTGTAAAAGTTCGAAAAGGATGTGTACGTTGGATACTATTCAGTATGACGTTCAGAACGTTGCATAAATAGAAAGTAGATATGTTTTGTTAGTTTGAGAAAGTTTTTTGGCCGACTTCCCAGATTCCTTCGCCACTGTACACCTAGGGCCTGTGGGGCTCCGGGGCACCTACACTGAGTGGAATCGAGCTATAGGGAAGCGCAGTTTCGGTCAGGAACATGTTCGGTCTTTCGGACCGTGCACAGCCGCACATCCACCTCGTTGCTTTATCTTGACTTCATCCATATCCCCTTGCTCAGAGTCATTGCAGCCATCCAGCCAGTGCCTCCAACAATTTTAAGTCCATAGCGCCAATGGCGTCCAACTATGGTCATGTCTGTACAGTCAAGTTTGGAAACCCGCCCTGTCTTGACCATGTTCCACCAGGTTCCGCAGGAGCTCGTCGACAGCATCATCGATTGTGTCGAGGAGCTGGACCTTACTCAATGCTCTCTAGTCTCGTCATCCTGGCTGCCCCGAGCGCAGTCCCGTATTTTCTCCACCGTCACACTCGGTGCAGGTATACAGGGAGGGCTCGCCGACGAATTGGTTGAGATCCCTCCGTTGGTTACCGACGATGAGAACTTCACGCGATTTCGGGATCTGCTTCGGAAGAGTCCACAGCTCTCATCATATGTACGCGGACTCAACTTGGGTCTTCCTCCATTGCCGGCGGAACAACCAGAGGAGTCACAATGGTGTCAGCCCCCGCATCATGGCAATCGATTGAAGACGCCATTGTCGAATTTGTCCCTTTACTCTGCAACTTGGAGTTGCTAGGGCTTTTTCCATGCGGTGATTCACGTACTTACACCTTCCATCCAAGGTCTCGGATCGTTGAGGTGTTTCGCTCTCTTTCTCTCCGGTCTCTAGCCTTTTCAAATTGGGTATTTCGTGACCCTTTGGCTCTTGATCCATTCAAATCCCATCCACCCTCATCTCTTCGATTTATCGAGTGCCAATGTAAAGCACCCATCCTTGCAGTCAAACAAGATCTCGCGTTCCTCGAACTTAGCCGTTGCGAAGGTTTTGAAACTTTCCCCTCCTGTTTATGTATAGATTCTGTGACGCTTCGTGTTTCTGGGCGGGGAGACCCTCCTCCTCTATCCTGGATCGCTCCTTCACTCTCCAGATCCCTTGCTATTGCTTTCCATTCAGGTGAGTAATCCATGCGACCCTAGCGGCGTCCGCGCTAATTCCTCTATCAAGATTCTGCTGCTTTCATCGGCATCGGGCTGCTCGAGCACATTTCGCTCAAGCACATTCAGCACCTCGATCTTTTGTTCCTTGATCAGTACAAGCCTGATCGGAGGTGGCTGGAGCCCTTTTTTACCTCCTTTTTCTCCGCCGTTGTTTTGAAACCAGGAGCAACGCTCCGCGTGTCGTTCAGCGGGTCTTCCCTCTCTGTTCCATCTTGGCATGCCGGTTTGCATACTCGATTTAATCTCAATCCCGCCTTGCAATTGAGAAGCATGGGAACGAATAGGCGCTTGGACTACAACAAAGTCATAGACTATGGTTTTGTGTGGGTTGCTTGATATGGATTTGAATTTGGGATAGACATAGTACTGGCATGGGATGTACGAGCACGACATCGAATACATATAGATAATATTGGCATGGACGTGTGCTTTTAGCGGCTTTCAACTTGGGATCCGCCTAGTCAATCAAGGGAACTTGCCAAAAGAGTTTGCGGCTGCCTTGATCTTCGACATCCGCAGCACTGAACCAAACGGCCTTGACGCGCACCTAAGGAATCGACCTAAGGAATCGACAACCGAATGACAAAGCAGGTTTGCATTCACGCGAGGGAGCTACTGTCAATGACGGTCGGCCTTGAGGTCTTGTAATGATTGACATTCAGTCACATCCGGGTGCAATACCGCTCCCTGGCGGACATCTTCTTGCCCAAAAATCAAGCAGGCACGGAAGGAGACAGAGAGAGACAACATGCACATTGATGTTTGGGTAGATGGGTTACTTCTGGTACGCCTGCTCTATCTCAGCCAGAGCTGAACCGTCTCGGTCACCGGAGGGGACTTCAAGCGCTGAGCAGCCTATGCACTCACGGGGTGGAAAGGATGGAAAAAGTTAGAATGCGGCGAGAAAAGCGAAAAAAAAAACAGCACACCTCGCGGAGAAGGACCCCTTCTCCATCGGATCGGGGCGACGGCCCACGGGGCCTGCAGCAGCCATATTGAAAAGGAGGAAAATAGACACCGGTACTTCACCCTTTTCCCATCCTCGAACCCGTACCCATCCGCGAGCATAATTGCCCCCCACTCCCCCTCTGCCAGAACCTTCGGCGCACCGAATGCGCCTGCGCCCACCCAGGGGCCTTCCACCAGCGGCACGCCCCCAGCATAGCACCACGATTTGCCGGCAAGCGCTCGCGTGCTGCACTTGGCGGCACAAACTCGCGTGAATTGGCTAGAGGCGGAGGCAGCACAGAAGGAGAGAAAAAAAGAAAGAAAAAAAAACAGGGGAAGAGGAAGGAGAATGTGTGCGAACCTCTCGCCGCGCCAAATCTCCGTTGCTGACAGTCCACCGCGCAGCACTTGTTGTAGGGTCCATTCGACAGCGGCACGGCGGATGTGGAGGCGGATGTGGAGGCCGAGGCAAATAGGCTGCAGGCGTACGTTAGCAAGTGTCCGTGCGGATGAGGAGAGGAAGAAAAGAGGGGAGGGGGATGGCATATGTTGTAGGTGAGTCGTTGGCAGTGCGCGCAGTACGTGCGTCGCGTGCAGTACGTGCGCCGCGTGCACTACGTCAGTCCGTGCACGGACACATGAATCGCCGGGGGTGAACGGAGGCACGGAGGTAATGCAGGTGGATGGACTCAATGCAGAGAATGGGGAGTAGAAAGACAGACAAAGACAAAGATTCGGACGAACCTTGCACAGGGCCAGTGGGCGCAAGCGGATGCCGCTGCGGTAGTGCGAAGGACTCGGAGGTGTGCTGGAGGTGGGTGTCCGCGTCCGCGTAGCAGAAGAGAGAGAGGAGAGAGCGGGGGAAATAGCGTCCCGAGGAAGCCTTCCTGCACGATCGAGGATGACCCTGCTGCCCCTGATAAACGTCGGTGCTCCGTATGGCCGTCAATAGGATGATGTCTTGTGTTTCGAGTCCTCCTGCAGCTGGCGACAAGTATTCGACGAGCATTCTGTCTCTCGTGTGCGCTTTCTTATCTTGATCCAGCGTCCACGGGGGAGGGGCCTGCACTGCTGGGTGCAACAGTGGGATTATCGTCTGGGGTTGAGAATGTGGCTGTGGGCAGGAGTACACGAGACGGCTCGAAGCTTGCTGGAGGAGAATGGACAAAGTAGAATACGAGCCCGAAATGGCAACTGTGTTTAGTGGACCGCGTTCAGACACAGAAATGAACGGTTTATTGAATAGTTGTACGACTAATATAACCCGCCCAACCTCTACAATCACGAACCCACGCATCACCTTGGCGGTCCGAGTGAAGCACAAGAGTTCCTCTCTTGCCGGTGAAATGCATGTTGAAATGTGTTATATCACAAGAAGGAAAAATCAAAACATCCCCTGCCTGAAGGTCAAACATGAATCCGACCTCATACAGGCACAACTGGCCTCCGGTGTAGCGCCCGAAGGGTATGACCACGCATAACATCTTGTCGCCGTGGTCCCGGTGTGCCCAAGTGGAGGCTCGGAGGTTCAGGACAAACCCGCCAAACGGATAGGAAGGGCAAGCGGGATTCATGGGAAGAACGTCGCAATAGATGCTGAGGTCTTGATATTCGTCGGGAAAACGTTCTTGAAGCTACGACATTTCGTGAGCAGGACCCTAAAGAGGAGGACGATTGGGCTAAACTCACCACAATGCGGATATACTCAAATATATCCGTATATGCTTCAGCCAAGATCGCAAATTCCTTGAGGTTCTCGAGCATTTCTTTGGACTCATGCGGTATTCTCTGCCCAAAATTGGTGCGTCCTTCATGATCCCTTTGGATGTTGTCCATGTGAGCTGCATCTTGAGGAGCATCGTGGCCCTGGAGTATACATTTAGCATGATGAACTCGGAAGGACACTGGGAATGAGAATAACCTTTTCGCCGTAACGCGAGTACCAGGAGTAATGGCAAGACAGATAACTGTACAGAAGACGCTTCGAGTCCTCACCTATCCATTCTCCGGGCATTGCCGCTTGAATTAGAGTGATAGCATCCTCAAGCCGCTGACGTAGTTCGCCTGGCAATGTGAATAGCTCTGACAGCAGCTTTCCGAGCTGATCTTCTATTCGCAAAACTGTAGGAGATTGAGGATCGTCCAACCTGGCCCTGATGAGCATACATCGCTTTCACGAGAATGAGACTCACCCTAGAATTGATGATTTGATTTCGATATAGCCGTCACGATCTTTTTCATTGATCTGTGCGAACAGTTAGCATGAAACATGGACAGGGAAACCACTCACCAAGTCCTCCAAGTGATCCAGATTCTCCGCGATCTCCGCGTCCTCTGCTATGGCTCTTTGCTCCTCCGTGAATACGTCTGTAGTATTGCGGTTTACAGGACACTTCGTCTTCTCAAAAGCGTCATCGGTTCTGATTGTATGCACATCAGGGAGTGCGAAGTCCTTGGGATCTGAGAAGACTGTCCAAACTGGGACCGGTTTGTACCAGCAAGACGAACGCGGGGCCAGCTTCGGACAACTGTGATTCTGTGTCAACGGTTATCATATGAACTAACATATTTCTTACTTGGTATCCACCGTCTCAAATATTTCGTCGGTCTCTATCAGACTGTGAAATGGGATGCGCCGGGTTTGAGGAGGAGACCCCATGCCCTGAGGGACTCGGTAAAAGAAATTGACGCTTGTGTTGAGAAACGTGGCCTTGGTACGAATATACTCCAAAGGTACTCTGAGGCGGTTTACTAGAGGTCCCCATTTGTCATCTTGGAGACGGTGTCATCGCGCGGAAACAAACTAGTCCAGCAAAGCCTACCTGACATCTCCCTAAAGGCGGAAGCCACAGCCATTATATCCTTGTCGGTGCTTTTCTTGCGTGAAGTGAAATCGTCTTCCAGCTTCAATGCCGCAATGATGACTAAAATATACGGACTACCTGAAGGATATATATGAGCCAAGAGCCAGATGAAGCGAGAATACATGAACTTACTTGCAGCACACAGAAGCATGAGCCGTGTACTTTGATTGAAGCGTCTTGTGAAAGTCGATCGGTTAGAGCCCGCGTATTGCTCCGCAATGGCCTGTTTGCCAGGAACGTGCAGGTATTTTTTTCTGCAGTCCTCTCGAATACTGTATGGAATGAGACACTTAAGTCGCAGAGAGCGAAGTCACTTGCCTGTAAACGTGCATGACAAGCTGCACAAGAGCGATCATATGCCAGAGCGATGTGGCTTGACTCTTTTTGTTCAGGACATCCAGTCTCTTGATGACAGCGGTTAGATCTTGGACTTCGTCGGGATCTATCTCCTCTTCTTGTTGCCCAAGGCCGTCTAAAAGCGCATCCAATTGTGTCCGTTTTTCGCGCTGGAAAACCGCCGCAAGGTCACCAAGCAACTGCCCTGCGTCTTTGGTCAGCGGAGGCCCTTTGCCGTTCTTGTTGAAACCCATCTTCGTTTTCTTGTTCTTTTTTTTAGTCGCTTTGTTGGCCCCCTCATCGTCCACGTAGTCATCGCCGTCGCCGTCGCCGTCGCCGTCCCCGTCGTCCCCGTCCCTGCCCCTGCCCCCGTCCCCGTCACCCTCGCCCTCGCCGTTGGCCACTCCTCCTGCCCCTGCATTGACCGGATGGTTCCACGCAACATTTGGGCCATGATCGCCCCCGCAAGCAGGGCAGTCCCCGTCACCATCCATCTGACCGATGTCGTCGTCTCCCCCTACGCACCCGCCGTCACCCTTACGAGGACATTTTTTTGCGTTCCCATTCCCTCCCCCTCCACCAGCACCGGCACCAGCACCAGCCTCTTTTCGTGATGCGCTACCGGATGCAGCCTTCTTCTTCTTCGCGAGTGGAGCTTCAGGAAGGGGACTTCCTGGCCGTTTACCGTTAGAGTTGGCCTGGGTGTCGGAAGTTGACTGAGGTGAATTGTCCACCGTAGTTGCACAGGGGAGCATCGCATTGTCAGCAGAAAGCAGAGAACTTGACGAGAATTCCTCCGTGATACATGGGAGGGGACGCGGACTCCATTGGCTCCATACACTACTGTCTGAAGTATATAGTCAGCATTTATTGATACACAGTGAATGATTAAAAAGCTCACCCAGCACCATGAGCTCTCCCAGCGGGGGCAGACTCTGGGACCGTCCGTGACGCGATTGACGCGTTTGATGCGGTGCCGCAAATGCCTGTGTAGGCGTCGCAGCCAAGTGGGACGAGGATACGGTCGGATTGAGCCCCACGGCGGTTTGAGTCCTCGAAGAGCGAGCCGGGGATGCATTGGCAGAGATTGGCAGAGTCTGAGAAGCACCAGCTTCATCTGCATCGACAAGGGAGGCTCGGAGGGCCGCGATGGCTTGGTGGCCCGAAGCAGGCAGCTGCTGGAGGAGCTGAGTGACCAAGTCGTCCTCGAGAACAAGAATTTTGGGCATTGAAGCGGCGGCAGTTGATTAGTCAGCGAGGGCGTCGAGAAACTGCCTCAGTTTGAAACGGTTTTGAGTCGCGTCAAGTCACACAACAGTTGTGAAGCTGTGACTGGTGACGACGCGTACGAGGGGCAGACGCGTCGGAGGAAGGTAAGGCTGTTGGCAAACAAGAACCAACAAGCTCTTCCTTCCTTCCGTTCTCATCCCGCCGAAACGCGATGCAGCACCCATGAGGCCTACAGTTCGTCCGTCCTTCCCAATAGCCCACCTTGCTTTGGTGTGAAGCCCATCCTGGTTGAATTTCACCGAATCCCTTGCCACTGGTGCAATTTTCGCGATTCGCCTCAAGATTGTGAAATCACTGGGAAGGTGCCGGGGCCCGGAGCGTACAGGCGTGTGCGGCGAAAGAGAGAGGGCCGAGGAACAGAAAGAAGTGCGTACCTTCCGAATCAATCCGGAGCCGACATGCACCCTTGCCATCCAGTTTTATACCCGTGCTGTGAGGTGCAGTCCTGGCTCGGGCACACGCACTTTGGCGCCGCGTTGGGGTGAACTTGTACCAAACACCGCGCCCTCGTCGTATTCCTCGCCCTCGCCCTCGCACGTCTCCCTCGCGGCCCCGGTGCTTGCCTCCGCGGCGTCCTCGCGCATCGACATTTCCGCCGCCATCATGGCTCGTCAAGCCCCCGAGCGAGACCAGCAGCTCCGCTCCCGCCAGATCCCTTCCCCGACCAGTTGCGTCGAGGTTGTCTGTCTTCGAGGACCTTGAGAAGCCGAGCGTCGATCCGAGATGGACAAGATTCCCGATCTCGCCGACATACACCGAAATGCGAAGCCGAAACCTTCCAGGCCTTACAGTGCCCGCCATCACATCACGGTTCCGCTTTTGGCCTAACGTGATCAAAATTTTGCAAAGCTAACTACATTTATGCTTCGACATTTCACATGCTGTAAACACATCAGGATGGAAGTAGCACCAGTAAAGAACATGTGGTGTGCTTGACATCTCAATCTGAAGACTTTTTTTCTTCTTCCACCGAAAAAGTGAAACAAACCCTAATGATGCCATCAATTTCCTTTTAGGGACATTTTAGGGTTACATTTTGGGTGTATCTACGATGCGGTGGTCGCCCGCGCAATGATATCTGCATCCCGCATCACGTCTGCTGGGATGCGACGATGTGACTTGTACTTCTTGACAGCATAGGCCGCTTGCCGGAGATTTAAGCCCTTGCTGCATGAATATTAGCATTGCAAGTTCTGTTTGGACCGAGTGTGGACGCGGAAACCCACCGGTAGGCATCCATATACCGATAGCAGTGACGAAAATAGCGTCGAATATTGTTCGTGGAAACTGCATCAAGGCATTCGGGGACAAGCTTTTGAGCACAGGGGAAGGTTCCGTCGGTCAATTCGCGGAAACCTGATGAAATCAAATCAGACGTTGAAAGGTATGGAATGGAACGAGACTTACGACGTTTCAGCTGCCCCCAGACCATCTCAATTGGATTGAGTTCGCAATGAAACTTGGGGAGGAAGACACATTTGTGGCCGGCTTTCTCGATGATGAGTTGCAACAAAGGTTTTTCATCGCGAAAGTCAGCTTGGAGGGAAAGCACACGCTGCATGCAGCAGTCCGAGTCCCGTTCAAGGTCAGCATCCTCCATCTCCGAAACGCCACGGCCACCAAGGCTCCCGATACCAGATTCAGCCTCGTCCTCCTTGGATTTGGCATCCTTCATTGCCTTCTCGCGCGCAGCCTGCGACAATTTGCAGGTCTTGCACACACCGACAACTTTCTTACCGTGTTTCGCCTCAAGGACTGACAATAAATCGCGCTCACGGAGCACTTGCTCCATGCCTTTCGGCTTCCCTGCCAGCGGAGTACCATCGTCAGCAACACCCTTGTAGTCGTCCGGGAAGTTCATGGACTGTGGTTCGCCTGTTGCCGGAATAACAGTGTCCCGCATTCGAGGCTGCTTACCACCAGACCCACGGTTCATCTTGTGGGCCTGCAGTGCATCGGAAGCGAATGCTTCGTGTGCTGAAGAACAGTCGAAGATGAATACCGCGATGCCGTTGGGGAATTTAACATTGAAGATCTTGATTGCGGCTTTGATCTAGTAAATCATACATAAGTAAAATTTGCGACGGAGCCAGAAGTCGCACCTGAGCAATTAGCTGCGGCATGTCCCACCACGGGTCGTGGTTCGCGCCTGGATAGATTATGCGATCGGCGTCGAAGCTGGGGATTTGGTAGGCAGTATGTGGCGCTGGAGGAGGAGGTGGGACCCAGTCATTCTCTGCGTATGTGCGTCCCTGTGTCGGCGCTGCTGCTGCTGAGTTCTTCGCCTTTGTGCGGCCTTTAGTGGCTTCTGACGTCGGCGTTTCGACCTGGATCTTTGAATGTTACCCAGGCACGATATGAAATAACAGAGAACGTTACCACGACTGGAGTTTTCTTCGCCTTTCCCCGCCGCTTTTTGGCAGGTGCAGCAGGGGGTGCTGGCTCGGTGGATGAAGTCGATGGTGTCGGATCAACGACACTGTTCGTAGCAGGTGCGGACGGTGCAGCTGGTGCAGCCGCAGCAGGAGGAAGGGGCTCTTTTGGAAGGAGAAGTTGTGCCTGTATTTCGGCCTCCGTCAAACGCAGATGGCCGCAGTTCTCTAAAATAAGCGAGGACAGGTGCACAATTCGGCCTCGGCTCTTGTTGCGGAGAGGCTGTTCACCCTCGCGCAACCACTCGAAGTTGACCTGACAACTCGTGTAAATGCCGAAGCAAATGGGAACATGAAAGATTAGACTTACCTGATCGTTCGCGTGAACGCAACATTCATCGTGTGAGATGGGGTAATGTATCTTCTCCCCCTCTTTGAGCTCTGGGGCGATTTCTTCGAGAGACTCGCCGTTGTATTTATAACAGAAGCTGACCAAAAGAATGAGTCAAGTCGAAAATAGACAGAGCGCACTAACGGGAAGACATGAAGCCATAAATACTCAAGAAGCTTTTCCCGACTCTCAACCACATCCGGGCGTTCATGACCGTCAACATAAACGCCCTTTTGAACACGAGCAAGGCGGAATCCGAGTCGTTTAAGCCATCGGACAGCTGTCGTCTCGCTAATTGTCGCCTCAATCTTGAGTTCCGGAAGGAGGAACTCGTTAATGTATCGGCGCATTTTAGCGGGTCGCATCTGGCCAAAAGAAGATCAGTGTCGTCCCAGGGTTGAAGGACTGAATGGAATCTCACGCGGCCCACGAATCCTCCCTTTTCGACTTCCAAAGTGCCTTTGACCCACTCTTGAAGGGCCTCACGGATGGCGGGGTTGAGCAGAAGGGATTCATGGTGAGCACCTTTACCCTGCTCATTCTCCGGGAGAACACCGTGAGCCAGAAGATGGTCAGCCATCTTGCGAATAGACCGAGCATAGTACGGGCCTTTTCCGCATCGATGCGAGACAGCCAAACTGGCCTCGTGCCTCGGATTGCACCCCCGAATCTTCTTCTTGATTTGTGGAATTCTTGCGCGAGTAGCCGATGACAGACTCTTGATTAGTTTAAGTCGTTTGAGGGCCAGCTCGAAAGATTTGTCGTTGAATTGACTCAGCGCCTCGAGATCCATTACCGATGACGCCGCTTTGGCGTTCGTAAGAATAGCGGCTTTTCTTGTGAGTTCTGCACGATTCTTCTTGATGAGCTTCTGGAGGCGTGCATGAGCCGCCTTGATATCTGCCTCAGTATCTGCGGGTAAGGTAACCACAGTCGGAGTAACGACTGGTGGACTTGGGGCAACCGGATGCGCCCCAGGCTCAGTTGACGGCGCAGCGGCGGTATTTGGTTCAGCCACGGGTACACCCGGTACCGCGGTCTCAGCTGCATTCGACGCGGCAACTGGCGCCGGAAGGGCGCCATCGAGAACAACATCATCGGGAAATTGGTACCCATCGACAGTTGGAGAAACCTGCGTTGGAAGTTGAGCAGTCAACCATGCATCCAGAAAAATAAAGACCTCAAGGACAGGTTCAAGCGGTTCAACTTGGACAGGGCGAACCGCAGCCGCCTGTAAGAAAAATCAGCAACACAGAGATAAGTTACTGCGACATTATTTACCTCTGATGTAGCTTCGACTTCGACGCCTTTCAGAGACGGTGCATCAATCATCTGTCAAGTGAGATGAATCCACGAATACCCAGAGGTCCGGTTCACTTACTTCGATGTCAGAATCGGGTTCCTCGGACTCTTCGCGCACCGCAACTCCAGAATTCTTGCCTTTCGGAGCAACCTTGAGCACTTTTAGATGTGCACGCAATAAAATTGGGCGTGCTCCCAACCTTAAAGAATGTTGTCACACTTGGCTGCATCTTCTTGGCCCGAGCTTTTTTGGTTTTGTTTGTGTCCTCCCGCCATGCCGTTGTGCGGGGTTTTTTCTCACTTTCACGGGCGGGATGAAGGTCTGCATCTGGATTTTTCCGCTTCAAGCCTGAGGAAGATGATGTGGCGACCGGAACCAGGGACTACATAGAAGAGCTTAGTTTGTCAAAGCGGGACTGTAAAAAGCATCACGCACAGGGCCTTCTGATGCGCCGTCATCAGAGTCGGATTCGCCGGGCTCAAAGCTTGGGTCACTTCCGAGGGCGGGGTCTATCGGCAGTGGGAAGGGCACGGGTTCTTGTCTTTTAGTAGCCTCGCGATTGGCTGCTGCCTTCTGTTTTGCGGTCTTTCGGGCCATCTTCCGCGGGAATTCGCAGGACACAAGCAGGACAAGCAGACGTGACGTTTCTGATGAGAAAATTTGAAGATGTTTGGCTGGGGCCTCAGATAGGTACACACAAAAAAAAATCCGCCGGCCAAAAAAAGTGAAACACCGTGGGAAAGAACGAGATTTTGGCGCTAAACGCATTCTTTTGGCCGGTTTCGTGGCTCAGAAAATCACAAAAAATCTACAAAAATTGATTTTGCCCTCAAAAACATGTGCAGAGATGTCATGGCGGGCACTGTACAGCTCATCCTCCTGCATTCACCGTCCTGGATTCGCCGCCTGCAACTCAGCTTGCAGCGCCACTGACAGGAAACATGTACTCGAAGCATGTCCTTGCAGGATTCCTTGCCGAAACGCGTCGAGGAGCCACATCGAGAAGCCACATTGTGGGGCACGGAAGAGGTGCGAACCAAGCGGCGAAGATGAGAAAAGAGGGTGAAAGACGCCGTGGATGTAAAGACGGAAAGGTGTGTTACTCATGGCCTTCCAGCTTGCCTTGGATTAACCACACCGTCAGCACGTCTCGCGTTTTCAACGACGTCAAGTAAATACTCGCTAACGCTTGCTGAGCACCTCCGAGCAACAGACTCACCCGTAAGTACCACTTTCCCTTTGTGCGTCCTTTCGTTGCTCATAATTGTGACAGTGCTAGATTTGCGAGCACGGCATCCGCCCTGATACTACCTCCAGCTCGAGCTGATCTCAGAGTACCTTTCTGAGCTTAAGTGAAGACTAGCTGTTCCTCAAGGTGCGTGCGTGATTCCGCGCGTCAATCCTCACCTCTTCTCATTCTTATTTTTCTCATTCTAGCTCTAAGTCTTCGGTAAATCTCTGCCTTGGAATCCTCAGAAAGCTTGTGAAGCCGAAATCTTTACAGATCTTACAATTCAAATCTCCGACTGCGCAAACTCCTCGCGCGGTTCGCCGATTGTGGCCGCCGCCGCCGCCGCCGCGGTTGCATGTGGGCAGCGTCTTCGCTTGCTACAACCACATCTTGTCCGCCCGCATCCGCGCCGCCAACTCGGGCATGCCACGGAAACGCACCCGCCGTGGATTAGACGCCGACCGCTGAAGATGAAGCCGACGAAGTCGACCAGGATTCAAATTCTGAAGACTCGGACCCCGACGCCCCTCCCCCGGTGCACGAGTCCCTCACCAAACGCGTGCGTACCAAACCGGCAAAGAAAACGAAGATCATCCCGAAAGACGAAACACCTGTGCTACGGAATGCACGCACACTTTTCATAGGCGGTTTGCCCGTGGACGTTGCGCAGAAAAAGGTACGTCGTAAACTACGATGTATCTAATTAATTCTAAATCATCCTCAGCCGTTGCAAAAGCAGCTCTCCCGACACATCCTATCATTCCTCCCGTCCTCCTCCAAAGTCAAGGTCGAATCGATGCGATTCCGCTCCGTTGCCTTCCGCGATCCGACCTCCTCGACCGCTATGTCCACCCCGGCTGCCTCGACGTCCGTCCCGGGTGTGACTGCGAACTCGGTACCCGTCCCCGCAGGCTTAAACCACTCAAAAGCACGCTCGTCGATGTGGCGTCAAACCAGCGGCGGCGCAGACGAAAAGACGCAGGCAGAGGCCGACGGGGACTCGAAGAAAGAGTACCTGACGCCCGCGCAGAAGAAGAAAATCTTGTTCATCCAGGGCGCCTTCCACCCCGTGGCGAACGGCGTCAACGCCTACGTCGTGCTCGCACACCATACGAGCGACGCGCCCGGTGCCGACGACGACAGCCCGTATAGCGCTGCGCGGCACATCGCGCGCGCGGCCAACTCGTCTGAGTTCATGGAGCGCACCCTGATGTGTGCGCGCAGGCGCCGGATGCGGGCGAGGCGGACGGTGGCGGCCCCTCGGGCGACCCGAAGCTCAGCATCTTTATTGGGAACCTCGATTTCGCGAGCCGCGAGAGCGACGTGCGCGAGTTCTTCGAGGGTGTAGTTGCGGCGAGCATGGGCCTGCCCCGCGGCATCGGAAGACGTCGGCAGTGGCCGCTGGGTGCAGGGCGTCCGGCTCATCCGGGATCGGGAGACGCAGCTCGGCAAGGGCTTTGGATATGTGCGCTTCGTGGTAAGCATCCCCTCGCTCCTCCTCGAAATTTGCCGCTAACCCCGGGTACGCAGGATCGAGAATGCGTGGATGAAATCCCAGCGCTAGCAAAGACCGACGAGGGCAAGACAAAGCCCAAGTTCGCCAAGCGGACGTTACGCGTGCGGTGAGGTCGGGTTTGGCGGCGCTGGAGGCGGAGCACCTCCCGCTCGCGCCCGTGGACGAGATGCACCTGCTCGTGTCCCTTTGTGCCGCTGTCCTCACGCATGTGCCTAAATCGGAGCTGGTAAGTTCCAGTGGAGTATAACGAGGTTGCGTAACTCATTTCCCGCGCGCAGCTCTTGCCACATTCAGGCTTCGGAGCTATCCACGCGGCAGTGCTCTCCATCGCCACGAAGAGTCTCGGCAGCGGAAGTTGGCTTGCTGCTGTGACGCCCCAAACCAGCAGCGTCTTTTCTTCGCCAGGGAGCAGCTCGAGAATGGTCGCACTCTTCCGGCACTCTTCCGGACAGCAACACAAAGGGGGAACTAGTCGTGCATCTCGGCATGCAGATCTTCGTCAAGACCACCCTCAAGGTCGTGGCGTCTGACACCCCGACAAAGAAGGGCATCCCTTCTGACCAGCAGCACCTTGGTACGTCTTCCGTTTTTACGCCATTCTTATACTCATCGCCACCAGTCCATCTCCGTCTCTTACAGCAAGACCTTCACACTTGAAGTCGAGTCCTCGGATCCAGGATAAGGAGGGCATCCCTCCCGACCAGCAGAGTCTCGTCTTCGCCGGCAAGCAGCTCGAGGACGGTTGTACGCCGTCGTGCGCGCATACTTATTCACTTATTCACGCGTTTTTTACAATGAACGAAATGATATTATGCAAAGTTATTGAGGGAGAGGAGAATATGTATGTATTAAGGTCCATAGTTAGCCTGTGTGTATTATATCTAGGTACGATAAGGGAATGTGGGTCCAATGAGGGAGTATGACGGTATGAGAGAGAGTACGGGTATCAGGACTAAAAGAGAGACTGGGATCATCGAGTGCAGAATGAATGTGGGATTGACCAAAGTGAGGAAATGAAGGACTGGAGGCGGGTATATGGAAATGAGTGTCTGGCGCGTGATGGAGCAAAAACGAGTGGATGGAGGGTTGGAAGGCTGGAGGCAGGTATTTGTATGCGGGTATATGGAAATGAGTGTCTGGCGCGAAATGGAGCGAAAACGAGTGGATGGAGGGTTGGAAGGCTGGAGGCGGGTATGGGAAATGAGTATCTGGCGCGAAAACGAGAGGATGGAGAGTGGATGGAGGGTTAGAATGCTGGAAGATCATGGGCGGCTGCTATAGATTCAGCAGCGGGGAGGTTTGTAGTTCGTCTTCCAGGGATTGAAGTGGGCCACAGCAGTCTCGGGAGCCTTTTTATTCTTTTCCTGGCGCCAATAGCTGCAGCCGAATGAGACGACAGTCGCTGGGGGAGATACCTTGCGGCAAGAGCAGCCGGATTGGGTTTTCCCTTTGCTGCTTGGACGCGTCTCGGACCCCGGCAAGGCCAAAGGGGACGACTCCACCGGCAAGGAGGATGCAGCGGATGCTGCAGTGCTCAAAGATGGTGCGGAGCCGAATGACATGGTAAAGTTGGGCGTGCTGCTGTCCGAGTCCGAGTTGAAGAGGAATACTGCTCAATGATTTAGTACCTATAACTATATTCTGATTGACAGACCTACATCGTTCGCGGTTGGAAGACTCGGAGGAGCTGGCACCGGCTGTGAGTGTTGTATGGGGATTACCGGTCTCTGCGGCGAGATAGTAAGCGGAGCGCCAAGCTAGCCGTCGGATAAGTAACTCACGGAGTTTGGTTTTCTTCACAGCTCTCTCTTCCTCTTCGGAGTCCTCCCCTGGGCCCAACATATCATGGAGCTTGCGAACACACGGGGCTCGTTCAGATCTTCGAAATTCTACCTACGGTCAGTATCGAGGGTAGCTGAAAATTAGCTGCCACTTACTGACGGGAACCTCGGGCTCATAGTCCATCTCTGCATCCGGGTCGCGGAGCGGATCATAGTCGGAACTGTGGCGGGCATCTGAATCTTCTCCTGAACCAAACTCGCCATCATCGCCGCCGTCCTCGCCCTGGCTCTCAATGCCGGAGCTAGGTTCTTGTTTCGGTGCCCATGAAACGTAGTCCGCGTGGGGAACCGCCCGTTTTAACGCTAGGGCATCGTGAGTGCCATAGGAATTCCCTGAAGTGTGCACTCACCGATATAGACGACACACAGCTGAGGCTGTCCTCTCAGCGGCTTTCCGGGACTCTTGCGGAAGCTCAGCAATTCAGCTGCAGTCGGTGCCTCTATCGGCACTACGTGGACAGCCTGGTGCTCCTTCGCTACGACGGCCCACACCAACTCGTTCGTGCCTCGTGCAGCGGTCTGGGCATGTCCAAACACGGTCGGGAATGCAGCCTCTAGGCGCCGGTTACAGTGGTCGTGGGTCCCTTGCGGATTGAAGGACACATCAGCCACGCATTGGTGCTTTTTGCGATATGCGATGTCGTTCTCGGTCGGGGCTTTGGTGGAGGATAGTTCTCCCTTCTGGATAGAAAAGTGAGTACACCAGTGCATATATGCACCCCTGCTAACGCACCTTTATGCCACAGGTTAAAAAAACAACTTTAACGGTGACCTCCTTTGACACTTCGGCTTTTGCTTTGTTCTGGGCGGCGATGAGCCAGTTGCAATACAGTTGTGCACCATTCAAATGCTCACCTTCTTGCCCTTGGAGCCTTTGGGCTTCGCGTCAGAGGAAGGACGATAGTTTTTGAGTGCGTCACTGCGTGCCATATTCAATCTCGAGCTATAATTGCTGACCCGGTCCGTGGCGGGCAGGTCATTATTGATAAGCTTCGACGTGGTGGTGGCATTGAATATATCAAGCACGCTTCTCTTAGTGTCGCTCTTGCTTGCAGCCGCGCTCTGGCTCTGGGTTGGGGGCTCTCCATGACGGCTCTTTCCATGGTCGCATTCGAGACACATAGACGGGGCACCTGGTTCGGGGGCGTCGTATCTCTCGCATGGGCAAGCCTCGCCGTTCTGAAGAGTGGCGCGACACATAGGTGAGAGAAAGATGGCAGTGGAACGAGCCCTGACATCCGACATCCGTTTATAGCCCATCAAATCCCTTGCCGTTCCGCGGCGCCTCCCGTATCCCGTATGTTTTCGGTATTTATTGAACATGGAAATGTGAGAGTACATTCAAGCCCTGTACCCAGAGCCTTGCCCGATCCGCCCAAATTGGATGTCCTAGCGAAACCGGAATCCTGGTCTTCATCTGCTTTCCTGCTCGCAAAACTTCAACGTCCGGGTATCCATCCTCATCCCACTCTTCAGGCAACATTCCATATCCAGCGGGCGTAATTTTTTGCCTCACCACTTCTGCCAGCACCTCGAAAAACTCGCTTTCCGTATCAGAGTCTTCGCCAAAGGGGTTCCGGTGGTCAGGCACTTCGATAGCCTCGTGGCGGATCTGAGGGTTTTGGTCAACACCAATACGGGCGTCGAGGGTCTCGTCCTCTTCAGGAACATCCTCAGCTCCTGGTGGACCAACTCGATCGGCACCGAAGACACCATAATACTTGTCAATGGTGTCGGGATGCAAACCTTCACACTCATCTCGATAAACCCCCAGCTGTGCCTGTCCAAGCAGACGCATATCCTGATGTACTGCTGAATTTCTCGTAGCTTTGAAGGAGCATGATTTACTCACATTGGGGCTTTTGTCGAAGGTCTCGTTACCCGACATTGGATGTGAGTTCCAAGCGGTCTGAAACTCCTGGCAGTCAAGGTTTATTGCATCTAAAAACAACGCGTGCAGCAACCACAGATGTTCTGGCCGGTCAACATCAAGATGATGCAGACGTTCGAGCCGGCTGAAGAAACCTCGCCACGGCCGCACAAACTGGCTGCCACACTCAACCCATAGGCGTTCAATGCGGGTGTTCCGGGTTGATCTACGACAGCTCAGAGATACAAAGATCCGTGCAGCAGAAATTACTCACGAGCCCCACATGAAACTTGAGCGATTCGGCCCATTGCGCATCACCATGTAGATTGCGCACCCTATATTCTCGCCCCCCCGATCTCCTCTGAGCCTGGAAGGAAAGCCATGCTCGTGGGCTGCGTCCAGAAGAACATCGAGGACCGTCTCTGAACGGTTATTGTTGCTAGCCTGAATGCCGGTGACCTGATGTACGCATTAGTCAGTTTGCAAAACGATATTCTCAGAAAACTCACAGTACGACAGAATCCGTCAACAAACCCATGTACAACAATTCCCCATCGAATCATCTTGTGATGCCCATCGAGGTGCCACAAAGCGTTTGGGCGTTTTACTTGGTAGACGCGGCGCTTGACAATCTTACGCCGACGCAGAACATTGCCAAGTTTATCGACTCGGCGCAGAGAGAGCATGACCCGTTCTTTCTGTATCCTCATACCCCGAGTACGAAGAAAGCCGACAAGATATCGAAGACCAGACTGTGGTTTGTCCTCCTTGAATTTCCTCACCAAAGCATCCAGATCGTGGTTTGAAATCTTTGAGTATTCCCGCAACACGCCGTGCTTCTTCATGCAACGGTATAAGGTGACTCGATGGACCCCAAAAAGGTCAGCAAGCTCGTTAAGCTTGATATGGCGTTCACTACGAGTTGCCTCGACCAGGAACTCCAGGTTTATTGATTTGGCGGGGCGGCCACGCTTGCCGTTGTGCACCCCGGGCTGGACCAAGGCAGGAATCGTCACATGGACATCCTCTCTAATGCCAAACCATGTGAGCGCCACCCAGCAAAGGATAGATTGATAACATACTTTCCTTTAGCCAGTTCTGCCACATGGCGTAAGACCAGAACCGTCTCGCCTAGCAGTCTTGCGCCGTCAAGAAGCCACGCGTGGGGTATTGGTGTTTCCATAGAGTTGTCGGCTCCTTCCAAGGCTGCCAAGAGAGGAATTGCGTCGGAGGTGAGCACATCGACGTGGAAAGCGACTCGTAAAGGCTCAATGTCCTCCTGGTTTGCGAGATTGCGGGCATGGCTATACATGTCACTGAGAGTCTTGTGACTCTCTAGGACATTGGGCGACCATCTTTCATGTCCTGGTGGGAGGTCTGGAAGGAGAGGAAATGAGACAGGCAAGTCGGCGTTCATTCTTGGGAATGCAGACTGCTGAGTTCGCTTAAAAGCTTCGAGTTGGTTGTATTTGGTCAGTTCGTTTTGTTCTTGCCAGCATGGCAGGACGATCCCACAGCGTGCGCTTTTATCAGGATGTTCCTGGAAACCCTGTCTTCCAAGTGAGTGTCTGCCATTCTTTTGGTAATTGTTGAGTACCCACATGGGGTCAGGTCGAGTCCACCCTCTACAAGCTCGATCCCGGTGCTATTGCACGCAACTCTTCCTTCTTGAGAGGCCTCCTCGACAGTCCTGGTCCCATGGGTTCTCGTCAGATCTCTTCGGATGCGTCGCCTATCGTCATCCAAGACAGTGTCCAGGTAGCAGAGTTCGAAATATTCATCGGTATTGCATATGGAAGGTACGTATCATACTCACTTGAACATGCACCTTGCTCAATGGATCCAGGCCCCCAAAAATCACACAATGGCCAGCCGGCCAGGCCGCCAACCCTCTGCTCCTTCGCCTGTTGGAGTTGAGTAGATACTTTATCTCGCAGGCGACCCGGGACCTAGCCTTGAACGTTATCCGTTCCCGTGCATGGTACTTCCCCCCTGTTCAACGTATCGTCATCAGCTTCGAGTACCAGACACGCCTCCTCTTCTCTATCGCATTCAATGATCTGGTGTCTGAGCCACTGCGCAATCTCACCGCGGACGACATGGACCGCCTGGGATTCTACATGTACTCCGCGATAGCTCGGCTCAAGGAAGCTGTCCAAGAGCACCGTTGTATCCTTGCCGCGGAGGAACCCCAGTTTGACGAAGAGAATCCTCACTGTCCCAGCTGCAGCGACAACGAGCGATGTGCTAACGACTGGCAGCAGTGCTGGTGGAACGGCATCGGCCGCTTCTTCACGAATGGGAGGGCTTCCCTGACCTGGACTGACGCTGTTGCTCAGTTTCGTCGACTCGACTTCGGGAACATGAATGCCGACTGCCTTGCGAAGATGATGGAACTTGTGAAAGGAGACTCGGAGAGCGGAGTGGACGGCTACGCTCATATCTACGATATGATTCAGGGGGTTGAAGACGAGCTCTTCGGAGGAATTGTAGAATCGGTGCTTCAGGAGGACGATGATATCTAGATTTTCCAAAGTAGATCGGGAAGGAGAGCCGAACGTAACATAGACAAACAACTCGATCATTCTCCTCGCTCAATCTGTCTCGTCGATTTGAGCCCAATTCCACTCAGCGTATGTGCCCTGGAGCCCCACAGGCCCTAGGTGTACAGTGGCGAAGGAATCTGGGAAGTCGGCCAAAAAACTTTCTCAAACTGACAAAACATATCTACTTTCTATTTATGCAACGTTCTGAACGTCATAATTCAGAAATGAGGATAACGAGAAATTTCTTGACGGTAGAAACTATTTTGGGAAGTTCCTCGCATATTGATCTGTTGAGCACCGGTTTGCCCCAGTTGGACCATATCTGCGCAGGTTTGAGCATACCCGCCCAGACGGATTTCTCACTGGGCTTCAGGCGAGTCGTTCACGCTCCCCGTCCGCGCGCCATCATCTTGAATTTGACGTTGAGTACAAATGTTTGGGCTTTGATCGGACTTAGGCTTAGTCGCTATATCCCGACACCACGGAAAAAGAAAGTTTCGGCCACTGACTGAGGCCACTCTGCGCACCGTGTCTAGATTCCGTGGCGCGTCATTTTGCCTATGAATTATCCGTGGTGCGTAATCCCGGCCGCTTTCCGGAACGTTGACGCGTTAACAGTTGCCTCTCGGCTTCAAGCCTCCAGGCTGCCTTTAAAAAGGCAGCAAATTCATGGAGATCTGGACAACCACTATGACAATCACCCACGCAGGATCTGCCCCTCTCATTGCTGTGGTCGGAGCGACTGGCGTCCAAGGCGGCGCGATGTTGCGAAGGCTGCCTCGCAATCGCTCATCGAAAAGGGCGTCGAGATGGTCGCCGTCGATCTCGTCGTAGAAAACAGGGATGAGGTCTACCGTGCATTTGCCGGCGCAGACTTTGTTTTCGTAAGTTTCAACATCGCACGCGCTTGTATAACTTTCTCACTGTGGATGTTTTAGTTGGTTACCAATATCTGGGAGCACTTGAACGTGGAAAAGGTATGAAAAGTAATTGCGCCCAGTCTGCGCCATCTGAGCCATGATATGAAATGTCGGAGGGCAAGATGCTCATCGACGCGGCGAAGGCGGCGGGCGTCAAAGGCATCGTCTGGTCCGGACTTGTCTCAGTGACAAAGGCAAGCGGCGGGAAGTACACCAAGGTGGTTCAGTTTGACGGCAAGGCCGCCGTAACGGAACACGGCCGTGCATCCGGCGTCCCCTTCGTCACCGTTCAAGCCGGACTCTACGCCAGCAGCTTCGCCGCAAGCCCGGTCCACATCCAGCAACTGCCCGACGGCACGCATGCTATCCAGTGGGCTACGCGGCCGACGGCGCTCATACCTATAATCGATATGGAGAACGACTACGGTCTCTACGTTCGGCGAGTGCTGGAACTGCCGGTGTTCCCGGACGGCTCGGACGTCTACACTAGCAGCGAGGATATCACGGTGGAGGAAATGGCGCGCCAGATCTCTGAAGGTACCGCATCCCATCCTTTGCTTGCCATGCTGCCAGACCCACTGCTCTCTCTCATCTCTCTCTCTCTCTCAGTCACCGGCAAAAAAGTCGTATTCAACCAACTCACGATCGAAGAGTTCTCCAAGCCTCTGAAGGCGGTCGGTGCGCCGCCTCCCATGGTCGACGCCATTGTCGAGGTGTTCCGCTTCTGGGACGAGTTTGGATGTGTGTCACACTTGAGCTTTCATGCACTACCACCACTGACAAAATGCCTGTACTTGTACTAGACTATGGGGGCCAGCCGAGCGCCGACCGGGAGGGCCTGGCGCGACCAACGCGCACTTGGCGCGAGTTTGTGAAGAGTTCGGATTGGAGCAAGGTTTTGGGGTGAACTATGTTTCTATACACAAGTCTCGCCGAGTCCTGTGAAACCTTGGAGTGTGCGTCGCTGCGCGTGACTGGCACCAGAAAGCTCCGCTCCATTATTGCCCCCCCTCCGTGAAATTTATCCCTGAAAACCGTGCAAAGAAGACCACGTCGAGTAGCTACGGTCCTGTGGAGGCGCGAGGAGATGTCGAACGGGTTCGGTGCCATCGAGGTCAGTCAGAAAACAGGGGAAAACAATAGGCAGCGAGGAGAAGGCGAAGGCGGTGGAAACGGTGCCAGTAAGCAGCTCTAGTCCCTTCCATATCCCCTGGTCAGACCAATAAGTTAAAGGCTCGGTTGTGGAGGATACATACGGGAACATTTTGGTTCAAGAAGGTCCCGCGGTCCGCAATTAATCATGTGCGCAAGGCCGGTAATCGCCCATCTCGATTCTCGATGCGAAACAACTCTGGTCCTTTGCGCTCAACGCTGTCATCGAATCTCAATGACATTCGACGGAGGAAACTCGATGTCGTCGGGTACTTGCGCGAGCGCAGAACTAGCAGACAGAAACTTCTGGACTTCATGCACCGGAACAAGTACGATCTTTTGGACGAAGCCGATGAGGACAAATTCCGGGAGCTCCTCCGGACGTTCTCCTTCAAGTTCGAGGAAATGACTCATCTGAACGAATTGTCTGAATGGCACGCTCGCGCCCGGCGCCGCTGATTTGCAACAGTGAGTGATGCATCCCCAGAGGAGTTCTCACGGTTGAACCGGCTTGTACAGAAACGTAACTGTGCGGTACTATTGTGCGCTCTCGGGTTGTTTGCATGGATTGCCTCAGCACAGATTACCCCGAGCGCACCGTAGACTTCTGTTACAAGCCTGAGTGCATTGCGGCACAAAGCATACCCCAGCGAACAGACGTATCCCATCTCCCTTCCCACTTTGGTCCTGTTTCGGGACTTTCCTCTGCTTGAAGATTACTACACAACCAAGCGAGACTCTCAACGTCAGCTCCGCTACGCTCATGGGACATACAAGGATCCGAAGCCTCATCGTACCTCAATGGCATTGCCCGCATCGCCAATTAGTGACAATTCAGTCGCGTCCGAGCCAAAACCCAACGAGGAATCCACCGCCGTCCACCAGAACAACGAGCCCGTGGAAGTGGCGGTCGTATCAGCGGATTCGGAACACCCATCCCTTCCGACGAGCGCTAGACACCGACATTTCAACGACTTTAATACGATCCAATTATGGTTGCAATAAATGAGCGAGCTTGTGGGACGTTTGTGGAAGATTCAAGAATCCAGGTCGAACCATGGTGCGAACCCACCACTCTCTGAGAGCGTTCCTGCAGCCTCGTCTGGTATTGTGGATGATCGTGGGCAGAGTACAGTTGAACGCCGCGTGCGCCTCACACTCTGCCCGCAGCGATGGAGGCGCGGAGCTCGGCGACATCGGTCCGGAGCCCGGTGGCATCAGCAGTAAGAGCAACCTCAGCCTCCTGGAGTCCGACTCGACTGCCCTCGCCGCTCTAGGTCCGCCATGGACGGCGCTACGACCACAAAGAAACGACGATGAAATTCGAGATTATCTACCTGAATTATTATGGTACTAAACAAGGAAATACAGGGTCAGTGGAATGCGGCAAGTCAAGAAAAGAAAAGAAAATGCATATTCCTCCAAATGAGGGAGGAATGACCGGGGCGCCCAGGCTCACGGGTCCCCGCAGTGCTTCCACATGCGCACATAATCCCTGCATACATTGTATCACTAGTGCCAACGAAACAGCAGGAAAAAGCACTCACACGACCATCGCGCGCTGCTCGACGTCCTGGGGCCACGTCGGCAGCCACTGGCTCTTGCCGTCGATGAAGTCCTTCATGGGGTCTGTGGCGTGGACGTCAGCAAGCGTTACGGAGTGGGGGAAGAAAACGGGGAGGACGAGCGTTGGAGGAAGGTGAAGGTGAGGGGGAAAGCCGCGCGAAGGAGGAAAGGTCATAGGAGGTGTGCGGCGGGAGAGGAGGGGGACGGTAGATGTATGTGCGGAGAGGACGACGGAGGATATGGATCGATAGGAGAGCGACACAAGACCACTGCAAGGAGACAAAAGAAGCACACTCACTCCCCGCATGATTCAGCCACGGCTTGTCACCCTGCCCGTCCGGGAACCACCCGTTTGTCCCGCCCACCGCGACGTTCATGATCAGGTAGAAGTCTGTGCGCAATCAGTATTCAATTACTTCGGTCTACGGGAAGGGAAGGTAACCCACCCTGATCAAACGGCGTCGCGTTCGTCCCATTCACCCACGGATCCTGCAGCGCCTCGAGCTGGCCGTTCTGCCCCACGACCTATGCAGCGCGGTCGTCAGCGTCCGCATAGAAAAAAAAAAAGAGAGAAAGCTGACCGTCTCGGGAAACTCCCCGCGCTTCCAAAACGGCTCGTTGAAGCGCATGTCGAGCAACGTGTGCAGCCGCGTATCCACCGAGATGCGTCTGTGGACGCGTTAGCATGAGCATGGGCGGAAGAGTATGAGAAGAGGAAAAGCACGCACAGCCACCCCTCCGTCCACTCCATGGTATACGTATGGAACCCGTCACTGAACGGCGTGCGCTTCTCGGTCCACCACGAGTATGACTTGGAGACGCCGTTGAGCGTGGGCGTGGGGCCCCAGTTGAGCGCGCCTTGGACGTAGTTCGCGCCGCTGCGAAGAGGGGGCGTTAGTATGGTGATCATGTGAATAAGGAAGCAAATAAGCGGGGATCAAGAAGGAGGGGATCAAGACACGGCGAGGACGAAGAAAGAGGGCGGGGAGGGATGGAAGAAAGGAACAGCGCAGCAAGAAAGGCAGGGGATCGCCAGCGAGATTGCCGCCGCCGTACCATTCGCAGACGAAGAACATCGCACGCTCATCGCACGCAGCGCGCCCCCTCGCCAGTCACCGACTAGTGCACGCAGGACGGCGGGCTGGAGACCAGAGGGGGGAAGCAGGGCCGGAGGGAATGACGGCGAGACGAAGGGAGCAGCAGCGGCCTCTCAAAGAGAAAGAGACCCACCGATTCGTATATCTTATCCCATTCCCGCGACTCTCCACGAGGTCGATCTCACCGCTGCGCGGCCAGGGGCCGTAGGTGCCGTTGACGGGGAGCATCCAGATTGCGGGCCAGAGCTGGGGGTGCGAGCATCAGCGAGCGAAGATGAAGGAGGAGGAGGAAGCGAGCGGAAAGCATAGGAGGTAGGGGAGGATGTAACGTACCCAATCCCCCGTCGGCATCTTCGCGCGTACCTCGACCTTTCCGTAGCGCAGCTTCCCGCGCGAGAGGGTCGATTCGTCACCGGCTGTTGCCAGTATCAGCAGGCTTATACGTCGCTGCACAAGGAAAAGACACTCACACCGCGCACTAATCAAGGTACTGATGCGGGCGCTTTGGACGGGATTGATGATGGTACCCGCAGAGCTGTTGGTCGTGCGCGAGCAGGCGGCGTAGTAGGAGGCGTAGTCGAAGCTGCTCAAAAGATAAAATCAGCTTTAAAATAGGAATGGGAAGGAGCGAAGGTGGAGCAAAGCTACGAACTCGGTTCCACTTGGGCCCGCGTTAAAACCAGCATTGGGCGCGGTAAGATTGAAGGTGCAGTCCGTGCTGTTGTAGGTCGTCCCATCCGGAAACTGCTCCCCGCCGTTCGTGAGGGTCGGGAGGAGGTAGAGCATGCCGTCCTTGAGGAACGAATTGTTCGCGCTCCCCGTCGTCATCTCGAACTCGCCGTTGCCGAAGCCGTCCATCTGGACCTCGCGCAGCCACCGTCCTTTCTGTGAAGTCCCGCCGCCGAAGACACCCGCATCATCTCCCGCATTGAAATCGTCGCTGAAGACGAGACACAGCGGCGCGCGGTCGATGCGCACGTTCTTGTATGCGAAGAAGCTCTGCAGCCCGCCGAGCGCCGCGCCCGTGAAGAGCAGGATCCAAGTGAGGTAGTAGCTGAATATGGCGCGCGGGTTCGGCTTGAGGGTCCAGGGCTTGGCCACGGCGGCGTAGGGGGCGGCCGGAGGGAGGGCGGTGGAGCGCATGCGTTTTGTGGGGGTGGCGGGCTCGGTGGCGTTAAGCAACGCATCATCGACGGTGAAGGCGCTGGGGACGCGCGAGAGAGTCAGCGGGGTGTCGAAGGGGTTCGTCGCCATTTTCAGCGTCGTCGTCGTCGTCGTCGTCGTCGTTGCGAACAGGCAAAGAAAGGAAGGGAACCGAAGAGAAGAAGGGTGTTAGAAGGCGGCGATAAGAAGACTCGTAAACGTTCTCAGCATCATGCCTGGGCCGAAAGTTGGACACGATGAAGACTTGGGGTCCTGGGCCTGGCAGCTGTCGTACAAGCAGGTGAGATGCAGTGACGGCACTGACAAGGCTGATATCCCCCCGCTTGGACCACCGATCCGAGCGATTCATGTCGAAAGACATTTCGTGATTGATTATTGCCTCCGACTTTGTTTACCCGGGTAAGAGTTCGCGTTCGCAGGAACAAGCACCGGTATGTTCTATAACGCCGATCACCTCGAAATGAGTCGAGGTATTTGTATACGGTTGAGATACGCGTACCTCGTAAAGTAAAGAACGGGTTAATGATGGTAGCCGCGGGCCTGCGCGGCGCGGGCTTTCGATTTCGAGCCATGTGTTTCCGAGTCTGGGAAAACGTCAAAACTCAAACTTGCAAAAAAAAAAAAAAAAACAGGGGAGGAAAAATGGGATAAGGAAGTAGTGCCAGTTTTTCAAAAAGCTCCGCATGTATGTCAAGAGGCAGGAATAACTGAAAGATAAAGCATGCATGCCCCTGCGGTGCGCGTACTAACATGAAGGATTGAGGACTCACAGGCTACCTGCGGCCACGATTACGGTGCTGCGGAGGGGAGCCAGTGGAGAGATGTAGCCGAGAAGCGTGATGGGCAGTAGCGGGGCCAGAGAGCGAGCGTGTCGAAAGCTGCAGTAAAACCAGAGGGCGGTCATGTCAGATGCTAGCACGGCTGCGAAGGAGTCAGCAAACACAGAGGTAGGACGGTGCAGTGTCGAAATCGGGGGGAGATCGGAGCAGTACAGGGACTGGACGTATATTCGTGAGGGAATGCACACGTACCATCGGGCGACAGTCTCAAAGAACTTGCGATAACGGACAAGCCTTGGGCGCCGGTGCAGGACGACGTCTGCATCCAGGAAGCGGTCAGCACAAGCCGAGGACGCGCCACGGGAGAAAGAACTTGGGGCAGAAGTATACGATGACCCACCCACGAGGAGACTCTCAATATCCGACCCGCCCTTTCCACCAACGTCGTCGTTTCGCTCATACACGCCGTAAAGGCTAAAAAATTATGATTATAAGTAGTGTCCCCCACTGACGTGAGGAACACGAACCAGGCTACATTATGTGCATCTTTGGCGTCGCATCATGGAAAGCCCTGAAAAAGCAAAGCCATGAATGAAACGAAAGCCAGGGTCTCAACACACCTCCCTGAGATGAAGGCTGACTCCGCCGAAGAGGTACATCTCGGAGCACTACCACGGAAGCATGCATAGGGATTGTCGCCGAATCGCTCATTCGCGCAGAACATCTGTAAAAGCGCTGTCAGCAACGAGACAAAAGACAGCAAGGACGAAGGGAATAAACGGGAGGCAATATGGTATATCCAGGACACCGTAGCGTGGACCCATGGTGCCCAGAGAGCCGAGAAAGCCTTTGGAAAGCCTTCAAGCCATACACTTTCGCAAAGATCATCCAAGGCGAAAGAAAATACCGAAAAAGCGCAGGCGTTGAATGAGCTGAGCAGTTCTTACACACATCCACCACGGTGGTTAGACAGTCGGACATGACAAGACAGCGAGCAGCGAATCGCGGGGGTACTTATCTCGCGTTGACGTAGTGGGAAGAAAGGGTGTCGCGATCACGTTACCACGACTTGATCAACATCGCGTCGTCTTACCCCGCCATTAAATCAAAGCTAACGTTACCGTTGACTAGGGAAAGCACAATGAATGCACAAATGAAGATTTGGAACATGTTCATCACACAAAACTTTACAAAGTGCAAGAAAATAAGACAAGTACGCTAGGTTCACTTGACGTGCATTTGGTGAGCAGGCGCGAGCGCCTACCGAAGCCCGGGGCCCGGCGACAAGGGAGCACGAGGAGGAGATCCTTCCCCAGGGACTCTTCAGCCACACGGAAACCGACACAGGAAAACCACAACCCGACAAAACATCTCCCCAACCCGCTAATCCAACCCGTCGTGCGCGCGAAGTTGAGGCGTCCAATTGTCGGAAAACTCCTCCGGTAAGTACCAGTCCGAGCGCCCTGGCCCGCGATCTAACCAATCATCTCCGGCCAAGGATCATGGATGTCGATGCCTCTTCGCCAAAGCGAACCGCGTTGTCGCCACGGAAGGTTCAGACGCCCCCCGGTACCTCCATCGAGTCCTTGGCGAGCGTGGATCGGATATGAGTCGGGCACCTTCCTAGCGACACGCTCTGCGCCGGGGTGAAACCAACGTTCCAAAGAGGAGAGCGGACTATGCCAATGGCACAACGAAAGGACACTGAACCCGACCGTCGACGTATATGGGGCGATGATTGATGCACGAGTTGACCCAGAGGTCGCCTGTGATCGAATCCAATGTGGACGTGCGACGTGTACGAGTCTGCAGCGGCAGCGTAGTCCCGGATGCTCCCCAGCGACCTAGATATGGCACCGAGGAGGGCGGCTACGGGCGCGACAAGTTCCAACCGCACTCTCATTCGATACCCGCTGGAGGCCTGGAAGCAGAGGGTTCTCGGATCGGGCCGTTCATTCGTCACCATGGCGGTACAGCTGCTCTGAGAACTGAATCAGCGCTGCGCGTTATTGAGAAGGAACAGAACGATACGCGCACCGGGGTCCGATTGGTCTGACGCAGAGCTAGAGACGAAATGTGGGTGCGAATACAGTAGATATGAGTGATACGCACCTTGGTTGACTGCCTGATGGCCACGATGTGTGTGGGGCGAGACGACAAGAGCGGGGAATGATATGAGGAGCCATCCGCGAGTGCCAGAGACTGGCAGGAGGGTCAGTGAGAGGATTGCCAATGTCCATGTAATACGCGCCCATCGTCTATGCTTGGGGAAGGAAAGAAGAGGGTGCATGGTGGAGGTCAAGAGCAAGAGGCGGCTGGGGTGTTATGCGACCAGTCGATCGTATTTATACTCTCCACAGCCGACGGCATTTCCCGAGTTTCTGGAAATATGTGTTTTCGCATCGTCCCGAGTCCCCGACTCATCCCCGGGTCATTAACATTGTCGAGGTGAATTTCTAAAGTCTAACACCGAGGCACACGACAATCTGGAACTTATCCTTCGTGACACGAATTGAATGTGAACTCGCGGTTTTGAACTGTGGGAACCCGAACTCGGAAATCCGACGTACGTTGTAATGGGAGCGTCTAGTTTCCAGATGTACCCAGCTATATGCGCGTCACATACCCGCAACCAGGACAAGAAAAAAAAACAGGAATGACTTGTGCAATGTGGACGCCAAATCGCGGTCACAGGACCACGTCTAACAAAGTCAATCAAACGTGCTTTGAACGAATCGCGATAGAATTACAGACGGAGCTCGATGAATCTGTACATACAATACAAGATATACTGACGCTACATGTTCTAGAGTTTACACATCTAATGATCATAAAAAAAACAAATTAACCGTGGACGTCATATTGGGAATCGTTATTAAGGAGAGTGAGTGACCGCTTGGCCTAAAAGAGAGTGGGGGGCAGCTTCGATTGGTCGGGGTTTGCCTGGCAGCGCTTGTAAGTAGCTGCGAACTCCAAATTGTGAGAGAACATACCTGCACAGTGGATTATCGGCACGACAGTTCTGCCCAGATGCCGGTGCGAATGAGACCCCGTGGTCGCTGAAGCTCAGTTAATTGACCAATCTGTTGCCTTCAGAATGTGCTTATGCACCTGTTTTGTCTTTCGACGTGAGCGCAGCTGCGAAAGTCACTCCAACTGCAGAGATAAATTGAGAAGGGGATCGATCGTCCCTGACCTATCGCACCCTGTGTGTTGGCCAAGACTAAGAGCAAATAAGCGAAAAACGAGTGCATGGTGGTATAAAACAACATACCCTTTCGTTGAGGACTTGACTGCACAGCAGTGGGAACATCGGGCGTTGACGTTGGGACATTCTCCGCAGTCGTACTTGAAAATGGCAAGTCAGTATCGCAAGGAGAGGAGATGGATCGGATCGAACATACTAGAATGCACTCGCCTCGCTGACAACCTTGACAAGGTTGCCAAAGCATCCCAGCACCGCAGCTGTTACTTCATCGTTGCGTTCATGTGAGGTGCGATGGAGTGCAGAGAAGTATAAGCGAAGGGCGGTTGCGGGATACGCCGCCGTCATCCCGTCGAAGGGACACTCGGGGAGATCTTGGTATACTCCTATGCGAAAGAGGAGATGGAGAAGAGTATCATCCGAGGAAACGACATCTACGATTGTCTGGAAACACCGTCAGAACATGCAGTTGGGCGTATACAGATCACTAACCTTGTACTGGTCGTCAAACGACTCAACATCCAGATTCTCCAAAACGACGTCAGAGACAAAGGTCTTGATGACCGGTTCACAGAGCGATAGTTGCATCCGTCGTTTCTCCGTCGACTCGAGCACAGTGTTCCATCCGGAAACCTCCATTGGTGGAATCTGAGAGAGGGGCGCGCCGTCGCTTAGGATCTCCGCCCGCACCACAGCCTGAAGAAACGCGGCCCGCTGTGGGTGGGCGAGGAGAAGGGAGCGGAACGGGCAGGCTCCAGATAACAGGCGGTTGCTCGGTGGCGTTCCGGGCGCATGAACGGGCCTGAAAGAATATTTTGTCGGGATAACAACATAAATATGAACGGCAAGGCTGACCTGAGATCTGAGAGCTGTTCGGGCCCGACGATCTGAGCATCGTTCAGGAATCATCAAGCCCCCACATGGGCAGGAGCAACGCACCTGTCTGTTGGTGTGATCGCGGAGGCGAATGAGAATCTTGTGCAGTCTGTCGGCGGGAACGACCGGGGCGCCGACTCGCTCCGAGTCCGGACTGGAGAATGAACATGAAGATCAAAACACAGATATGAGCCACGGGAAGAACGTACAAACGACGTGTTGCAAGAGAAATCTTGGCCAACAGGTCATGGCACAGAGCCGACTTCAAGAATCGATACACCTCGTCGTAACCCTTGAGAACGGCCATCATCCCCAACTGAACGCACAAGGTCGGGTGCCGGTTTTGTGACGTTGTGAGGATGTGTATCGTTTCATCGATGATCGCCTAGTAACGAACCTGCCATGATGGTCCGGAACACCATGAAAGAGAAGACACACCTCCAGGACAACTTGCTCCACGACTGACGAGACGCGCTGCCGAAAGAGAGTAGCGATGCCGAGATGGAGATACAAACGCCCGCTGTTGGCAAGACGCGCCCGTTCATGAGCCGAGGAGCTTTCCAGGGTATCCCGTGCTTCGCGCCCGAACGAGAAGCGATGGGCGTGAAGGGTGCGGTCCAAGACCGACTTGGTCGTGTCCAGCAGGATGTCTAATTCGTTATATGAGGCATAAGATCCCGGCGAAGAGGGAACGGGGGAAGGCATCGCGCGATATGGAGGCTGCGGGAAACGGGTGGCGCGAAGGAGGAAGAACAGGCGGGAGGGTTGCGGGAGGGAGGAAAACGTTGTTTGGCGGATCAACAAGTTTGACGCGTCAACACGCCAAACACTCGCTGGACTCTGACGCGAATCGAACCAGCTGTCATAGAGCCCAGACGTTTTATGCGGTTCTTCAGCCCACTGCGAGGTGAGGTCGACGACAATTTGACCATAGTGTAATTTTGTTGTGCCAATTTCGGTCCAGTAGCCTTCGGTCGTATGCCGCAGATTGAGGAACAATTATTCGAGGATATGATGTTTGCTGCGTCGAAGTTCTTGCATCTGTTGTTGAGTTGAACTTTTCAGGATTATTGGCAAACGCGCTGTCGTAATCGAACTGTTGCGAGACCGGCGCCATCTTCTGGAGAAGATCTTGGATATCGAAAATGACCACGCCTCACACGACCACATCGGGACCACAGTGCAGGCGAAACAACAGGAGCATTTATTTATTCAAGGCGATATACTCATGCCTCTGAGGCAAAGTCCGGCGCACACCAGCATCACACGCAGGGAAGGCGCATCTTTGGATATGTACATTGAAGACGGAAACTGCGGAGCATAAAAAGACCGAAGGATGCTCCCAAGGAGAGTGCTGCCAAACAAGATCTGGCGGCTCCAACGATGTATAGCGACTCCAATGACGGGGCGAGGATACGGTCACAGAGCAGATTCTTAAAGTCCAGACCGGTACCGTAGGATGCTGAGACAACCAACCTCTACACAGTGCGAAGAAGGCGTCGAAGAGGAGTTCAAGAAGGTAGGCGGCCGCAGGCCCTAGAGTTGATGCAAAGGCTCGGCTTTACTTTCGCTGTTTTGAATAGGGTGGCAAGAGCTGGCAGGAGGGTGGCATTTCATGTGCGCACTGTACGCAGTGTACGGAAGTATTGGGCTTTATAAGAAGCCGGTCAGTATGAGAGAAGCACCTTTGGCGTTGGCCCTCTTCAACTATTCTTGAAGCTCTACCCGCGGGCCTAACTCACGAATAGAGCTCTGTTCGTAGTTGAAGACTTGAAGTTTTGGTGCGCAAGCCTGCAACTTGAAGGCGGGGCAGGCTTGCAGAGATAGCAACGGGGCCACGGGCTTTCTTTAAATTCTCCAGCGGGACCCGGGTGACGGTTGGCCGATCTGAGGAGTAGGCGAGCCTATAGACAACAGTGAAAAGCCGAAGCCGAAGTTGCTTATGAGCGACACGGGCACAGCATCATGATGGGCCGAACCCGGTACCCAATAGCCTGTAAACCAAACAAGGCCAAATATGCTCTTCGCCCACACCAGGATCTCGACGCTGCCCGTAAATCGCGTTCTCTGGAGGCCTAACCTGCAAATCTGACTGGCAAAATGGAACTCTCCCTCAAGCCCTCAAGCCCTCCTTGTGAAAACCTGTTCTGGAGCGTTGACCGATAACTGGACGCCGAAAAAACTGAGACTCTGGGGCGGGTATGATCTGAGACCCGCGGGGGCAAGAGAGGATAAATAGGCACCCCCTACTTTGCTCCTGTAGACGCTTGTCTATCTTCTACCACCACCATCCCATTTTTCTTTCACCCACATTTCTCAATTTACAATGGTCAAAGCGTCCGCGACGCTCCCAAACCTCACCGGCACCCTCGTTGACGACGGACGCCTCGAATTACTCAGAGTTATTGGCGCTGGCGCCTTCGGTAGAACGTACAAGGCCCGAGACACCACCACCCCCTCCCCCACCTTCTTCGCGGTCAAATGTTTGAAAAAGCCGGCCAACTCCCTCGAAGCCGACTTCCAAGCCCGCGAACACACGCTGCACCGCCGAGTCTCGCGACACGCCAACGTTGTCGGCGTCCACCGTCATTTTACCGACGAGCAGCACGTCTTCATTGTGATGGAGCTCTGCGAGGGCGGTGACATGCACGGTGCCATCATGGACGGGGTCTATCGCGGAAACCCCGAGCTCATCAAGCGGGCCTTCGCCGAGCTCATCGACGGCGTGCGGTACTGCCACTCCGCCCGCGTTTTTCACCGTGACCTGAAACCTGCGAACGTGCTCGTTAACGCCCGCGGCGGGCGCCCTCTCGTCGCCGACTTCGGTCTATCCACAGCGTCGAAGCTGTCGCGGGAGTTGGGCTGCGGCAGTCCGGGGTACATGACTCCGGGTATGTCTCTTCGTCCAAATGATCGCAGCCTCCTCACTCATCGTCTTTCAGAATCGTTCAAGCCCGCGTCGTCCAAGTCCGCGCCGTCCCACCCTTACTGCCCCGCCCACAGCGACGCTTGGGCTCTTGCGGTGATTTTGATCAATCTCGTCACCGGGCAAAACCCCTGGGAGGCTGCCAAGCCCGACGACAGGCGCTGGAAAGGGTTCCTTGCGGACCCCGACTTTCTCCGGGAGATCCTCCCCGTCTCCCGTCCCCTCCAAGAGCTTCTCAAGCGCTGCTTCGACCTCGATCCTGCGCTGCGCCCCACTCTCACCGAGATGCGTGCCGAGGTGCTCGCCCTGCCGGAGCTCTCTATGTCCGCCGCAGACCTCGACAGGGCCTCGCCCGGCGTGCGCCGCGCAGCGGGCCTCACCGCGCCCCCAGCAGCTGCAGTGCCCATTTACGACCCTAGCGACTGCAGCTCCAACTCTAGCTCCAGCGGCAGCGGCTATTCGACGAATGCCCTCAATGCCCTCCTCGCGTCGCCCGTCCTGGCTCCCCCCGCCCCCCGTGTCCCAGCCGCAGGCGGCCCACTACTCACCGTGCCCGTGCCCGTGCCCGTCCATATCCCCGTCTCCCCCTCCGCCCCCTCAGCACGCAAGCCGCCTTTCCCGCCCGCCGGATCCTCCACCCCGCTCGCTCCCCGCGCCCCGCACCCCGCCCAGCTCGTCCAGCTCCCGCCCGCCTCGTCGATCGAGGACCGCCCCTCGGGTGGAAAACTCAAGCGCTTGATGCGCCGCCTTCGCGTCTGGAGAAAGTAATGGTATGTCCTCCTCCCGTGCATATACTCGCATTCTGATTTCCCGTTCCAGATCGTACGAAAATCCAAACAAATCATCCGCACGTCGCAGCTGGTCTGCTCTGTCTATCAGTCAGTCGCTTTCGTCCCCTCGTTCTGTTCCTTACTGACACCCACCTCTGCAGAACCCCGAAAAGCCGTAAACAACAAATAAGGAGGAAAACATCAAACAACTAATAAGGGGAGAAAACGTGAAAAAATCATATATGGGGGAAAAGCCGGCGATAAAATATGTGTGGCCCTGCTCCTTGTGGTTTGAACCGTGGTAGTAAGTAGTAGTAGTAGTAGTTAGTGCATATGAATTTCAATGGAAACGCCTCGCTTGCTTTACTGTTGTTCCCCGTCGACGAATCGCGATTCGCGGAGGAAAAAAGTCGAGATAAATGGGCGACGAGGTCGGGGGGCATGAAGACTGCACACAGCGCATGTCAGTCGCAACTGAGGACGCAATTCACGACGAGGGGAAAAAAATCCATGCGCAAGCCCGGTACACCGGCCCGGACGGCCCGTTCTTCCGACCTCTTGCTCTCGTTTTCCTGCAGTGCTTTCGCCCGCCATCTTGCCTGTTTTGCCCATTGGCATCCTGTTTTGCCTCCTGTTTTGCCTCCTGCAGCCACTTCGATTGGCTCTGAGCAGGCTCCATCCTGGGTGTCAGGTTCAGCGTCTGGCCGGGGCAAGGAGTCAGGCCTAGTCAGGACTCGGAATTATCGAAAAAAACACGAGAGAATCGGTATCGCGCTGCAATACCAAGCCGCCGGCTTCGATATCTCCATCCTTCAAGATGGACTTCCAAGCTGGACATCTGCCAGGCTGCCGTACCGTACGTTTCTCACTGCTGAAACCAGTCCACCCTCTCATTTGACGATCAAGCTGTTCTTATGGGCACAGGCTGCAGTCACCGATCCGGACTTTGTTCTGGCGTCACTTCAAGTGGTTCCTGTCATTCGCCCATTCTCAGGCACTGAGGGCCCCGGTGCATGTAGCTTTCAAAGGACTTGAAGGGAGGAATGAGCCAGGATGATCGGAGCGGACTCCTGTGAGTTTTGTACTGCTCTCGTTCCTCCTTGATGCCGGATTTAACCCAGATGCGATGGGCATCATGGTGTAAAGCCCGGTCGGTGGATGAAGATGGGCGCTAAGATAGCAGGATTATTTGACGACCGGATTTCGTGAACGGCATACAATGCACCGTCTAACGATATACCGCGACCGGCGTGCCCGACAGACATGCTACTCGCTCAACCTCAGCTACAGCCTACAGGACCACTGAAGCGTTACCCGCGGTGGCGCTTGGGGCATTGGAGTGCTACTGTCGGCCACCAACCGTTCCAGCTGTAAATCAGTGGACAATGCGCCCGCGTCTCGAGCTCTCAACGTCATATTCCACCCCCCCTCAAGCCAGAAGATAACCCGAGATCTATCTGGTACGTTGCCATATTATTTGAAGACCGGATTTTGTTAACACAACGGGAGTGTAGACACTAGGGACGGCGGCTTAGTTTGGAATCATCAGCCCATTTCCCATTTCCCAACCTCCCCACTGTGCGATTCATCGACCCTCCACTGATTCTACATACCACCAGGCGCGTCTTGACGCGCCTTCACCCTCCGCACATGACCGCGTTCCTGCCAATCATTAATCACGAAAACCTTTCCGCGGATCCCCATCGGACTGCCTCCTTCTCTTCTCCCCGACTCAGACTCGGACTCCCACCCAATCGCCCCCGGACAGGCGTCATGCCTCAAGTTAGTTCCTGTCCATCTGGATATTGCGATATGTCCCCTTGATCTCGAAACCATGCTGGATATCCGAGCCAGCGGTCACCGGCCAATAATGCCACCATGGATGCGGTAAATTCGGCGGTACTGGGCGGTGGTAATGACGAGAATAAAGGACGGAAATACGGAGGGGAAGGAACGCTGCTCGAGGCCTTCAAGGAAGAAGGGAGCAAGGCCGGCCCGCCTCACTCCACGCATTGGAAGCTCGAAGCAGCTCGGTCCTACAAAAGCTACGTACACGCGGCGTGGTTCTCAGCCCGAAGCGAATAAACAAACGCCCTGCTTGCTTGCGCTGTCCATCCATCTGTCCAGGGTTATCTTTTCCCGCTCTATTCTCGCCTTGTCCTCCGGTGTATCTGCGCCTGCCGTACGCCTTGTGCCATTGCGATACCCAGCGCGAGACCCCGACACGCACGCCCGGCGACATCGCATCTCAGTGGCAGACGTCTCTTCAATCAGGGACCACGAACAGGAACAAGAACAAGAATCAGACAGATAGATAGGACCGAGGACCGACAACAGCCTAGACAAACCGAAAAGCGAAAGCGAAAGGCGGACTCCACGCAAGCACACGCAGGGATCTATCGCCGGCTTCATCCCCTCCTCGTATAATTGGGACACGCGCACCCCGCGCCTGTTCGTTCGCTCTTTCGATCCGCTTTTTCTCTTCGTGCTTCGAACACCGACAGTAGACGGTAGGCGATGTCGAGCCCGAGCCCGACGCCGCCCTCGACCGCGACCACTTCTACGACCTCTTCTTCTCCCCCGCCGGCTTCCTCTTCCTCTTCTCCGCCATCGACCGCGACGTCACCGCAAACCAGCACCACCACGACCAGCCGCCCCAACACCGCCTCGCCCACGCCCCGCGCGACGCAGCACTTCCCGCGCGTGCCTTCCCAGCTCGCCCAGCACGCACATGCGTGGGACTCGTCGACGTCGAGCGCGAGCTCTGTCGTCGAACTCGACGGGGACGGGGATATTGTGGAGATGCGGCGGGGGCCGTATGCGCGACGGGGAGGGGAGGAGAGGGAGATGGCGAGGGAGGGCGTGACGATCCTCACGAGCGACTATGACGAGGTAGACGCGCTTTTGCATTCCATTTGTGGGTTTCCTCCTCCTCCTCCTCCCCTCCTTCGCATAAGAAAACAAGAAGCTGACTGCTTTACTCAGACGAAAAGACCCAACAAGACGCCTGGTTCGCGCCCGCCCCGCCTGGCGGGGGCGCCATCGCCGACGCTTCCCTCGGCGGTGTCGCGCTGCGCGTTTCGGCTGCCAGTGCACGAAGCGCAGGGCCGCCTTCTTCGTCTGCGCTTCAAGTTGCACCAGATGAGAACGAGCACGGGGGTGGGAGCGGAGCGTCGACGCCCTCAGGTTTGTTTTCCTCTTTTCGCCCTCCACTTCCGTTTCCCCTTTGTCCTCCATTCGTGAAGCAACAAGGAGCGCTAACGAGACCTATAGGTGTTAACGGGGCGAATGGCGGAGGGCCCCAATTCCGCATCTTCCCGTACAACGCGCCGCACCTTGTGCCCTTCGAGGCCGCGGTGCGCGCGCTGAACCCCGCGGGCGCGGTGTTGGTTAGGAATGCGGCGGTGACGGCGGCGGTGGGGAAAGTGTGAGTGAACTTCCTTCCCTTCCCCTCATTTGGCGCCCAAGCTGACAACTCACCTTCGCAGCCCGGCAACCGACCACTCCCTCTACGTCGACAACGCGACGCGCATTCAGGTGCTCGCGCGGCTGAGTGACCTCCCGCGCGCGGAGAAGGACCAGTGTGGGGCGTTCGTGGTGGGTGTTTCTTCCTCTGTCAATCTCGGACGCTGCCCTTCCTCGCCCTCTCCTTGACGAGTTCAAGAGCTCGAGCGCCCATACCTCCTCGTCCTGTTTCGACGTTCGGCGCCGACCGATTTGCTAGGACTGTTGACGCACCTCCCCGTTTCCTTCCTTCTACTCCTTGTTTCCCCCTTCCCTTCCCCTCCTCCCTCGCCCTTGTCCTTATACGCGCCTTGAACGCTAGTACTGACTTGCTTCCCCAGCGCACACCCCCCTCCCTCGTTCTCTGGGCTCCCCAAGTCGAGTCCCTCGCGCCCCTCGCCGCCGAGTTTGAGGAGAAGCTCATCAAGTTCATCTGGCGCACCCGCACCTCCGTCGTCCCCTCCCCATCGTCCGCCTCGTTCCCTTCTTCCACCTCCGCTTCGTCCACTACCTCTACCACTGCTGCCATCACCTCGAGTGACAAACCCGCCGCCCCGCCCGCGCATGCTCCTCCGCCGCAGAGACGCCGCGACAGCCACGCCGCCCCGGGCGTCCTCGCGTCCATCTTCGCGTCCTCCGCCTTCCCCTCGACTGCTGCGCTCCCCCTCACGTCCTTGTCCTCGTCCGAATTGGCGAACGCCGGCAGCGGGAGCGGGGTGCAGGAAGAAGCGCGCGGCCTCACCTCGCGTTCCTCCGACGGGGAGTCGCGGTTCAGGGAGGAGATGACCTACGGCGACTTGTCCGAAAAGCCGTCCAGTGTCCCCGCCGCAAGCCCCGACGCGCAGACCACCAAAAAGCCCAGCACGTTCTTCGGCTGGTCCTGGCGCCTGCAGCCGCGCGCTCCCGCTCCCACTTGCGGGGACCCGGAGAAAGGCGGGGAGGAGAGGAAGGAGCGCAAGCTTGTGTTGCTGGGGCCGTTGTATGCGGGGTGCGGGGCTGCGTTGGCTGCGTGTGAGTTACTTTTTCTTTCTTGCGACTTTCTTGCGACTTTGTTTGGGGGAGATTCTGTGGGGCGGGACGGCGACTTGTATCTCCCTTTCGGTTCCGCTTTTATCCCCCCATCCAGGGCGTCGGGGAGCGAATCCGCTTTGGGGCGGCTTCTTTCCGTTTTTGGATTCTCTCATGCCTTCCACCGCCTTGATCTTGCCTGGCGGTCACTTCCTTCTGGTTTTGCGAAGAAGGATGGCCGGACTGCAATCGCCCTACGCGCTGGCGCGGCTTGCAGTGCCGGCGGGCGGTATTTCGAGGAGTCTGCTTGGCTGACGGGCAGGAACGGATGTCTCACGACAGATGTGAATGTAGGCAGGGCGCGATCGATGCGCTGTCTGCTTTTCTTTTGCGCGTCGAAGTCCCCTCCTTTGACTATTTCTTTCTTGATTTGTTTTTGCCGTCTTTTCTTTATACTTTTCCATTCCCATGCGCCGATAACAATGATGACTGACGACCGTCGCAGACTTCGTCCTCTCCGGCGTGAGCGTCCTGCTCGAGGAGTATGCGCTTGACGGCGACGCGACGCGGTTCTCGCTAATGGTCACGCTCCCTGTGATCTTTTGCGTTTCTATCGTAAGTCTTATCTCATTCTTTACTGCCTTCCATCCCCACGTGTGGGCCTCCCTCCCTCCCCATCCATCCCCTTGCTTCCCCAGCCGCTTCATCCCTGCTCCTTGCTCTGCAAGCTCGGTGCTAACTCCTCCCCCAGTTCTTCTGTCTCCAACTCGTCGGCAACATCTCCCTCATCATCGGCCCCGTCGCACAGTACCACGAAAACTCTGCTTTCTACTCGGCCGTCAAGCCTGCGCCGAACCCCGCCGTCGACAACAACCTCCCGCACATCACGATCCAGTGCCCTGTGTATAAGGAGGGTCTGCATGAGGTTATGTGCGCATCCTTTCCTCTTTCCATACCGGTGCCATGTCGATGCTGACCGATATATGCTCAGCGCACCGTCGGTCCTGTCGGTGAAGAAGGCTATGCAGACGTACGCGCGGCAGGGCGGGACGTCGGCGATTTTCATCTGCGATGACGGTATGCAGCTCATCTCGGAGGAGGATCGTCGGGAGCGTATGGCGTTCTATGCCAATCATAACATCGGGTACGTGACGCCCTTCTGTGCAGCTGGTCGTCTAACTGACCCTTTGCGTCAGATGGACCGCGCGCCCGGGACACAACAAGGACGGTTTCTTCCGCAAGGGCAAGTTCAAGAAAGCGAGCAATATGAACTACGGCCTCGGTATGTTCTCCTTCTGCTTCTGTATCACAGCGCTAACGAGCCGGCAGCGCTGTCCCTGAAGCTCGAGAAGCACCTCGCGGCGCTGGAGGCGGCGGGCGTGTCCGAGGAGGACGAGTGTCTCGAGGACCAGGCCATGCACCTCGCGGTCGAGGAGACCTTCGAGGAGAGCGGGCGCAGGCACCGGCCCTGGGCGTGCAACGGCAAGAGTCTGCGCGTCGGCGAGATCATCCTCATCATCGACTCTGACACCATCGTCCCCGAGGACTGCTTCCGCGACGCCGCGCGCGAGATGTACGAGAGTCCGGACCTGGCGATCATCCAGCATGAGTCGGGTGCGTGTCTCCTCTAATTGCGTACAGGGCTTCACTGACGACCACGATGCAGATGTGATGCAAGTCGCAAACCACTACTTTGAGAACGGCATCACGCACTTCACGCGCCGGATCAACAGGTGCATCTCGTACGGGTGCGCGAACGGCGAGGTCGCGCCGTTCGTGGGGCACAATGCGTTCCTGCGTTGGAGCGCCGTGCAGGACGCAGCGTTCGACGACCCCGACGACGGGAAGCGCAAGCAGTGGAGCGAGAGCAATGTGTCGGAAGACTTTGACCTCGCGCTGCGGCTGTTGCTCGGCGGGTACACTCTCCGCTGGGCCACGTACTCCGACGGCGGATTCAAGGAGGGCGTCAGTCTCACCGTCGTGGATGAGCTTGCAAGGTGGCAGAAGTATGCGTATGGGGTGCGTTTTGAGCCTGCTCTGCGCTTTGGGAAGCGAACGACTCCTTGTAGTGCGACGAGATTATCTTCAATCCATTCATTCGGTGGTGGAGGTGCGGGCCGATCAGCAAGCAGCTTCGCGGCTTTGTGTGGTCTGTCGCTCCGGTGCACTACAAGATTGGGATGATGTCTTGTGCGTTCTTCCTCCTCTATACGATCTTAAGCTAATGAAATACCCCAGACATGTTCTCGTACTGTTAGTGTACAGTCCCATACTAACTAATCCCGCTCACCCCTCTCCAGACGGAATCGCCGCTGCCACTGTCGGATCGATCATGAACTACCTGCTACTCGGGCTCGCGCCGGAGCTCGACCGCTTCTACCTCCACAGCTTCGAGATTCTCCTCGCCTGCACGGTCGTCTTCCCCGGGCTCGGAAACCTCGGCTTCACGCTCCTCGAGTACCGTCTCGGCCACCGCAACTTCTTCGGCGCCTTGATCGAAAACCTTCGATGGGTGCCATTCTTGTACGCGTACTTGACCCCTCGCGCGATCCCCGTACTGACCGCGCGCGCCTCGCATAGCTTGTTCTTCTTCGGCGGGCTCAGCATCCATCTATCCACAGCTATCCTCGCACATCTGTTTTCATACGACATGTATGTCGACCGTCTTTGTCCGGCGCGAGGCCCACTGACTTTGACATATAGGACTTGGGGATCAACGGTCAAAGAGGTTGAGCGGTCGACGTTCTGGATTGAAGGTACATTCCTCTTGTCGGAATGCCCTACCGATTTTGACGGCCGCTCGCCCTGCTGCAGTCCCTCGCATCTGGGAACGCTTCAAGCTGTCCTTCATCATCTGCTTCGCCGCGATCGTTATGATGATCGTTATGCAGTCGAATGCCGTGCCGTTCGAGTGGCAGATTCCCGGGTACAACTGGGCGCTCAACATTCCCCTGTCGCTTGTCGTCGGCTGCCACATCCTCCTCCCCGTGCGTACGCCCGTCGTCTCCGGATACCACGCATGCTAACTCCGTCGACAATGTAGATTGTCCTGAACCCCTGGCTTATGATCTTCTCGTATTAATTGCATTGCACACAATGGACTCAACATAGACTATCGCTTTCGGAGACACTGTACAAACTACCCGCTCCTACTCTTGCCCTGTCCTTACGTCGGGTTTTGTTTTGGTTTTCTAGGAGTTTTTTTAATGTGACTTTTGAGTAGAGCAATAATTAGCCGACTGAATAATGAATGACTCCATGCAATGTGCCCTGTGGCTGCGGGCGAGACAACGTTGTAAATGAATATCAGTGACAAGTCGGGTCGATCCTACGTATCATAATCATCAGGAAAAACTCCCTGGGCCGTAGTTGCCCGGCTAATTATATAGTCCATGGTAGCTGCCATAGTCGGCGTAGCTTGGCGGCGTGCTACATAGTGATCTGTAGTTAATTGTAGCTGAGCGCGCCAACCACGTAGTACAATATTGCATGGCGGGTAACTACATACTCCTACTCCACTACACGCCCTACAGGACAATATTCTACGGTGAAATGGTTAAACTGGACCGGTTTTGATGCGAAAATTGACTTTGCGTTTGCGGCATAACAAATACCATTTTTCAGAAACGGCTCCGTAGGATACCTTCAGGATATGTACTTTGCATATTGCGGGGGTTGTAATAGCTCAACATAGAGAGGTTGAGCCTGTAGAATTGCGCGGTGCTAGCTTTACGATCAAAAATTGTTCGTAAAGCTCGCACCGGCCAGTACAGCCACCTTAAGCGCTTGAGGCGCTTAAGCGAAAACCGGTTTCCGGTTTTCAAAATATGATACAGAAGTCGAATTATGGTATTCTTTGCCTAGTAAAGGTATCTACAAGTATATAGGGATTAACATGGAACATAGCCGCCTCATCTAGAACATTAAACGAGGTCCATTTGGGGTCAATAGTGGAGCCGCACTTCGCCATTAAATGACAAGCGCGTACAATTTGGTGGACGGAGATGACAGCGGAGTTGCGTTGGTGATTGCGGGTGGAACGGTGGGTGGTGAACATGCCGGAGATGGGGTCCGGCCTGTTAAGAGGGGTAAACCACTCAATATAAGCCAGCGGGTGCGCATATGAGCCGAATTGAGGGGGCAGCCTGAATATGGCTCGGATTTGCGCCGGACGAAGACCTAGTGGCTGTCAGTCTCGGAGAATTTGAGAGAAAGAAAGAGAAAGAGGTGAGACTCACCAGCAATCCCTGATGATGGAACATACAGGGATGGATCCTCGATAACAAGGGCCGTGTCAAAAACGGCTGGGGAACCGAGCGATCGGCCCTTAGGCAGGACGGCTGGAATGGTGCGGATGCGATTGGACCGGCTCTGATCGCTGAGGTAGCGGTTTGCGGGAAGATGGATGGTGATTTGATTGAAGATGTCGAAACGGTCGAAGGGGCCCGGAAAAACGGGGCAAGACTTGAAGTGGAGCATGAGGAAGGCGGTGAGAGCGGGGATGATAGTTTCGGCTCCGTGAGCGGTCTGGAGATAGCCGACAGAAACATTTTCTTTGACCGGGGATTTAGCAATTTTGTACGATGTCGTAGGAAGCTTAGTGGGAGGGAGGCGGACAACGACCATGGGCACCGAGGGGCGTGCCGACTCGTCATCGTCCGAGTCGGTATCAGAGTCATCAGATGTCGGAGGGGACTTAAGCCAGAGAAGGTACGACGAGCGCAGGGCGATGGCCTCTTGGCGCTGGAGCCAAAGAGCCATCTGCTCGGTGTAGTCGCGGCGGTTGCTGGCACGGTAGGCGCGCTTGGCGAAGTCGATGTGGAGCCGCTCAGGGGACTCTGTATTGTAGCCGATGAACGGCCGGCACTCGAGGCGCGGGTGAAAGCTGAATAGTGGGCCTCAAGAACAATGAAATGATCACTGAACACAAAACCAACACAACAACAACCAAACCAACACTCTATATCCTCTTTGTGCAAGCTTTATGTGAAGTCCGGGGGTGTTGGATCAAGTATTAGATCCTATAGACTAGAAACAATGTTTTGTGGGTCAACCAGAAACGTTCTCAATCGGTCAATTGGTTCTTTTAGAGAACTAAGCTCTCAAGCGGTATTTATTGGGTCTGATTGTTATTTCAAGTTACAGCCGGAAAAGGTCTGATTTATAGTGGTTGTTCTAAGAACTGGTTTAGTTTCGCAATAGCCCGTTTCCGACTATGCACGTTCTTCAACGCTTCCAAGCTACAACGAACTGGGGGTGGAACTCGACTCAAAAGATCACAACTGGTTTATCAATCAAAATCGTTCGTTCAAGTTCTTTCTAGTACTAGTGCGGACAAGCAACAAGTCACTATACAGAGCACCACTACCCAGACCCTGCTATGCGGTATGCACTACAGCCCCGGAATAATCTGCTGCCTAAATCTACGAGTTCTGAGCCTTTATATACTGTGCTGGGATTTATGATTACGATACGAATATTATGTCCTCGGATGTCTTCCGGTCCCCATGACTCTCCCTGCTCCACATCCTACTCCGCCATTGGTGCCCTGGCCCGTCGAGATGTCTAGTTGGGCAGTTCTAACCCGATCGTATTGAAATTGGTTGTCTTCGGGTGATATTGCTGAAACCCTCCTGTCTTGCACAGGTTGTTCTTCGTCTAGTGGGTGGCCCAAACTCAGGGCAGGCCTAGCGGCCTCGTCTACGCCTCTTGGTAACTCGCCCACTCAATCTAGAGATATGGGTATGGTAAAAGAACCAAGTTGAACCTTCTTGACTCGATCGGGAATGACCCAAGATCAAATCGTGATCCCGGATCCAATAAGTTCCCGTCTTGTCGCATCAACCCAGCCCCTGTCCACCTGTCCCGGCCGGAAGGAGAAACTCCGAGTCCCGACCGTCATTCCTACACGTGCCCCGACGCGTCTTGAGTTATCAAGATGCGACAACAAACATCCTGGCTACCGCTAAGTCCAGACCACTTCAGGTTTTAACTCTTGTGCATGCTTCCACATTCTCTTGGTCCAAGTCTAGCATTGGCTCATCCAGGGCGCAACCGTGGGTACCATCTTGTGAAGTCAGGCATACTTCTAGAGCTATTCGTAATCTTTACTTTCCAGTAATTTCATAACGTTCGCCTTTGTAGTAGCCTTAAGCTATTCGACTTAGTAGCTTTCCCGCTCGAGACTAACGGTAGCTCTCATTTGAGGTGTGTGCGTGAGGTAGAGCTTTAATGAAAAACGCAAAAACTGCGCCTTTCATGTGTGGTCATTTACACGGCTTATCAACGAGCGCAGGGCGATGGCCTCTTGGCGCTGGAGCCAAAGAGCCATCTGCTCGGTGTAGTCGCGGCGGTTGCTGGCACGGTAGGCGCGCTTGGCGAAGTCGATGTGGAGCCGCTCAGGGGACTCTGTATTGTAGCCATCGGCACTACCGAGGCGGCGAATGCCATCGACGTAGTGCTGTAAGGAGTGAATCTTGGGTATATTGAAGTGCTCGCGTATGCCGAGCTCGACGAAGACGTCTTTGTTGGCCTTGGAAGACGTCGAGGGCAGTTTGCAGGGCGTTGAGGGTCCGAGTGGTGTGGGACTGCAGTTGGGCGTAGTGGATGAAGTCGATCAGGGCCTTTACGACTGTGAGAACTTTCGCACTGACGGCACCTGCCAGCACGCCGAGAAAGACACGCTGCATCTCCTTGTGCTCCTTCCCCGTCCACTGCGAAACCATTGATATTCCCTTCTTGAAGTGCCGCAGCCCAGCGAACGCGTTCATAGCTTTGAACCGTGCGTCAATCTCCTTCTCCCCAACGATCTTGGTACACCAGCTAACGAGATGGTCTTTGAAGACACCCTTGTGTAGCTGGTGCAAGAGATCCGGTGTGAAGCACGCAAAGATGTCGGTGTGGGGAAGTGCTGCCCAGAAGGGCTTGTACACGGCACGAAGGCCGTCCTTCTCAAATGCAGGTGTGTCGCGTCGATTTTGGTGATCGGCGAGCGCATCTAATGTCGTCTGCTCATCGCGCAATAGACAATTGAGGAGGTTGTCGCCACGCTCGTTCCGCCCCACAAGGCACCGAGGGCACCGGTTCTCCTTGCAGCATGCAATCAAGCATTGCTCTGGGAAGTCGGCGACGTACGCGGCCAGGATCGGGAAGACACGGCGGACGAAGCCATCCGTGCAGACCATCTCGACGCCCTGTTTGCCGGCGGCAATGAGGGGCTCGAGGAGGAGGGACATGCAGTGGTGGAAGAGACGGTATCCCGCAAGCGAGCGAGTGTCGTCCGTGAAGCAGGTCAGCTTCGACACCGGTAAGTACCCAATCAATACAGTCGCGTGAGCCGATGGCTGACGACGAATGTCCTTGGAGATGTTGCCTATAGTCAGATACACGGGCCACGCCGATTTGTCCCCTGAGAATTGCGACAACTTTGTCTTGTCGGAGGATAGGATTATGCCGGTGGAGTGGGCAGGGAGGGACTTGGGCGCTCGCGGCTGGATGAGGATGCTGTGGCAAGACGAAAGGATGATGCTCTACAAACAACAACAACGCTACCCTAATGGCTACAAACCCCGTGCACCGCCACCCATGGCGGCCTCCGCCGCCCACCACATGTGCCCACCACCTTCAAGGCGGCGTCCCGCCGCCGACAACGACACCGATGCGCACCCCAAAACAACCACAACAACCCCCGTTACCCCACGGTCTCCTCCGCCACCACCGTACGCCCCACAGCCGCCGCAATCCGTTCCGCCTCCACCGCCGCACTCTCTTCATCCGCCGCCCCCCTAATAACCGGAGCCAGGGCCTCCTCAAACGCCGCCTGCTCCCTTTCCAACCTCCCCCCTTTCTTCGGCACGAACGCACGGAGCCGTCGCGAGCTATGCTCGCCTTGTAGCGGTACACCCTGTAGCGTTTCGAGCCGGTATGAATGGGATAATCGTTCTGCAATCCGGTGTGGAGTCGACCAGTAATAAATGAGTTTGCGCAAGGATTTGAAGGTATAATCCCAGACGCTGTTGGCGACCTGAACGAGTTGGCCCTTCGCGAAGGTAACTTCACCGGCCTTCGACGCGATCACTTTGCGATCGAATGCGGCTTTCCGGCCCATCGCGTATTTCACGCGAGCCGCGTATCCGTCCACGCGCTGCTGAGCCACGTACGCCATATGCACCTCGGCGTCAGTCGCAGTGGGCGCCTCGACGTCCACAGATACTGGCGCTTTCGGCGTGTTGACGACGCAGCCGAGCATCAGCTCCTTTGGCGAGAACTTCACGGACGGCAAGATTCTCTTGTTCATGATCCGGATCGCTTGGTCCAGGTGAGTCGGCCACTCCTTCGGCAGCTTCTCCCAAGTCATCGCATTCCACGCGTCCTCCCCGACGTCGGGCGCGCAGAGTCGGGCCAGGATGTGGAGGAGGATTTTGTTCCCGCCTTCGACGAGTCCGTTGATCCACGGGGAGTATTTCGCGACTACGTGATGTTTAATGCCCCACTCGTCGCAGAACGCGCGCACCTCCTTGCAAGCAAAATGCGGGCCACCGTCCGTCATGAACGTCTCCGGAGGAATGAAGTCATGGCAGATGTGATAAAGCGATGAGTTCGTAGTCTTCCCCGTACCAGCGGTCTTGATCTTGTCCGCCCATGCGTGCTGCGTGAAGACATCAAAGTACAGGCCGATCCCCTTGTACCCGCCTTTCCCCAGCGGCATACTCAGATAATCGCCCACCAACAGCTCGAATGGGTGCCGGCGCGTGATGGGATCGAGGAGAGAGTGAACGTGCTTCGCCCCGAACGCCTTGCACGGACCACAATCACGAATCGCCTCCAAGATCGACGCGTCGAGCCCAGGACTCTGAATCTTGTCCATCAAGGCAATCTTGATCGCGTCGCGTCCGAAATGGCCTTCCTTCGCATGCACCTCCGCCGCCAACTCCACTGCCTCCGCGCGCGTCACACACTCCCGCCGCGCCCTCGCGCGATCCTTGCTGCCACCCCCCAATATCCACAGCTTCCCGTCCTCCACCATGTACCCTTTGGCACGGTGTTGCGCCTTGTGCCGCGCGCGTATGGACGTCCCCACCTCCAACTCGTTGAGCGCATCCAGCACCTCCACGTAAAGCGGCTCCCCTTTCAGCCGCTCCCGCAGTGCCATCGTCCCTGCCGGCAGCTCAACGATGAGGAAACACTCACCCGCCTCTACCTCCCCCAGATTCTCCACACAGACCGCATACACATCGTTCACCAGGCCCGAGTTCACACCCTCGTCCGGCGACACGCTCCACTCGTGCCCATCTCCAGGCGCCCTCTCCGCATCCTCGAATTTCCGGCTCAAAACATCGGCTCCGACGTTGTTTGCGCCCTTGACGTGCTTCGCGCCGACGATATTGTATCCAAGGACGCCGTTCCGCCACCGCTCGTGCGCAACATGGAGTTTCTCGTTCATCAAGACGTCCCGCAGTGCGCTGCAGTCCGTCTCGAGGAGGACTGGCTGTCCCCAGATGGTGTTCGCGAATTTATCTAACGAGAATTTTAGCGCCGCAAACTCCAAAAGATGGGGCGCATAGCGCTCTTCAGCGTCCAATGTGCGCTTCGACGCATATGCAATCGGATGGCGTCGAACAACCACTTTCCCCCCAGGCAACGCTGTCTTCATCCTTTGCGCCAAGATCCCCGCGAAACCCGTCTTGCACCCGTCAGTAGTAACGATGAACGGGTGCTCCTTCAGCGTGTCAAAGCGCGGCGCGCGCAATACCGGCTCCGACGTTAGTATCCGCTTCAGGTTCAGAAAACACGCTGTATGTTCTGGCTTCCATACAGGCGCCAGCGCGAACGCACGCATAGTTTGGCGATGCAGGCGCTTGGACGCACCCGCAGGAATCTTGACGATGCCAAGCAAATCACGGAGGGGTTGTTCGACCTTGACATAGTTCAGGATTAAGTCGCGGAAATATGAGGTGAGTCCCAGGAACGAATGGAGACTCGCCGCATGCGCCGGCTGCGGCCACTGGATGACCGTCGTGAGCTTCCGCAGGTCTGGAGCGACACCCTTCGGTCCAACCGTAGACCCCGCGAATACCGCTTCCGTCATGAAGAGTTTCGTCTTCTTCGCGGACAACGACAACCCCGTCTCCCGGATGCGCTGGAAAATAACGCGCAGCTTCGCCAACATCTCTTCAAACTCATCCGCTGCCGCCCCCCCGTCGTCGACGAACAGCTCCATCAGCTCCTTGATAATCAAATCCCACAAGCGTTGCGCCACCATGTCCCCAAACGCAGTCGGCGCATCTGACAACCCGAACGGCATCCGCCTGTACGCATAATACCCGCGTCCTGGTATGAAGACACACAGGTACGGAACCACGCGCTCGTCGACGTGTAGCGCGAAGAATCCTGACGCGAAATCAAAGACAGACACAAATCTGTGTCCCGACAAGCGGCGTTGCTTATCACGAATATCGCCCTGCGGCATCGGGACTACCTGCAAGTGCTTGTTCAGTTTGCAGAAATTGCCACAGATCCTCCAGCTGGGTGAGCTCTGCGCGCGTGGTGCCGATGGTGGATCTTTCGGCGGTAGGTCGTCCCTCGGCGGCATCCCCTCCTTCACGCACTGCTTGTCGAGCTCATGCAACAACTCGCTCAACGACAACCCAGGCTCCTGGTCCTTCTCCGCCAGCGATATGGGGCTAACACACTTGAAGCTTCACCGCGTGCGGATCCATGCGCTGCAGAACACCGGCCGCAACCAGCTCATCAACCTGTCTATTGACGTCGATAGCCTGCGGGCGCATCCACGGACGTTGCGGAACGGGGCCGGTGCTGAACGCGACGTTGTCCGGAAGGGTCGGCGCATACCCCGGCCCATCCACCACCTTGACCTCACCGACCGAGAGCGCGAAGACGTCTGCATACTCCTCAACGAACGCACGCACGACTCCACGCTGATCGTCCGTGAGATCGGGGCCGATTTTGACAAGCCAAACGACCTCCGCCACACGCTCCGGGTTGAATGGGTCGGTGAGACGGGTGTAGATGTTGGGCTTCGGTTTTAACGGGATCTCGTCGCAGATGTTAACGCACGCCCATGGCAAATAGATATCGAAAAGGACGCGCCTCGCGGGGGGCATCGCGCACGACTGCACCCCCGGTAAGGCCTCACGCGTAGAAGCGTTGCCTGGCTCTCCAATGGCCACTCCACCCTCTTTTGCGTCCAATGTGTCGGTATCACGAACAATCTCGGTGTTCGTGTTAGCGCGCGTCCATGGGATATAAACTTCAAACAAGACTCGCCTCGCGGGGGGAGTTGCGCACAACTTCGCCCCCGTGAAGGACTCGCGCGTCTCAGCGCTGCCCGGGTCATCCTCCGCTTCATACCACTCCTCCTCATCGACCTCCTCCAGCTCACCCTCCAGCTCGCTCGCCTCCAGCTCCTCGGTTTCCTCCTCAAACTCCTCTTCGTCGATACCTTGTTCCTCCCGCACATCATCATCGTCAACAGCAAACGCAACACCTGGAAAACTCTCCGCTGCGTCAACACCCTCAACGCTAGGTTCTGAATCGACTCGCCTCGCGGGGGGAGTTGCGCACAACTTCACCCCCGATGAGGACTCGCGTCCTTTGGTTTGTCGCGGTGCCTTGCTCCTTGCCGCGCGCATTCGATCATGCGCGTTTGCGATCGCTGTCAGGTCTGTAGGCGCTGTATGCTGGTCAACCGCTCCACTGCTCGTTGCTGGAAGGACTCGCCTCGCGGGGGGCATCGCGCACGACTGCACCCCCGTTGAGGCTTCGCGCCTTGACCCGTCGCTTCCGACGCGTCGTCCCCATACCGCCTTCCAATCTCCCCGTAGCTGCGGGTTCTGGTTCCGCAACACCGCACTGCACACCCCGACATTGAGGGACACGACATCCTCCCGCATATCGTGTACGACCCCCATCGTCGCCTGCAGCGGTTTGCCGAACAGGATCTTCCATCCTCCTCCGCTGTCGAAGACCTCGAACGCGCCTCGTGCACGAACGCCCTCGATCTCGATCTCCCCTTCCCAGTTCGCAACCGAGCAAACCACCGACCCGTCCGCCATCTTCAGTCGCTTCGTCGGTGCATTGATCTTCCCCATCCGCCTCCGCACCTTCTCGAAGTACGCCTTGTCGATCGCGCCGACCTGCGCACCGCCGTCAAACAACGCCATGACGCGCACACTCTCCCCCTTCTCGCTCCTCAACACAATCCAGTGCACAAAGGGCACGCTGGACGGGTCACGCGCGGGTGTCTCCACCGAGTACAAGTCAACAAGCTCAAGTTTTGGAGCATTTATCGAAGTACAAGATTGAGACGCCGCGCCACCAATTTGGCCGGGCCTCGGGGCTGCACTTTGGCCGTCTAGTGCGCCCCCGCAACAAAACCCTGCTCAGCGTCTCCCCCAGCTTCATACCACGGGACGCCCGCTACAATCTCCTCCACGACATTCACCGCCACCCGCGCCTGCGTCCGCCCCAACCACTGTCCGCACACCATACGAAAACGGCGCTCGAGGTCGGGCACGAACGGCCCAGGACAAGCTTGCCCATGAACCGGGCGCACCACAAACCCACAGCGCCAACACTCCGTCGAGCATGGGTCGGCCGTTCCCGGCTGCAGAGGATACCCCGATGTCTCGATCGCGATGAGGCGTTCCTCCCCCGGGTTCCGAGTCCTCCACGCCGCCAGCTGCGCCTGGTAGCGAACCAGCCCTTCCGGTGTGTTGGGGGCGCGTTGACGCACGCACTCCGCGAGAACGACACGAAGCGCGGCCTTCTCCGCGTCCGTCCCCTCCCTCCCTGCGCCACGACGGGGACCGCGCGCGGCTTCCTGCACAGCTGGGCCCCCCGGCGCGAGAGCGGGCGCTTGCGGCACGACGACGGGCGCGACATGGGTCGCGACAGCCTGAACGCGGGGCGCGACGACAACGGGCGCGACATGCGCGCCGAGCTGCGTCGCGGCCAAGCGGCGCTGGATGTCCGCAATGTTCCGCTCCATCGCGGCACGCGATTTGAATTCTTCAACTGCCGTCTTGATCGTCGTCTGCGGAATGGCCTGCAGCGCGCTTATCATCGTTCCCCAATCCGCCAGCGCATCCCCAACGGCCACGCGAAGCTGCGCCGGGAGGTCAGCGTGGAATTGGAAGACACCATCCCTAGCCTTGGTCGCGTTGGCCGCCGATACCGCGTCCTTCAACCGCGCCAGGAAATCCTCCATCGGCGCGTATTTCTCCCCCCCCCACCGTCACGGGCTCCCGCGCAAGATCACCCAAGGAGATTCTCATACCACTTAACTCAGCTATAAGCTGGACCGTGGGTTTCTCCTTGGGATAGATCCCCTCGAAGCGCTCCTGGAACGCTATGACGAACGCATCCCAGCTCCCATTGATGCCGTCCTTCACCTCCTTGGTCTTAAACCAACGATCGGCGTTCGAGCGGTTCCGGAAATGGTCCCCGGCCTCCTTGAGCATAATAGCCTCGTCTGTAACCTTGTTCTTTCTAAAGTAGATGTTGCATTTTTTGACGAAATCGACCGCGTCTATGGTGTCCGTGTTTCGGTCCCCGGTATAAAACGAGAGGGCGGACATATCGTCTTCTAAGTCGTCACTGAGTACCGGTAAAGTCGGTGTTGTCGCTGGTCGCGCAAGAGGGGGGATACGCAAGATAAGACGCGAGAGGTCGGTGCGCGTAAGTGGAACCGAGCCGCCAAAGAGTGGGCGAGTCTGTGGACTAGGATCGCCAAGTAACAAGCCGGCGGACGCGTTATGCGTCGTCACAATCGGGTGAAGGGGTGTTGTAGGCGCGTCAACGTCTCCAGTGGCGCTGCTATGGCGTCTGCGCGGCGGCGGTCTCAGTGGCAGCTGAAGTTTCCCACTCGCGTTACGCGGCCGGAGATCCAGGTTAGACGTGGGACGCGGGAGTTTTAGACGGCGATCAAAGATCACGCAGATCGCGATCGCGGAGATCGGAGACACGGAGGACGCAGGTACGCAGTTTCGCAGGGACGCAGGTTCGCGGGTACGCAGGGACGCAGAAAGACGCAGAAAAAACCACAAAAACGAGGATCAGGCCGGATCGCGCTGGGCCGATGGGCGTGGGGTGGAAGACCACTCCGATCACCACAATGGAGTGGGCAGGGAGGGACTTGGGCGCTCGCGGCTGGATGAGGATGCTGTGGCAAGACGAAAGGATGATGCTCTACAAACAACAACAACGCTACCCTAATGGCGTGCACCGCCACCCATGGCGGCCTCCGCCGCCCACCACACCGGTAACGCAAGCACCCGGAGGCAGCATTTCCTATTAAATCATCAGATATAGGCTCACGCATACGCTGGACAGCACGGTGTTACCTGTAACTTCCACCACCACTCTGCCGTCCACATCTCGTCAAAAATTCTGCTCTCCTCGTTGCCCTCCTTCGATCCGTAGACACGTTCAGGTGCGTAAGCCATGTGCTCGCGGAAGGCGGGGTTACTCATGAGCTCCTTGATACACTCGACAGGATCCCGCATCCACAACTCCAAGTCCTCGCTCATCAACTCATCGTTCTCATCAACTCGGTTTCCCACCGCCTTCACCATCTTGCACGTCCAATCCGGCCCGGTAGGAAGCTGGTCCACCTTCTTAAGGAAGGACCGGTTGTTGTGAAAGGACAGGTTAGCTTTTTTATTCTGGAATTGGCTTGTCAGCTCACGAGTCAAGATTCAGACTATAACTCACGATGGGGAGGGCGAGATACTCGTCTGCAGCCGTCTGCGTAACGTTCTTCGAGAGCCACCGCGCTAGATCCCACTCCTCCTCGTCACGAAATGGTCCAAACTCCGAAGTGCCAGCCGTCTCTTGTTGCGTGCGCATCCGGTGAAATAGTGTCTCTCCAGATCTCAGCGGCCTTCCCGGAAGCGCTCTGCCCTCCTCCTTATTCTCGAAGAACTCCACGTAACGTTCGAAGTTCTCTGGGTCACCCTCGTCGGGCACCTCCTCAACTGTGGGCCGTCTCCGATCGGGGATTGGTTCTGGCGGCGGCGGCGACTCTTCGCGAGCAGGATACACGAAATCATCGGCATCACCCATGGGGTCGTCCTCCTGGTCATCGCTATGGTCTTGGAGCTCCGGATTCTCGAGACCGTTCCCAGTTGGCTCGACGGTGAAAGAACTTTGGGCATTCAGACTCTGCTGCCATTTTGCATGACACTTGGGGGCCTTGGATATGTGCTGACTGACGCCGGTCGTCGTGGGCAGCCTTTTTTTGCAGTACGGGCAGGGATATTTCGACATCCAGTTCAGGGGGATATTGGGTACGTGGTCTTTGTGTCTCTCTATCGGATTTGACCTCCAAAACTAACACGTGTTCCAGTGCCCGTCGTCATCATTGCGCAGATCGGGCGCGGGTTGCCGCCCGTTCCTGTGACTCTTGGTTTGTTGATAAACAACGCGCTTTGCTTGCCTCCAACCACCACCAACTACAACCACACAGACGCGCCGGGGGAGTATAAAAGCAGATGGAACGCACCATATATAAGACGAGGTCCCCCCCTACTTTATCCCTCACAGCCCACTTCCCTCTCACAAATATCCCTTGCAGCCACCTCACAAGCCTTAACATCGTCAATGGCCGCCCAATCTACCTTGCGTCACTCAGCATTGGGCTCGGGCACCAGCCGCAGTCGAGCCTCGACCACCGCCAACAGCGCCGACAAAGAGAATAGCAGCGCAGAGAGTACGTTATCGCTGCCTCCGTCAGAGCTTGCCTCTCATTCACTTTGTCAGATACAGCCCGCCGTCAAAGCCAGGCAAAGAATCCAGCCTGTTAGTCGTCCTTCGCATCGTGCATAACATCTCTCACTGAGATTTCGCAGCTACTGCAAAGCCCGTACCCCCAGGAGGCTGGTGATCGCAGTGACGACGACGACGACCGTGAATGTAAGCAGTCACTGGTCCGTCCATCCTTGCCTTACTCACCCAATTTTTAGACGTTGACACCATGCAAGTCGGTGATGAAGAGGACGACGACGACGACGCCACTGGTGGCCGTACCCGCCGTGTGGCCCGCGTCAGCGACAAGCAAGCCCAGCTCAGTGCGTCTTAGCTATTATTTTACATCTCCTCGGCTACCTGACACTTTTCAGTTGAGGAACAGAAAGCGGCCGAGCTGCGCAAAAAATCCAAGGCTGACAAGGCCGCGAAGGCCGCGCTGAAGAAGGCCGGACACATCGAGCAGGATACTCGAGGCCCGATCCAAGACGACGTGGTGCGGATTTCCTTTTAAGGACTGAAATTCTCTAATGCTATTCTAGTTTACCTCGCGGACTGTTACAGGTACTCGTCCAACCGCCACCAAGAATCTTGCGCAGCGCAATGGCCGCGTCCCCGCCCCTGTCCACTTTCCCAGCCCCGACTGGCAAGAAACGGAGCCTCGCCATCGTCGTGACAGTCACAGTCACATCGCCGCCGACAACGACTACGACAACGACAACAGACCTCGCGGTCGCGAACGTTCAGAGGAGCCTCGGCATACCTTCCGTGGACGCAGCCGTGAACCCGAGTACCGCGATACCCGTCCTCCCGTATGTCCCTTCTCATTTGCGCAATGTCCTTAACTGACTCGGTGATTCAAGATTCGCAATATCAACGGCGGGCTCGTCCCAGAGCACGTCAGTCTCCACCTCCCTGAGCAGCCCCAGCGCCGTTCGCGCTCGCTTTCCCACACGCCCCATCGCCGGGCTCGCTCAATGTCCACATCACCTGATCGGGGTCGCCTCTCCCACTCGGACTCACCTGATGTCGGAGAGAAGCGTCGTCGGTCGCGCTCTCGGGAGCTCGATGATGTGCGACCTGCCCAGGTCCCCAAGGTTGCCACAGGCAGCCGTCCTCGGGCAAGGGACTTGGACGACATCGATAGGGAGTACACTATGCACTCCATCGAGCGTTTCCGCTGCTACCTCACATCCATCCACCTTTTTCCGGACCACATCCAAGAGGCGGAATTTGCGAAGATGGCCTGGGACGATACCTGCAAGGCGTACGGCGAGCGGTGCACGTTTACCCCGACCATTGCCAAGCTGGTACGTAACTCTATTTGTCTCTCGAACTCATTCATTACTGATCCCTTCAAGATCACTGCCCGGGGCCCTCACATGCGCGGCGAGCTCAAGACAAAAATCAAGCCCCTCACTGAAGTCGTCTACGGTTTCAAGAGCGGTAATAGCAGGAAGACGATCACCTTCAATCGCGACCTCGCTGAAAAACTCAAGGATGGCGCCCGATTTGCATTCAAGGTGACTAATTTACCTCTACCTCATCCTGATACTGACACTTTTCAGGATGTCGAGCAGAAGAAGGGTCTATTCAAAGCTCCCCTCATCCAAAAGGCCGCCAACGTCATGTATTACAAAAACCGCCGCGATGAAGGGGTGGCGCACCCCGACTGCTTCAATCCTTTCCGTAGACAGGGTGTGGCTGCCATCATAACCACGGTGCGTTTCTATTACACTATTCTTGACTCTTTCATTAACGTCTTTTAGATCGAGAACACCATCGACGAATATGCGACGGGAATCAAGACCGACATCCCCTTCACCGCCAATGAATACAGAAGCATTTACGAAGGCCATCTCAAGTCGCTGGACCGTTTCGCGGAACATACCGCCAAGTACGAGCTCCTCGACAAGATCTTGATTCGCATCCACAACGGCGGCCGGTAAGTGCTTACGTTTGTGCACTGTGCTTGTACTAACATTCTTGCTTTAGCTTCCACGCCGGCGTCCAACCGGTGTCGGCACCCAGCACCTCCGCTTTGACCAGAGCGGTCCTCGATGCTGCCCTCAAGGAGTATGAGGATGACTCCGAGACCGAGACCGAGGGTGAGGACGGGAACTCGGACGCGTAGTCTGTATATATTTGCGCGCCATCAGATAATATTATTCATTCTTTTTTTCGATTCCAAGCTGTGATTGAGATTGAGGGGTTTTGCATGTAGCACTACATCTCACTATGTAGGCTATCGTGCTACGCAAATACGGAGCTACATTGGAAAGGCGTGTAGCTATGTCGCACTACAGAGTACCATATATTTAACATGGTTTGCTACAGCTTACTACGTGAAGGGGGGTTAACGACAGCGCTACGCGAGCTATGCCGGCTACATAGGGCTATCTATGTATACGGCTGGATTTTTCCTGATGATGTGGCGCCCTTTGATTTGTGCACTGCTATTTATCGCTGGTTCTTTTATGAAGTTGTGGTAGATATTCCGCCCAGACCAGCGGTAATTCAGGAACAGGTTGCTCACCGGCGTCCCACACAAGCTTGAAACAATGTCATACCAAATATCACCGCGAAATTGAGTCGGAAATTCGACGGAATCAATTGCTGCGCAAAAGAAAAAAAAACCCGTAGCAAGCTATGTATCATATGTTTGCATGCCCATTCAGGACTTTCGCAGACATTTCTCAAATTCTCACTTTGTCCGAATGGAGATCATTTTCCCATCGCGATTAGATGATCGCCGGCCCCGTCGTCTTTTTACCGCACCACTTCCAGCATCGCAGCCTATCGCAGCGTCCGGCCATGCAAGCACACCCATCTGTAGAAGTCCTTCATACTTCTGCAAATATCTCTTATCTTTCATTCCAAGTACCAGGCTTTGTCCCATGTCCTACCCAAATACCGTCAGGCAGCGGGCAGTTTGTTCCAGGCATACAACGACCTTTTGCTCGGTAAGGACTCCGACTAACGACGTCCATCTTGGGTGGTTGTACATATGTACACATTTCTTGACTATTAGTTAATTAGTGCAGCAGTGGACCGACGTTGAAGTCGTGGACCTAGAAGACATTTCACGTGTAGCAATCGCCGGCAAGAAGCCCACAACGGTCAGCTCATCCAGGCTTGCTAACCCCGGGACCAAAATCGATACAGATGAAAATCTAGGACGCTGCTCTCTACGTTGTCCCATGCTCCTTGGCGGAGGCCTTCTCATTTGCATGGTATGTAGCACTTTTTCCGCTCGCTTGTGCAGTACTACTGATCAACATTAGGTTGGAAACTGCTTTCACGCTACTCTCGGACCCGCCTGGTATATACCTCGCCATCACATCGGAAGACGCATCCATTGTGTATTATAAAATCAGCCGCGGAATTGTTAAGCCGCAGATTTAAACCATTCGTTCGCCATTGCTACGCACCTGGTTAGCGATACTCGTTCGAGAAATCCCCGGGGGGGAGGGGCCCGGGGGGTGGTGTGTAAAATCACTCCCAGAGTCTCGTGTCAAGTAGAAGCGTATAATCGGATGCAGCCACGGTAATCTTAAAGAAGCCCCAAGTGACTTGGAAATCGTAACGGACGCCGCACCAAAGGCCAGAGGGTTTTAGTGGATTGTGACCCTCCCTCTTCGGCCGATCGCTGCTTCGACGCCAAAATGGTATCTGCCCTTGCAGTTGATCGGGTTGGCTCCCTCCCTGAATCCATTGAGTAGGCTCGGAAGACGAACGAACTAATCCCCGAGTATATTATACTCACTGTGCATTACATGGAATTTTACTGTACGAAGGAAACCACCCAATATACCTAAACTACGACGTGCTTGTGCTCCAGATTTATTACGTGACGACATCATTGAGCGGTCAAGGCACTGACACTCTCCCAGAATCTGGAAAAAAGAGTTCGTCAAGCAAGATAATAAGCCCAGGAATCACATACTGGCAGCGCGTCAATAATGCGCCTGAGGTGGTCACGGGTTTGACCACAGGCACATTCGCGTCCGTCTTGTTGAAGAGCATTTCGGCCTGGCCGACATTCCATTTGCTCCAGGCCGGTGTAATCGATGAGGAGTTCACTTTGATATTAGGGTCGAGAGATATGGCGAAGGAGATGAATGATTGTGAAAAGGCATCAAGGAATACCGTATTGTTGAAGTAACCCGGAGGGACGATAGAGGGAATCTCGACAGTGATGGAAGGAAAGTAATAAAGAATGTCGTTTGTGTGCAGGCCCGGGGGAATGGCAAATTCGCCCTGCAAAGGTTGAGTCAGACCTCGAAACTGCTGAGCTAACCTCGCTCACCTTGAAGGAACGGCCAGCAAATGCGTTGAGCATGAGGTAAGTGGGACAAATGAAAATGGCTGGTGATTTCCTGGTTGAGTACTGGTGCAAATTTAATCGATGAGTACATACATTCTCCTTGGATGGCATTCTCTTGGAACAACGGGGTTCCTAAGCCAGCGTACAAGGACCCAACCTGGTTGGCCTGCGCAGCACCGAAACCAGGGAACAGCTCGAGCGCATACTGCGTTGCGCTGGCCGTGGCGCTGGTACTTTGATCGACGAAGTCGGTCCCCTCAAATGTATTCGTCACCGAGAGAAGCGCTTGCTAAATCGAACTATGAGTACGCGTGAGAATCGGTATTTAAGACGGCCTACCCCGTTGACTTTGCCTTGCTGCAGTGACAGAGTGGGCCGCTGAGTAATGAAAGAGCCATCGACAACGGGGACGAATAGGAAAGTTCCGAAAAATCCTCCGTTGCTGATTTGGGTGTTGGCGGCTTGCAGGGTGTTAACATCGGCTGCTCTCAAGCAAGCCATTGCATCGGTGGCGGTAGCGCAGCTTTAAAGCCATTATCAACATTTTTTAAAACACTGAACATGGATACGTACTTGCTTTGAGTCACGACCTCGCTGAATAGCAACTACGGAGCTGGTATTAGAACGGTTGAGAAAGAAATAGGAATCAAATTTCTCACTTCGGGGACGCGGTCGTTGTAATTGTACTGAGATGGAAGGAAAGTCGAGCTAGTGATTGCCCCTCTGAACAATTGTGGCGTCGTTTTTCCATTGTTGGCCACCACTTGTTGAATTACAGATCCAGCGCCCTGTATTCGTCCTTGCTCAGTTTGCTTGAGTACTAGACTAGACTCAGAACGCACCGCAGATTCTCCCCATATCGTGACACGCGACGGGTCGCCCCCGAACTTGGCTATCTAAACCGGGTTGTCCATGAATCGGACTAGTTCAAACGGAGAATGTGACCGCACATGTTTGTTGACCCATCTCAAGGCGAAATCTTGATCGACTGGAGAAACGCAGTCGTTAGAATAAGCCGAGAATCAAAGCAATAGACGTACGCAAGCCAGCGTTCAAGGCGCCGTTGGCTTTTACTTTCGCACCGGGTAAGAAGCCTAAACACAGACCTTTAGAGGCGGGACTCAACGAACGAAGAAAAAGACATACCGAAGACGCCAAGACGGTACTGCATGGCGACCACGACAACCCCTCTGTTGCTTTGCTTGATCAAGTCTTCTCCGTTGTAGATGCTGATCTGGCCACTGACGTAGCTACCACAAACAATTATTCACGGCAAAGCGAGAAGTTGAACACCGACGAACCCTCCACCATGAATCCAAACAATCACAGGAAGGTTTTCAACAGGAGTTCCTGCAGTGTTACTGGGATAAAAAACACTAGAATAAATATTAGCGATCCACCCGAATCGCGCGAGGGAAAATGAACTTGAGGAATAAGCAGTCCTCCGTATCGCCGGCTGCCCGTGTTTCCAACGGATTGGTCGCAGCAAGGCCGTTCGACTCCTGAAAGCACTGGTTGGGCTGGGTTGTGGCTTCCTGCACTCCAGTAACGTTGGCCGGAGGCTGCGGCGCGCGGAAACGTAAATTGCCTGCAAAATGTTCAATTGACAAGACTGCTGCTATTTCATCAAGTACACACCTAGTGGGGCCGCCGCGTATCGTATTCCCAAGAAGCTTGCGACGTTTGTCGTAGAGACAGAGCCTTGGTATTGCGCGTAGCCCAAATCGACCACTGGGGCTGTTTGTGCGCCAACGCAGACTAGTCCTGCCACCGCCGTCAATACCTTAGTTAGTCGAAGACCCGCAAACATCTCCGAGGGAGAAAATGCAGCTCGACGCAACGCGAATGTCACTTTATATGTGCGTCGGCGGTAGTCCTCGGTACTAGTCCCTGCCGTTATGTCGTTCGATTCAGGCATAGTTACATGTACGCCCCATCACAGCCCGTAGCGTACGCATCTGATTCTTCAATAGTTGGCATCTTATTTCCAAGATGCTAACTTTGGCGAAACTCAGGAACTGTTCAGTGCCTCTAGATTTCCCCGGAAGGGACTCCGGCGGAGCAGCATTGACGTCGGTAACGAGTACATAGGTTCCACGTTGGAATAATGGAATTGTTCACTCGAGTGCTATAGACCGGTCAGTGAACGATTTGAAAAAGAATTATGTACATGCTCAACTCGCTCCTTGCTCGCTCCTCTCGATTCCTCTTTGAACTTCTCTCTGGGCTTGTGTCCTTTTCCGCACAGTTACACATCGAGATTCGACTGGAGCCGCAACTTGAACTCGCGTGTGCAGTTGCTTTCGAAAACAACGGTAGCACATGCTTTTTGTCATTGCCGGCGTTCATCGATTGAGCAGCGGCAAAAGAAAATCCATGTGGTCCGTGCTCATCCTTTCGTAGCCTTTCGTCCAGTGATAAGGATTGCCGATTCGAGTTAGCCGACTCGGAGCGCAGCGAAACCAGCGCCGAAACGCTGGCCCTTTCCCCTGAAATATGCTCCCCTTGCCTGCAACACTATCAAAAACAGATTACAACGAGAGGCTGAAGATTGAACCAAATACCCACCTCTTTTTTATTGCAGACGTACGAAACCTCCTTATAAAAGTCACGAGGAAATAAATCGCCGAGCCACCAGACTAAAGACAATACGGCGGAGGGCGCCACACTTCTCCGAATATCTACTCCTCCGCGGTAGCAACAAGTGCGGGTAAATTCAGCTGGACTTTTTACGCTCAGCTGATGACACGACGGTGGCCGAAACTGTCAAGTCTAAATCAGCTGCTTGATTAATGTGCTTGTCAAATGAAAGAGGCAGAGACAAGCGGATGCGCTGGAGTAAGAAGGCTCCCGCTCTCGAGGAGGCGGCTCTTGAGTCCCGACTCGGAATCTGGTCAGAGATGAGCGCGTCCGTGCACTGAGCGCATCCTCCGCAAAGAGTTTGGTCGTCCGTTTAGCTGAGGGGTCGACAGTCATTCCCCAGCAGCCGTAGCGGAAAGTTCTCCGAGAGAGCGCGCCGTGTATGCATACTGTAGTGCAACGGAGGGAGTTCGGGTCAGTTCGGGTCGCGGCTTGGGCGTCATTTGGGCGTCATAAGCGCGGCGGAGGCTGTGCATCGGGATGATCCGGTAAAAGTTCACACAGTTTAAAGGTTTAGAACTTGCATCAGCCTGAAACGAAAGCGGATCCGATTCAGAACCATGCTTCCAAAATTCATACACTTCGCGGGAAGATCCCACCTGAAGATCCATTCGCGTGGAGAAAGTCGCGAAATCGGGATTTCATTTCCTACCAGCTATGAATACTGAAGGATCCTCGCTCCCCTTCACGACGCTCATGTACCTTCCCTTCCCTCGAAAACCCTTCACGGTCTACACCTTCAGGAGCAACTCGCGTACCTTCACGAACTTAATCTAGCTCTTAAGGAGGTTCTGTGTCTTCAAGTCTTGCAATTTGGTTCGTGTTCAACGGTTGTACCTGAACAAATTCGGTCCACTGGCATATTATCGAACCTCAAGGATACCTTCAGGACTCCCATTGTCTCTGTATCCCTCAGTATGCTTGGAACCTTCGTGATTTCTGTTATCCTTCATGATTATCTTACAACTTGAGGAACCTAGTCTGACATCCTTCAGTCATCTCCGAGTCGTATCCTTCATGATACTCGGTGTCCTTCATCATGTTCTGCAACCTGAGCGTTTTACCTCCTCCTTCAGGACATCCTTCAAAGTCTTCGGGATGTCGCGTGTTCTTCAGGACATCCACAAAGCCTTCGTTATTCTCGGTATCCTTCGTGGCTCATGGTGTCCCTTCAGCCTTTAGGTATGTTCAAAACTTTGAGTTCGAAAACTCGGACATCACCCACTAAATTTACGCTGCGGGTCAGTGGCCGACGAGAGTGTTTATGTGTTGTATTCTCGTTGAGTGTGTCGGATGCAATGCATCATTTGAAATATGTGTTCAGTTCTCTTAATTTCCCTCCCGGCCGTGTCAATGTCATTTCTGTTCTTGGCGCTTGGGCGAGACTTTGAGTGTTCGATTTTGGCGGTAGTTCCAAAGACTCGTTGACATCGACAATTGGATAGAACAGGGTAACAGATGGACTCGTGCGTTTGCAGTAATTCTGTGCGCAGACGGTGAAACGGTGCAGCAAATAAATAGAATATGATCGCTGCCGGGCCCGGCGCTGAACGTTGAACTGCTAATCTGACTTTGAATCTCGTCAGTCCATTGGATTTCCAATTTACGAGTTGTTAACAAAAGAGGTAGGTAGTTGGTGCATCATACAACATTTAGCTGGAGACGGAAAACATAAGAGCGCCGTAGACGCTACTCTCGGCCATCGTGTGTATCGCACTGGCTCGTCCTGTCCGAGGTATTCCATTATCAGCGGACACCAGCCGAACAGGAATGCCTTCTCTTTGAGCCGGTGCTCGAGCTCATTGGGGCTGAACTCGGTCCTTCAGCCGCAAGCGAGTGCACGGTGAAGATGTTCGGTTTCAAATTGTTGACGAGAGCATACCGGTGCTCTGTTGAGTTCAAACTGAGCTTGTCCTCTGGACGAGGTTCGTGGAAGGAGCTAGTCTCTTATAAACAGACACTACAACAAAAATTAGCTCGTACCTCGCTTGTAGGAAGGAGCCCGGCTTGGCTTGGCTAAGAAGGCGAAGTAACTCCCCGGAAGGATTCTGAGGAAGCGGGCAGTCGCATTACGGCCAGAAGGTGGAAGGGTCGGCAGCCCCTGCGAAACAATAACAGTTGTCAGTTAGGTTCTCTCACAGACATTCCACTCGCACCTTAGTTTTCAGTTTTCCGTCAAGACAGACCTCTCAGGATCGGACAGTGGTACGGGGATCGGTGCAGGGATCGTCGCAATAAGGTGCGTGTTGAATTTCAGAGGGATCGGAATTGACTGCGTGCAACTCACTGTTCGTCCTCGTGCTTGATTTCTGCATCGATCTCGTTCTCCGTTTTACCGATTAGCTCTGCTGGTGTCGGTGTCTTCTTCCTGGAGACTTTCACTGGTTGGCTGGCATCTGCAGCTTGTTCTGGAACCCACTCGGTACCCACTGCAAAGTCTCCTAGTGTTGGAGAAGAAGCTTGTCCATGTCGAGAAAATGGCGTCCCTCGTTCGACATGATGGGAAGAAACAAAGTCGAACCACTGTCAGAAAACACACGTGCACGAAGCGAGTCCTGAAGGTGTTTCAAAGGTCGCAATGCTTCAGTAGCATTGAGAGTCCTGACGGAATCGTTAAGGCGTTACGGTTACGAACGACCCTGAAGGAGTTCGCCAAAGAATCATGAAGATCGGCGTAGCACTGAAGGATAGCCAAAGTACTGAAGGAATGAGAGACTCCTTAAGGTCACAGTGGAACGTGAAGGCAGTGATGGCCGATCATGATGGTCAAATCACATACTGTAGGTGCCGTCCGGACCTTCAGGTTATCGGTGCGCGTTAAGTGAATGTGGAATCGTGAAGCTGTCCGCACTATCATGAAGGTACGACAGTATTCTTAAGGTCTTGAGGATCGTTAAGGTAAACCGAAATCGTGAAGGTATCTGCAAAATCCTTAAGGCTTTCGACCGCCGAAACCGGCGGATCCGCCGGTTCCGCCGGTCCAATCCTCCATAGATTAGTTGTTCTCAACCAGCTGGATGCTCAGAGTCCAATCTCTCAATGACCACCTTTTCCCCATTGGTTCCACAGCTCTTATGCCGTCCCCCGAGCAATGTAACATAGTATCCGCCATTTGAACATGAATCACGAGCTCTTGTAGTATTAGCTCCAGAATCTGTTGGGTTTTCTCTGTAATCGAGCCCACATCCTTACATAGCTTCCAGGTTAAAAGACTTTTACGCGGGCGAATTTATCCCAATCTGAACCTGGGCTAGCCGCAAGCTCCCAACCTTTATTCGAGTTTTTGGACTGGCCTTGCTGCCCTAAACCTGGGGCGTGTCCGAATTCGAGCTGGCCTCCGACCAACATTGGGCAGTTTTGATAATCATCCAAAATTTCGTGTAACAAATTTAAAGCCATCTGGGTACTTTGTCGGGGGTCCTAGCACGAGTCTGAATCATAAAGAAAGATCGCGGGGTATCAGATCAGCCTGCTCATGGGTCCGATAGAAAGGAACACGGCACAGTCCAATACATGTAGGAACGAATGCAACGTTATGGAATTCTAACACTTCCGCCAAAATTCAAGCCACCCACATTCAATCTTTATCGTCATTGAAAGTAGCATAAGTAGTCTCACCGAACGGTGTTGAAGAAGTTGAGACTGGGCTCAAATCGGACTCTCTCATGAGAGCTGCCCAAGTTTTGATCGGATATCAGAGTGCCAGAACCTCAGGCTGCTGCTTAGAAGAGCTGGTTGGAATCCAGTGGGGCAAAACGGTTTCGGAACGATTGTGCTGGCCCATTTCCCGAACCTCGGGAGGTACTGATTGATATCATGCGCACATAATACTGGCAACCCAGTGGTCTTGGGTCGAGCCGGTCGGGGCAGAGACAATTAAAAAGGGAGTACACCTTAATGGTAAAATCAAACCTGAACATCGGAGCTACACCGGATAGGTTTGATGAAGACATCTGGGATTGATTTGTATTGTAATATAGCGCCGCCTCGGCGGCCTATAGAGGGCTGATCCTTCCGTCGAACACGGAACGAACCATCACGACATGGGACAACCCCAAAAATAGTGAAATGCAAGTTTTTGGAGATGTAAGCGTCAAAGAGAAACAAAGTCGGCCAAAGTTCGTGCGTAAAGAAGAGTCATTCTAAGTTCTAAGAGTCCGGTGGTGGATCAATGGCGGATCAGAACGGATCTTCCATCGTCAATATCGGACTTGATCATGCAGATCCCGCTGATCTTTTCTCTCCATTATCCAACTTGGGGCACCGGCGACGTTTGTAATCCTACAGCAACCTGGCGCTAAAACTGGCTGAAACAGTTTACAGGACAATAAATGGAAAGCCGATCCGCAGCCCAGGGCGGAAGGTCACCTTGCGACTAAAGGCGACTAATTGGCGGCGCTAATTTTGAATGCAGGTCGAGGGCCGGGCGCCCATGCATGTGATGATCCACGGTAAGCGAAACGGAAGCGCATCGCAAGCGCCCGTAAGTACTTTGTCCTCTCCCCCCAACATGCCCTTCCCGAAACTCTTCAAACGGCGGCGGACGACGAGTGTCATCCAAAATGCAAACCCACCATTGACGCACAGCCACCTCTCCGTGCCGCTGCCAGACTTACGCTTCAGCTCGTCCATGCCGCATCTTGTGATTCCACAAAATGGTGTAAATGGGACGCTAAATGGCGGGCCTCCACCAGTAGATGGGGGCGTTCCTGGACATGATCATCTCCAGGTGTCAATTCCCGACGACTCTAAATTACTCCCACCGACTCCGAGTTCTCCGCAACCCAGTCCTGCCCGCTCCTCCGATGATATGGGTGGGATGTGGCGGGGTATCAACGATCGCGGTGGGAACATATCCAAGACGGAAAATATAATAAACAAAATCAGCGACACTACGAGTGCGTTGATTCGTCTTCTTCTTCGCTGAATGGGGAGCTAATGCGCGGTAGACGGGGTGGTTGTTGCGGAAGCCGCTTCCGACGGAGTCGTTGGCTTCGTCAAAAATGTGATGGCCAACGAGGAGGTCAAGGCAATCGGGAATACCATCCTTGAAGGCGTGCCGGCCCTTATGAGTGCTTTGGAAACTCTGACCCAAGTTCACCCGTTCCTCAAGGGTAAATCTTGATATTTATCTATTTTTTCTCTCGAGCTGACCATTCCCCAGCCGCTTATCTCCCGTTTCAACTCATCTACCACCAGTACGCATTTTACATCGCATCGCTCAACTGACTGACGTCCTGTGCCAGAGAGGTCCAGCGTCGGGAGAACGATCGCAAGAGAAGCACTCTGTTTGAAAAAATCAAGGACGTCATGATGATTCTATTGGAGTGAGTTTTCTCTAACGAGGTTGCGGCGCGAACTAATCAGAATTGTCTTCCAGACTCAAAAGCTTTGGGAAGGCCGACACTCGTATGACTCCCGAGGGCAAGCCTGTGCTCAGTCGCATGGCCTCAATATGTAACGACATGAAGAAAGATATACAAGACTGCTACAACGGTATTTACAGTGGATTTTATCCGTATTCTTCGTCTGATCGCATTTTAAAGTACTGAACGCGCAAGAAAAGCGGTCCGTGGGGATTAAATTCCTCAAAGCCGGCGCCTGGAATAAGGAACTAGCCTCATACGCCACGCGTTTCACGAACAGACGCGCAGACCTCACATTTGCCCTGAGCATGCGCGGCGTTGTTACGATGGAGGAAATGAACACCAAGTACGTTTTTGTGAACACTTTGGTTTTCAACACGCGCTAACTGTTTCCCTCTCGTATAGTATGAAGAAGTAAGGTCCATATTACACCGTTCACGGGCTTGGTTAAATTCTGTTGCAGGATGATGGACATGTTCTCAACCATGCTCTCGCCGCAGGAGCGCGATATGGGACGCTGGATCAACCAAAACGGCGGCGAGAAGTCAGTACTAGGCTCAGACAAGAAATGCGCCGCAATGATCAAGTTCGAGGCGACGCTCTCATCCAACACCCCTGCCGGACACGCTGGGGACAAGGGGCGGGCTGTGTCCGACGAGGAAACCAAGAAGATTGAGGCTAAGGCGATCGCGGCCCTGCGCAAAGAGTACCGCGAGGATATCTCGGGGATCATCCAGGAGAATTTGGAGAGCTATTCGAAGCGCTTTGCGATGGGGTTGGACGACTTGGGCAAGGATCTTGGAAATAAGATACAGCACCAAGGCGATCGTCTGATCCAGTACCTCCGTGGCGGGCCGCACCAGCGAATCAAGGACAAGGTGCACAATTCGTGTCGTCCATATTTTACACTGCTCACTATCTCGTTAGATGGTCTTTCACGTCTGGAAGGACCAGGTAAGTCGCAGCATGTCCGTCTGCGCATATCTCTGATCCCGAACAGGGCTGGAAAGGGAGCGCAAAGACTCGTCCGCTCGTCCTCGCTCTTCGCGACTACTTCGTCGAACGGGTGGAGCACAGCAAGATGCCCCCGCCGAAGGACGCTGTCTCCAAGCGCCCAGTGTCGGTGGTTCCGAAACAAGAAGACGACGATGACGACCCGGAGACCGACATCTCTGTTCCCCTACCTGATGCCTGGATGGCCGCTTATCTACAGGTTAAGCGCCTGCGCTATCTACAGCGTATGCCGATACATTTAGTTTGCTTGATCCTTACTTACCCTTCGATCCAGAGGCGTTGGATCCAGACTCCTCCGGCTTTACCACGATCTCCGAGGTCAACGCCTTCACGCACGCGCGTCCAGAGGATTGGAGGTATTTTCTTTTGCCATTTCTCTGATACGAATTGACTGTTTACCCTGGAAAGCTTCCCCCGATGGATATCCTACTGGGCGATCGGCTGGCAGATCTACGCGACCAGGTACTGCGTCGAAATCGAAGAGCTGTACGCGCAGATGATGCTATTGAGGTTCCAAATCGGGGTCCGTATGCCAGGAAACAAGTCCTACATCAACAATTACATCGAGGGTGCGATTCGAACTATGTATATTCGAATCAAATTTCCCACGTTCAACATACTTTTGTTCAGATACCTGGCAGCACGTAACAGCGCTCACCTCTGCGATCGAGCGCTACGACTCCCCGCCTCCATGGCTTGAGGAGAAATTCTCCGGGTATATACAGTCGCAGGAGAACCTTCTAAAAGAGCGTTTGGAGAAGATCCAATACGATGTCGACGCCGTGGAAACGGTGTCCTTGATCCTTCGCGGTGACCGGATTGAAGGGGTGAGGCGTCCGTACAACTTCCGAATTTCCTACTAATTCGTTCCCAGTCCATCTTCGCGCTTTTAGCATTGCTAATGAGGAGGCATCTCGCCAAGATGCACCTCGCGCTGAAGCAGGAGATCGATTCCCAAGAACTATGGGACGACGCAGATACTGTCACTTGGGTGGTCGACGCCGTTTGGATCCGGTTCCTCGAACTGAAAGGTCCGTGCCATACCCACTCCACGTTCAACGACACTCAACAGGTGGGGCTTAGAACAATTCCAGCATCAAGGCGTTGCCGACTTGAAACAAGTGTTTGAATGGCTTTCTTGTGGACTGGTGCGTTCTCCGGCCATGATGTTCGACGTCAATAACAAATCCCGCAGTTCAAAAATTATTGGGCGTGGCAAGACTGGATCCAACCGAAATATTTCATGGACAGCGATATGACGGCTTGGAGTTCCGTTGAGACCGTGCGCGAGTTGGACCCCTCGGAGTTGAAGTTAGAAATTTTGATGTACGACGACGCATCGAAGAAGAAAGAAGAGGAGCCCTCTCCGGATGCTACCGCTGCGCCTTCAAGGTCTTCATTTTCTTCATATTTTTTTGAAAACCGCTGTACTAAAACCGAGGTCTTCAGTTCGCTCGTTGCTGAACCCGCAACTGCCGAGACTGCTCCAGCCGTCGAACCAGCCAGGTCATTCGATCTCCTATGTACCACATTGCCGTGCCGACATTTTTTCTCCCTTAGTTCCGTTCCAATCGTGGAGGCGCCATCTATTAGCCAAATTGAGGTGACCCCATCAACGTGAGAAAGCTCTCTTTTCAAATTTTCCAGGCCATTCAGCTGACGTTTGGTACACAGCCCTCCCTTGCCCCCGCCATCTGACGCGGAGCTGTCTATGTGCGTCGAGCGATATCCTCTCATATCCTCTCATATCGAATTCCATCCTTATCGATTCTTTTATAGCACGGGCGTTTGGTATGGCTGGCATTGGACCGACACTCAAAAACCGTACCTCGCCATGTCCTCCCTCAATTTCAAGTGCGGAGACAGACAGACGGATCCCGAGACCGCGACCGCAATTTCGGGAGATGGAGTCAGTTATAACGACTTCAATTTCACGCTGACCGGGACTCTGAACTCGGCCGATCAAACGGGGGACAAGCTGGCGATCACGTTTGAACGTATCTACACAGACGACGGCATCTGGATCCAGTACAACGGCACCTTTCAACCCGATAGAGGTTTAATGACTGGAACGTATGAGCGTTCCATACACAGCGGCTCGTTTTTGTTCAAGAAGGTCCCTTCGTCCGCGATCATGTGCGCAAGGCCGATGAACATCGCTCATCTCAATGCGAAGCAGCTCTGGTCTTTTGCACTTAAAGCTGTCGTCAATGACATTCGACGGAAGAAACTCGACGTCGAGTACTTGCGCGAGCGCATGACCAGCATGCACAAGGTCCTGGATTGCATATACTGGGATAACCAGGACCTCCTGGAAGAACCCGGTCAGGTCGAGTACTCAAAGCTCCTGCTGACCTTTTCCTTTGAGGAAATGTCGGAGCTGAGCAAGTTGTACTATTGGCACGCTCGCGCGGCTGACCTCCAACCGTGAGTGGTCCCAGGAAATCAACATTTCGAGCTTTATTTACGAATGAGCTTTCATAGGAACGGATACACCTGCGATAACTGTGGTAATAACATCGTACGATCCAGGGTCGTCTGTATGGACTGCATCAGCACAGAGGCCCCCAATCGCACCGTCGACTTCTGTTACAAGCCCGAGTGCATTGCGGCGCAAAGCATCCCCCAGCGAACGGACGTAACTCACCTCCCTTCCCACACTATGGTCCTGTTCCGGGACCTGTTCCTGCTCAAAGACTACTACACCACCAAGCAGCGAGCCCAATATTCTCTCGATTATGCTCGCGGCGTGTACAGGGATCCGATGCCTGATCCCGCGTCGCTGACATTGCCCGCGTCGCCAATTACTGACAACTCAATCGCTTCCGAGCCAAAATCCGACCAGGATTCGATTGCCATCCACTCGAGCAAAGGCCCCGTAGAAGTGGAGGTTGTAACAGGGGCCACTGCGCAGCAGGGGGTAGCGGAACGCCCATACCTTCCGACGATAGACACCGACATGAGTCGCACGGCGGTACAGGATTCGGACTTGCCAATGTCGCCCTCGACTGCAAGCACGAATCTTCTGTCAGCTGCCGTCACACCGATAGAGGAAGCTGTCGTCGAGGACGTCCAATTTAACTGCGCGTTTTGCCATGAGCGCGTTGGGTCGCCGTCCTGGTATTGCAATATCTGCTATAGTGAGTACACGTTACGCTTTGAATGTCTTCATATCTCCTGACACTCTTCGTAGACGCGTGGGTCTGCGATTCTTGCGAGAAGACCATCAACGATCTGGTACCTTGGGATTTCCAAAAGCGCTATCGCACTGAAATGGGGACGTTGACTGCCGATGATCCAAGTGTACACACCGTTTTCCACACTCTGGTTCGGTTCGTAAAAGCCGGCGCTGAAGGGGCCAAATCTGACGAAAAGGACGTCACCTCCGCTGCCGCCGATTCCCCGCCCGACGTTTCTGCTACTTCGGGGCAGTGGGAGCAAGTTGAAAAGCGGCTTCAGCAGCTCGTCACTGCACGATTTGAAGCGGTGAACAACCACATCGACAAGCGCCTGGACGAAGTGGAATCGAGGCTGACAGACGGCCTCACCAATCTCGAACGTCTGTTGAATTTGCTGGCTGCGCGGCCGTAGTCGGGGTTTCTTTGCCATTTAATCTAAGCACATGAACGAGTTCGTGGGACGCTTTTTGAATGCCAGATACCGACAGTAACAAAATTCTGAGGGTTGAACAAGTTCAATCGGGACGCCTCGGTGGCCGACGCCGGCCCTGATGCGAGCCCACTGCAGAGGACGCCGATGAGCGGAGTTGGCGGAATTTGAACTCGGGTCACTTGCGACTGGTAGGCTTCGCCATGCCAGGCGAGCAGGTTTTGACTCGTAACCGGTCATTGTTTCGAATTACACTCTGCACAGGACTGCGGCCAGGTCCTCGGTGCCACCACAACGCCACCATCGGATATATATATCGTCAAGTATCACAAGTCCTTTGCGACTTCAACCAGGGCAATACGCATGAACCGGGCGCGCTTGCTGACATCAGAAAACCGAGTTGCGGCGTTGCTTCAAGGTTGTAGTTTTCGGCGCTGTATCACGAAACTATGTGCATCTAGGACGCATCCTCCCTCAGCGTAAAGCCGGGGTTACCCTACGGTCGAGCGCGTTTTTCGGAACCAACATTCTCGAAGGGAGCCCGTGCCTAATAATTATGAATTTATGGTTCAACTCGCCGCCTTCACCTGCACGCGGGTCCTTATTTCTCTCAGATTCCACGGAAGCCTTGAGCTTACTTCCTTGGGGTAGTTTTCCCTCGACAACAGGATAAAAGAATGTGTTGAATTTCCCGGTCGGCCATATGTTATTGTGTGCGTGGCTGTGTGAGTGCTCCGAGGCTTGGCACAGGTGGTATTGTGGTTTTTTTAGACGCGCACATTGTTTCTTATATTCTCTATCTGCGGCCAATGTCTCGACATCTGATTTTTAGAGATTGATTTCTTCCTGCGTATCGCAGAGACCTAGACAGGTTCCGCCAGGCTCACACGAAAAAACCAGCCTCAATTGCGTTAACTACCCTGATGCAGATTTCCAGCTCGCGTGCCGGGCGTCAGTGAAACACTGGTGAAACAAGTCAATTGAGCCGGTATTCAACATCATGCCAAGCTTCCGATGTTCCCTTGGAGGAGGTACGTTTTATTAATCCGAAACCTACACGAACGGTTTAATGTACTATTTAGGCCCGTCTGGCGATGTGCAACGTGCCAGGCGTGGTTGAAACATATCTGGAGCCCCTGAGGCGCAGCCTGAGTTCTGCACAAGTTCTGCATCTAACGACTTCAGGATGACTGGATGCGCGAGGATTATGATCAGCCAAAATTGCAGTGAGGGTGAGGGCTCTGTGAGAATTTCTAGAGATGCTGGAGACTCGCCTCCGTAATTTGCATGCACACATTTGAGAGTCGGAGAATTCACTTTGAAGACGGCTCGCTTGGGCGTGAGAAAGTGCATAGTGACTGTGTGACGGAGTGGCCAAACTGCCTCAGGCTTTTAAGTAAAGACTCCGATCACTCACCAACCACGCCCACTGTGCGTGCCACTGCCCTCCCCAAAAATCTTGCCCGGCTGCTTGGACAAAATATGTCTAGTAGCTCCAGCGTCCAGCTCCCGGATCTGCTCGGACTCAGTCGAAATTTTGAGCTGCGTACCAATCGACACTGCCGGACCATTACTTCTGCTTCGGAGGACTGGTTCATGACGCAGCAAAACGTCTTGGGCGGCGATGAAAAGGCTGCGCTTACCTCGTTGAAGATTGGGCTTCTAGCCTCTGTGTGCTTCCCGACGTGCGATTCGCCGCAGTTACGCGTCGCCGCGGACTTCCTAACGGCGCTCGTTGTTTGCAACTATCGGTTGACGCGGGCTCGAACCCTGCGTGAATGTGGCTGGACGGACACAAATCTGTCGGGCAACTCCTTATTTCGAAAGTGAGTTGCTAAAATGTAAATATTCTCGAGCTTGCAAACTGATTGTTGTACAGAGTCATGCCAAAGATGCCTTCGGAATCATCGAAAGACAGATTCAACAAGTCTGTTGAAGCGTTCAGAACTGCTCAGGAGAAGGTGCTTTCATATCGGCAAAACAATACCCTCCCGACTGTCGAGGCGTACCTGGGGCTCCGACGCGATCTGGGCGGCACCGCCCTCATGTTTGACCTCATAGAAGTCGCGGAAGGCTTGAAAAGGATCCCTGAGGACCAGCAATGGGGCTCGTTGAAACGTTCCGCAGCCGACATTGTTGCTTTATCCACAGTATGAATTTCTGTGTCCAACGTTGGCATTGTTTTGACTCGACATTCCCAGGACATCGTCGCATACAACAATGACCAGTTCATGGACAACCAGTTCAACATTGTCTCCATCCTCCGGGCGGAGAAAGGCCACACCGTGCAAGGTGCCATCAACTACGCGTTTTCCCTTATCGAGCAGGCGCTGCGCGATTTCCGTGCCGCCGAAGACGCCCTCGTGCAACCCCAGCCCATGCCGCGATCACCGACTTCGCCATGGCCCTTAAATCTGCTCGCCCGCGAGGCGCCGGTGGAGCCTACACGGCTGTCGTCTGATTCGCAGCTGTACTTGAGGGGATTGAAGGACTGCATCGTCGGCACGCTGAATTGGAACTACGAGACAGAGCTGTACTTTGGGGCGAAGGGAGACGAGGTCAGGCAGTTCGGGTGGGTCTTCCTGAGACCCAGAGATAACCAGGAATAAACCTAAGTCATTTGCTTACATGCCTATCTGTATTTGGAGTTCACAATCCGTCTGCTCTGAGTCCCTCTGAGTCTAGGCTCGAACACAACCGGACGCCCGACAACTGCACTTTGATGATAGTCGATCAAAGGGTGTCGGGCGAAGCGGCTGGGAGATAATCACCGGGAGCTACAACCGTCGACCCTTTTGGCCGTCGGTTGTTTTGACTTAGAAAAATTTCGCTGAAGAAAAGTTTCAAACTTTCCTATGTCAAAATCTGAGGAGACAGTTCTGTTCAGAATCGTAACAGAAGGCTTCCCATCCTGTCTACTTGGCAAATCGAGCAGTGTGGAGAGCAGTAATTGAGAAAATGTGCGCCGTTTCGGAACAGCCATGTGATTAGCGATGGCAATGCCAGTGATCATCAAACGTAACTGTCTTGGCTTAGCCCGAAAGCTCGCCAGTAAATGCCGTTCAGCGGAGGCCAGCACATTCAATTCACCTCAATAACCAATAGGCTGAGTACCCGGAAACATTCCTCACAGAACTGTCTACTCAGAATTTCAACAGGGAAAGTTTGAATTTTTTGTTCATCGAAATTTTTCTAAGTCAAAACAACCGACGGCCAAAAGGGTCGACGGTTGTAGCTCCCGGTGATTAAGCTCCAGTCTCTTTTTCGCCCGCGAATTGATCGATTGTCATCAATATTCTCTTAGGGCCAAATCGCGACTGCCTCGAGTCTACTCTGAGTCTGTATAACATTCGATTCCTCAATGACCAAATGCCCGACAGAGCGTCGGAAGACGGCCGGGAGCATTGTTGAGCATAGATCGTCTTTTAAAGGACAATGATACAATAATTGCGTGCCTCTTACCACATGGATTGAGGAGTGCAGAAATTCGACGCTAGTCACTAGAGGAGAAACTTCGATTCTCGAAACTACACCACAGTGATAGGTATGCCAGACAGCATTCAATAAGATATTTTTCCAGCCCGGCTGTGGGTTGGCTGTGGGGCTTGCAAAGGCCAGCCGACATTTCCACTCCCTTCGGAATTGTGAAATTCGGGCGACCGGAGACAACGTACCCAAGATATTCATCAGACGGTCGCGACGTACAAGAAATTACGCATTTTTGGAAGATTAAAATAACGCCTCACTCCCAGATCCTGCACCTCTATCATCAGATCTGCAATGAGCTGGGACAGAATTTGCACCCAGATTACTGGCGGTGTTTACCTGTGTTGTCGCCAATAGGAACGCGAATTTGGATCACGTTACCCTCACCCTTTCTCACCCGACGGCGGCGATGGCGACCATTGTCGAGCGCCCATTGTCTGCTTTCTCAATGTCTGCGTCCCCCAGCGCAGTACCCCAGCGCCGCCGACGAAACTCTGTGGAAGTAATCGATGTCGACTCGTTTGAAGAACCTCCGGCGCAAAGACGGCGGGTGGAGCAGCAGCGCGACGTTATCGAGCTCATAGACAGCGAGGACGAGGCAGACGTCGAGATGTTGTCCGCGGGGGGCTCCGGAAGCCGCAGTGGTGAGTTGTCTTGTCTTTACTTTGCCCTGGGTCCGTGCGCGACGGTGGCAAGGCTTGTTTTTTTTTGGCTCAGGAGTGGCTCAGAGTCCCAAACAAATCTATTCTCGAGATTCGCCACCGTCTCAGCGTACCCCGCACGATTCTCTCAACATATCTATCGTCTCTGACGTTTTTTTTTGGCATAGATCCGCGTCGGGAGCCGAGCCCTCTTCGACAATGTGCGTTATCGTATCTTTTTATCAGTGGCTTTGGCTGGTACATGTCTACGCGCCTGTGGTCCGGCGGGCACGCTGGCGCATGGGTCTCGGAAATCAAGCGCGCAGAGGCTGGTAAAAAGCCTGCTCGCCGAGTGGTCTTCTTGGGTGCGACTATCCGTGGCGTATTGACGCTGGTGTCGGGCACCGCGCTACATTTCTTCTCTTCCCTTTTTTATCATCCTTGCTACCGAGCTCCTTCCTGATTAACGATTCCTTAACAGTCTGGACAAGAGGACCTCACACATCACGGGGCGCAGGGAGTTCCAGAGAAGGTATGGATTTTCCCCTCCCACGACATGACCAGTCCCGTTGAGAGCCCTCCCATAAGGCCGTCCTTACGGTTCCCCGCCCCCGCGCGCGTCCCCAAGGCACCCTATTCCTCCGGTACCACCGCTCCCTCGCCGTTATTCCGGTTTCGCATCCTTCACTCCTCCCCAACCCCCCGAGCCTCGTCCTCGAGGGCCGCGCATGTCTCCCCCGCCTTCCTCCAATCTCAATGCTCAAGCGGGCTCGTCGTCTTCGCTCGCGCCTGTGCCCAGACCAATTCTTGCCCTACCGGGTGCCTTTGCATTTGAGATCCACTCCTCCCCGCCCCCCGAGGCCGTCGCAGCGCCAGCAGCAGGACCTAGTCGCACCCAGCGCGACGACGACGAGCCCTTTGACTTCCGACCCGCTCCGCGCGCGCGGCACGATCCCCCCATGGGCCTCGGCGGCGCGCTCATCAGCAGCAACAATGCGCGCATGCAGGCCGAGCGTCTGGAGCGCCAGCGCCGCGGCGAACGCCGTCTCGCGGGTGGACGCGTGGCGCCTGCCGTCGCGGTCGCAGGTGGCAGCGGCAGCGGCAGTCGTCGAGCAACCGATGCGGCGGCGCCCAGAAACAGCATCATGCGCCGCCTCGCGAGCCTCAACCCGTTCCGCTGGGGCGACCACGAGAACGACATCGACCTGCTCGCGCTCGCGCACCCCCGCGATCGCGACGACCGGACGGGCGGCGATGCGCAGCTCGCGCTGGACATCTTCCTCGCGGACCAGGAGCACCAGATCGGCGCGCGCTTCGCACACCCCGCGCAGGCGTATGCGCGGCGCGAGATGGCGCTGCTGCGGGGGTGGGCGCGCAGAGGCCCCGCGCCGCGCGAGGAGGAGGACTACAAGCCCGAGTACACGCACGCGGGGCCCGCAGAGGGCGGGTACGTGTACGACTTTGCGCCGAGCGAGATCGTGCCGGTGGCGGAGGGCAAGGGGAAGGGCAAGGAGGTGGTGATTGACGTGGATGCGGAGCGGGAGAAGGAGGGGGTGAGCACGCTGCTTGTGTGTGCGCGGTGCTTGGACCCGCTGCTTGTGCGCTCGGATGGGATTACGGACGGGGGGGAGGAGGAGGCGCGCAGGCGCAAGGTGTGGGGGCTGCGCTGCGGGCATCTGATCGATGGGAAGTGTTTTGAGGAGCTGAGGAAGCCTGTCGAGGAGGTAGACGGGGACGACGAACGCCCGGCGTCGCCGGACCCAGAGCCAGAGCCAGAGCTGAAAGGCAAGGGGAAAGGCAAGGGCAAGGGCAAGGCGAAGGCGCGCGAGGTGGCCGATTCGGAGCAGGAGGAGCACGACAACCTCTTCGATGACGAAGCTACCGCTCCCACCACTACCGCCGTCCGCTCTCGGCTGCGATCTAGTCATGCGTCGGGAAGCGCCACCTTCGACGTCGAGGCGGCAGACACCAGCACCGTCCGCTCACGGCTACGATCCTCCGCCGGCGCCACCTTCGACCTGGGTGCGCTACTGCCGCCTCCTCCACCCTCCAGACAGCGCGCCGCCGCGTCCGCTGCCCCAGCCCCGTTCGACCTGGCTGCGCCACTCCCCGCACACCCCAGGAGGCGCGCGCCGCCGAAGCGCAAGGCGAAGGGCAAAGGAAAGGCGAAGAAGCCCATCGTCGAGGCGCGGTATGAGTGGACGTGCCCTGTAGCGGGGTGTGGGCGGCTGCATGTGAGCGACAAGATTGACGGGGTGTGGGGGAATGCCCCGGATAAGGGCGCCATTGGCGTCTTTGTGTAGATGTAAACCATTGATCGTGAAGGTGGATTGAAAGGATGGGTGGAAGGAAGGGAAAAGAAGGCACGGTATTATTATTACATTGTGAATGCATACGGGTGTACCAAACAGTACCCTCGATTTTTTCTTGCCCTTGCACCTCAAAGTGTCATTCGGTCAAAGCGAGGAATACGATGACGTCACTCCCTTTCCCGATCGCAAAAATCCCTTTTGACTTGAAAGCTTGAAAGCCGAGATGAGTGCTTTCTGAACTTGACAGGTAATTAATTGGCTCATAGGGTCTTATGTATAGCGGGTCATAAGCCCATTGTAAATCAACATGACCCCTCTGGTTCAGTGGTTGCATTCAAATCTATTGATTTTGCGTGGGCTATAAGCCTATTATAACACTCAAAAAAAGCCAAAAGGCTGATCAGAAAACCATAGCAAATACATAGTCCCCGGCCGATCAAGCTCACTGGCAGGTCTGTGAGTAGACTCGGAAATGGCCACTACCTTCTACATTTCTCGTAGACAGACACTCTAACACAGAAGCTCGTACCTCTACATTTAACCCGGGTGAGGAATACGATTCGGAGCTGCGATCGGAATGCGGAGTCAAGGTTGGTGGAACTCGAGAGGAGAAAACATTAGGCAGCGACTACAATCACCCACATGCGGGAGAGCAAGAAGGATGGATAGCATTCCTCACATGCTTGGCCGATAGGTCTGCTGCGAACAAGATGAATAAAGTTTTGCTTCATATGAATCACACAATTTCATTCACCATGGCGATGTTGAGGACGTTAAATCTGGTTCAAAAGGTAAACATACAAAGATACATAAATCTAGCGAAATCAATAGCTCTTTCGTGGCGGACTTCTAGGAGCGCTCATCATCGTCCTTGTCCCGTTCAATCATGCGCGCGAATATGCCGAGCGAATATGCACGAAGGCACGGATTTCCGTCATCCCTCTGCGCGTCCACCTTGCCCATCCCATCCCACTGCACATGCGCAAACAGACGGAAGTGCTGCAAGTCTCGGCTGAGCACATTCGTGCAATTATCAAGCTCCAACTGCCAAATTCGCGCCGCGCCGCTCTCGCGGCGCGCCCACATCAGCGCGCGCAGCAGGTCCGCGCGCGTCACCGAGAGCGGAGGGAGCCACCGCGGCGGGTGCTCGCCGATGTCGACGTCATGCAGCGCGAGCCGCTGCAGCGTCGGCCACGCGTGCATCGTCATCCCGTGCTCGTCACGGAAACCCAGCGCGAACGTTTTGAACTTGAAGTGCGTGACGCCGAGAACGAACATGGCCTGCGCGAGCATGAACTCGAGCCATGCCGCGGGAACCGTCTTGTGCAGGTGCAGCGTTCGCACATTGCGCAGGCGCTTTCCCAAGCTGAGCCATAGCAATGTCGAAACTGCTTCGCACCAAGTGCCGTTCGTTACAACACCCTGCATGCTGTGCAGGTGGAGAGTCGTGACACCGGAGAAATCGACCGTCTCAACCAGAGTCCGCGTCGCAAAGCACAGGGCGTCGTATGGCTGACACGACTTGCCCTCGATTCGAAACCTGCGTGACCACCACGGGCGCCTGGAATCAAGGAGGTGGTACGCGAAACCATTCTTGTGGATGATGCGCACGGTGTCGTAGGTGGTCGGAGAAACGCCGGCGAATTCGGTCAACAGCGCTGTTATGAGGTCTGTATTGGCTTCGAGAGTTTGGATGTTGCAAGAGACGGAGACCGTGGCCGAGGGTGGAATGATGAGATACTGTAGGAGCTGCACGCATGGACCGGAATCGCCCCTGATCGTGAGGGCGGACAGATGAGGGAGCGCAACAGGAAACCCATGCAGGAACGTTGGAGTGGAGTGGATAAGGGAGATCGTTTGAAGGCGAGGAGATCCGAGAAGGATGGCCAAGAAGGCCTCCATTGTCGGGCGCTGGATCCAGTCGATATTTTCGAGGTGAAGATGCGTTAAGTGTGAGTACCATCTCGAGTCCCAGGGAAATGCGCAGCGTTCGAGATGCAAATCCAAGTCCGACCTCGCAGTCTCTGTCCTGCGAAACAACATCGATGGCAGCCACATGCCATCGCCGTTAGTGGTGGTGTTGATGACCTTGAGACACCGCAAACGAGGAGCAGCATCGGCGAGTTCCAAGTTCATAAGTGCGATGGCGAGACGGCGTTGGGGGGACCGGAGCTCCAAAGTCCCGAGCCGCAGAACGTTTTCAAGAACGACCTGTTCGACGGTAGCTGCTGCATGTGGCAGACGGTCCAGCTTACTGAGGTCTGCCCGAACCACGAGCGCCGCCATCTTGGAGCGTTCGAGAAAGACGGGGGTCGATGCTGCACGCGATAAAATCGGGGCACTCCAAAATTCTGGGCACTCTAGCGCGACGCTACGCCAATGGCTGTTGACTTGCGTGACATTTAACCACCGAAGATCGTTTTGGAGCCTCCGGATTGACACTGGGACACAGCAAACGAAGATGTCCCCGAGTATCTCTGGAGGTAAGTGCTCGATAGGCGTGGAGGCGTCACGGTTCCGCATTTCTGGGGGCTACATGTAAGGAAGGCTGATTTATACCAAACGGGCGCTACCAGCATATTTAACTCGTACCTTGTCTTATATCTGGACTCCGGTGACGCAGAAAATCAGGAGGCATCGGGCGAAGGCCAGAGCGGGATCAAGAGTTGCAGCCAGGAGGGTCACCGCAGTCCAGTAGCAGCTACAGGATGAGAGTGCGCTGCGTCCGCTCTGCCAGAGAGAGGCAAGGCTGGTGAGAGCAGAAGCCGAGCTTGACACTGACAGCGTGTGCGATCGATGCACAGTGATGTAGTGATCCCCCATCATGCCGGCGGTCTCGGCAAGTTGGGGAACGATAAAACTAAAACGCTTCAATTTGGTCCGCGGCTTGTGAAGCAGCAATTCTGGTGGGAGAGGATCACGGGAGTCACTTTTTATCCAAGCAGGAACGAATAAATGGCTATCTACAAGACCATCCGGAGAATTTCAAGTTGAACTCAGCTCAACCATGACTTTCAAACGGCTCGAGCCATATTCATGGAGGATCAAGCAACAGAATCGATTGAGCCAATTCAAATAAGAACAGCGAAAGAAGTAAGTACGTCGGATAATCTGTCGATAAACTATCGTCCACTCCAGTCACGTCGTGGGATGGAGCGGTGACAAGGACTTGCACTTCAAGCTATGTGTACACAGGCACAAAGTCCGGGATCGCCCGGTGGATCCCTTCCGTTTTCTGCAAGTTTCCTGCCTCGACCATGCTCCCAACGTCCTCAGCTCTCCCTTCAAAAAGCAGCGTTCTGAAGACAAAGGAGCGACTGCCGACACCCGCAAGATCACGCGCGCCATTGTTCGCCCACGCTTTGATGCGCATGGGCCAGCGCTTGGGCGCAGCTTTGGCCCCCGCCAAAGCGTCGAGTATATGCTATATAAGGCGCCGCAATATGGGTGGCACCTCCACGATAACCTACACCTACAACGATGGACGGCCGCACCAGAAATCCCCCCAATGACAACAACACCCAGAACCAAGACCCCAAGAGTCCGGGCCTCATAGCCAGGTTAAAGCTCGTCGCGCGGCTCGTGAAGGCGTGGCGGCATGACCCCGTGGGACTGGAGCGCCGCAAAAAGGGCAACCGCGCCCTCTACCAGCCGCATTCGTCGTCCCAGCCCCAGCCCGCCACACGCGAAGCGGACCCATTCGATTTCAGCACACCGCCTACCGCAGCGGCCTCAGGCGTACGTCCTTCTTCTCTATCCCCCTCCATCCGCGACTGGCTGACCTTTCTCTCCTCTTTCTCTTGTAGCGCGCGGCAAAGCAGAAATACACCAAGCCCGTGCCCGTCTCCCAGAGATTCCACGCCGGGTACGACCCCGACAAATGGGAGCGCCCTGGGATCGAGTACCGCGCCCAGCTCGCCGCCAAGCGCGCGGCGGACAAGATCGCAGAGAAGGAGGCGCGCGAGAAGACGCACAAGGCGCTTTTTGGCGCCGATGCGCAGACGCGCGCGGCGCAGGAGGCCAAGTTCATGAAGGCGTGGGCTGCGCCGGTGGTGAACCTGGGGAGCCATACCGCGCAGCTGGTGCAGGTACGTGTTTTGCGTTGGTTCGTTACTTTGACCATGTGCTTATTGTCATGTGCGCGTTATAGGAAAACGCCGCTCGTGCCGCTGCTATGCAGAGGGTTGCCGCTACCATGCAGAGGGTCGCACCAGCGCCTCCGCCGACGTCGACGCCTGCACCCGCATCCACTCCCGATCCCGCCTTGACGTTGACTTCGACTTCAGCCTTTGGGTCCACCTCCGCCTTCTCCACCCCTGCTTCCTCCTCCGCACCCATGTTCGACGCACAAGCACCCGCACCGCCAGCAGCCGCTCCTGCACCCACGGACCCGTTTGCGAGATACATGACAGCGTCGCACAACCCGTGGAACGCCTCGTCCGCCATGCAGCAGGTCCGCGTCGACTCGGAGACGGATGAGCAGATGGGCGGTGTGGATGTGTCGCAGTCGCGTTCCCAGGCGCCGGCGGTACAGCAGCGGCAGACCGTCCAGCAGCAGCAGCAGCAAACACAGACACAATACCCCGCCTTCCCGCCGCCGCCGCAGGACACGCAGACCGCGTTTGCATCCGTCTTCCCCTCGGGCTCGCCATTCACCTTCACGCAAGACCAGCAACACGAGGTTCCCGCCTTCCCCTCTCAGTCTCAGTCTCATTTCCCTTTCACGTTCTCCCCCGCTTCCGCACGCGCACCCGAGCAAACACTATCCCCCGCCTTTGCCGCGCCCTCGCCGTCCCCGCCCACATACACCTTCACCCAAACTCCCCACCTCCCCCTCGAACACCTCCAGCACACCCTCGCGCGTTGCGCCTCCCCCGCCGCATTCTTGCAGCTCGCGGAGCTCGCTCACGCGGCGGGGTACGCCGTCGATGCGCGCGCGCTTGTGGAGGGCGCGTGGGTGATGGGGCGGGAGGAGGGGGCGGGAGCGGTGTTGGCGCAGTTGCAGGCGACGTATGGGCAGGGCTACGGCGGGGAGATGGCGCAGTGCGTGCAGTGCGTGCAGACGCAGCAACAGAACGGGGAGCACGCGCAGCAGAACGGACAACAACGCCAGGCCACGTTCTCCCTGCTCTACGGCGCACACGGGTGTCCGGCGCCGCGGGTGCGCGCGCTCGAGGCTGAGGTGGAGGTGCCCATCGTACTCGCCGAAGACACGGCGGACCAGGAAGAATGGTGGGCTGCGAAAGCTGCTGCATTGGAGCGGCGCGAGGAGTATTTCGACGAGTGTGATGGGGATGGGGATGACGAGGAGGATGCGTTTGAGGTAGTGGTAGAACATGTGCAGAAGACCTACCAGACGTATGGCGAGGCACAGATGGCGAGGCAGAAGGCTATTGATCTCGAGGTATGTGTCTTTCATCTTACTTTCCCTCCCTCCCCCTCGTCTTTTCCTTTCTTTCGTCCTTCATCAACACCTTCCCCACCCCTATCGTCCCCCTCGCACGCACATACTAACGTCTTATAGGCATTCGCCCGCGTCGGTCAGTCCCAGCGCGAGACTTTCCGCAATGGGTACATGGCGCTCGGGATGCGCTACAGGGGGGTGAAACGGGCGAGGGCGGTGGAGGCTTCGTCGCACTCGTTCCCTTCGCCTGCGCCACCGTCTTCGGGCGGGGATGTCGTGTCGGCTCCCTCTTCTGTGCCGTGCGACGAGGAGGAGGAAAGGAATGTGTCCCCCGACGATGCCGAGGCGTCGTCATCGTCATCCGACAGTGGCGAAGAGGACGACTCCGACAACGACTCGGACGCAGGCAGCGCGCACTCTTTGTCCTCTCGCTCGACTTCTTCCTTATCATCGCGCACCCGCGCCCGCGCCCGTCCATCGCCGTATGCGCGCGCCTCGCGCGCTGGCACCACTGCGCGGCTCGTAGACTCCGTGGTGTCGTTTTTCGCGAGGCTAGGCGTATGAGTGAATGCGCTTGACAAATGGGATACCACTAATGCCGTGCTCGACCTCCTCCGCACCGGATCCGTCATTCTCCAAGTCGCGCAGTGGCACTCGTACGCCTGGAGGAGGAGGGGAGGCAAGGGTGCGATCGAGGACTACTAGTACTGTGGGGATGGGGTTGGGGACGAGCCGGTAAGGGAGATGGGAACGGGGATGTGGACGCGGCGTCTTCTTCGGAAGGTGACGGAGGATATGGGACGACTCGGACGCAGCCCTAGCGCCAGCGACCACTCTTCATCCCCCCCATCTCCCTTTCCCTTTCCCTCCCGCCCCCGCACCCGCACTCGCACTCGCACCCGCGCGCCGCCCAGCCTCGACGGTACGACCAAGACCGCCAGTGGGCGTACGAGCAGCCTGGATAGGGCGGCAATTACGTTTGTCGAGTGTCGCAATACTCGCACTCGACTCACGCTGCTTACCCCGCCCGCCCCGTGCGCGCTCCCCACGGTCCCGCAACCCCGCGCTTCGCCACACCCCCCGACTCCGCCTTGGCCGCGTCCTTTCGCCCCTTTCCTCTTTTTCTATTCCTTCTTGCTCTCCCGTTCTTTCCCTTCTTATCTTTATTCGTAATCTACCCAGCCTACCTGTTCGCTTTTACACCCTGCGCTTGCTTATCTCAATCCTCTTTTCCGTCCGTGCAGCATTAAAATTCGCTGTTACAGTCACGCGGTGAGCGATGATCGCATCAAACTCTATCTTGCTTGTCCCAAACCTCCATCGTTCAAGAATTGCTGCCACCGGATTATGTTTGGCAATTATTTCCCTCTTGAAATTTCTGCTCAGACTCCTCGATCTACCTAAAATCTTCTCAGAGTCAAGAAGCCCAAGAGTTCAAGAGCTAGATGACCGAGATTCAAGACTCCTAGTAGTCTCATTTCCCGACTGTCACGAGAGCCCCCAAATTGGGATGTCGTGACAGTCGGGAAATGAGACTAGACTCCTAGTTGCCATGAGGCGCATGCCCATGTAGTGTTGATGCTTATCGTTTTCACCTCACTCGAACTCCAAAGAAAATTCGCGCCTTCAGTTTCACTGTAATGATGTACTTCCGGACGAAGATCAAAACCACTGGGACTCATCTATACTCTGCGTGACGATTTGACCCGTCTGGATTTTTCCTCCCGGCCGGCGCCACATCTTCCGCTTGGGCGTCCTGTTCCTGCGGCGCGTCTATTTGTGGCGGACTCCGAAATGCCAAGTTCTTACTGCTCAGATCTCACTCAGCACCCGAAACCTGGCTTCCACCTGCATTCCGCACTCACACGGGCCTGTCATCTTCCAGGGCCGAGGAGTGCCGGCTTTTTGGAACCGTGATGGCAGACTCCACTGTGACCTATACTAAAGCGCCGAAGGGCTGAATAAGCGCGGGCGCCATTATGGCGATCCAAGTACGATACTCGAAAAAGAACACGTCCTTTTGGTCAACTCTTTCACACCATCGCGGAAGACATATATTTCGGGTACATTTCCTCCGCACCGTCGGTCGTTTTTATGTCTCGGTGGTAAACTCCTTGCAAAACTCAATACGATATTGGGAGCAGCATTGGTAGCGGCGCTATTTTTCGTCTCTGGCGCATGACAAGCCCCGTGATAGCATGATTCTATGCAGTTTGTCAGGCGCCTTTCAAAGGTTCGTTCTTCCCGCATTCCGTCATATGACACAACAGGATGGCGTATGGAACGAAGTCCAGGTTATATAAAAGAAACCTGTTCCCCACAACAGGTACCACATTCCTCAAAATGATCTCTCTGCGCTCTCTGGGTCGGTTCTACGCCGCAGCTGCTATCCTTTTGACGACCCCACTTGCTAATGCGCAAGCTTCCCCCATTGTCGATCTGGGTTATGCGCAGTATCAGGGAGCTGTGAACCCTGCTAATAATATCACGCATTTCTTCGGGATTCGATATGCTGCGGCACCTCTAGGTAAAGTACTTTTTGCTCGATTCAGAGGGAAGTTGACGAACGAACCAGGCGATTTACGCTTCAGGGCCCCGCAACCTCCGGCCAATGTGACCGGTGTGCAACAGGCCACCGCGCAGCCCAACGAATGCTTCCAAGCTCCGACTGGACAGTCCCCGACCAACCCATTGGAGACGCGCGCTATCGTAGCCACGGAGGACTGCCTATTTCTCAAGTCAGTTATTCTTTTCACGTCTCCGATGGCAGCTTTAACAAATAACTGTAGTGTGTACTACCCGAGCAATGCAGCGGGAACGCCGCCCAAAGACCTCCCGACTCTGGTTTGGATTCACGGAGGAGGGTACGAGAAATTATCGGGTGTTGCCATAGGCATCTACTTATCGAGAAGAACAGATATCTTGCCGGTGCAGCGAATAGTTTTGACGGAGAGGATATTGTTCGTCAGAGCAAGAGAGGAGTTGTTGTGGTCATTATCCAGTACCGTCTCGGTGTTTTCGGTCAGTCACCGTCGCGTTCCATGCTGATCGTAAGTTGACCATTGCATACAGGCTTCCTTCCGGGTTCTGCAGTCAAAGCCAATGGATCGCTGAATGCCGGCCTGCGTAAAGCCCTCCAACTTCTTGCCATTCTTATATATATACTAACAGGTTGCTATCAAAGTTGACCAAGACTTCGCCTTGCGGTGGGTGAACCAACATGTGAGTGATCTGAGTACCCTGAATCTGCCCTTGCTCTGTTTTGAAGCCATGGGTATTACAGATCTCAACATTCGGCGGTGCAGCCAACAAAGTGACGATCTGGGGCGAGTCCGCGGTACGCGAACATTTAGGCTGTGATCCCAGTTCATTTATCCCGTACTTCTGCTCAGGGGGCTGGCTCGGTCCTCCAGCATGTTGTTGCGAACGGTGGTCGAACAGAACCTCAGTTATTTAGAGGCGCAATAACGAGCTCGACTTTCTTGCCTTCTCAGTATCAATTCAATGACCGTGTGCCGGAGGTAGGATATCCCTTGTTCTCTTATACTAGTTAGACTGATATCGGGGCGCGTCAGCTGCTATTCAGCGAGGTCTTGACTCAAACAAAGTAAGCATTATCACCGAAATTGGACAGTCATATCGACTTCTGCAGCTGTACAACGGCCGCGGACTCGATGGCTTGTCTCAGGGCTGCTGACGCAACAGTCCTAGAAACGGCCAATAACAATATCAACATAGGCGGATTCTTTGGAACCTTCTTAGTCATACCAGTTGTCGACGGTGACTTTATCACTCAGCGGCCGACATTGTCCTTGATAGAGGGCAAAGTCAACGGGGTACGGCATCCCTTCGCAGTCCTTTTCTCTCGATCAATTGTCCGATTATTTGAAAATCCAGGAAGCTTTGCTGTCCGTGACTAACACCTTCGAAGGCACCTCCTTCGTGAACCAAAACGTGGTCGTGAACGCGACACAATATTCACTGGATCTTTTCCCTGAGTTTGGCACAGCTCAGGCTAATACCGTTGGTGCTTTGTACGCAAACACTGGCAACGAGCTTTTCCAAGTCAACGCGGTGCAAGGAGAATGTGCGTTGATCCTCGCCGAATAAACTGTCCTGATAGACCCGCCAGCAATCTTCATTTGCCCGACATACTATATCTTGAATGCCTTCCGAGGGCGTGCCTTCAAGGTAGACTTGCCACGTGCATTTCCAGCCAAACACGCTAACTTCAACACAGGGTGAGTTTGCGATACCACCTGGACTCCACGGAAACGACGTAGTATATTACTTCCCTGGGACTTCAACTCCGCCGTTCAATAACACGGCCTTCATTAACGCCTTTGCACAATCTTTCACCTCTTTCATAACCAATCTCGACCCCAACATCAAGGTCGACCCGACGACAATCACACCCCACTGGAATCTATTCGAGATCGGCAACACGGAGATGCTGTTCAATATGACCGCTGGGGTTCCCGTGGTCCATCCGATCACAACTTCAAACGCTCTTCTGCAGCGCTGCTCGTATGTATTTCCGTTTATTTTCTCGGCTCCTTCCTCACCGGTCCTTCAGGTTCTGGGAAAGCGTCGGGAATCTCACCGCTCAGTGATACCTAAAATTAGCTTGCACTTGTGGCGAAAAATCCACATTCAATGTAATTCATTTGTGCTTTCAGTCACGCTGGACGGTGTTGAGCTCGGATGAGCTCGGATGGTGACCGGTACAAGTAATGTTTGAGTACATATCTACTAACCGGAAAGACATCGGAGAAAGTTCAGAAGCCGGACATCCGAAAGCCAACAGACTAAAAGCTGAGGTCGATCCGGTGATGACTCAACACAAAAGAAAAACAAAACTTTGGTGGCTAACTGAGCCGATTGAGCTATCGGCTTTATTTAACCTTGCAAAGTGCACAACCGGTTTCCCTTTTGGCCATTTGGCGGTTAGGTAACCAGATTCGGCAATGCGGCTCTCGGCTTTTCTGTCACCGACCGGGGGTAGTCCGGGGGTACGTATGCTGGCAAGAGCGTCGGCCTGGTTCCTCGCACACTCCATCCGACGTGTGTTTATGAGCTCAAGCATGCCATTGGTCCTGTTCCTTTGCTTCGGTCTGCCCAAATTCCCCGATTTGTCCCTGATTTTCGCGACGCGATGGAGTGAAGCTTTGGCTTTGGCTGAGAGGTTAGATTCCTGCCAGAGCGCATCCACTGGCATGCAAAGCGCTGGATCTCAATTCTGAGATCTTGTTCTCAGCCATGTCCTCCACAATGGTGCAGTCCACGTCATCTTCGACAAGATACCTAAGTACGAAGAAGCGTTTTCAACTTGTCGGATAATTCGAGGTCCCCGTGATCAGGCGCCAGCTGCTCCACTTCGCCACCAGTTTCTGACGAGGCGTTGCATGATGCATACGCGTGCATCCTTATCGTCTTCGCACAAAGTTTGTCTCTTTCCGATGGAAGCCGGGTACCACGTCCACGTCCGGCTCCTTTTCCAGTCTCCTCTGGCGCGTTTCAGGTTGACCAAAGTTTGGGGCTTCCCAGAATTGGATGCCAGAAACGCCGGATTCACATTAAGGTACGAGGCCTTATCACTTCTGCAGTCCAAAGTGGCTGGCGCTTAACATTTTCTTCGCGATATATCAGCACCCAAACTCAGCCGGTCCCAAAGGCATTACCAAAGACCGGGAGAAACGACTATGCATTCTACAAGGAACAATTCAACGATGGAGTCGACCAAATGCCATCTCGCCAACAACCACCCCGATAATAACGCTGGCGATGAACGAGGCGTTGAAGGTCCTGGAGAACGGTGAGCTTGCTAGCTGAAAAGAAAAGCGAAATCAGAAACTTACATGACGATAAGCATCAGCAAGTAGTGAACGATGGACTGGAGGCCAGCTAACATGCCACGGCTCAGCTCATGCGAGAGGATGAACCGCGTTGGAGCCGTTGGAAACTCGTTCTCGGACGCAGGAGTCTTGGAGTCCAAGGCGGCTGAGAAATGATACGCCGTGGTAAGCTGTTTGCTTCTACGCTCGGGATCGTCGATATATATTCAAACAATCCAGACGGTGGACACGGACCTTTGGGCAAAGCTATGCTCTATTCCTCGGCATACAGCACGGAGGTAGCGCTCGCCGACAGAGACGAGGAAAATGACAAGGCAGGCTCCGAATATTGCCCCCGCTGAGGTAGGAACGATGGTGTCAAAAATGAGGGTATCGCCGGGGGTGAAGTGCAGGTAAGTTTTCATCATCGACATGGACGTGCTGCCAGAGGAGTCCATCGACGTTGCGTTCGAGGTGCTGGACATGTTCATGGAATCCATAGTCAAGGTGAGAGAACCTCAGATTCTAACCAGATGGTGGGCTTATATGTTTCTCGGAGATCGGACCTACAGTCTGGCCGCATGACAGGCGACACACGCTTTGAATGTGCAAGTCGAACTGAACAACTGAACCAGCCCGTCGGACCGCTCTGCCGTGGCTGTTACCGCAGTGACTGCCGTGACGATCTGTTTACTGTCAACTGCCAGCCAATCGCAGAAGAGTCTCCATCAAGTCTGCGGCGTCGACCGTTTTATTTTTCTTGCTCTTTCTTTTCACTCCCCCTTGCAGCAAACAAGTGTGGGTTGCTTTGCTCGACCTCTAGTCAAATTCTCCATCCTCGGAAGCCCCGAGTTCAAGCGACAACCTTCACGCCAAATTGCCTCGTGACAGGGCACTGATTCAAGCCTCGTCACATCAGATTTTTGCATCCTATAAAAGCCCGTCGCAAGGGAAAATGCCTCATTTCTTTCCCCCATGTGCCCCCTCCCCGACATTGGTGCTCCTCCCTCGCTGCTGCTTGCTGTCCCTATTTACGACAGGGTATCGACTGGTCCGACCTACCACTGCGGCATCATGGTCTGGGAAGGATCTCTTACTCGTGGACATTGATATCGTGTACGCAGCTTCCGTTTCCACTCTCCTTCGTGTCCCTCGCCGTCATGGACCCTTGGCCGGTGTCTCCTGCACCCCCCTCCCATTGCTAGGCGGGCCCACTCGCCCACTCGCCCACCTTACCGGGATGGCTCACTTAACTGGTTCGTCTCGTCCACACGGCCCCCCTGGCTCGTCTCGTCCACGTTGCTCTCCGCCTGGCTCCCATCGTTTCATCGCCATCCATCTCCTATCAGTCGGCGGCCTGGCTACCCCATGGAGCGGGTTCCCGAGTCATTCTCCGAGTCAAAAACGATGGTCACATTTTCCCCGGCTTGGCTGCAATATGTTTCCACCCGTTGTCCAGTCAATCAGGTTCTATCCAATCTATCAGGTTACGGATGCAACCCGTGGCCTCCTCGTCTGCGATCATCGGACTTGGGGGGTTTTTATTGTTTTTGCTACCGACAAATGGATTTTTTTTTCGTTACACTTCTTCGAGTGATATCACGACCCCCTCCCTTCTCCAGCAGTTCCCGCTTCTCTCCACCACAATTCACCATGGGCTTGATCTGGCTGACGCAGCCTGTCCTCTGGCACTCGTCCCACGTCCCTGGCGACTACGACTACGAGGCTATGACGGATGAGCAAAAGCTGCTGATCAGAACACGCTGGCACGACGTTCGTACTCCACTATCCCCCCCCCTGTAAGCTCGATACTGAGACCAAGAAGTGGTACACAGCGGACTGGGACTACGGTCTCACCACCGTAGCGTTTTTCTGTGCCGCGATCCTGACTGTCACGATCTTGAATGCCATGTCGTGGCTCCGTGCACGCTCCAAAATGTAGGGCATTCTTTCAGCGACTTGTGTCCCCCTCATCTTCCTTCAGATCGGAGCAGAGGAAGCCGGTGCCCAGCGTCATGGACAAGTTCGCCGCAGCGGTCAGGTTCACTACGGCCCGCCAGTTTCACGTCCGCGCGACCGGATGGTATGCCCCTCCAATGGCCGCCATCCTCGGCGTCTCCGGAATGTTTATCTTCATCATGTGTTCGTGCTCTCTTGTGCCGTCTTCATGTGCCTGATCGCTTTGCAGCGCTGATGCTCGCCGTGCGCCCATTCTACTGGCCAAACATGGCGATGGGGCACAGTCCGCCGATCGCGACCCGTGCTGGGTGGATATCTATCGCGATTATGCCGTTCATGATGTAGGCCTCTTTCTCTCCTCGGATCATCTACCAATGAGTGCTCACACCCCCGCAGCGCATTCGCGACGAAAGTGAATTTCGTGGGGCTCCTCACGGGCACGTCGCACGAAAAGCTACAGGTATTCCACCGCTGGTCCGCAGTCTTCATGTGTATGTCGCCCTTGTGTTGTACTGCACCGATATCTCACACTTGGACGCGCAGACATCACCTCGTTGGTCCATACGTTCCCATTCATTGTCCAAAACATCAAGATGGGCGAGATGGAGGCGGAGTACAATGCATCGGGGGCCTACTGGACGGGCATCGCCGCACTGGTGCCCCAAGTGAGTTCCTACACCTGACCTCCATTTCCTTCTAACCGTTCACCTCCTAGACATACCTGATTGCCCTTTCCTGGGGCATCTTTCGCAATCGGTACTATGAAATATTCAAGAAGTGCGTGTGTTTGCCCGCTACTGTTATCTGCTGCTGACCATAGTTTCTAGATTGCATTTCGTGTACGCCTGAAACTGCTTTTTAAGAACATCGGATTGATTTGATCAACAGTGCCTCTGGGATATTCATGGCTGCCCTATTCATTCACGTCGATTGGACGCTCAGCTCTTGGTGGGTTTCCCTTCACTATAACCCACTACATCTAACGCACGGTGATAGGGACTACTTCTGGGCAACCCTCGCGCTCTACGGCCTCGCCTGGCTCGCGCGCGCCGCACGCACGCTGTACACCACAGGGCTCGGCCTCCCCGCATCCATCGAGTTCGCTGGGCCTGACCTCCTCAAGATCAGCATCCGCGTCCCCGAGCGATTCAAGTGGGCGCCGGGGCAGCACGTCTTCGTGCGCATCCTCGGTTCGGGTGTGCACGCGCTCACGTCGCATCCGTTCACCGTCAGCTCGTTGCACACGCGCGGCAAGGAGAACACGGTCGAGTTGGTGCTGCGCGTGCACGGCGGGCTCACCCGGGCACTTGCTGCGCGTGTCGCAGGCAAGGCCGCGTGGTCGACGCGCGTTGTGCTGGATGGCCCTTATGGCGGTGTGCATGTGCCGCTCAAGGCATACGAGCGGGTGTATCTCCTTGCTGGTGGTAGCGGTGCGTTGGATCGCATCTTGCTTCCCTTGTACTTACTGAAAATACCGTTTTTCAGGTGCGACGTTTACGCTGCCCATCCTCGCAGACCTCGCCGCGACTATCAAGGCCGGTGGCATCGCCTGTCAGCGCGTCGAGTTTGTCGTCGCGGTCCCCGCTGCTGGTACGCCGACCGTCCTTGATGCCTTTACCCGCAACTGACTCTATGCTGCAGACAATTACGCTTGGATACAGCCTGCCGTGACTGCCGCCGCTGCGCAATGTGCCGATAGCGTCGGAGTGCGCGTGCACTTCACGCGCGCCGCAGACCCGAAAGCAAGTAACGATAGTGTCGACGTCCTGCGCGGCCGCCCCGTCCTTGCCGACATCGTGCGCGAGGCGCATGCAAGTGCGGGGAAGGTCGCGATTGTCGGTGCGCCCCTTCCTTCTCCCCTCGCATCTGCCCGCTCTCAACCTCATCTTTTTGTATAGCGTGTGGGCCGGACGGATTCCTGTACGACGTGCGCAACGCCGTTGCAGAGGCACAGCTTGTCATTGCCGATGGGTTTGGAACGTGTAGGGACTTGTTCTTGCACACGGAGACGTATAGGTATGTTTCTATTCTTGCTGTGTGCTTGGCTGGTGCTGAGCAAGTTCGTGTAGCTGGTGAATGGATAGTCGGCGCGCGGGTGCAGATGATTTCGGAGCAATTTAGGTGCTAGATCACGAACTTTTGTAGTTGACGAAACATATGGAACGATTGTACGACAGCTTATAGGGGAATTCTCACCACGTTCTTACTCTCAGGGCAGATCAACTCTGGGTTAAAGAAGCGAAGAGGCTAGATGTGAAGGTAGGTAGGTAGGTAGGTAGGATTACACGGCACGGTCCCACTGAGGAACGCCGGGGCCCAGAAGTTATCGAGATGTACATGCGCTAATATACATCGCAGCTCCTGGACTCCTCTGCAACACCAAAAGCCGAGCTCACGGACGCTATCTCACGACACGCCGCGGTAGAACCAAGGAACTGCAAAGAAGCAAAAATAGTGAGCACAGAGAACTTGAACAAGGGACCTAACAAATCAAGCATGAAATACCGGAACGGCGTAGAACAGCTGAAGGACATCATGAGCAAATTTGGCTACCAGTGCGATACTGGGTCGGGAATGGATAATGGCCTTTAGGAATTCGACGTTCGAATCCAGTGCCAAACGGAGTCGCAGATTTGGACATTTGAGGAAAAGATGCTCCAAGAATTTTTCGCGGAGATCTACCAGTGCGTCTTGAGACGTACAAGTAATCAGTGCGTGTTCAGGAGTCTCAATGTCTGTCTTGCAAAATCTGCACAACCTGTTTTCCCGGGCCACCTGCCCATGTTCGTGATCCACGTAACGCAAAATCCATCCCACAAGTCACATCACTTTCTGAGCAGCCGCCGGTCAAAGCGAAGATTCCAATCAGTGGCAGTGCAGAGCTTCTTTCGGCATAGCTACCACCTTACTGCTCTTTATTGCTACTGGCAATACGATCTCCGCGGTCGAAACGCTTGTCAACTTTCTGTACCTCAAGTTCCCGATGATCAAGACATGGCTCGTTTCATGCACTGGGCCTTTTTTGGGCACCAGTGGACGCTATGGTGCCTAAGACCTTGTTCAAATTATTAGCAGGAGCCTGAAATGTTCCTGAAACGATAGACCCGACCACTCCTCAATTATACTACCACAATCATCGGCAGGGATTCGCGACACGCTGTGTTGGCGCAATTGGTATCGAAGCAACTGCTGTTGTTCTCGAGGGCGTACATCCCCCCGAAAACACTGTAAGTTGAGCATTCGACAAGGTTTGGTATAAACTAAATCTCTCGCCAGGGCCTCTGGCAGAAGAGGCTTGAAAAGAATTGTGGACTTCTCTCACAGCCAAGGAACGAAGATTGCGATTCAACTCGCGTACGCTGGCCGCAAAGCCTCGAGCTACGCTCCCTGGGTTCAAATGCGAAAGGGCCACGGAACCTCCCGGGGTGCGAGCCAGAACGAGAACGAATGGTCCGATGATGGTTGGTGTTACACGCGTAAGATAAATCTGATCTCTGCCAGTATATGCTCCCAGCGCACTCTCTTTCAGAGATTACCCCGCAGCCGAAAGAGATGATAGAAGACATGCTGTGCCTTTGTCGATGCTGTGAAACGGTGCAAGTAAGCCGGATGTCAGCTTTACATATCGATGCGCTCCGACCCTCTTGCACGATTGTATCAAGATCCATAGTGCCTACGCCTATCTGATCAGGGAATTTGTTTCCCCGCTATCGAACCAGTACGGGGGCTCCCTCTCAAGCCGGCTGAAGTTTCCGACGCGCCTGCTTCAACAAGTCCGCGCTGAATGGTTGGACAAGCCTCTGTTTTTTTCGTATGAGCGCGATGGACTGGGCAGAGGGGCCCAAGAGGGTTGAAGATCGCACTGAGCTGCAATGGGGCATTGCACAGTGCCGTATATGGGTCGACAAGATGTTGAGTTTAGGCCTCATCGACGTTCTTGGTGTCAGCTCTGGTGGAAACTGGGCGAAAGAAACAAACGGGCCGGTCCCAAACGGCGCGTAACCCAACACACTACCTGAATATCGTGTATTTACTCTTTGAAACCCAAGTTCCGTTTGCGGAGGCTATTAAGAAGGCGCACCCCGCGCTCGTTGTTGGCGCTGTCGGCGCGATTACCGAACCCGGCAAACTCCTACCTCAAGACTGGGAAAGCCGACGTTATATTCAAGGGAAGAAAACTCTTGCGCAACCTGTAATGGCCCCTCACGGCCGCGAAACAGTTGGGAGCCAGAATTATGCCTGCCAACCAGTATTCGATGGCTTAATCCAGCCTTGCGTGCTGCGCTGGCACCTCGGATTATCAGAATTCAACATGTCGAGAATTCAACAGGCCGACTTAATTCAACATGCCGACTGATCGCCGCGAAGTTGGCCGTGCCGCAAGTTCCCACCCGTATAAAAGGGTTAGGGTTTGTTTGTTCGTTAAGGTTCTCACTTGTTCTTTGCATTCACCATGATGTATCTACCCACCTCCAGGGATATTTTGGCAGCTCTCGGGTTGTCATGCTCCCACTGTCACAAGGTGAACATGTCGAGTGAGGAGTGCGGTCTTCTCAGATGTGGCGGGTGTCGCAGGTTGGTATACTGCAACAATGGTGGGTGCCACTAATATTCTCTGCCACGTGCGATCTAATGCATTTGTGTGCAGATTGTCAAAAGGTGAAAAGAATGTCCGGCCTGCGTCCTATCCCATGCTAAGTGAACGCGGAATCTCAGGCGGACTGGCGAAACCACAAGGCGATGTGCCGGTCCATCCAGCTCGTAGAAAAGGACGTTGAAGCCACAAGCAGTATGGCCGCAGCGTATCCTGGTGCCACCCAGAATGATTTCGAAATATTGGATCGCATCTCGGTCGCCCATGCTAGTCGAATGGTCGTCCTGTGCGAGAAGTTACTGAAAAGGTGAATCGATGGGTGGCCCGATATCTTAAGTTTGTTTACGGGCCACTAGATCGTTGACAAGTCGCGAGATAAGCTTCATAGCGTATGAACCAAAATGTTTAGCCTGGTACGTGCGTCCGTTCAACCCTCGCGAATGATGGTTGATCCAGGTTGCGCAGCGCTCGAACCAACATGATCCTGCAAACTGAAGCACGCATGCCCGAGGTTGATTCATCCGCCACCATCCTGACTCCGTGCGAGCGTTGCAGAATGTCGTTTAGCTGCTGCGATGACCATTGGAGCATCTCCCGGGCCCTACACGAAGCACCCTGCGACGATCTGCCGGGAACAGCGTCCCAATGCGATATGAATCTGCAGAACTTTGCGGATGCGACCTACGGCACTTTGCTGACGAAAACCCAGGAGCAGCATTTCATGTGGCGCATAATTAAACACCAGACTGTGTGGTCTTCACTGACGGATCGTACCTGGGAACAAGTAATCGGGAGCGACGTCGCAAGTGCGGCGGCAGGGACCGCGTTTGAGCGGCACGTCCCAGCATGTACCAGGCGTATCTCGTCCGTAGCGAGCACCGCGTTCACCATCTTGTACGCGCTTGAGCGCCTTAACGACGGTACGGCGTGGACCGAGAAGTCTGTGCTCACCATCAACGTGTGTTTGCCATCCACGGTCTGAAGACCCTGATACTCATGGCCGCGCAGGTGCTTGTTTCCTCCCCATTGGATTTGTCCGAGAGTTCATATGTATACGAGACCATCCTCCACCGCGCGCCTAAGGTCAAGAAAGTCAACGTGCGGAGCAAGTGCTACGTTCTATCGAATATGTGCTGATGCTTTGCCTTAGTTCTACTTCTTTCTGCCGATGGCCCTTCCCATAGTCTCTCAAGCGTGGGCATCGGAGACCTGCAGGTAGGCATGCTGCCGCTCAACAGCACACTTGTTGGACTCACTGCTCTCAGCGAATGCAGCGGTACAGGTAGGGGGATATTCAACCATTTTGTTACGACGAAGTGCGTGGTCACATTTAATCCGGTCTAGCCTCACGGCTGAACACTTCGTAGGACCTTCGAATCATTCGTGTACAACGAAGACGAACTATTCGTGCAGCCCGACCTCTTCATCGCCACGGGTACCACGGCCATCGCCCAACATGATCCTGCTGCGTGGCGTCGAACAATTGCGCTGCTCGTCTCCCGGCGGATCCCAAGTGTTTTCACTGTAAGCCCGGCGATCTGTCAAAACGAATATTATTCCGCTGACATGTTCTGTTTGGGCACTCAGACTTTCACGCGAGGCTCTGCGGAACGCGAACAGGCAGTCATGCGCGAATGTGGCGCGGAGCTCGTGCCGAGCCTCAGCGGCGTCAGGAATCCGTTCGGGGACGTGAGGATGAATCCGAACTTAGAGCAGGTGCACGGGTTCCATGCGCCCAACGCCTGGTTCACGGGCGGATTCCGTTAAGGGAGGACAGGCGAGAACGAATGAACCGTACATTGTAGAACAGTTTTGTCTAGATATATTGTTGACATTTGTCGTACAAGCCTTGAAAAATCTGATAGTGCAGAAGTTATTGGGACTCTTCGACGTAAATCCTGCCTGAGACGGTCGAGGATTACCGATAACCGGCGGATTTGCCTGACGTGGGTACTCATCTGAACCTAGCAATCCAACGAAATCATGGAGTTTCGAGCCATGCCCTGCAGAGACAGAGCCGCCTCAGTCCAAACGATATCGTTGGATTCATCATGATCACTCTTTTTCACAGTCGGGTGGGGCCAGGAGGTGATAAATTCAAAGAATTGTCAGTCGGACAATAGTCCGAATGGATTCTTGAACAAAAAATATCCATTGAGAATAAGTCTGAGTCACCCGAGTTGATTCAACAGCTGAATATATGATTCGGAGGGTAGAGTCGTAACAACTGAATGGAAGCTAGCAAGGAACCGCAACTTTAAAGCGCAGGTTAGATTCGTAAAATTTGATGAGCTAAAGAAGAGATATCATCGGTTAGCAGCCGACGAGCGCTTGCATGTGTGAAACGAGCACACCGTCTGGGGGAACTTTTCCGCGCATACCGTGGCCAATTCCCGGACGTGTCTGCCTCCATGCCTGCCTCCGAGTTCAATCAAATGTTAGCGCAAGCAATCAGAAAGAACGTACAGGGTGAAATACACGAGCAGGCTATCGTCCTCAATATCGACTGTCTCGATTTCTTTGATAAACCCTTCCCAGGTCGGAACATGCATGTGTCTCGTCATGTTCCCAGTATCGGCCTCCTCCAACAGCATGGTGTCTGTATGTTTCAGGTTCCGCTCGTAGAACTTGATGAGCTGAAGGAGAGATAATATCGATTAGCGATAGACGAGCGCGTTCATGTGTGAACATCGGGGTTTACACAACTTGCGCGTGAGCTCGCGTGGGCTCTCGTACGCGCTCGTACGCGAGCAAACGAGACAAAAAAGACCGCGAGACCGCGCGATCACGAGCTATGTCCGTGATGTCCACGCGAGCAACATTTATTTTCTTCCCGCGAGGTACGCAAGCCTAGGGCACCGTGCAGCGCTATAAACACCCGACAGGAAAGTTGTTTGGGAATACAAAGGGTGTCTTTGGGGCTCACCAGGTCGAGGAATGAGAGAAACAAAAATCAAAATTAGGCGGAGACGAGATTCACGCGACATCACAAGATCAAAAGAACGCGCGCAGATTGTGATATTGCTGATGAAGCGAGCACACCGTCTGGGGGAACTTTTCCGCGCATACCGTGGCCAATTCCCGGACGCGTCTGCCCCCATGCCTGATTCCAAATTCCATCAAATGGTAACGCAGGCAATTAGATGAGTAGCATACAGGGTAAAGTATACAAAGAGTGCATCGTTCTCAGTGCCGACTGTGTCGATTTGCGCGATAAACTGGTACCAGGTAGGGACGTGCATGTGTGTTGCCATGTTCCCGTAATCTTCGTCCTCCGGCCTACCGGATATGATCGGTTCATTTCCTGCTCTCTTCATTGCCCTCAGTTTGAACTACGACTGGATGTGAGGTATGAAGGGACGAGTGCAAGTTGACTTGAAGTTGACGCCGGAAATCAGCGGAGATCATGTGACGTCGTCTCAGTACTGTTGGAGTAATTGTATCTGGTAGACCGACAGAGAAAGAGTCTTTTGACGTGAAGAGAGGGTGGGACTATGAATATATGTCCAGGTGGCTCTACTCCAATTGCTCTTTTTGGGCGGGTGACCCGGTGCCAATCTATCCAAGGATTCCAGTTGGATTCCAGACTAAATCAACCAGGGTCCAAAATTACTTCGCTCCTCCGGCCAAATTTCCTCGTACGTGGTGCACGAGCCAGACGCGACGGCGTTGGTTTGACCCGTCTTTCGTACTTTTTTTGCGGGGGGCTCCTCTTCGCTTTTCTTCGACAAGGGGTGTCGTCCGCGCTTTCTGGGAGCCACGGTAGTGTCATCCGCGTTCGAGGTACGAATTTTCTCGGGGTGTTGTTCATCACTTTTCTTCGACTTTCTGGGAGCCACGGTAGCGTCATCCGCACTGGAGGCTTCCTTTTCGAGAGGCTGTTCGTCACTTTTCTTGGACAACGGGGGTTGTCCGCGCTTCCTGGGAGCCACGGTAGCATCATCCGTGCTCGAGGCATGACCTTTTTCGAGTGCGCGCTTAGAGACCTTCGCCCCCATTTTGGTCCCATTTTTGTTGCCCCAGAAAGCTTCGATCATTTCAGAGGCAATTCTACGTCAAAGGAGAATCAGAGACGGACAGTAGCAGGGAGTTGAGATACACGGACTCGAGCGCATGGTCGTCTTCTCCCACCCACTTATTGTCCGCGGGGCCAAAACCCTTCCACTTCACAAGATATCCCAGCTTATTCTGGTGTAAGGTGGTCGGGAAGTGAACAAGGGGCTAAAAAGCCGGCGGCGGAGAGATACGAACGTTTGGAAGAAAATTGGTGCTGGCATCCAAGATCGCCTCGATCTTAGCGCTCTGAACGTCAGCTTCCGCGCCCCCTCGACGCTCAGGTTCGCTGTCCTCTACTTCAGAGTCTAAAACCCTTTGCTTGGCCTGAGATACCCGCTTTTTTGTTGGTTTGGTGTCTTCGTCTGCTGGCATTGGGATGAGTTCAACTTCGTGCGCAGTTGGTTCAGATGTGGCTGTGTAGCCGTGGTTCGTGATCGAACATCAAACTGGCCCAGCTTTTGCGAACGACACGTTTGGCTCTCAGACCTCCTGGACCTCCCGAGTCTTTACAGGCTGAAGCACTGGGCTAATGGTGCGTAATAATACCGGATTAAGATGTAGATATAAGCGGGTTCGTTTTCTTTTGCCTTTTTCCCGATCGTTCTCATACCTGCCTCAGCGTTGATAAGCCTGGGGCGTGCCGCAGGCCGTTTCAGAGCGTTAAAACCTCAAGCGTATCATAATCCGGGACCAGGGGCAAGAATCTGTGCGGCAGGCTCCCAAAAGGACCGTTTCCATATACGGAGGCTTGGCTCTAGCGGCATCCCTTTTTATCGCAAGGCGAGCACGATCTCAAGGACAAGTCTAGGAGGAGCAGAAGATTCCGGTTCGCTGAATCCAATTTGGAGGAAGAACCGATGCATTTGCGAGCTGAAAGGTATGCACGCGCCCGGCACTAAATCGGACCCTCCTTCACACTCATCGTTCTATAATTCAGGTCGATGGACCACCGTCCCTTCGCCAACGTGCTCAAGAGACGGTTGAAGGAAGAGTCGGTTGCGAGCATATCTTCTCAGCCAGAGGGTACGCAATATGTAGAATATGACCACCTCATTTCTTAACGTCGCTCAGAATCTCGGTGACCGTCTGGACGCGCCTCGATATGCCCTGGCAAACTGTGGAGTTCTTTCTTACCCGCAGGCGATGTACAACGGTCGGTATCTGGCCGTCTTCCTACCAAGCCTGCTTTTTCAAAATGTCGCACAGAATTTCGGTGACCGTCCGGAACACCAAAGCATTACAGGGAACGGAAAGGAAGATCACTGGTCCGCGCTCCTGAAGCTGTATAAGGATTATACGGTCCCCACAAGGAAATACTTGAAGGGAAGAAAAACCCCGTCAGTATTCCGGGAACCGAATTCAGACCAGAGCCGGACGCACCTCCGTATGCCCCGGCTGATTGAGAGGGTCCTTCTTGCCCGCAGCTACCGTGCAACGGTCAGTATCTCGCGGTGTTCCTACCGAGCCTGCTTTTTGAAAATGCCTCCCAGAATTTCGATGAGCGTCGGGAAGGCCTCAGCATCGCAATCATCCCGGGGAAGAAGACCGCTGGTTCGCGCTCGTGAGGTTGTATAAGGATCATAGGGTCGTCGTCCGGGAAGAAAGAGAAACCCGTCAGCATTTGAATTCGGATTCAAATACGTGGACGCGCCTCAATATACCCCGGCAGAGTGAGAGGGTCCTTCTTGCCCGCGCGGCAGCTACTGTACACTGGTCGGTAGCTGGCCGTCTTCCTACTGGGCCTTCTTTTAACGCCATCTCTAGAACGAATTTGAGAAGAGTCGGCGCCAGGTGATATCCGGGACACAGGCTAAATGGAGAGGTACGCCATTGTTTTTCTCAGATCTCACGGAGCGCTAACGCGTTAACAGCCCCCTCATCGAAGAACTGAGCGCCATGGAATCGTTCGGGGAATGAAAGACTTTCTCGGCTGGAGCTGCAGTTCGTTACCTCGCTCGTCTGCTTTCCGTTTCCCCTTTCTACGGCTCTAGCAGCACCACTGCCGTTCGTTCGGAGGTCGCCCAACGAAAAACAACGGCCATGACGCCGTGCCGGGCCTACCTACTGTCGTGAGCAAGCGCGGAGCGTTGTGAAGCAAATCATTGCCACGAGCGGCGATGCAAGCGGACCAGAGCTGCGCGCGGTCTGCCAGGCCCCAGTGGGGTTCTAGTATACCATATGACTGAGGCGAGAGGAAAGTCGTGGTATACCAGTTCTTCTCGTCGAGAGATGTGTATGGTATACCACCCCAGAGTAGCTCACCCTTTTGGGAAATGTCAGCTCGCGCCTGCCCGCTCGCTGCCCCCCCGTGCGCCTGGCGCGGTGGCTGTGTGACCTCCGCCCTCACCCATTTTGGGCCATTATTGCCGCTCCGCCCCTGCCCAAATCTTGGCGTAGGAAAGCTTGTGTGTGCCCACAATGTCTTCCCTGTGCTTTCTCGGACCTTGAATGTCTATACTCGCTCGTTAAATAGGCTAGCCGGCCACCAGATTTGGCTGGGCGCGTGTTGTTTACAGTTGTTAGGTTCAAGCCGTCCTCCCGCCCCAGCACTTCTGATGCTCCCAATTCTCGCCCTCCAGCTACACTGGTGGCCTACCCAGGATGGCAGCACCGTTTAGTCTCATCCGGCCCTCTTTCCGGCTTCTCAAACCCCCTACACCGATAGCTTTGGCTCATCCAAACTTGGCTGCCACGCCTCTCGCTACCCGATTGCCCCGCCGCTTTTCCTCGACCAATACACCACTTGTGTAGACGCGACGAGAGTTCTCCTAGCGAACTTCTGTATTTCCCGCCCCCGCTGCTGCGCTGCGCCGCCCGCCGCCCGCCGCCCGCCGTTTGGGCCCCGCTGCCCGCCTTCAAGATTCGGTATACACCTCCGGCGCTTTTATTTTGCCAAGCCTTCTGCCCTCCATCTGGTTGCCCCAAATGCTTAAATAGTATTCTGCCGCCCTCCTCGACACCCGCTGGCCCGCCGTTTTGAACCCTCCCGCCACTTCCACAACATATTCGCACAACCAATTTTAATTCCATACAACCTCCTCTTAGTTTCTCCCTCTTTATCGATATCTCGACTTTGTCGAGTTGTACCAAGTACGTGACTTGGAATTCTTTTTCTCTTGGATTTTTTTTTTCTCTCCTTGCTCCCCGAAGTTCTGCATCCCAACATAGTATTACCTTCACAATGTCGTATCACGTCGGTCATCTTGTGTACAGGGTGTAATCCTGCCGATTTGCTTGTCTGTTCGTCCGGAGGTTCCGTGTTCGAGTCCCCACTCTGCGTTTCATTTTTGCATCCTTTCGTTTCAATATCCACAAGTCTTCTTTCACTTTTCACTCTAAGTCCCCTTTTCGCAAGCCCATTCCTCCGACCTTTTCTCAAACGCCTACGCCTAAGTCGCGCAAATTGAAAGACTCTGTTAATTTTTCTACGCATGAACATTATGTACTAAGAGGACGGTCTGTCGAGTAAAGTGGTTGAGCACGATCGCGGCGGAGAGGAGACAAAGATACACCGTCCAAAGGAGCCCCGCAGCTGGTTGAGCAGCCTACTGTCTGTCTACTTCTTACCTCGGCTTTTCCTGCACGCTTGTGTAAGCAAACTGCCACAGAAACAATATTAAAGGACTTACTTCTTGGCTGGGCCCGCCTGGCTCTCCGCCCCCCTCTTTCGCGCGAACCCTGCGAGTATCCTCTCATCCTCGGCTGCCGCCACCTGCGCCGCGGGCTTCCGTTTGTTCACCCTTGGCAACACCGCCGTCGTGTTGTCGAAGTGGGTTGTCCGCTTCCTCTCCCGCGTCTCGCGCAGAACGACGGGGTTGGCGGGTGTGATGAACAACGGTGCCCCCCCGGCGGGATTATGCAGCCGCCTCCTCTCCGCCTCATCCGCCACCACTCGCGCCGCCGCCGCCTCGTCACGCACTGCCTCCCGCCGCCGCAAGTCGGCGCGCAACGCGCGCTGGCCTGCCTCTATAGCATTCAAGCGGTTCGTCTCCGCGCGCGCCGCCGGTGTCATGGCTGAGGCGACGTTGGCGCTCTCGTCCCCGCCGCCGCCGACGATGAGCGCCGCTTTCGCCAGCTTTGCGTCCCTGGCTAGTGCCGCCTTCGCCGCCCTTTCCACCTTCGCCGCCTCCTTCCCCGCCGCCTTCTTCTCCTTCGCCGCCTGCGCCTTCTCCGCCTTCTCCGCCTTCTTCTGCACCGCCGGATCCAGTGCGTGCCCCGGAGGAGGCTGGCCCCGAGGCCGCGAGAAGATGTACTGTGGACCAGCGGGCGGTGCGACGGGGGAGGAGGGAACGTCGGAGGATAATGCGCCGGGGGCAGTGGCAACACCGAGGGGGGTGGGGGGAGTAACACCGCCAGGAGGCGTAGAAGGAACGGCCGACGCGGGGGCGGTGATCACAGCGGTGGGGGTGGATGGCATTTGGGCGGGTGCCGGTAGCGCACTTTGGCCCTGCCCCGCCTGGGTCGCGCCGGAGACAATGGCACTAAACACACTCAGCGCCGAAGCCCGCGCGTTGCGCACGGAGGGCACGGCGGCCGGTCGTCCATTGCTGAAAGTCGAAGGAGGAAGGCTTGGCATGGCGGAAGGTCGATTGTTGCTGAAAGTCGACGGTGGAAGGGCGGGCAGAGATGATGTGGTCGTCGAGGGGCTGGATGGCTCCGAAAATGAGAATGTCGAAGCCTGCGTGGACGTCGCCTCCCAGGAGAACAGTGTGGTCGGTGGGCCCGTGAGCGGCGAAGAAGGCCTTGGCGACGTCGATGATGATGACGACGACATCGCCGCGCTAGACGACGACATCGCCGCGCTAGACGAGGACGACGATGCGGCGGCGGCGGATGGGGTGCGCTTCCCGAATGCCTGCAGGAGGACACTCGGACGATAGTCGATCGGGGGTAGCATTGACACGGGACCCGCAATATCACCTCGGTCCCCATCGTGAGGCAACACGCTGTCGGCGTACATGTGGTCCGCTGACGCATCTGTTCCCTCTGTCGCAGTCGGCAGATACAGCTTCATGGGTCCGTCGTCTCCATTGTCGTTGTCGATACGCGTGTCGTTGCCCACATCCTCGTCACCCCACAAACTGGCGCCGCCCAAATCCAGGCCAAAGCTTTCCGAGTCTGACCCGAACACGCTCGCCATGGTGCAATCGAAATCGGGGGGAGTGAAGTAGTCCGCTGGCACATCGAATTCGCCTGTGATAATTGGCTGGGCAGGCGAAAGCGGTAAAGGAGAAGCAGGGCGATGAGGAAGGGACGGCTGGGGAAGGGACGGCTGGGGAACGGACGGCACGACACCCTTTGGCTTTGCCTTGGCCCTCGGTCGTGGCTTGGGCTTTGATTTGGCAGCGGGCTCGTTCACGGTGGCACCGCCAGCTCCGCCCGAGGCATCCGCCAGCGGTTCCATCGTTAACATGCCTTCCAGCTCGACCGGCATAGCTCCCGTCGGCGCAGCATTGGTGTCAGACAGGGCCCTCGCGTCGCGAACATCATGCGCTGGTGTGCACCGTCAGCACTCAAAACTAGCGACAATCTTTTAAAGAAATCGGTACTCACGAAAGCACCGCTTCAGCCAGGCGTGGAACGGCACCTTGAGGAGTTCTTCGAGGTTGGGCACAGAACTCGCGAAGTCGTTGCCCAGAGGAGTGGTCCCAAAGCACATTCTGACATGGATGCGAAGAACAGGGAAAATGATTAGCGCCGCACAAATTCCCATGACCCTAAATGGGAAACCCACGTCTTCGTCGAAATCTGGCCGATGCGACGAGGCATTGGCCCTCCCAGAATGGTCATCCCAAACCACCCTGTCTCTTGCTTCGTCATCTCGTGCACCTGGGCGAAGACACCCCCAATCTGATCGATGCCACTGGGCTTCTCGTTAGCAAGCGGCACTGACTCGGTGTAGCATCATTGCACTCACTGCTGCAATTGCTCGGGCGACCTCTCAGCGTCCGACGCGTCGTCTACTTCCTCCCCGCTACCGCGTCCCTTGTTGGCTCCCTCAGTAGCCTCTCTCATCTCTTCTTTGGTTTCCTCCGACTCGTCTGCGTACATCTCCCTCGACACAAGTCGCCACAGACTCATTCGCTCAGACCGAAGCTCTGCGAGCCGCACATCGTCGCGGGCATCGGCGGCGGCCAAGACATCGGCGTTTCCACCGGCTTTGGCACGCGCCAAAGCTGCAGCACGAATGCCCTCTGCCTCCGCCACCATAACTGAATAACCCCGTGTCAACACCTCAGTGTGGATCTTGTCGCGGCACAGGCTCTGGTACAGCTCGATCTCGCGCATAGGTCGCGTCGACTTCTTCCGCAGCATCTGGAATAAGGACCGCGCCGTCAGCACCACGCTGGGGCCGCTGCCGCCCCCCTGGCGTGTCAGACGGTGCTGGTACCGCATCCAGTCTCTCAGCCGCTGGCAAAACAATTAGCTTAATTCGCCTCACGGATTTTAAGTTTTTTGCTCACCCTCTTCAGCAATGCGATTTTTTCGCCTGCGACCTGGACCTCGTCGTCGGTCAAAGGCGGTGGCGCGGATCCGTCGGCCAGCAGCGGGCGAGCCGGTGTTGGCCAACGCGTGCTCCAACCATCTTCCAAGTGGTTCCAGAATCGTGAGATGGATTTGCTTTTTTTGTTTTCGACGGCGCTGATGTAGGCTGGTAGTTCCGAACGCAGGAATGCTGTTTCCTCTGCTGTTGCCCAGGGGTCCGGCATTAGAATTTGTGGGAAGAGGGAAGGAGGACAAGAGTCAGGGTTGGCCGTTCGTCGAGGAGGCAGAACAACAACAGAGGATCGATTTTCAGACGTCAACAACACATCGAGGTATTATATCAATTATTTACCCCCCGTTTTCCCGCTTATATTTGCTCGAACAGAACCAGATGCGTGCACATTTGCGAGATCTAATACATTTTCACCCACATTCAATTGCAAACGTCTCGTTTTTAACCTCCTTTCGTGTTCTCATATGTTTCTCATACGCGGGCTCTATTCGCCCAACTGCACGCAACCGGCATCTTTTTACTCACCTCGTGCTCCCCGGGAAAGGCTTTAAGCCAAGTGAGATGATGCCTTATCTCCAATCTCTCTACCCTCCGCACCATGAGCACCGCGATCCCCGGCGACGCAACAGTCAGTGCAGCCCCCGCCCTCGGCTTGGCAACCCTTCCGGCTGCAAGTCGCTCCTCGCGGGAAGCAATTCACGCCGCTCTCGCCCAAGTCAAAGACCTTCTCGAGAAGGTCCAGGCCGTGACTGCGCTCGCAGAAGGGTTACAAGGTCGGCTCCGCATCGCACTAACCTACTCCCTCCCAACTGACTGAACAAATTGCGAATCAGACATTCTGGAGAACGTTGTCCCCGAGTCCGATAGTGCGATCTACGTTTGCTCTACGTGGAACCTGTACTGACTCTTGTACAGATATTTTCTTCCGGGATCCTTACCCCAAGACGCCGGCGCAGGTAGCGGCAGAGTATGCTGATGAGGCTGATGGCACTCGTCCCTGGTGGGTTGTCTACGTTGGGCGAGAGCCCGGTGTATACACCACGAGGCAAGTCCGTTGCTCCCTTGGTACTGCTTCCTCTGATGCCCCTATGCAGCGAGGCGGCCGACGCCCAAACCAAAGGATGCCCCGGCCAGGAACAGCGCCGCAGAGAAAGCAAGTCTGAAGCTCTGGCCTTATACGCCCACCACTACGACGGGGACCGGGTCAGGAAGTGGGTGGAGGTGGAGGATGAGGACGAGGACGAGTAGTTGATATAGGCCCCCCGTCCCCGCTTCCAATATCATATCGTCCTCGACATAATTGCAGCCTGACACCTTACGCATTAAGCCAGTTTTGTCGCAGCAGGCATGTGTTTGATTGGGCGCATCATCGTGCCCGCAACCCGTACCTCAGAGCTCTTCACTCAGCAACTCTGCAAAAAGAACACCCAAAACAGACGAGCGGCTTGCGAGCGGCCCATAACAAGATCCTTGAGTCGGAGTATCCGAGAGTATCCGCCCAACCAATGAATTCCACAAACGAACAAAGTACGTCCAATCTACATCCCACGCGATGTGGCCCGCGACACCGGATCTTCGTCCCTGGAAACCACAATCAGGACAGACCGATATAGATTTCCACAATGTACTCCGAGGTCAAGATCTCATCCGATGGTGGCAGATCGTCGGGGAAGGCGGCCTGTCGCTGCAGGAAGGCGGCCCGTCGCTGCAGGGAGAGCAGTGATTCGGCAGCCTCATGCACATCCTCCCTGGGAGCAATGATTAAGAGCGCCGCGGTTAAGATAATAGCTCTCCACATACATGTCCGGGCCGTCCAATGTCGGGTTACCTTCTAATGCGCTAGCGGCGCACCAGACCTGCAAGCTGGGCAAAATAGGGCGGACAAGATTGTCGGTCAATCCCCAACAAACAGCCTCCTGCAGCAGACGTACCGAGATCGTGGTCTTCGACCATGCGAGACATCCACTCCCTCGTTGCACTCAACGGTGGTCCGTACAGCGACGGCCGGTCTGGACTTTTTGGGAGGATCCCACTTGCGACGAGCAAGTCGCTTCGCGGCACTGCGAGACAAGATTTACCTTATGTTTGTTAGCTACACACTCGCCACTGCCACGCACCGTTGCTCCGCCATTTTCAGACGTTTTCTCTCCCGCACCTCCGGGTGGTTCTCGTAGTAGCGAGCGGACGCCGCCTTCCATTGGCAACGCTTCGTGGCCTGAGAGTCTCGTTTGGTTTGCCTCGCTTCCTGCGCCTCCTGAGCAAGACGCTGCTTCTCCAGCTTCCTCTTCCTGCGAGAGTGAATCAGCGGGCGTCTAGAGGAGCACAGTCCGCCGCACAGATACGCAGTGTGCTTGCGAAGTTCATCCAGCTCCGCGGAGGTCGACGAGAATGAGGAAGATCGAGTCGGCCAGGAGTCCGTCATGGTGAAAGCGAAGTGGTGAAATTACCTTTTTGGGCGACTTGTGATTGATCTTCAAGCCTCCTCTTATTTTTCTCCTGCACGGCACAGGACACAAATGACCCTGGATTCCACGGTTTATTGCCCCCCCAACATCTTTCTAATCGATTCATTTTTATTTTTATTTGTGCTCGAGACAAAGGCACACCATTGTTTCGTTCCAGGATTGTGAGTTTGTTCCTACACTGATTCGCAGGAGTGATCGTGCATCATCTTGTCTTTTTCATACCCCTCCTCTCCCTCTGAACCTTTCTGGCCAAATTTTGGAAATGAGAGACATCTATATACGCCGAGTCTGGTGTTCAGATGCTAGATCCGCCGGCGTCCTCTGTGAATGGATATTTTTGTTATTGGCCACCCCCACCGCTCCTTGTCTCCAAAATCCTTCCATGGCGTTCGTAGTCTGAAAATTCACGATTGAAATTGGGTGGGCTTGTTCATAACCAAAACACTCGACATTTCGTTCTCCAAGGCGGGAATCTGCGGCAATTCCTCGATCTTCATGTTCTCATACGGCCCCATGAAAAAATCTAAACCGCGAAGCATTGACAATCTCAGCATATTTCACCCTCTTTCTGTGTATTCAAAAAGCTCACAATGATATTTCGTCGCGTCGTGGACGCTGAATTCCGGATGTGTGACTGTGACATTTGCCGAGAAAGCCACTTTAATGCCTGAATCGTGGCCTTGATGCCGACATTTATATTCTGTAGTCGTACCACCACCATCCTCGACGGCGCCCACAATAAAGTGAGTCTCCCTTTACGCTTGCAATCCATCCTGTGGCGCGCGGCCTCCAATGTGATATGTGGGCCTTACCAGAGGTCCGACGGAGGCACTGGGCGTCGACGCGTCCACAGGAGACGGTGGCACGCGTTTTCTACGCGTTTTCTGCGCGTTTTTTCTCGTTCAATCGGAACTGACTGCCTTTGAATGCAGATTCACGCCCCAATGTGGCACAATACGCGAAGCGGAACTCAGTTCTCACCCTTCGAGTCCGACCTCGCGGCTCTCAACATCCTGCAAGGGTTTGACATTGTTCGAGCACGGGTCTCAATTACTCCCATTTTGGAAGCCGCAATGGCGGCGGCTGACCGTCGTGCTGCCGCAATCGACGAGGGGACAGATGATGGGGATGGCTGGGAGGATGACGACGAGGAGTCTGTTCTGTCTCGCGCCGCAACTCCGCTGTCGCGAGAACCCACCCCATTGTCGTTTGAGTACGCACCACCCTGCCCTGACGCCCCGTCGTCTTTGCCACCCAACGCCTCGCCCTCGACGTCGACCTCCGACCGCATCACCGCATTCAAGCTGCGCCGTGCGGAGGCCAAGAAGGCGCGCCGCCAGCGCCAGCGTCAGTCAGAGGCAGAAGAAAGGCCATTCGGCCGGCCTCCTCTGGAGAAACACTCACAGTCCTATAGAGAGCACAAGCCCTGCCCGACGGCTTTCAAGGCGTCTGATATTCGATGTTCTTCGGGGGGAGGATGGCGGACGGTGGGAGCAACGAAGAAGAGAGCTGTTCGGCGAGGGGTTCCGCTCACTCACCGAGGCATCCGCAAATTGAAAGAGTTGATGGATGAGGGTTGCGATCTTGTGAAATGCGACGGACCGTGCGTTGCGACTGTCATGCACAATTAACCCAAGCTGATTGCGAATTTTCAGGGGGCCCAAACTCCTTGTCGATGCTGACGACCGTATTGTCGGCGTGATGCTGGGTCGGCCTGAAGGGAGCGACTGGGACGATGTTATATCGGAAATGGCTTCCCTTTTGGAGGCGGTGCGAGTGCGGGGGATCCAGCGGGGTGTCTTCAAAGCCGACCACCGTCAACACCGCCGAGGCGCGTACTACACGCTTGGCGAGGCTACCACGAAAGGACCCGGCCAAAAGGCGCGTGTGGACATCTCCCCGTAAATGTACTTACCTTTCCGCAGAAGCCCGGCAACTTAGCTCACTCTAAGGAGTATCGCCTCCTCTTACAGTTGCTGCTGAAAAACCGCAGCATACGGCGCATCGCGGGATTCCAGTCCGGTGCGTAATGCGTAGTCCGGCGTGACGAATGTCTGCTTAATAAATTCTGCAGGCGGGCTTGCACGGTATCTCCCCCTGCTCTACGAATATTATATGCAAACAATGAGCGGTATATACGAGAAACAACCGGAACTCACGCAGCTGTTTTCGAACTCCGTATATCCTGCCGCCACATGGAATCTGGGCCCTCAGACGGTCACCGCTGAGCACGAAGATGGGTTGAACGCTGCACTCGGGATGTGTGCCGTCACTTCCGGGGGCAAATACGATTACACGCTCGGCGGCCACCTCTACATGAAACAACTCAAATTGGTGCTGGAGTTCCCTCCCGGCTGGACGTTCCTGTTGTTGTCGGCGGCTGTTACTCACGGAAACACCCCCGTGCAGAAGGGGGAAACCAGATATTCGATGACGCAATACGCCGCCGGGGAATTGTTCCGATGGGCAGAATACGGGCACCAGAGTTCAAAAGCTTTACTGGCGACCGCAGAAGGCCGGGCGAAAAAGCAGAAGATCGATGGTGAGCCTGGGGAACGGGCGGCACGGGCAGTGGCGTTACTGTCGAAGGCATCAGAGGTCCAGGCGGACCGCCAAGCCGTCTTTGCGCGTTGCAGATCATGATGTCGCGTAGCACTTAGGACCATATATCTTTTACTTTGCCATTTTTGTATGTATGTTACAGAATTGATTGACCTCTCGTTCCCTACCACGATGGAGCACCCCCCAAAACGCAAAATTAAGTATTTCAATCGTAGTACGTCTGAGTGTAATACACACAGCGCCAACTGATACTTCAGCAGACGGCACCATTCCCCACCCCGGCAAGCCGCTCTGCACTTGCTGTTGATAACACACTAATTCCTTTTCTCAGCGACCCTGTTATATCGCCGCGGCCCCGCCTCCATAATAATTCAAGACTCACCTTTGCCTGCCTCTCGCGCCGAGCGCGTGAGGCGTTCTCAGTTCATCGGGAAGCTGCGGGTCCGCATGGAGCAGGAGGCGGGCTACATCCGGATGCTCGCCCATATCACCCTCTGCGAAGAAATCGGTGGGTATGGGGAGTACATGAAGGCGAAGGAGCGCCCGATCAAGAAGGAGCGCCCGATCGAAGACGAGCCAATCGACAACAACCGGTTTGCTGCGTATAGGAAGGAGCAGGAGCGCCGGGTCGAGAGGGCGCAGGCTCGGCGAGCAAGATTCATCGCTCAAGACGATGCCCGCCGTTTGGCGCATCCACCTTTGGCATGCCGCGCGCCTGGGCTCCGCCTCATCGGCAAGGATGGTCGCCCTGTCCCGTGTACCCCGCTGTTAACAGAAAATGATTTGTACCTGGACGATGCGCGGCCGCCCTGCACTCGCTACCCGCCTTTGGACCGTACTTGCAAGATCTGTTTCGGCCTCAAATCGCACCCCGTGATGTAAGTCGTCGGTATTGAGGCAATCACAGCAGGCTAACTGGCGTTGTGCAGTTGCACATGCGGGCACACCTTTTGCTATGTATGTGTTCGGGTTGCGTTGCAAACTTCGTGGAAATGCCCCGATTGCACCAAGATCATGACGCGGCCGCCGGTTTGGGCGAAGGAGGAGGCTGAGGCAATTGCGGCGGCATACGGCAATTGGGATCAAAGTCGGGTGGGTTACGGTTGGGGCGGGGTCTCGTTCCCCCGCCCAGAGTTCTGGGCCGAGAAAGACGCATAGATTGAATTACTTGGCAATATTGCGAGCTCATCTGCATCACGCGTTGATGAGGCGCAAGGACTTTAAGCCTGAATCAGCACCCGAAAAACATGCGACAGTCTCAGAGATGGTGCGAAAGATCGCACCTTGTCTCCGACCCCCCATCTGCAGCCATGCCTTGGGCCTCGACGTCCTCTCTGACCCCTGAAAACCGTGCGCAACGCCGATCTGGGCAGGTTCAGCAGCTGCTCAGCCTCCAGGTTCCCCGTAACCGTGTCCGCATCGACAATTTGCTGGCCTTTGCCTCGACGCACGAGGCCCAAGTAGCCGCCATCGGACACATCCCGCGCGCGCGCCCCACAAAACGGTCTCTTCGTGAGGCCGAGCGTTACGCTGCGCGCAAGCTCTACCGACGTTTCAAAAAGCTGCTCTGGACTGGTATCGAGTACCAATTCGATCCTCGTGCGGTGACCAAAGGTGAGTGAGGGGGAGTGCTGCATCTTGTTCACTTAATCACATCTGTCTGGGCAGTTTTCGCCGACGCCGGGGTGCTTGTCGGGTACGTGTTCCGCGACGAGTGCAATCGATGCATTGGGCGCACGGAGGACGGAGTTGTTGCGCCTCCATCATCAGGCGAGGCAACGCCGTGGACAGGGAGCGGCTTGCAACCTTGGGACAACTCGTACTCGCGACCTTTGCAAACTGCTCGCGGCCGTTGGGGATCTGGCGACTGGGGCGGCGGCGGCTGGGGATACGGCAGACCCACAGGCGGCGGAGGCTCCGACCCCGGTGGCGGAGACGCTGTTGAGACCTGGGGCGGGGGAGACGGCGGCTGGGGACCCGGCGTCTGGGGATCCGGTGATACCTGGGGCTCGGATGACAGCTCGGGCTGGGGCAATGTCGACGAAGAGGCCGTCGAGGGCAGTTCGTAGAAGAGTCTTCGATACTTGTCTGAATACACTTGCACAATCTCAATTGATTCAGCAAGAGTTCACTGGAGTTCACTAGGGGAATTAACGAGGGGTCCAAAAAGCATGTGAGTGAAAGGTTGATATTTCTTGTGTCGACCGGGGCAGCTATGTGTGGTTGTTAGGATCACCAGACTTAGTCATCAGCTTTTGCCTCTCGACTCACCACCATCGATCTCTGCGACTTGCCACCACTCGAGTTCGCGAACATGGCAACCCTACAACGGTTCAACGACACCTACTGCGACATGCCCATGCTCCTCGAGCCCGAGGATTCGGACGACAACGAAGTCCCCGAGCTCAGCGATGCGGAGGAAGAGGAGTATTGGGAGCGGCGGCTGCGACAGAATAGGGAGACTGGTGCGGCTCAATTGCCCTCTGTTGGCTCCTGCCGAAGCTCACATCTATCTCCCATTGTCGTTAGCCGAACGTGCACAGAAGGATTGTGCGAATGGATTTCTAGGGTATGTTAACAAAGTCGCCTCATCTCTCAAGTGCTGAAGCCTGCGCAGAAACTTGTACCCGAACCGCCCCACAATATCGATATTCTACGATCTCAGCCAATGCATGGTCGTCGTCGACCGTGATTTCAGCACGAAACGGATTCCCAGGCTCGGTTCGACAGCCACCTTTTGCGCGCAACCTCTGGCCTCAGAGCTTGCGGGGCTGACGGAAGGCGAGAATATCGAGCGGCAATGGCCCCTGCGGGCTCTGCTGGGACGTTCGTCGAGGATGCAGCAACCAGGACGCGTTCATGTGTACGTTTCTTTTTTCTTAACGCTGTCCAGAACGCGTTTAAGACATATCTATCCCCAGCCGTGCCAAGCTGTAGTCATACCCGCCCTCACTCAGCTAGGTGTACACTCACCGGAGTTTGGCCCGAATTTTTAGCGGCCAGAATCAAGCCAATATATGCTGTATTGGCCGAATGTTAGCCGAATGTTGTCCAAATACCGTCCGGCCAATATTTCGAAACTATAGGCTGTCCCAGCCGAATATTAGCCGGATATTGGCCACATTTTAGTTGAATATTATCGGCGCTGTTCTTTTGGCCACTACAAACTCGTTCAATTGCAACCAGGGAAGCAGGACACAATTGATTCAAAGTACGCGACGACAAGGACACGCACGGCGCGCTAAGATCTAACTAGGTCAAACCCGTCTGGCACCATCCTCTCGTTCCACGTTCATTGGGGGATCAAGCTGCGAGGTGGAGCTCAGGTGGCGGCCAAGAACATACCACGTGCGGCGCCGATGATATCGCTACCCGCGCAACGATACAGCTGTGATCAAAGTCAGCGAAGGCAAGTCCGCGAGAGGACGAGTATACACGCACGCTACCAAATCAGGGCTTTCAGCAACAATCGCGTTTCGGACTGTAAGTCTTGCCAACCAGGAAACGGGCGTCAAAACGGCTGGTCAGCGCGTACGGGCCAAAAAAAAAAAAAGAGAACGCACATCACAGGTCCACGACATTGTATCGATATCAGCCAGGCCCACGCCCGATGGTAAACAACCAAAAGATCAAGCTAGCTTGAGCTCCCGCGCAAACAGTTGTGTGCTATGTAGCCAAAGCGCGCACGCTACGTCAACAAGTTGGTCAGAATATCGCGCGGACTCAGATTCATGCAACCTGCCTGTGATTGTACCTGGAATGGACGAAAGAAGCTGAAGAGCGGCGCCGGCGCATCTCAGGACCTCTGGTCTTGAAACCGCAGCGCAGCAGTGCGTGGAGGAGCACCGCCGGCAAGACACTGATAGACGATCTCCGGGTGACAGTCGGGAGTCGAGACGTGGGGCGTGGTAGGTCATCGCAGTCGGGTGGAATGCCGTGAATGACAGAAGGCTTACCGCTCAAGTCTTGAAGTCTTGACGGTCACCTGGGAACGATGAGCAGAGCACTGAGAACAGGGCGGACTGGCGACACCACGAAGATGCACATTAAGACCTAGATTTGGTAAGTGCAGGGGCCGTTCGAGGCTTCGAGCTGGAGACTTCCGCGCCGAATGAATTTGTTCAAAGACTGGCGTTGAACGGGAGGAATACCAGATCGTCAGAGACGAACAGTGAGGCAGAGCAATCACGCGCCGAGAAAGTAACCCTACGCGATGCAGTGTGGTCTTCTAAGGGGTGCCGACACGTAGTCACCACTGTAAGACCCTATTCCTATCAGCATCGCGCTTAGATCGCGTCCAGATACCGGGAGGTACGCGACATACCGTTTATGGAGCTACAGTATGCCGGCTAGAGGGTTCGGGACGCGTTTAGAGCTCGCAAAACCGTCACTTTGGTCGTGAGCCGTATCGGTTCATTGCGGATGCCAATCATACCAAAATGGCCGGAAAATGGGGGTCCGACGAGGGAGGAGTAGTGCAAATACAATTACAAAATTTGAAGGAGACCGGATAAGTGGTTCAAAGTAGGGAGAGGCCGCGTCATCCGTACATGGAGGAAAGACGAAAGAGTGCCGGGATTATGTAAGCCCGACTCTGGTCAGGAAATTGACAAGTCCATCTTGGGCGGGAAAAAGCAAGAAAAAGCGTCTAATATTCAGCGAATATTGGTTGTGTTGCCTGAATAATGGCCGCCCAATATTTTCGACAATATTCCGCTAATATTCGGCCAATACACCCTGTACTGGCTTGATTCTGGCCGCTAAAAATTCGGGCCAAACTCCGGTGACTTCGTAGCCGACCAATAGATCTTGATTTCTTTGTGATTTTTTGCCAGAAACGATCCAGACCTGTCCAGACCGGCATCACGTGGGATCGAGACTGGCACCGCCTTCTGCTTCCGCGTTTCTTCACTCTTTCTTCTCACTTTTTGCCTTGTCGCCCTGCTCGATGACTCCCTCTCATGTTTCAGGAAACGAGGGTAGGTTTATCATTAGTTTTTGAGAGGCATAGCTGATGCAGACCGATCACAGACGCACCCGTGTGGACGGAATCGGCCAAGACCTTGGCGAGGGCGAGGCGGGCGGAGGAAGATCGGGTGATACTGGAGGAGGAGACACGGCGAATTGAGGAGCTGGTGGCGCTAACAACGGGCTGGCATGGTGTGATGGTGGGCAGCGTCGACGGCGACATACCGGCTCTCACCAATCCGGCAGACAACGACTCTGATGACGAGGTGCCCGAATTGGTGGAGGGGCCGTACCCCGGCTTGGGGCTGCGGCGGCAGGGGGGATGGGAACCCGGAGTTGTTGGTCCCGCTGTTCGGTATGTTGTCGGTCGCCCTGGCTCTCTTCTTGTGTGTCTGACAAACACGGCACTTCTGCAGGGTGATGGCGCCCACCACGAGCTGCAGTGCGTGCGGCAACGAAGCTATACAGCAGCGATGTACACGGGGCAGCACGGTCGACTCTCGGGACGACCTGCAGAAGGGTGAGCGGTGAGTTACTTATCACTGCATTTTCGTCTTCGACTGAAATGAGCCAGGTACAATAACATGGACTACGTCTTCTCCAGGAGCCTGGCGCGTACGGAGTCGCAGCAACATCGGGAGGAAGCCGCCCAGTCGCCAAAGTCCGCAACTTAAATATGTACAATTGTCATTGCGATGTTTTTGAGGCAGCAGTATGCAAAGTTTTGGGAAAATGTATTGTGCAACTCGTCATCGTCCCCAACTATTGGTCCCCCCTCTGGTATTTGTAACGTAGATAATTTTTGAGTCGCTGGACACGGATATATCAGGAATGAGGTTATTTTAATTCGATAGAAGTTTGCCGACTGACGCGCATGGTGTTTCGCTGCTCTTCTGCGAGGAGCAGCATCTGGTCTTCGGTGAGCGGACCGCCGACTGGAAGTCCGAGTTTATTTTCCTCTGGCCAGTTTTCAAACCAGTGCTCGGCCAGTGTCGACCAAAATCGACCCACCACACGCGCGTTTATCGCGTCAGCGTACGGGACCAACTGTCTGAACAAGAACTGGGTTTGCAGAGCGTCGAGGGACGGGCCTGGAGGCATTGCGGTAGGGTTTTTTTTTAAAAAAATAATCACAAGTCTAGACCATGTCTAATGTCACGCGTGACAGGCTTGACTCGGACCGCGTTGCACTGAGACGCGTAGTATACCACGGCCAGCTATCGCCAAGCATGGTTCTCCTTGCCTTTCTCCCTCCTCTCACTCATGCGCAAACGCAAAGTAACAATCGCAATCGAAGAGGAGGACATCGAGGACGGTAGTGGGAGCGACACCTCCCTCGAGGACTACACACCCCGCCTAGGATCCACTCGCGTGCGCAACGCACCTGATGAGGCAATAACTGTCGCCCGCGACGGGCGGCTCCGCTCCACGTTCACGGCAGTCCCGACACCAGCCTCACCTTCCAAACGACGTCCAGGGCTGCTAACAGAGGACGTCGCTCCACCTCCCGAGCCAGAGTACCAATCGCGCACAGGGTGGCAGGAGAGTATTTCGGAGTTTGACGCAGAATACGGTCCGGGGGTGCAACGCGCGCCTCGGGATCTGCGGCCTTCGGTGAGCAAAAACCGCTAGTGCAGAGGAATGCCTCGCTGACCCCTTTCACAGGACACTCCAAACGCCCTCTGGGTCCGTGATGATCGTGTACTGTTCCTGGACGAGCTACTGCGCTTGGATGGCCGGGGGGACAATGCGGGCCAGCAGCGATGCGCGGGCGAGGGGTGCAAGGCCGCAGAGTTCCCGTATCGCTGCAAGGATTGCCTGGAGTCTCGTCTCTACTGCAAGGAGTGTGTCGTAGATTCTCATCGTCGCATTCCGCTGCATCACATTGAGGTAAGTCTCCCATGCCAGAGCGTAGAATATGACTCACGGACGTGCTAGGAGTGGCGCGACAACAGCTTCCATCGATGTACACTCAAGTCGCTCGACTTGCGAATTCAGCTTGGTCATCCTCTCGGCGAGCGGTGTTATAACCCAGTGAAGGCGCACGGTGATGACTTTGTCGTGGTCAACTCCCACACAATTGACGAGGTTAATCTCGATTTTTGCGGCTGCATTGGAGCGAAATCGCATGCGCTGCAGTTGCTGCGAATACGGATGTACCCTGCCACGGGAACGTACCCGCGTTCGGCGGCGACCTTCGCTGCCCTGGAGCGATTCGACTTGATGACACTCGAGTCGAAGTGCTCTGCATATGAGTTTTATAACAGCCTGGCCCGCGAGACTGACAACACGGGCGCGGAGCCTTCGCGGGTACGCCGTGCTGTATCCGCTCACCTCCACAATACTAATGACTTTGACAGGAGCGTTACGAGGAGTTTCTGCGCATGACGAGGCAATGGCAGAACCTCCATCTGCTGAAACGGGCAGGACGCGCGCACGACCCCGTCGAGGATAGAATCGGGGCGACGAAGGAGGGCGAGTGCGCGCTGCTGTGCCCGGCGTGTCCCCAGCCCGGGAAGAACCTGCCGGCCGACTGGAAGGATTTGCCTTGGGACAAAGCGTACGCAGCTAGTCTTTTATGCTCTACATCGAGAGCTGACGACAACGACCTCAGTTTCATCTATGCGCTGTATCTCGCCATCGACGCGAACTTTCGTCTCAAGCGTAGGGATGTCTCCACCGAGGCAAAGGATCCGGGGCTGGGAACCGGGTGGGCCTTTTTTGGTGAGGTGAAGGCGTATATGGGGCATTTGGCGAAGTGGTGGCACTTGAAGCAGCCGGTGAGCGCACACAGCTGTCTTGCCGTATGAAAGCGTATACTCACACAAAGGGTTCGTAATAGCGGAGCACTTGCGTGTCCCATGATGCGGTTGATAAGCCCGATCGCGAGACCCTTGGTACCGTCTCGTCGGGAATCGGTACCGTGGACTGTGCCCGTCACAACATGAAGCGCCCCCTTGGTGTTGGAGACTTACAGAAAGGAGAACGGTAAGTTCTGTCACAGATACAAGATCAATCGCTGAACCGTATCACAGCTATCTGAATATGGATTACATGTTCTTCATGAGCCTGAAGGGAACGGACCTCGTGCGCCTCTTCGTGTCCTATGACATTGCGTGCCAGTGGCACAAGAAGCTCTGGGGACGCATGATGTGTTTCGAAAAGGGCGTGCAGTTTGTCGAGGGGACGAAGTTCGTCGTCTTCCTGGTGCCCAAGTTCCACCTGCCGGCCCATATCGAGCTTTGCAATATCCTTTTTTCTTTCAATCTCACGGCGTTTGTGGGCCGCACGGACGGGGAGGCGCCGGAGCGCGGGTGGGCGGACGCGAATAGGCTAGCAAATAGCACCAGCATATCTGGACCCGGAGCGCGCCGGGATACACTGGACAACCATTTCCAGTGGTGGAACTGGAAAAAGATCGTTGCGCTCGGTAAGCAAGCTGTAATATCTCGGCGTCCACTCTGACGCACTATAGGCACTGTGCTACTGGGCCGAATCAAGAAGAACGTACCGTTGATGCTGGAAACGCGGATGGAGTGGGTCGACATGGAGGCGTCGTACCCGGCTTCAGTCATCGAAACATGGACGGCGATGGCTGTCCTCTGGGAGGAGGACGATACTAAGCCGAACCCATTCAAGACAGAGATCAAGGTCGACAGCCTTGCGCACGTGAAACTTAGGCTGGCGGAGATCGCTCAGGCAGATGTAGACCACCTCCGCGTTCGTGGCGACATGCACGAGACGGAGATGTTGTCGATGGGACTCCAACTCGAGGAGCAGCAGTGCGTACCCCACCTTCGAGAGAGTGGACGATTGCTAACGTCGAAGGACAGGCGAGATCTGGCCACTCATGTCAAGAAGATTGGCCTTCACGAGACTGTCGACCAAAACCTGGGGCGCGTCGATAGGGAGACGAAACTGCGCCGCAAGATCGAGTCCTGGGCGCGCGTCCACCAGCTTTTTATCCCCGAGGCGTCGCTGCTCCACGAGCGTGACGATATGGCGCGGCAGAGGGTGGCATCGACGCAGACGGTAGCGGGGATCCAGGCTCAGGATATGAGGCTGTGGCTTCCCTCTGCGATCAAGCGGGAGGTCCGGTGCGACAAGTCTCTCCAGGAGTACGAGTACGAGCTGCGGAAGGGTCAGGCCGTGGCTGCGCTGAACGCCATGTGCGACCTCCTCCTCGTCCGCACGGAGGAGTACAAGTACAGGGACGCCGCGCTCCGTGGCGTCCGGGCCAAAACGCGTTCGACGACGAGAGTAGAGGGGATAAACGCCCGGATCGACCGGGCAGCGGACGAATACCGCGCTGCACGAGCTGCCCTCGTATCGCTGGGCGCACTGCTGTCGCGGACGGATTGGGAGGGTCAATTCCGGGTGCTGAAGGCGGACGACGTGAGGCCTAGGCCGCACGCGTTGTTTGGGGACGAAGAGAGGCAGAAGGGGCACAAGAAGGCGAAGAGGCCGCGGCTAGATCAGGGTGAAGCAGCGGAGTATGCGGAGATGGCCGTGCAAGACAAACGACCGCTGTCTTGGATATGGATCTCTCAGGCGACGGCGGGGGACGAGACGGATCTAGTGGACAATGAGGGTAAGTTATCTCCTCTACTTGAATTGGGTCACGGAGCTGACGCGCATGGCGGCTAGCTTTGCGGGTAGAGTGGGCCAAGACCCGTGCGAGGGCGATGAGGTACTCGGAAGAGGTGGACCTGTTGGAGGAGGAGATGCGGAGGGTCGTGGTGTTCTTGGACTGGCGCGCGGCCTGGTGGCGGTCTTTGCTGGGGCTCCGCACCGCGATGCAGCCGGACGCCGCTTTGCAGGAGGGGCACGCCGCCTACGTCCACAAGCAGGCCGGATACATGTCAGGGCTCGCAGATCGATTCCGGAAGCTCTGGGCGAGCGTCCCTGAGTACTTGGTGATGGCGCGCGCCCACTATGCCACGCTGGTACCGGACGAGGACGAGGGGAGGGAGGTGGCGTCTGAGACGGCAGGAGAATGGCTCTGGGAGTAAATCGCTATTTTATATCTTTATGATGGGCCGGGGGCTTATATATCTTCATAATTACTGTAAATACATGTGTTGCCCACAGGCGCCCGGTCTTGTAGAGCTAGTAATGTACAATTGAAGGCTGGTGACGCTCACGAAGATTACATGGGATCTACCTAATCGGGACGATTTGGGCCTAATTGGGATGATTAGGTCAGCGCGCCTGGCGAGATCCTGGTAAACAACACCATACTCGCTCGAGACCGTCGTCGACAGTGAGCTCAACGGTGTCGCCAGCGGCAGACGGTATTACCCAAAAGGTCAAGGACTCTGAGGTGGTATACCATGTAGGTCTCTCGTTGTGAGTCCCTGGTATACTACGGTTAGACTCACCCAAGACTCATATGGTATACCACTCCCCCCTGCAGTGTACGGTCTGCAGCATTCCCAGTCGAGAACTTGGGGCCATAGGTGTCAGAATGCCAGCGTCCAGGAGAAAGCAGAACGAGGAGGAAGCAAGGAGGAAGACAAGAAAGATCTCTGCCGATGGCCGGACGCATCAGCACTGACATCAACGACCGCCGACGGTCAACGACGCGCGCTTAACGCCAAGGCACCAACTTCCCTGTGCGCCGCCGCTCTCCGCTCTCCGCTCAGCCACTTATGGACATCAAGTCGGCGTCGACGCTCTCCGTCTCTTGGGCGGACTTGAGGGCCGATCGGGAACCTCCATGAGATGCAGCACCGATGCTTCTCCACGACGAATACCACGGATAAGGAGCTCGTATAGGTGCGTCGTCTCCGACGTGTCCCAAAGATCCGTCTAATTGTCTTCCAGGGATCCTTTCGCTCGCTCCTGCCCTAGATCGCCCCCGAAGGCCGACGCCGTCTACGACGGTGCCTGGCGCAGCCCTTTCGGGATGGACTCCGATGGACCAGCGCGCTGGCAGGCACAAATCCACCGTTCTTGAGCGCCGCCGTAGCCGCGCGTCCAGCCCTCTTTTCCGCCCGCACCCGACGCGGAGGCGCGCAGCTCCAATTCGGCTGCACCGCCATTTACCGTAATCGCCGCCATCGTCACTTCGTCGCGATGGACCAGCCGTCGCGCACGTACCTGCCAGTAGGATCGCTGGACGCCCTCCCCATTGCGTGGGCTCGCCGATTTCCGATCCGCTCTCAGGCTTCGTTAGTCTCCGGGTTCCCGACACTGCTTCGCACCGATCTGCGCGCCTGATCCGCGCTCATTGGACCGAGCTCAGCGCCGATAAGACGATGCAGGAAGGTCTTGCGAGGGCATCGGTTACTTCGGGACACACAAACGATGCCCCTCTTTCTGTTGGCGGTGCTTAGCAGACGACGCAGGTCAGAACGGGGTTCTGCCAGTGCGTGATTTCCGTCTTTTCGGAGTGGTAGCTTACTTTCCCTAGCGCAATTCATAGTCGACCCAACGCGGTGTGCTCGCCATTCTGCTTCCTTTCGATGCAATGTGCCCGTGCAGGATGAGGAGCGAGGGGTGCCAGCGTTCGGGAAGAAGCACCCCAGACCGCAGATGAGGATGAGGTGCTTTTAGCGCGTGAATGTGGGGTGGCATATATCCTTCCAGTTCGCATAGATGGGTCCTGAGATGGTCGCGGCGAAATCTTCGCGTACAGGACACACGCAGCTATCGCAACTGCTCGGATTGACTGCATTCAAGTCACAGGTACGGCCCCCCGTTTTCCTTTCAGGCCGCAGTTTTGTAGTGACGCAACTCTGCAGACGCAGATGGCACTTGCGAAGAGGTCAACGACGTGTACACCACTGCATTTCCCTCGGCGGAATTGTTATGATGAGAGTCGCAGCAAATTCGGCGGCTGGTCACTTAGATCCTTGCTGGATCCCCAACCCCGCGAAGTCGGAACGATCTTGTGGTCTGCGGGACGATCTTGCACTGAGATGAAAATCTCGCTGTGCATCTCGCGTTACTCTGAGGACCGCGCCGGAACCGATTTCCTGCAAAGGCGGCTCACTTCACGAAATCCGGAAACACCGTCCTGTCGGAGCAAGTGCTCGCCAATACTAGCGACAACCGGACCGTAGACACCATCCTCGACCGCATCGACTCTGGCCGTAGAGAGACAGGCCATCCAAAACCTTATGGCGACGCACCACCGAGACTTGAGGTAATCATCTTCCTTGGATCGGAATCAGACACGACCGACTTACCAGCGAATCGGGCTCGCAGTGTTGGACCTACGCGTCACCTGTAGCACCCTGCAGGGCTTGTGGATGCACCAGGACCTAACCCTCACACCACCTGTCCTTCGGTCGGTGTACGAACGCCGCGGTGTGCAGCTCAGCGTCAGTTTCCGTGTCCAGCCGATGGTGGCCTAGCAGGGCAGTGTCGACTTCGCTTGGAGGAGAAGAAGGAAGAAAATGGAGGCCGTTGGACAGTCATAGACTCGTAAACATGCCACGTAGGTGATTGAGTACACTGGCCGACCGTTCGCTGACGTTTCATGCTTAGCTTCCCTTTACAGCCTTTCGCGGACGCCGGACAGCAGAGCCTGAGTGATCACGGGCGAAGAGCGCTGGTTAGCAGCGCTTGCAGACAGAAACTCACCTGCATCGTTCACCGCCGTATCAACGAGGTCAATACAGCCAGCGGCGAATGGATCGAGTCGTACGATGCCGTAGGTGATTTAATATACTGGCCTTCCGTTAGCTGAGCTGGTGTTTGATACGTAGTATCCCTTTACAGCGTTTCGCGGACAGCAAAGGGTGAGTGAATCACGGCCGAAGAGCGCTGCCAGCGGCCGCAAGCTTTTGGTATGCCTGCAATTTTCAGGTTGACGAAGGTGACACACGTCCAATCTTTTACCTATCGTGACTGGCAAATATCGCGAAATATTCTGGCTGGACTCCGTGCGCGCGAAGAGGATTGCGGGAGGAGGAGGAGGAGAGCGATACTCGGCCGGCGGATACCCACATCTCATTACCCTGGCAACAGGTTAGGTGAGCTTATCAACTTGAATTGTACCACACTGACGCCTTTGTACTCAGCTTGGAGAGATTCAAGGAGCAAGACCAAGATGGATGAGTCCGCAAAGCCTTCCCGGTCGAACTAGGGCCGCGCTAGTCGTGGTCCATTGGCGGAGAACGGTCCCACCAGGAAACGGTGGAGATCTCCGTCCACACAAGACCAGGACATTAAATCGCACAGCTCGATGCCACCGAGAGCGCCCTATCTTTGCCGAGGTTCTGGCCACGGTGGTCGAGACGTAGCTCGAGGTAGAGCACCGAGAGGCTCTCTTGCTTGAAGTTGGGGGTCATCGACGCAGGAGACGAGGGAGATCCGAAACAGGGGGCGCTCGGCTTTGACAAGGACCGGCACCCGGCGCCGATGGTGCGGATGGTGCGGATGCTGTTACATGTACATCCTTCCTCCCACCACCACATGCGCCATCCGCCTCCCGTCAAGCCTGAGACAAGCCGCTAGGAACCCTTCACTTCGGAGCTCGAGCAAACGACTTGAGCCGTGGAATGCGCCCCTCCTCGCGGGATCCTAACCTCTGACTCATAATCCCCTGGGCCGTCGCTCCTACACAGCAATGCTCTTGCGTTCGGCCGGCCCTCTTGCAGCAGCTCCATACAGGATAACGTTTTCACCCGGCGCAGACTTCTCGGCGTACGCCCTGCCACCACTTTCTCGATTGCAAAACCTCGACGTTTCTTTCCAGTCCAAGGTCTGCGTCCTTCTTTATGTACTCTTCGTTTTTGTCGTCGCTCACGTTTATGTCCTCTCGAAGATCCCGGACGTCCGAATCTTCCGCAAGCTCTCATGATTTTCTCAATTGTGGAAGGCTGATCTTTCCGGTCTCCGCTGCCCCGGGACACAGCGTCCGCATCGGCGTGTTCTTGTGGCGCGTTGGGTCGGTGTCTGCACCGTGCCGAGACGCTGCAGCAGACCCGACCTCATGGGCTACCAAGGCTTCCAGAACGGTATCGTTCCCGGTAATGACGGACATCGCTGTTGGCTCAGGAGCGTTGGAGCCGCAAGCGTTGGCAGCGGGGGAGGGAATATGGCCGACACAGGCAACACCATGAAGACTACAGCTCGTGGCCGTCGAGGATGAGGTCAAATTCTTCGACCTCGGCGCGGAGGATGGCGACGTGGGTATCGGTGACGGGGGCGCTCATGTGTGGGGGGCGCGCGCGTCTGGGCCATTCGTCGGGAGGGGAACGTCACTGTGATCAAGAGCGTGAAGCGAATAGACAGATACAGTTAGGGGAAGAGGAACGTCGAGCGCCGAGCGCGGCGTATTGGTGCTTGCATCTCAGACACCCACACGCTCTTCCCCGCGTTCTGGACATCGCGCACAGGCATGAAGACCACCTCGATCCGCTCGGCGCTCGCACCGACGACAACGACTCCCTGTCGCCGACAGCGTAAACGGCGGTAAACGGCCCGCAGGTCAACGTGCGCGACACATTCAGGTACAATCCCCACCAAGTGACTCTGCCCCTAGGCTCGTGGACCAGCCGGCCCGGTGAAATTGATGCCATCGCAAAACTCAGACATCACCGGTACCGGCTGGGCCCCCACGTCGCGTGTTTCAGTGATGAAAGATCTGCCCGCCATTCAAGAGGTGGGGACTTCGTCGGGGAAGACCTAAATCCTTGAAAAAAGTACCCTAAGTTCCTAAATGAAAGATGAATCTTTTTGCGCTCTCTACCGACTGGTGCAAAGTTACTTTTTGGATGAAATTGCCACACAGTGCCTCTTGTGACCCTGTGCCTGCTTAAATTTGACCTCCAGAGAACAATTTGAATACCCTGCACCCTGAAAATGAGCTTGTATGGCCTTCAGGAAGCCGTCAAGGGCCATATTGCTTCAAAAGACCGTGTCGAAGGCGACTTTGATGAGGTTGATGGCGGGTGATGGGAGGCTTGAAAATATTCGATTTTTTCGTCAAAAACATGTAGGGCTCATTTGATAGAGAATTGAAAACAATGCCACTTTGATTAGGACAATTTGAGCACTTTTCCGAAGCTTTCGGACGCTCTTTTCCTAAGTCCGACCCTCTTAAATGGCGGGGACGAGGATCATCACCGAAACATGCGACGTGACATCCCAGTCCGTACACGAGGTCACCCTGTTGTTGTCGTTTCCATCATTGTTTCTCTGATATTGCTCTTGGTTGGTCTGATGTTGTCCCTATTTACTCTCTTCCTAATCCGTACCTTCACCCGCCCACTCGGATTGTGACTGAGTGTACGTCGACTGGCTAGCGAGTCTACTCTGCCCCAAATCCCAACGCCCGAGTCGCAAAACGCTCAAGTGCACAACGGCTAATCCCCGGGGGAATGACGTCACTGCCGCATCACCCAGCTTCCGAGCACTTTTCAAAGCTCGTGGCGGTAAGGAGCCGACTTTGGCAAGCGGGAATACAATGCGCTGCTCCTCCAGGTGCCACAAGAAACCACTGCGAACTGTACTGGCACTGCGAAACTCGACTACGTTTAGTGCGATCATTCGCATTGCATACGTTCCGATGAGTCCGTGAGATCAATCTGCTCTGCAAAATTCATGAATCTGTCGCGGGTCAAGGCGTTCAGGGGAACAACGAGGAGGCATCAAGGCGTCTCAAGGCCCGCAGACTGTCGAGGTTGACTGGATCGCCAGAGCCCGCATAGAAACGTGTCCGAGTCGCGCAGCGTAAGGGGAAGCCGAGGGAACTGGTCAAACCGGAGTTGAAGAAGCGTACGTTTATCTTCTATCTTCTGTCTTCATCTTGACCAGTCCACCAGGCGCGGCGCATCAGGAACCGGTGCGGGGTTTGTTACTTCTCCCATTTCGATCCTCATGTGTGACGATTTGTATGTACAGATATCGGAAATGAGGTGCTCTCGGTTACGCGAGGAAAGGTGTGTGTCTATCCTCTCCGTCAAAATTTCTGTTCATGATTCCTCTGAAGGCACAACGCGGCTGCCTCTGGCTCACAGAAGGATCGGATCCCACAAGCCGCCACTGTGCGCAAGGTTTGCCTGCTCCTTCGGCCTTGGCCACTATGTATTCAATCCAATGCAGCAACTCAAAAGTAAACGCGAGGCGGCCGGTCGACCACAAGCTACCCTGCTCGCTGCAGGACTGGACGTCTTCGGACCGACGGACAAACCCACCTCAGCGAGGGAAAGTCCGCCGGCAACTCGTATCGAAGACTGCGGTATGCCTCGATGTCCCGTAAATCACAGACCTCCCCGACCCCGTTTTCCTCGCTGGGATTCCGTCGACATTCCAAGACACGTATCGCCCCCGCATGGCCCTTCCTGCTCTCCTCGATTAGCCAACAATTCTCCCTCCCCATCATCTCCCTCATTTTCTTTTGCATCTGGGCGATGTACAACGAACATACTATCGCGCGTTATTTATTGGTAGGGAGGGCTAACGCAATGTAGTACATACTACACCCTTTCATTTTGATTGCTTCCTCGCAGCTACCGACCTGGCCGGCGGACATCGCATATTGGCACAGTCAACGCGAATTTCGAGGGAACGCGGGGGATCTCGGCCCTCTATGTTTGTCCCAGGTTGCGCAATGCACCCGACGGGCACTGTTCTCCCGACGATGCAGCCCGCCGGCGCCGAGCTGCTGATCCTCTTTGTTTACGTCCCCGAGTCGTCGGCCCTCCCACTCAAATTGCTTCACGGACAGCGAGGGGGCGCGTTCGCGGCAATTGTCCAACGCAATGCGTATCGAGGGTCAGAAGATGCGTAGCCCGTACATAAGACCGGCCATAATCTCAGCAGCACTGATAGTAACATCGTCTCGATGGAATATTGCTATCATCTACGCTCTTCGCTGACCTCGCTGAGTATCCCTGATGGCGGCGCTGCGTCCCATCTGTCTACTTCGTCGTCGCACTCCCTAAACCAAATCCAAACGGTTCGAGAATGCTGGGCTTGAAAAACGCGTCAAGCTGGATGCAGGATTTTGTCAGCGATGACAATGGTTGCCTTGTCTTCGTGGAGGAATGCCGTGCTTTCACAATTTGAGCAAGTGAACTGAGATTTGATGGGAATACCCGGGTTGAGAATCTTGGGATTGTGAACCCGTATTGATAAAATGAGGGCCGTCATACCCACCCATGCGCTCGTTTAAATGCAGCACTCCGGATGCGGTCTACTCTAATGTGTTTCGACTGCAAGCCGGAGATAGGAATTCTGGTGTGATGGCTCAATCGCCTATGTAGCCCGAAATGCCTCAGTAAGAAGGGAACGATCGGTTAAAAATGCAGTACGAATCAGATCTCACCCGCTTCAAGTTAACTGAAGAAACAGTCACTGCAGGTTGATTGGTCTGGACCTAAGCAAAAGAGAAGAAATACATTAGTCTGGATCAAGCGGAGCAGTGAGAATGCATCTAGAGAAAAAATGTAAGGCTCGGGGATGAAAGTGAACGTGTTTTTGCCAGGGAGTCAGGGACTCGTCGTGCCACGGCCCACCGGATCCCGGCACTCCCAGGGTCGGGTCCACGTACTGACCGGTAGCACGACGTGTGGCCGCAGCACGAACGCGTTCCTGTCTAGGCTCAGGTACCAATAGGAACTAAGGAGAATACGTATCCTGCCAGAAAACGCGTCGTGTCACCGGGTTCCGGCACTCCCAAGATCGGGTCCACGTTTAACCGGTAGCACGACGCGTCGCGGCGTCACTGAAACGTAAACGTGTTCATTTCCAGGCTCAGAGCACCCGCAGGGAAGGGAAAAGTAGAAAGCAAGGCACATACCACCTAGCATATCGATGCTTGGGTCCGGGATTCTGACGACGTTTTTGATTGCACATAGTACCAAAGGACATGCTTCAGAGAGGCTGCTGGCTTACAAGGTCAGGGAAGACAAGAGCACAATAAATTTGGAAGACAAGATACATAAGGCATATTAAGGCGCGCTTGGTGGATAAGCCCGAGCGTCGACGAGCGTCGACGGCAAGACGGCGCCAGGAATGCAAGACCTTGCTCGAGAAGTATCTACAAAAAGTGCAAAGGCGGAGCGGCGAAATGTAATTAAATCAAGTGGATCTGCCATGCACTGAGGACAGTTTGTGAGCGACAGGACGCGACAAATGAGACAACGACATACTCCAACATCACGGCGGCGCTCCCACGTCGGCGGTCAAGTCGCAGTCAAGGCGAGTTGGCGATGGATCAGCATTGGAAAGGGTCCCCCTCAGGCAGTCTTATCCGAGGGATGCGGGGTTCCAGTCGTTCCGGGGGCTGTCTTTGCACACTGTCCGTCGACAGCGCGCTCGGCCTAGGGAGGTGTCGACGACGCTGTCACGAGTGGAGTTACACCGAATCCCGCTGTCCCACGGGCTCTCCCTGTGATACATGGGACGGGCTCTGGTGCGTCCAGATCGTGAGCGCGCTCCCGTCTGGGTAACCGACTGGCACACGGGCCGCTGGCAGGGACTCGAGGAGGCCTCCGCAAGCATCGCCAGGTTGAATCGAGGGTCAAAGTCTGCGAACGGATGAGTAGAGGGCAAGGTGGAGTCCTTGGGAAGAACGAGCTTACCGCTAAGTGCTAATCGAGTGGGCGTGGGCGAGGAGGGGATGGTGGTGGTGGTAAGAGGACAGAAGGCGTTAGCGGAGGCCGTGTAGCTGACAAATGTTTTAAGGTGAAATCAATGTTTGCTCGCAGCAAACAAATGTTTTCCAAGTGCCGACTGTGCCGAAGCCGGTGCGACAATCTGGGGCCCCGGAGCGCCTGGATGCTGGAGTATCCCGAAGTCTGATATCTCAGGTGGTGGTGGGCAAAGCCGATTGCCGAACCGAGACGATCACGTGCATGCTCAATTGGTTCTCGCCTCGATTCGGCTGACCCCCGCTTGTTTACGCTCCTACACACCCAGTTCAAGCTCAAATATTGAAGTGTAAAGCCTGGGTCGTCAGCATTACTACAAGGCTGTCTAGGGTGAGCGATGTAATATTTTCTACAAGTCTGAAGGTTTCAAAACGATGTATCTTCCCGAACATCAAAATACGTGAATGGTACCATAGAATGTTGAATAGATGCCTCAGCCGCACTTTTATATGTTTGGCTCGTGGGATGAGGATTAAGACCCATCTGCCACTCCTCCATATTTTTTCAAGCCGCCTGATGAAGGATGGACATATTTTGAACCATATTCAGGGTAGACAGTGGTGTCAAAACACACCAAAATTGATGGTAGTCGCGTCAGTCGCCGGACTTTTTCTCGTCCATTTCAGCACATTTAGGTGTCGCTCAATTGAGAAGAAATGTAGCAGAGACCCTTATGTAGTGCACCTTCAAGCCGGTTTTTCCACTTTCTTCACTTTGGGTTCAATATGTCGTGTATCGTGCAAGAAACCCGTCTTACTACCTCATCAAGTGTGAAACTCAAAATTTCGGGCTGAAGGTGCACAAGCCCCATCAATTCCATGTTGCATTCACCTTGGGTGCTAAGCCAGATGTCCTTGTGAATCTTCCAAAAAAGACCGGCGACGGAGGTGGGTCACTGAAAAGCCGCGTTTGATCCCGTGATTAAGCGTGGGAATCGATTTCGGCACACGTCAATTGCCCACCACCAATATCTGAGCACTGGCATAATTTCTCCTTTTGCTTGCCAATGTCCGCCGACCGTTTTCGTTCATCACACTACTAGTAGAATGGTCAGGAGAAAATCCCCTACCTTCTCAGAGTTGAAGCAAAGATTTCAGTCATTATTCGCATTGAATACGGCTCAAAGCGACGAACAAGACAGAGAGAAAGGCGGTTGAACGGTGAGCACGTGCCTGTGACGAGACGCGACTGTCACGATCTCGATCTCGGCGTTGTTTTGGGTTCTTATGTGACTCTTCCATGCTGAAGCGAATCTAACTTTCCTCTTTAAATTTGGACCTTTGTATTTGAAGTTTCACCGCGTTCACGGTAACCTTCGCCGCGAATTAATTGCGAATGAGCTCACCTGGCGAGCCTTACTCTTGCATCCTCGCACAGGTGACACGCCCCGAGCTTACTCCATTTTCCCATTGGTTTCTGGGTCTGGCTCATGAGAGTTCACCTTTGAAAGGATGCAGACAATGACTCACAGGCCGGAGCTTTGCCTGTGTGATTGACACAACAATTGCAGGCTCGGACCCGGGCCCAAGGAAGGTTCTGTCCGGACATCTCGTTGAAGGATGAAATCCAACCTACTCCGATTAAACTCCAACCGTATCAACGGGACCCTGACTTAAGTTGAGCTTAAACTGAGCTCAGATTAAACTCGGATTAATCTACACAGTGCAAGCGGTATTTTTCATTTTGTGTTCAAGCTCCAGGCGAGAGTGTCTATCCAACTCATAGTAGCGGCCCTCCGCTGGCAGCCAGCTGGAGCCAACCCCAGCTTGAGTCGAGCCTGAGCCAGCTTCAGGTGAGACGAGTTTAAGCCAGCTTCAGCTGAGGCGAGTTTGAGCCACCTTCAGCTGAGGCGAGCTTAAGCCAGCTTCAGTTCAAGCCGAGCTTGAGCGCGCTTCAGCTCGAGTTCAGAGAATCAGAAAGGGAAGTCCAAAGAATGAATAGATAAAGCTAACGAGAAGAGCTTGCTGCGAGATTGAGAGCTGAAAATCGAACGAGCGAAGGATTGAGGTGGAGTTGCTCGAAGGACGTGCCCTATAAGACGGAGGTTTGAGTGCCATTCCGGTCGTGCGTGATATGGAAACAGCCAGACGAGTCCAGTAAGCAAAAAACGGGCATATTTTCAACGCACATACAAGGCCAGTGGCCATAGCATTCTGTGGCGGCAAGGGATCAATTGCCACCCAAAATTCCAGATGCGACAGATGCCACCGCTGAGGAGATGACTCGGGTGGCTGGTTAGACAGAGGGAAAGTGCCTAAAATTGCACCTTTTGAGGCAGGGAAAATCCAGCAGAGGGCGACCTGCGACGCAGCAACAGCGCGGCGACACGCGATGGGAGAAGGAGACAAGAGGCGAGGGGCACGTGCTCGTGCTCGTGTCATTGTCATTGATCCGAATGATCGGATTCAGCACTTTCAACAACGATTGTCTCCCCGTTTTTGATTGACTAGCCGTCCGATTGGGTAGCGACTCTGCACGGACTTCAAGTTTGGGTACCTATCTAGATCCGGAAATACGGGTAACTTTGTAGTAGCTACAATTTTGCATGCATTTGTTTCAGGAATCAACTTGAAGAGTATTACTTACTTACCACGGGATTCAGTGTGGGATTGCATGAGTCGGAGGGAAATTGGAGGAAGAAGAGAAACAACTTACGGGCACGAGTCGAATGGATTGTAAGTGGGGCGTGCGTCCGCTCAAATGGAGGCTACCGCAAAAAAACAAGTCAGCGCGCGGGACTTGACATCTTCAATTAAACTCCACTCAATCCCGCCCGCACACCTCCAGTTTCCAACTTCACTTCCCGTTTCCCCTCCCCATCCCCCCGCAATCTTATTTGGAATCCTACAACCTCCCACAAAATCAGCTCAACTACGATCCGAATCCCATCTCCTCCTCAACGCAACGCTCACCTTCGGCTTCCGTCTTCATACATCAATAATCAAAACTTCCGCATTCAGAACGAGCGAGGAAGAGTTGGCGACGAGCGGAGCATGTGCTTGTGAGGCTTGAGAAGTATCTGTAGGGAAGGAAGTAAAGTAAGTCAGCGCGGATCGGAAATGAATAACGAAGAAAAATATATACCTCAGAATGAAATAGAACGGAGAGATCAAAGTCGTTGATGCTGCGTCAAGCGTCAAGCTTCGAGTCTCGCAAGTAGGTACTGTCCGCAATCAGCTCGGAACTTCAACGAGTAAATACGCGTAGCTAAACTTCCATATTAAATAATCCAATGTCGACACAAAGATTGTGTTAGACTAGGTATTGTGGTCCTAAAGAAAATAAGGCTAGTTCAAAAAGGCTAGCCGGTACAGAACGACTTCGAGTGGAACCTGTGGTTCTGGGACGCGACGAACCTAAATCCAACCAAAGGTTAGTTGCAAAATCATTGCCCCAGGTAAGTCAGCACGTACCTTCAGGCTGAGAATAATATTTTTTAGCCGCAAATGATAGTCCTGACCTTGTGGACACGAACATCGAAGGACAAGCCCGTAGTCTGAGAGACGAATCAATCAACCGAAGGTCAAAATTGAATGCGATGTACATACCTGGTTCGTTGAAGATAGTTTTGGTGTTCCAGAGCCAAATTGAACGCGTCTGAGAAAGGTCATTAAACACGAAGTGAGGTAAAATGAACGCACGGGTAAGGTCAACTGAAGACCAATCCCAATCCATCACAATTCGACGTCGCGACGGTTGTACTTGAGCGGTGTTCCAGCCCATGGCGAGCCAAACTGAACGCGTCTGAGAAGAGTCAGCAAAGATAAAGTGAGGCTAAGGGTAAACTGAACGCACCTGTGAGGCCTCGACCATCCCGAACCCAGTCCTAATCCCACACAGGGCAACGTCACAATAATTGAACTTCAATCAGAATAGACGAGTCAGTCGAGATACTAAGGTCAAACTCGATCGACACTGACGCACCTAGCTTGTGTATGGATAAGCTAGAACGTGTGAGGGATAGTCTAGGTATTGCTTTTCTCTATCTGACTACAACCCGAGGTGAGCATGGAAACGAACGTACCTAGTACAATTTAGCGATAGTCCCAGGTTGAAGGATAAGCTCCAGAGTTCAATTAATCAATGAACGAGACTCGGAGGTGAATGAATGTTAAGGAGACGCACGTGAAACCAAGAACTCTAAAGGGATTGAATGTTCAACTGAAAGCTAACAAAAAGTCAAAGCGGAGTCAGAAGATTGAAGGGTCAGAGGCTAACTCATAGCGAGTATTCGAGTCAGCCTCGCCAAAGGAAGTCGATTCAATGAATCTGAGGCGGGACTTGAGTGAGGGAATAGAAGGCCAGTATTGGGCCAGTAAGTCAACAGTACTGAGTAAGTGATCAAGTCGGATACTGTACAGCTGCGGTATTTGCTAAGGTTCGATTTAGAATCGGCATTCAACAGGGGAGCAATTGAGGGATTACACATGCAAGACTTTGTGCAAGCACTGTGATCTTCCGAGAATTGAGTACTAGTACCTTTGAAGTGCCGCTGGAGACGATTTGAAGACGATACGATCGTTGTGGCTAAGTTGAATGTGCTGAATCCGATCATTCGGATCAATGACAATGACACGAGCACGAGCACGTGCCCCTCGCCTCTTGTCTCCTTCTCCCATCGCGTGTCGCCGCGCTGTTGCTGCGTCGCAGGTCGCCCTCTGCTGGATTTTCCCTGCCTCAAAAGGTGCAATTTTAGGCACTTTCCCTCTGTCTAACCAGCCACCCGAGTCATCTCCTCAGCGGTGGCATCTGTCGCATCTGGAATTTTGGGTGGCAATTGATCCCTTGCCGCCACAGAATGCTATGGCCACTGGCCTTGTATGTGCGTTGAAAATATGCCCGTTTTTTGCTTACTGGACTCGTCTGGCTGTTTCCATATCACGCACGACGGAACGGCACTCAAACCGTCTTACAGGGCACGGTGTTCAATCGAGTGCGTTCAACAACTCCACGACTCTCGGCTGACCTGCTTCGAGCAACTCTATCCGATCTTTCACTCGTTGGATTTTCAGCTCCAATCTCGCAGCAAGCTCTTCTCGTAAGTTTTATCGATTCATTTTTTGGACTTCCATTTCTGACCCTCTGAACTCGAGCTGAAGCGCGCTCAAGCTCGGCTTGAACTGAAGCTGGCTTAAGCTCGCCTCAGCTGAAGGTGGCTCAAACTCGCCTCAGCTGAAGCTGGCTTAAACTCGTCTCAGCTGAAGCTGGCTCAGGCTCGACTCGAGCTGGGGTTGGCTCGAGCTCCAGCTGGCTGCTGGCGGAGGGCCGCTACTACGAGTTGAATAGACACTCTCGCCTGGAGCTTGAACACAGAATGAAAAATACCCCTCGTACTTACTGTGTAGATTAATCTGAGCTTAATCTGATCTCAGTTTAAGCAACACTTAAGTCGGGGTCCTGTTGATACGGTCGGAGTTTAATCGGAGTGGGTCGGATGACAGTTGAAGGTGCCGCAATTCAACCACGAATTCGATTCAAGCAATTCAGCCCTGGATTCCATATGACTTCCCATGAATTGGAGCAACTCCTAGAATCTTGGATCCCTCACGCAACACCAAGACATATTCATACACGAAGGCCGGTCCGTTGTACTCTCCAACAAAAACTCCGGCAGTGAGACAGTCCAATGAGGCTCTGTCTTATGTTGAATATTATGGGATGGAATGGGTCAGCTATCCAACTTCCATACCAGCCATGCCGAGTGAGGCAAATCCGTGGGCCCTCGGGATGGATTGCCAATCAATGCCAATATTTCAACCTAGAGGGCAGAATCTCGAGTGAATTTGTGTACTGGGTGCTTGGCGCTGCGCACTCGCACGTACATAGTCCGCGATGTAATTCATCGAGTCAATATCGAGTTGTTCCATTATTTGCGCGACATTTCTCTGTGTTCGACCTGATTCGGCCTCGTAGTAAACAATCCTAAACAATCCTCGGACAATCTTCCTTTCTTTTCACCAGCGATACCAATGGCTAGTCCATCCGGCGCTACCTCCCCGTCTCCATCCAGCAATCAGGCTCCCGCAGCAAACGGTGGCAACCTCGCTCTTGCCCACTCTCTTCGCGCCGAAGCTCGACGATTATCCCAGCTCCCCCGCCACTCTGCGATGAGGTGTCGGGCACCCACCGAGTCACCTAAGCCGGAGAAGAAGCGCGTCACCAAGCGCAAAGGGAGAATGGAGAAGCTGGGCAAGCCCGGGGCCAAAACGCGTACGTCTGTTTCCTAATACCGTATGCCTGAGCGTTCTAACTGGTCCACCAGGCCCGCTACGAGAGCCTCTGCGAGGTTTGCTCGTTTTTGTAACCCAGCCTTCAGCTTTGAACAACTTTTGTGAAAAGAAATCGGAAATGAGACATCCACCGTCGCGCAAGCCAAGGTATGCCTTCCGCTCAAGTTTTATATACTCAGATTTGCCATCATCCGCAGACGACCGCAACATTTACTACGGAGAAGAGTACGGTGGTACCGCGGGGTGAGCTTCGCAAGGTCTGCACTCTTCGCCGATTGCGTTAGCAGTATACTTAATCCAATGCAGAAGCTGACGAGTAAACGGGGGACATCTGGCCGTCCAGGTGCTATCCTTCTTGCTGCACCACTCGGAATTGATCTCCCGACGGTGGGACTGAAGGTAGCGGTTGCGAGTGCGCCGGTAGCTCAGTCCGAAGACGGTATGCATGGTTTCCCCCCACATGCAAGCATGCGCTTATTCACCGACCAGGGCCTGCTCTTCTCGTACCGGGGCTAGACGTTCTTGAGCAGGACAGAGCCAGGTCAGCGAGCCCAATTTGCGGGTAACTGGCCTTGAAGACGTAGACGGCGGTATGCATGTATTTCTCTCGCATGCAAGCACACGAGACTTATTTAAGCTCGATTACAGAGACCCCCGTACTCGTTTCACTGGGAGACCAGTCCCCGTAACTTTACTTCTCTTCGCTTTTCCCTTGCCATTCGCCCCCGTCCAATACTACTATAGCATGCCATGCACAGATAATGTATATACACCGGCAATACACCGGAATCCGACACACATGTGTACTATTCTACCCCCCTCTAGATCCTTTATGACAGTTCCACACGAGATGACCGCGCATAGATATCCCAAATTTGTATAAAGTAAACCAGACGCGATTTCTGCGATTAAATGTGGTAGATTGAATGGATCGATGTTTCCAGCACCATTTTCTCCATCGCGCAAGCCAGCTCCATCGTAGTAAACAAATCCCGCAGCAGGCGGGTGGTGGTATCGCGGGATGAGGGGCTAGGAATTCCGGACTTCCTGGCACCACCACACCTCCACGCGCGGACACAGCGACGTCGATGGCTGCACTGAGCGTCCTTGTCGAGACCCACCATAAAGGTGTTATTCTCCGGACGCTCGGGCGGATCGCTTGTGGGTACCCCGTGATGGTCGTTGTATTGCAGGTGCAAATGGCGGCACATCTCGTTTTTGATGAAAGCGGTGACAAAAGGGATGAGGAGAAGAGGACTTAGGAGGGACGAGGAGCCCTCGAGTGCGGAGGAGCGGGAGCAGAACCGGAAACGTTTCGTCACGGTCCCCAAGGAGATGAGGGACCGTGATGGAAACTCGGATGGCGGCCGCGCTGACCCCTGTTTCCTCACCCTTTCCTCCTCTGTCATCCTCCCCACCCTTCGCGCGCACACCATTACACCATGACGGTACCATTCTTGGTCCTATGGCTCGCGACCGTCCGACGGGGGTATCGCATCTACGGTGGCATGGATCACCAGTTCGCTCAATAGGAGAAGGGACTCGCCATCCCACCCTCATGCCGCCAGACTCCCGCGCTCATCTACGGCGACGGTGTCTACCAGGCTGTCCAGCGGCAGGTCTACCGCCCTTGTCTCCCTGCTTCAAGGACATCAATACTGCGAAGCGTAATGGAAAGCAAAGTCTGCATACCAAAAGCGTCTTGCATACCGAATCTTGCTTGCACCAGCTCGGAGAGGTGAGTCTTGGGGCTGAAGGCCGGCTTGGAGGTGATTCCGCGTGTTCCGGTTTCAACTCCGTAGGTACGAGGAAGACCCTTGGCCACATTGCGGCACTCTGCCTCGATCGAAAGTTATGTCGCATGGCGGCGGCAGGTCGAATAATCGTACAGATTCGACTCACGCTGCTTAAAAAACCATCAGCACGGCGACCATGTATTGAAGGTTAAGTACCTATCTAGCGGAACCACTAACCCGCATACTGACAGATCGTCATTCCGCCTTGACGGGCTCAGGCTTGACCCTGCATTCGACTTTGTGCGCAAGCTCGCCCGGGTTTAGGGACGACTTCAGCTCCGAGTCTGCTGTCTGCTTGACCGCACGCACCATGCGGAGTCGTCAACGGCAGGGTGCGGCAGGCGCGGAGCAGAAAGGCCTTCATGATCGTGCGCGCTTCGAGCGCAGCAATTCGTGCGCGCTTTGCATCCGCTTGCAATTCACCAGCCCGGAGGACGTTGACGACCGGGCCATCCGCCCACGAACCCAGCAGTGCCTGTTGGACGAAAATGGTCCCACGGCATCGATATTGGTCCAGGTGTGCTTGCGTGCGGCATTGTGCGTTGGCGGCGACGCGACCTTCTGTTAGTGGACGAGCCATGGTAAGACGTCAGCACCTTGAAGTATATGTACGAGCCAAACTTACCCAACGTCAATTCGATCAGAATCCTAGGTAATCTGCAGACGCTTCTCATGCGCTGGCGCCGTCTCCTCTGCTGGCAGAACATGTCAAGCTGGCTGCAAAGTCGCATCGACATCCGAGCAGCAGGTGCGCACGAATTTTGCATGGGAGCGGATGCTGGATGGGACTGATCCTCGGAAGCAGCGATCCAGATCGCTTCGGCTGTGGCGCTCATGCTCGAGATCGTCTGGGGCCGCCACTGGTCGAAACCTGTGCGTCATGTATGCCTACACCATGCTCGCAGAAGTCCCGGCCGCCTTCCAATGCGCGCAGCTAAATGAAGTGCCACCAACGTCAGAGACGCCAGACCGCAAAGCAGTGATTGTAAGTGCTAATTTTGGGAACAGTGCTCCCAGTGAGCGTCCGTGGAGGCGCAATTCCAGGACTTTGAGCCAAGATAGCTGTCAAACCTTGCGAGGAATCTCCCGCTCTCGTCTTAAGCTGGAGACAAGGACATCGGGTGGCAAAATCTATGGAAGTGAACGCCGGACTCTCTGAAACAAAGTTACCGTGAGCCGCGCCCCGGGCAGAAATGAGCGAGTGCGAACCGGAGTTTTCCCCCATGGCGATCCGTCTGTCCCAGACCGTGGCCTCGTCGATTGAATCATGGTCGCTCGAAAGTTACACGAAAATCCACGCAGCTGCGCTCCTCCAGCGCGCATGAGCACCGTGTACGGGTTTGCTCGTAGCAGGGCCTGCGGGGTACGGAAAATAACCGGGGCGTGAATTGGCGACCATGAGTCTTGGTGAATTCGTATGAGGGCAGAACCTGACGCTACTGAACAAACTCACCTCAAGCAGCCGTGGCGAGCATGATCACGAATGGCAAAGGAAGTCTCGATTCCTGGACCAAAACATGAGAGGCGGCAACTTCATATCGGAGGAAAGGAGACAGACCTTGCGTGTGGAAAATACATCCAGACGGCAAGGCGCGCAAGCATCGTTTTGGGATATGGCCTGGTTTCCCGGATCTCAGGTAGATTCAAAACGGGAGGACTTGCAGAGACAGACCTGGGACTCGGAGCGCACGCAGAGAAGTCGGCGGGCTGACACGCAGAACGGGGCGTCCAGGTGAGGGGCGTAAGTCTGAGGGGCAAGACATTGCCGGCGCAGTCACCGCGTGCGGCGATGCCGCCGATCTCCCACGTTGTCAAGGTCCACGGCGGTCGCTCTTTCTTCCTCCCCTTCTTGACCTCCTCCAGCCGCTTTCCGCCAAAGCCTTGCACATCTTGCTCCATGTTTCCTTCCTGGACCTCCGACGCGCGGCCAACACCGCAAGCGATGTTCTGGAATACAAAACGACTGAGCACAGGAATATACACCGGTGTTGCCGATCGAAAGCTGGGGGCTGACAATGTATTTCTTGTGTGACCGATGCTGACGCCGCTGCTCATATATAAAGACCCAAAAGAATAACTTGCATCGGAGCACAGGACGCACCGTGTTTGCTCGTTGATCCGTAATACTTCAGTCAGAAAATTGCTGCATTACAACGACAAGTCAGCGAGGGAGATCGGAGTCCTCAGGAATCGTGCCTCCAGCATGTCTCTCATCTTCATTTCAGTCGTGCGCGGGTTCCGCTCCGGGTTAAGTTTTCGGGATGTGTCGGGATGTGCCTGGTTGGTCTGGTAACAGTCCAACTTCGAGTGCCAAGCGGTTCCGAGTCGGTGGTGTGGATGCCCTTATTGAAGGTCGAGCCGAAGTCTCCACTGGGTTTTTGCTTGGTGTTTTTGCTTCGTTTGGATTCAGAAGGCTGTCGCAAAGAAGTTGATGGCCGGAAACTCCCGATGTCAATAAGACCAAATGGAAGTTCAAAGTTCTCTCTTTCATTCGTTTGGACTCCGACGCGGCGGAGGCTCTGGATCTCGTGTAGACGCAATAATGCAAGCCAATTAACTTCAGGAAACCCACAATTGCGATACAAAATACAAGACGACTACGAACAACGCGCTTTAACGTGTGCTTGGTTGGAAGCGGCCGAAGCGCCTTCCGTATGCCCAGGGACTGCGGCAAAGTGACACGAGGACAGCGCGTCCTTCCCTGGGAAACTCTGCATCTCACATAAATGACGAGCAACAAAAGAACAGCCTCAACACCCCAAGATCTCCCCGGCCCTCTGCACCCTGCACCACGAAGTCCAATCGAGTTGGCGAAGGATCGGCGTTGGAAAGGGCCCCCCTCAGGCAGTCTTAACCGAAGGATGCGGAGTTCTCATCGTTCAACCGGCGTCTTCGCCCGCGAGTTGCGCTCAGCAGGGCTCGGCCTAGGGAGGTGTCGAAGGCGCTGTCACGAAATGGAGTTTACACGGAGTCCCGCTGGCCCACTAGTCGCTACTTGTGATCGAATGGGACGGGCTCAGGTGCGTCCAGATGGCGAGCGCGCTCCCCTGTTAGTACACGAGTGGCGCACGGGCTCCTGGCATGAACGTGAGGGGGCCTCCGCAAGCGTCACCAGGTCGAGTCGAGTGGCGAAGAGTCTGCGAAACGATGAGTGGAGAGGACGGTGAGCTATTGGGGAAGAGTGGGCGTACCGCGTAGGTTCAGTCGAGGGGGAGAAGTGGGCGAAGTGGAGATTGTGGTGGCAAGCGGACAAGAGGCGCTAGCGGAGGCCGTGCGCTGACAAACCTTTTAAACCGCACCAATGTTTGTTCGCCGCAAACAAATGTCTTTTGTGAGTGCCGAAGGCAGTGTAATGTACCGTCGCTCATTTGCGGGCACACAAGGTCAAAAACAGCTGTTCTACCCCCAATTTTGTCCTGAAGGCTCTCCAAACCCACAGAGACAGGTAATTGAACAGAGAACACGTGCCTGTGACGCGACGCGACTGTCACGATCTCGGCCATCTCGGGGTTCAACGTTCAACTTTTGTTTGTAGCCAAAGGTTCCGAGAGGCAGCGCTACAGCGGAGGGTTTTTGCATTGGATTCCAGGACCGGGAAATCAACTCTGCTTCGGAATCCTCTGGAATCCTTTCTTTGTTTTCTTTGCGTATGTCTTGTGTAACGCGAGAAATGACATGGTCTGCGTTTCAAGCTCGATATGAACGGTGAGATCGATGAGAGGCAATAGCCCGAGCGTGCGTCGAGTGAATATTCAGTTTCAAAGAATGACAGACGGGCGACACAGTTCGTGTCTTGAAACTGCGAACTTTTCCGTGTCAATTGCTTCAGCTGCCGTCGAGCTGTCCTTGTAAGAACAGATCCGAGAGTACCAGCAACCCGTTGAATTTTGATCTTGGGTGAAACACACATGCACCGGAATCCAGCTTGATTATTCGAACTTGAAATCAAACTCCGACTCTGGTCAACACATATCAACACTCGTCAGTTCCTTCTCTAAGTCTTCCCCCATGGCGCGCGACACCTCCCACTTATCCCGCTTCTCCATTATGCGCGGTACAAATCTGCCCGTACCGGAATCAGCCGCAGCACAGGCCCGCCGACTCGCTCGTCAACAACCCCGCTTCCCGATGCGCGCTCGCTCCCCCACCACCTCGCCAACGCCCGCACCGAGAGTCGCACTAAGGAAGACAATGACGGCAAAGAAACCTGCAGAGACTCAAGGTATGCTTTCCCCCTAATACCTTAGATATGGATCCTGACTCTCAGTCGACCAGGAACAGACGTTCTCCGCAGTTTGTCTCATCGATCTATAATCCCTCGTTGTTTCTAACCCCTGGATCATTCAGACATAGGCAACACGCCTTATCCTCTTTATTCCGAAAAGGTATGTGTCTATTTCTTCCATGCTATTCATGCATTCATGATTTTTCCAGACCACCTCGATGAGAAAGATTACCAGCCGCGTCGATAGTCGCCTCGAAAAGGTCTGTGATGTCCGTATTCCCTCAGCCTTGGTTATTGAAGGCAGCTCAGGCTCTGGCAACCAAGCGCGCGGCGGGCGTAGGTGCGCGCTCCAGCACCCGTTCCAGTACGCGCCTCTCGTGGACGAGAGAACAGCTCGCCAGGAGCGCTATGGTGGCGACTGGCTCGGCATCGGAGCCGTACAAGTCGACGGCGGGGGAAGAGGTTGAAGACGGTTACAGTGCAGCAAATGAACGCAGTATGTTGTTGTCCTTTGTGCCCGCAAAATCTGACGCACGATACAGGAATCCCCAGTGGAATCGCCCTCCTCGCGCAGATTTCCGGATTGGTAATGCTCGCGCACGCCGCCGTCGATTCTCCAAAGCTTCCTTCTTTGCGCCGCATGTAGGATGGTCCTTTTTCTTTTCTTCAACACATTGTACCGCGACCACATCCTATATATTGTTATATATTACCTCCGTAGAGAGGTCTTTATTGTAACTTGTACTCGTTCCGATACACCACATACTATCCCAGAACAATACAGACGGCGAGCGATGTTTTATCGCCACAAAGCCTTGCACAGCTCTCCCAGACAAGCGTCTGCCCAGCCTTGTCCGCCGTCCAACCAGCATCATCTTCTACGTCCTGGGTGGAATCCCGAGAAGCGGCCGTTGCTGAGGAGAGGAGCTCAAGCACGTCCTGGGCGCCTGCAGACGGCAACGACGTTCGAGTCGGAGATGAGCCGGCCCAGACTTGGGATAATCGGCCCCGCGGATCTGACAAAGTCGATACAAAATGAGTACATGAAGACTACATAGGGTGTTTGAACTTGAATGTGTCCTTGGTTCGATCGTTGGAGGCAAAGTAATCAGTGTTCTTGTACAACGCATTCGGAAACATCCCTATCGTTGACGTCGTTGATAGCTGTGAACGAGATACTTGTGATTTTTCCTCCTCGTCTGGGACACATCTCTCGAAAATTGGAGGCAAAGAGAGGAACAAAATGAATTGGAAGATACAACAAAAGTACATAAATCATTAAATGCATATTTGGCGCGCTTAGTGGGTAAGCCCACGCACCACGGCAAGGTGGCGCCAGGGATGCAAAGCCTCGCGTGGGAAGTATCTACGAAAAGTGCAAAGGGGGTGCAGCGAAATGTATGTAAGTCAAGCAAGTCCACCATCCCCTGGAGAGGTTTTTGTGAGCGACATGACGCAAGTAATTGAAAGACGACGTACTCCAACATCACGGCGGCTGTCCCGACGTCGGTGGTTGAAGCGGTCGAACTGAGCGGCGGCGAGTTGGCGGAGGATCAGCGTTGGAAAGGGTCCCCCTCCGCAGTCTTATCCGAAGGGTGCGGGGTTCGAGTCGTTCGATCAGCGTCTTCGCCCATCTCAGACGGGCTCAGCCTAGGGAGGTTTCAAAGGCACTGTCGCGACCTGGAGTTACACCGAATCCCGCTGTCCCACGGGCTCTCCTTGTGATACATGGGACGGGTTCATGTGCGTCCAGATCGCGAGCGCGCTCCCCTATTAATAACCGACTGGCGCAGGGGCCGCTGGCATGGACTCGAGGGGGCCTCCGCGAGCATCACCGGGGTGGAATCGAGTGTTGAAGCCTGCAGATGGATAAGTGCAGGGAAGGGTAAAGTGCTGAGGGAAAATAGGCGTACCGCGTAGTCCTGGTCGGGATGGGGAGGCGAGAAAAGTGGGGGGATGGTGGTGGTAAGAGGGCAAGAGGCGTTAGCGGAGGCGGTGTAGCTGACAAACGTTTTAAGAGGGAATCAATGTTTGTTCGCAGCAAACAAATATTGTTCGAAGTGCCGAAGGTTGGCCGAAAGCGGTCCAACAATCCGTGGCTACAGGCAGCTGAACTCGGCCGGTTTTCCATCGTTCATGGCATTGAACGCGCTGCAAAACCTAAAGAAGGTGGCTGAAGAGAGAACCAAAACCTGTGACGCGACGCGACGCGACTGTCACGATCTCGGCTGTCTCGGGGTTGAGTTTAGCTACGATTCCGAAAAGAAGTACAAGACGTGCATTCACCTTCCTCCGGCAGATACGAGCCTGCATACTTGCAACGAGGAGTATTACCGTAAATTGAGTGGCCCTTCATGTTTTAGTGTCTCAGTGCTCTTTACACTTTAATGCTGAAATATCTTCCTGCGACCAACTTTCGAGATGTGGTCTCTCGCAGATCATCCGGAATCGGTTGAGTGTCCCGGGCACCTGTCTGGCCTGTACGCCAGTCGTTTTTATCATATACTGATGTCAACTGAGCCGTACCTTCACCCAAATGAACACAAAGCAACCTCGGCCCAAAGAAAAGTTGGACCGTGACGAGGTTTGACGACTATCAACAACCGATAACGGGATTATATTATTTACGTGCACCAGGAGTTCAGGAAGTCGATGTAATGTGGCTGTAATAGAGCTCAAAGCTGAAATTAAACGATTACATCTGAAAACTACTCAGGAAGAAATGAGTGCCCAAATAAATTGAACGACGTACCCCGTGCGATTGAAACATAGTCACGGTGTTCCAGGATTCGGTTAGTGGTGAAACTGGTCAGGTATCAAGGTCCAGAATCAATCGCACTCAAGTCGCCCTGTAGATCTTGAAGATTTAGCAACACTGACATTTAGAGGCTCGGCGGGTTGACCAGCAACAAAAGTCAGTAAGCTTGGTAGAAATTCAGAGTTCGAGTCGCCGCGTACCTGGGGGTCAGAGAGATACAGTCCCGGTATCTGAAATTCCGGCGTGCATGTTGCTCAGAATGAAGGGTCAGGTTAGTTGTCGCGTGAGTCTTTTGCAGTTACTGAATGAGATGCAGCTGGCACACGGCGAGCACGATCCCGATGTGAGTGGGTAGGAACTCGTGGTGACAAAGTCAGCGACGTTGGAAGCAAGCTTGAAGTGCACCTGATTCAATTCGCAGGGAGGCTGAGAGAGTCTGGTTATCTTAGGAAGCCGCAGTGAAGTACAACCCTGTAACGATAGTTTCAGTCAGCAAACCAGAAGTCGAACAGACATACAACCGGGCGTACCCAGTGGAATGTGAAGATTGGTGAGATGCATTACTTAAAGCTGAAGGCTCGCCGGCGACGCAAAAAATAAGAATCTAAAGCCAAAAGGTCAGTGGTGTAGAGAAACCCTGCTATGAGGGATTATATGTTAAGCGAGCCCTGTGTTTTTCCCTCGTCAATAGAGCTCCCCGCATTGCCTGGAGAAGCTTGCAACTCGACGGTTCCTTTCACAACATGCGAGGTGCGAGCTTCATTAATATTGTTGTAGCGTATGTTTATAAGAGACTAGGTTCCTTTACACTTCGCCAAATGTTGGATGTCCAGCACGGTTTGAACCTGTTCCAGACTCGAAAACTCGCTGGCTATGGTGCAGAGTCCCGAGAGCTCAGTAAACTTGCTCTTCAATAACCTGGGCTGGAAATCTTTCGTTGAGTTCGGTTACTAAATCAAAATCGAATCGAACTCGGATCAACCACGGTACCCTGATCCGGTGACAAAACACTCGGCAACAATCCTCTTTCTGTCCTTCTTCCTTACTGTCTTGATACCACAGCTGCCGGAGCGAAGCGTAGGCAGGTCTTGTTATCTGAATTCAACATGTCGAGAATTCAACATGCCGCTGAATTCAACATGCCGACTGATGGCCGCCAAGCTGGCCGTGCCGCAAGTTCCCACCTCTATAACAGGGGGTTTGTTTGTTCTCTAAGGTTCTCACTTGTTCTTTGCATCCACCATGATGTATCTACCCACCTCGACGGATATTTTGGCAGCTCTCGCGTTGTCGTGCTCCCATTGCCACAAGGTGAACATGTCGAGCGAGGAGTGCGGTCTTCTCAGATGCGGCGGGTGTCGCAGGTTGGTATACTGCAACAAGGGTGGGTACCACTACTATTCTGTGCCATGTGTGATCTAAAGCATTGATGGCCAGATTGTCAAAAGGTGAAAAGAATGTCCGGCCTGCATCCTATTCCATGCTAAGTCAACGCGGATTCAGGCGAACTGGCGAAACCACAAGGCGATGTGCCAGTCCATCCAGCTAGTAGAAAAGGACGTCGAAGCCACAAACAGTATGGCTGCAGCGTATCCTCGTGCCGCCCAGAATGATTCCGAAACATTGGATCGCATTTCGGTCGCCCAGGCTAGTCGGATGATCGTTCTGTGCGAGAAGTTCCTGAAAAGGTGAATCGATGGGTGGCTCAATATTTTAATTTTATTTACGTGCCACTAGATCGTTAACAAGTCGCGAGATAAGCTTCATAGCGTATGAACCAAAATGCTTAGCCTGGTACGTGCGTCCGTTCAACCCTCGCGAATGATTGTTGATCAGGGTGCGCAGCGCTCGAACCAACATGATCCTGCAAACTGAAACACGCATGCCCGAGGTTGAGTCAACCGCCACTATTCTGACTCCGTGCGAGCGTTGCAAAATGTCATTTGGCTGCTGCGATTCCCATTGGAGCGTCGCCCGGGCCCTACACGAAGTACCCTGCGACGATCTGCCGGGAACAGCGTCCCAATGCGATATGAATCTGCAGAAGTTTGCGGATGCGACCTACGGCACCGTGCTGACGAAGGCCCAGGAGCAGCATTTCATGTGGCGCATAATCAAACACCAGACTGTGTGGTCCCCACTCACGGATCGTACCTGGGAACAAGTAATCGGGTGCGACGTCGCAAGTGCAGCTGCAGGGACCGCGTTTGAGCGCCACGTCCCAGCATGTACCAGGCGTATCTCGTCCGTAGCGAGCACTGCGTTCACCATCTTGTACGCCCTTGAGCACCTTAACGACGGTACGGCGTGGACCGAGAAGACTTTGCTCACCATCAATGTGCGTTTGCCATCCACGGTTTGTGATTCCCCGGATAGCGATGCTCATGCCGCGTGGCAGGTGCTTGTTAGCTCCCCATTGGATTTGTCTGAGAGTTCATATGTGTACGAAACCATCCTACACCGCGCGCCTAAAGTCAAGAAAGTCAACGTGCGCAGCCAGTGCTACGTTCCATCGAATATTTGTTGATGCTCTGCCATAGTTCTACTTCTTTCTGCCGATGGCCCTTCCCATAGTCTCTCAAGCGTGGGCATCGGAGACCTGCAGGTAAGCACTCTGCCACTCTACAGCACGCCTGTTAGACTCACTGCTCTCAGCGAATGCACCGGTACAGGTAGGGAGATATTCAACCATCTTGTAACAACGAAGTGCGTGGCCACATTAAATCATGGATATCCTCACAGTTGAACACGTCGCAGGACGTTCGAATCATTCGTGTACAACGAAGACGAATTATTCGTCCAGCCTGACCTCTTCATCGCGACGGGTACCACGGCCATCGCCCAACATGATCCCGCTGCTTGGCGTCGAACAATTGCGCTGCTCGTCTCCCGGCGGATCCCAAGTGTTTTCACGGTAAGCCCGGCCCGTCAGAACGAATGGTATTCCGTCGCTGAGATATTATGTCTGGCCACTCAGACATTGACGCGAGGCTCTGCGGAACGTGAACAGGCAGTCATGCGCGAATGTGGCGCGGAGCTCGTGCCGAGCCTCAGCGGCGTCAGGAATCCGTTCGGGGACGTGAGGATGAACCCGAATTTCGAGCGGGTGCATGGGTTCCATGCGCCGAACGCCTGGTTCACGGGGGGATTCCGCTAAGGGTGCGAAGGTGAAAGAAAATGAACCGTACTTCGAATGAGTAGTTTTGTCTAGATGCGGTGTTGACATTTGTCATACGAGCTTGGATCAGATAATGCAGACCATGTTGAAACTGTGATTTTCCTTACGCGAAGTAGGTAGGTAGGTATATTACACGGCACGGTCCCGCTCAGGAACGCCAATTCAAGGACTTGGCTGCCGAAATTTACCAACAGCTCGGCTTCACCAATGCCTCCAACAAAGTTCCTAAATAAATCGAAGAGATGGCGGATAGACGCATTGGAATCAGCCAGCTCCCGATGGTTGACGTTGTATTATTATTTCTAGTTTGCGGTCTGACCCAGCGACGAAGTCAGATTAACTTAACTGTCAGGTGGGAAATAGGTTGGTTGGATTCTGGTACGAACAAAATTGAGAGTCTGTATTCGGAGAGGGTTAACCGATTAACTTGGCAGATTGACTTGCCCTGCCAGCGGAGTTTGAATTTAGCTGGGTTAACTTGGGTAACTTGTGCGTGGGTTAACTTGCGCTTGCGGCCTTTTACACTCGCATTCTACACCATAGCTGAATGTTCTATATCCTCCTCCAAAGGCTTCTGATCATCCCAAAAGTCCTTACGGGTGATCGGCGCGGTCGTTGGGATTGCTCGGCATCGTGTGATGCCATCAGCCCGACGTCAACGTCGGTCTTGGCATCGCCGTCGACGTTGACGGCCAATGTTGAAGCCCGTGCATCCAATTCAGGTATGAGTCCACCTCGGAGATCGGACATGTCAGGAGAAGCCATAGAATTCAGAATACCGCTCACCGTGCCTTCACGACGTCGCAAAACTGTTCCAGCTCGTTCTCTCCCAATTCAAGTATGCCGTCCTATTAAGCAAGTCTCAAGTTAACTTGTGGTGCACATATGCCACAAGTCAATCTGTTAAGCCAAGTCAGAATACCGAGCAAGTTAACTTGTGCACCGAGAGCCAAACGAGGGGTGCACAAGCTCATTCTGACATTCGGCCTCACAGAATACCTGCCGCACTGCGAGACGCCCGCTTTTCATTGTCCCAAGTCAGATTGTCGTGCAATTCAGTCGGTCACATCAAGTCAGAATGTTGAGCAACCACACTTGCGCAAGTCAACTCGACATTCAACTTCATGTGTTGACTTTTGGTTGACTTGGCATAAGGCCCGACTCATCCAGCAGGCGCCCTATAGGCTTTGTCCACTTCTTGGTCTTCGCCGGAGCCTTCTTCGGGGCATCGCCGATGGATATTGGATGTGATTTAAACCCCCCAAATTTAACGAGCAAGGCCACGTCGAAAGAGTGCCACACACGAATCAACTTGGTTTGAAAGCGCCACAATTTATCCGTGGCATATAATGAGGCACGCACGACATACGGTAAGCAATATTCTTGCGGAGTTCAGCGCTTTAGTCAACCCTTTGAATAACGTCGCAAGAAAGATTACCGTCCGTCTTCAACAGTCGCAGGCAGGACAAGTTGAACCGACGTATGTGCTCACACATCGTCAAAGTATTACCGTGGCAGTAAAGTCGAGTTTGTCGAGTCACGTTTCGCAGGGTTTAGCTCCTTCTTGTCATTGAGGCTCTCTTAGCTTACTGGAGGTGTCCCTGGAACCTCAAGTGCGTCCAGAATCCAGCTTGCTAAGTGACTTGCGGCAAGTTAATTTGTCCGATCGACTCCGAGACAAGTTGATTCTCGATCCGACAAATTGACGGGAAGCAATGCGTGGCACCTGAGTAAGACCAAGGAGAGGGGGAGATTGTATCTTCCCATGTACAGTAGAAGACAAGCAAGCTTTCCCCAGTGGCGCTGACACCCAAACATTTTGAACACAGGACATGTTTATTGCTTACACCGTCACGGGTGGTCAATGTCTACCGCTCCATTTCGGATCTTTTGGGAGCTTCAATATCACTCTAGGCTGTCTATGGAAACGTTAAATCCGCGCAAGTTAGTAATGCCGCCACGGGACGGGATGCAAGTGGATGCACACGCCGATATGTGCACCGCATATAACATAAAATGAACGGGAACGAGATAGAAAATCACAGGATCTTGTGTGGAGCTTCCCAGTGGTCACTTGCCAACCTAATCCAAGAAATATAAGGATTTGGACTTGAGGAATGTGGCCAAGTTAATGCCGACAAACTGACTTGCGCAAGTCACAAATGTGACTTGCAAGTCACTTTGTTGACTTGTGCGGGGACAAATTAACTTGCCCACCCAAATCCACGCGCAAGTTAATCCAAGTTAATTGGCGCGGGGGCAAGTTAATTTTGCAAGTCAGAAAGTGAACCGTCTGTATTCGGAGTACAAATCACTAAGTAGAAATCACTGGAGACAATCAAGCACCTCTGCATAGGATACGTAGCGTGGACTCGTAAAACAATGGATGTAATACGGAATCAATACTCAAACATAGCGCAAGTTGCATTCGTAGAAATTGATAAGCTGCAGGATTCAGGATCGGTCAGTGAGGTGGTACCTTCAGCTGCGAAAGTATGCAAACCATTTTGGGGCACTTTTCTGCGCATAGCTTGGACTCTTCTCGGATGCGCTCACCCCCGTGCCTAGACTCAGGATTGAATCAACAGTTACACAGACAAAAGCCGATTGGACGCAGAACATACAGCGTGAAGTACACATACAACGTCTCGTCCAGACACTCGACCGTGTCAATGCGCTTGATGAATTGGTCCCAAGCTGGGGCGTGCGTATATTTTCCCATGTTCCCGAACTCCTTGTCCTCCGGCCAATTTTCCTGGTATGTGGTGCACGAACCAGACGCGACAGCGTTGGTTTGGCCCGTCTTTCGTACCTTTTTTGCGGGGGGCTCCTCATCGCTTTTCTTCGACAAGGGGGGTCGTCCGCGCTTTTTGGGAGTCACCGCAGCTTCATCCGCATTCGGGGAGGCATGGATTTTCTTGGGAGGCTGCTCGTCGCTTTTCTTGGACAACGGAGGTCGTCCGCGCTTTTTGGGAGCCACGGCAGCATCATCCGTGCTCGAGGCATGGTCTTTTTCGGGAGGCTGTTTGTCACTTTTCTTGGACAAGGGGGGCCGTCCGCGCTTTCTGTCAGGAGCCACGGTAGCTTCATCCGTGCTCGCATGGCTTTGGCTTTTTTGCGAATTGAGTGCGCGCTTAGATCCAACTTTTGTCACCGTCTTAGACCCGTTTTTGTCGCCCCAAAAAGCTTTGACCATATCGGAAGCAGCTCTACGTCGAACGAGAATCAGAGACCAGGACAGCGGCAGGGAGTTGAGATTCACGAACTCAAGCGCAGGGTTATCTTCTCCCACCCACTTATTGTCCTCGGGGCCAAAACCCTTCCACTTCACAAGATATCCCAGTTTATTCTGGTTCAAGTTAGCCGGGATATAAGAGGGACCGGAAGGCTGGCAGAGGGAAGATACTAACGTTTGGAAGGAAGCCGGTGCTGGCATCCAAGATGGCCTCGATCCCAGCCTGGACTTCAGGTTCTGCGCCGCGCTCAGGTTCGCTGTCCTCCACCTCGGAGTCTGAAACTTTGCTCTTGACGCGGAGCTGGGATCCCCTCTTTTTGGGAGGTTTACTGTCGTCGCTTGCTGGCATGGTCGATTTTGGCGAGGATGTGCGAAGTTGAGGTCGACTGTGGCTGTGTAGCTGCGGTTCGGGATTGAATTGGGGCTGGCAGAACGGCTGGCAAATTGCTCGCAAAACTCTCTTCGTGTATCCTCGTCGCATCGCTTCTCAGATACCCGAATGGCTAACCGACTCATGTAAGTTTGGATATATGCATACCAGGAAGTTTTCGAACCAGTTCAATCTGTTGCGGCTTCGTAGCTACTTTCCGAACAATGTCTAATACTATCCTAGCCGCTGCTTTAGCAGTGGCGCCACGGCTGAGACCAGGCCTCTCCGATTTCAGTTTTTATTCTTCAAGTTTGTCGTCCACATGCATCATCGTACACTTCGAAGTAGGTATGTATCAGCGGTGACATCTTCTTCTTTCCTTCGAAGAGTTTACAACCTGGCCAGGGGTGAGATATTCGAATCAAACAAGACTGGGGAGCGACGCCGTAGAGCGAAGTATGTACATTGAGATAAGCTGGCCTTCTGGGATCGCGACAAATATACAGAAGAAAGGGTGGGCCCTATCCATTGTCATCACAGCGACGTTGTTAGATTATTGTGTACTTAGGCCCCGGCCGGATATTTGTTGTGCCATCCAGCGGGCGAATGGTTAGTAGCGGAGAATCGGATGAATCTTTGGATAACATCGCAGTCGGGAGAAATATTTGTTCTGTCACGACAAGAGATCAAGTACTCGTATGGCATAGGATTCGGAGAACGAAGCCGTAAAAATTGAATGGGTGCCAGTAAAGAAGTGGGACTCAGGCATCAACATCGCGCAGCTTGGATACGTAGAACTTGATCTGGGAGGGGTGTCGGTCACCGTCAAATGAGCTAGTAGCTTCAGTAAAAAATGCACACCGTCTTTGGGAACTTGGCTGCGCATAGCCCAGACTCTTCCCGGACGCGCTCGCCCCCATGCCTGAGTCCAAATTCAACCAACTTCAACGCAGACAATCAAGAGTCTGCGTCGAACGTACAGGGTGAAGTATACATATAGTATATCATTTTCGGAACGGCCTTTGTCAACGTTCTTGATGAGACGGTCCCAGGTTGAGACGTGCATGTGCCTTGTCATAGGTCCGTAATCGCCGTCCTGCAGCTGAATATCCTTGCCAGACACAATTAGTGTGGTATCAGTTTGACTGGAGCTTCGCCCTTTCTTTGCTGGTGGTTGTTCGTCCTTTTTCTCCGACGCCGACGTGCGTCCACGCTTCTCGGGGATCGACGTAGCGGTGTCTGCGTTGACGTAGTCGAGTGCGCGCGTAGATCCCGCTTTGGCATCATTTATCGCCTCATTCAACCTCCGGGCCCAAAATGCATTCACTATATCAGCTCTACGTCGAAAGATCAGAAAGACAAGATTGCGCAGAGTCGATAGTCACCACTCACGTATAAAATCATGGGATCGTCCGCGCTCACCCAACTGTTGTACTGGGGACCATATCCCTTCCAGCTGACGAGATATCCCAGCCCCTTCTGAGTGGTTAGAGGGAATGAGCATCTGACAAGCAGATTCAGGGTAATGTATCAGAGACCTTTGGGAAAAATGCTGTACTAGCATCTAGGATGCCCCTAACTTCGTAAACGGGTTCATTTTCCGTCTCGCTTTCGTTCTCGCAGTTCTCTACCGCCGACTTTTTCAAGTGGCCCACCCTCTTCATCGATATCCAATTGGCTGTTCTGGATGAGAAGGGATCGCGGCCAATTGTTTAACGGTTGCTCTAACACTGCGACTGGAGATGGTGGAAGTAAGAGGAAGGGGCTGTTGCGTGTTCAACTTTGTTGATGGTTGAGTCTTGGTTGAGTCAGACTCGGACGAGGCTGAGGCTGTGTAGTTGATCGAAGACAGCTCTTTTGCGAACGATATTGCGAACGATACGAAGTTTGAACCTCCCGCGTCCTTACAGGCTGGCACCTTAGGTATAATACCGCCCTTGAACTGCTGCGGATTTATGCAGGTTTGATCTTTTTGCCGTTTTCTTTCCGATTGTTCACATTCAGCGCGAGAAGCCTCGTCCCACAGGTCCTCCATGATCCAAGACTGTTCAAGCGCCTCAACCGGACCGTGCTCTGGGACGACTGCCAAAGACCTGTGCCGCAGGTTTATAGCGGTTTTCAGATACTCAGGCTTGACGCTAGCGATTTGAGGACTCCCGACTTCCGACTCCCTAGAACCCAGTTTCTTATACACTGTATCGCAAGGCCAGCACCGTCACAGAAAGTGGAGAGGAGGAGGACGTTCCAGCCTGCTACATCCAATTTGGAGGAAGAACCGATGCATTGAGAATCGAAAGGTATGCAGGATACTAAATCTGTCCTTCATTCACAGACTCATGCTTTTTCTATCCAGTTCGATGGAACACCGTCCCTCCGCCGACGTGCTCAGTAAACGGAATGAACGGTCGAAAGGAGACTCGGTTACGGAGAAATTTTCCAGATGGTGCGCAATACGTTCGTGACCGTCGGGAAAGCCTCAGCATCAAAACCCTCACAAAGGACGGAAGGAAAGACCGCTGGTTCGCGCTCCTGAAGCTGTACAAGGATCATGGTTATGGTCCACGGGGAAATACTGGAGGCGCCGTCCTGGAAGAAGGAACGCGTCAGCATCCCGAGAGTCAAATGCCGACCAGAGCTGGACGTGCCTCGATATACCCCGGCGGACTGTGGGGTTCCTTCTTGCCCGCAGCTGCTGTACAACGGTCGGTATCTGGCCGTCTTGCTGCTGTTTTTTTTTTACGCCATTTATAGGACCAGTGGATTTGAGATGAGTCGGCGCTAGATGATATTCAGGAAACGAGCTCAAGGGAGAGGTACGCCATTTTTATCTTGGATTTCACAGAGTGCTAACGGCCGTCCCACCGAAGAACTGGCCGCCATCGGTCAAGAAAGGAAATTCAAAGATTTTTTTCCCGGTGGGAGCTGCAGTGCGTTAACTCCCCCGTCTGGCTTCCGTCCCCTCTTTGAACGTCTCTAGCAGCAGCACCATTCTCTGTTACATGATCCCAAGGAAGGAATAGCGGCCATGATTCGGCGCCGGGCGTACTGGTCGAATTGAGTCATTGCCAACGACAATCGCATTGGACTTGAGCCAAGCGTGGCCTCCAGCATTTCACGTACAGGACTCGGCCAGGGGTCTCAGAATGGCGTCGGGGGAAAAGCAGCAGAACGAGGAGGAAGACAAGAAAGATCTTTGCGGCCGGACGCATCATGATGAGCATCAACGACCGCCGACGGTCAACGCCGCGCGCTTAGCGCCGACGCACCAACTTCTCACCCACCCGCACCGATGCCATTGTGCGCCGCTCTCCGCTCTCCGCTCAGCCACTCGCCCATCCTCGATGAACATCAAATCGGCGTCGACGCTCTCGATCTCTCGGGCGCCCGTGAGGGCCGCCCAGGAACTTTTCTCTTCTCTAGCTCCGTGGGATGCAGCACCGATGCTTCGTCCACAACGAACGCCACGGATAAGGCTCAGGTGCGTCATCTCTACGTCCCCAAGATCCGTCTAATCGTCGTCAGACTTCCAAGGGCCGCTCGCTTAAATCGCCCTAGAAGCACTTTCCACGACCACAAATCCGGAGTTCCTCCACAGCGGCGCGTCCAGCATGCGGTTCCGCCCATCCTCGATGCCGAGGCGGCCTTGCGTATGCCAGCTTCAGGTTAGCCGCGCATCCGTGGGCACACCCATCTCCGATCCCTCGCCCGGATCGGATCGTCTTACAATTCGCTCGTCTGGCCCTGGCCCCGCAAAATCCAGCTCCCCAAGCTGCTAGCCCAACGCACCACTGCCCGCCGTGAAAGAGTGACTGATGCCCGCCGCCCCGCCCGTGCCATACCTCTAGCCTCTCTTTTACCCTCTCTTCCACGGCCTCCTGCACATCCTCACGGTTCTGCCCGTGCCTACGCTGTACGCCCGAGGTCCAGCTTCTCCGATCGGCGCCGATCTGTGCGCCCGACCATCCGCGCGCATTGACGCTGATAAGACTATGCATGAGGTCTCGCGAGACCATCGATCACTTTGGGGCAGACCCTCGACGCTCCTCGACACTCCTCTGTTTTGCTGGTGGCGTGTAGCAGACGACGCAGGTCAGAACGCGGTTTTGCCAGTGCGTGATTTCCGTCTTTTCGGAGTGGTAGCTTACTTTCCCTTGCGCATTCATAGTCGACCCAACGCGCTGTGCTCGCCATTCTGCTTCCTTTCGATGCAATGTGCCCGCGCAGGCTGAGAAGCGAGGGGTGCCAGCGCTCGGGAAGAAGCACCCCAGACCGCAGATGAGGATGAGGTGCTTTCAGCGCGTGAATGTGGGGTGGCATATGCGACACTGTTTTCAGGTTTTACCAGCATTTGTTTCAAATCTCAAATTTTCAATCTTCCATTCTGACTCGGACACTCTCCCTCCAGTTAAACGACTGACTCCGGGACAGAATTGATTCTCGTCTACACGTCTGATTCATCGAGGAGTGCGTCTAAATTATTCACCGGACTAAGCCGTTCAACATCGGAGCCGCCGCGACGTGAAACCTGACGGTTCCACAGATGCTGGATCACTTGCTCAAATTAGTTCGAGTCCAGGAAGACAATCTTGAGTTCGATTCAGTTGCTTTATTTTAGATCCAATGGACCTACTTACTGTCTAACTCGTGGTCTACACTGTATCACTTCTGGCCTTGGTACTTGCACACCGCTCCGGTGCCCAGACTGTCCAGCGACGCCGTGGTTGAGAAGAACGAAGCCGCGAAAGGTACCTAGTTTGGAATTATGAGGATTCCGACACGCCATCCGTCCGAAACTGACGCGTCTATTCCACAATATTGTCAAAATGAACACTGGCAGAAAATCAGAAACTGGAACAAAAGACATCCGCGTTCGCCGACACAGGCGCCCCGAAGGGCTCATTCACCTACATGTGTGCAAGCACAAGTGGACCCATGGAATCCCTATTTGGTGAGTAGCGCGGTTCAATTCGGCCGGCCAAGGTGATCGAAATAGGTGGTTAAATTTCAAAGGTCTTCAACGCAGTTTTGTCCTTTGTTCCGCTCATGGTTCGGCAAAACCCGAACGTCAAACAATCACTTCGATTGGTTTGTGTGGGGATTAATGAGAGCCGCTCTCAGTAGAAAGTCACTCCTCTACCTAAAGCTCTCGGCCATATATATCTACCTAAAGCTCTCGGCTACTATGGCTTGCAATCTTGAGATGCATCAATTTGATTAATTATCAGTCTCCCACGAACCACCATCTCCATCGCCCACCTCTCGCTCACGCCCGCTCGCCATTCAGGCAGGTGGCCCTGCATTTCCTCGCTTTAGTTGCTAATCCCTCTTTTTCCAGCCATGGCAGCCTCGACAGCGACACCCACCCTCCACAAATGCATCGAAAAAGAAATTCGAAAAACAATTCTGGCGTCGTCGAAAACCCCGATACAAAGTTGCATCACCGACCACGGGCTGAGCGACCGCCTATCTAGGGCTTCCGATGCAGAGCTGGAGAGATACGACAAGTTGGGGCAGCTCGGCCTGTACATATGCTTTATCAACACTCTTTTCCTCGAGCCGGTGGGAGAGAGACCGGTTGGTCATTTCAAGGCCAGTCTCTTCACCTTTTATGCAATCCTGCTTATCACACCTACACACGCTAGGCCTTACATGACAGAGTCCTGTCGCGGGAGACGTTAGCTCTGGTGATGCAGAACGCGGACGTGGACTGCACCATCACCAACACCAACGTCCTAGTGGAAGCACTTCAAGTTTTCGTCGGCGCGCTGTTCAGGAAAAAAGACCTGACCACCGTCCTTTTCTGGTTCCGTGGCGTCTTCTTGCCCATAATCACTGCAGCGGATTCCGCGTACGTTAAGTGGCATAGGTAACTTGTACTTCGTGCTCGTTCAGGCAGGACCAGTACTCCAGTCGCAACAAGGCCACGCCACAAGCGACCGCGAAGGCACGTTCCAGGCCATCGTCGCAGAAACGGCTATCGTCAAACAAGAGTTCGGAGATTTCAGCAACGCCGCCTTCCCGCTCGGGTTCTCGACCTTCCTGGCGGAGCCCCCGACGGCGTTTATTACCGGATTCGCTTCCGCCCTTGGCACGGGCGCCTCAAATGTCCGCAAGCGCAAACGCATATCGGATTCCCCCGAGTCTGGCATCGCCTCTGCCTCTACGTCCGCCTCCGTCTCTTCCTCTACCTTTGCCTCCGCCTCTGCCTCTGGCACTTCCACCTCCGCGGAGGCTTTGCCCCCGCCTCGCAAGAAGTGTTATCCTCCCTTTCCTCAAGCCCGCGTACCCCTCGCCGCTTCCACCTCCGCCGACACTCTGTCCCCGCCCCGCAAAACACGTAACCCTCCATTCATTCGAGCCCGCGCACCCTCCCCGCCATCCCCCCCCCCCCCCCCCCCCCCCCCCCCCCGCTAAAAGCAGCACAAAGCCTCTCAACTTAAGGAAAACCGTCCCTCCAAACCTCACATCCACTATTACCCCAGGCGGCCGCTCGTCGCCATCCAACCTGCCCAGCATTCCTTTTTTGCTATGCGGTGATCAAGCTTCTGTGTCTCAACGACTATCCCTCCGCAACACGTACACGCCCCTCCACCTCCCTCTCCTGTCAAGGGCGAAGATTGGATGTATCCCTGCGGCACCACTCCTCCCTTCCACTGCATTCCTATTTTCCCATCGCACATAGTACATGCTAGCTGAACGGACAAGGGCCTTTCTCTTTTTTTCCCTACCTTATAAATTCCATAGGATTTGTATTGCCTAGCCTGTGGATCGGATGTATTACTTGAAAGTTTGTAGCGATTGGAACCATATTTTATTTTTGTAACGGCTCTGTGGAAATCACCGATCGCTAGATTAGGTTGGGAGGCGTCCAGGCATCCGGAGTTCGAGGGGGAAAAGGATCTGTCTCTAGAACTTGAGGACTTGCGAACGTCCAGGAAGTCAACCAAGAATTGAATAAACGACAGTGAAAGGCCCCGTGCCGCCGGGCCGCCCGGAACAATGATTTTGACCAGATGCTTCAAACTCTTCTCTCGAACCAAGACCTTCGCACGACCGGCGGCCACTTGGTTCCTCTGCATTCATCTACAACAAACGGATAGAGCGCGTTCGGGGATCAATATGGGCTGAATAATCTCGACAACGAAAGTGAAGGACTAGCAGACTTGACTGTTTTAACTTTCGAACTTCGTGAGCGATGGCTTCCAGGATGTATTCGGGCGAGGCTGATGTGCTGCTTTCGCAGATTTCCTTGAAAATTTTACTGACCAATGCATATGATGGTGGACAGAAATCATTCCTCGCGAGGAATTCAAGTCCACCGTGAACTTCCTCAAAACTCGGGAGAAATCGACTGGGAATCAGGAGAGATACGTGCTCATGTGCTCGTCTCTCAAAGAGGTGCTTGGACTGACCATCATCTCGCAGATTGACGACCCAATCATTTACATACATTTCCACACTACGGCGAAACTTTCCTTACGGTACGTACAGCGCGGAATTGCATTTACAATGCGACCTAACAGTCTCAGGGAGCAGGATTGCATTATCCGCTATAGGGCACCCAATGATTTATGGCTCGCCCAGCTAGCGGGGACATCTGCGCGAACTTATAGATGACGCGGAATCGCTCGCAAATAACCCGGGAAGTTGGTGTGCCCGTGCACAATCTCGAGTTCGATTCAGTTGCTTTGTTTCAGAGGACCTACTGTTGAGAACTTGGAGTTGCGAAAGTTGTACTCGGTTATAAGTGTTGTGGTCCGGCATCCGTCCAAATCGCTCGTGCGGCTCATTGAATGCGACGGCTCTGCAGAATGCGACGGCTCTGCAGTGTTGAAAAAAAAAATCACAAAAATCGGGAACAAAAGACATCCATGTTCGCCGACACAGGCGCCCCCCGAGGGGCTCATTCACCTACATCTGTGCAAGCACAAGTGGGCCCAAGGAACCCCTATTTGGTGAGTAGCGCGGTTCAATTCAGCCGGCCAAGGTGATCGAAATAGGTGGTTAAATTTCAGACGACGTCAACATAGTTTTGTTCGGTGTTCCGCCCCAAAAACTCGGGAGTCCGAAGTCGGCAAAACCCGATTCCCGAATGTCGCAAACTTTACCAGTAGGTCGTCTCGCGGGGGCTTCAAGGCGAGTTTTATTGCTCATTTGCGTCAGTCAAAGGGTCCTCGTATATTATCTGCCACCAGGATAAAGGACTTGCGTGTGCTGCCGACTCGTTGGCGACTTGATCTTGTGATTGAAGAATCCTAAAACTCCGCTGATGGCATCAATTCTCTCTGGTCACAAACCACGACCCCAACTTCACCTTTTCCTGCTCGCCATCTCCTCCTGTCGGCGAAGACTCTTTCATTTATTTCAAGCCAAGTTACTATTGCGCTATATCAGGCTTAACGATGCCGACCGTAACAGCGACACCCGCCCTGCACATTTTCGTCCAGACAGCAATCAGAAAGGCTGTGAAGACTTCGACGACCCCGATTGAGGCATCATCACGAAAACCGGGGGGAGATGATAAAGGTATGTATACCCTTACAATGTAAACAATCCTAACAATCCGCTACAAACCACCAACAGCTTGGTGAAAGTTCACCTGACATTATAACACACCTAAGATTCCCGCAATCGTCACCAAGGTGGTCAACTTCGAAATGCTTGGTGAGAGTTTATAATGCTCGGTGAGACTCTGCAATACATTTTGGAGCATACGCTGCACCGAATTCCTCTCGATACCAGTTAATGAATAGTACATTTAACGGGAAGCGAGAAACCATAATAGAGATAGAAAACAATGTATTCGGGCAACGAACATGAATGTAGGAAAGAAAATCAAATACTGGCACAGCGAGGTAAGGAGAGTGAGGCTTTTCAGCATATGTGAGGCCGTCTACAAGAAACGCGGAGCACGGGCTACGGAATCACCTGGAAACCGCCACGGATTCATTGCTGGAACGCTATGACAAGCTGGGGCAACTCGCGCTTAACATGTGCTTTGTCCGTACGCTGTTTCTGGAGCCCGTGGGTGAGAGACCGTTGGGGCATTTCAGAGCAAGTTCTCCGCTCCTCTGAGATAATTGTGTCATATCTCATACCCACCAGATTATACAAGACGGCGTTTTGGCCGGAGCCACTTTAGCTCTTGTAATGCAGCAAGCGGACGTTACCGTGTCGACTACAAATCCCCGCGTCCTGACGGAAGCGCTCCAGATCTTCATCGGTGCCCTATTCCATAAAACGGACCTCGACACCGCTCTCAGCTGGTTTCGCCCCGTATTTTTACCTATAATTGCGACGGCGAATGACGCGTATGCCACTTGGCATAGGTAACTTGTCTAATCCGCCAGCCACAGCCTGAGTCTAGCACTTAATCTCCTGTTCAGCCAGAACAAAATGACTTTGGATGTCATGGATCCCGAACTCGCAGCCGCCAACCCCAAGGAGGGTGCCACCGAAACCGCGAAAAAGTTTGGCCAAGGTGTGTTCTCTTTCGATTTAGAGTCATTTCTATACTGAATACCGGCGACTACCAGCCCGGACTTTGCTCATTGCACGTCTACCAGCCAACGACGCACGACTCTTAGCTTCAGACATTCCTCGACCGCTGGACGCCACTACGGTGCCACCCTCCTCCCAGACGGAATTGGAGACGCGTACTGCGCGTACATTCAATGTGCGAGAGGTACGTTGACCGTGCAACTGGCAATAATTAATTTATCATGACGCGCTCCAGGCCATCGTAGCAGTGAAGACTGTCGTAAAGCAAGAGTTTGAGGACTTCAGCAACGCCGCCTTTCCGCTGGGATTCCTGACTTTCATGGCGGAGGCCCCGACGGCGTTTGTTACCGGATTTGCGTCTGCCCTCACCCCAGACCTCTCAAATAATCGCAAGCGCAAATGCATCCCGGACTGCACCGAGTCTGATATCACCTCTGCATCTGTCTCCGCCTCTGCGTCCTTCTCTACCTTCGCCTCCGCCTCCGCCTCTGTCACTTCCACGTGCGGCGAAGCTTTGCCCCCGCCTCGCAAGAAGTGTTATCCTCCCTTTGCTCGAGCCCGAGTACCCCTCGCCGCTTCTACATCCGCCGACACTCTGTCCCCGCCGCGCATAACGCGTAACCCTCCCTTCATTCGAGCCCGCGCACCCTCCCCGCCCTCCCCCCACCGCTACAAACAGCACAAAGTGTCGCGAGAAAACCATCCCGTCAAACCCCATATCCACTATTACCCAAGGCGCCCGCTTGCCACCACCCAGCCTGCAAACCATACGTTCTCTGCTTCACAGCCCCCGGGTTCCCATGCCCTAAAGCCCGTTCCGCCGCGACACGACCCTCTACCTCGCACTCTCATTTCAGGCATATTCTTATCTACCCATCCCACATAGTACATACTAATACTGGCTAGTCACAAGGAAAATGATCCTCTTTCCCCTCCCTCATATCTTCTATACCTGATTGATTTGTATTGCCTAGCCTGCAGATCGGATGTATTACTTGTGTTGTAGCGATCGGAACGAGCAGTATTGTATTCGCGGTTATATGATCAATACTCCAGAACGGATGAGTCTGATGTTCGAACGGGCGACGTGGAAATTGCCGATCACTCGATTAGGTTGGCCAGTGTCCAAGCATCCGAAAAAGGCAGGAGTAATCACTAAATCTCTGGCAGTGGTAGCCATTTCGTGTATCTTTTTTTTTCCCACATTGGATGAGCGGATGAAATTACGAGAGACTGATACCACGGAAATGGATGATCAACAAAAGGGAATCTTTGGGACGCGAACTCAAAATTTACGCGTGTAGTTCTGGTAACTCATTGAGTCATTCATATTCAGCGGCCACGCCGATCTAGAGAGTCATTTCCGCGACCGCCACGGCTAGGTATGCCTCAGCTGCTCGGTTTATCACGACGCTTATTTGGGCAGAGGACAGAACAGAGGCTATAGCACGACGGAGGAGCCTGCACGGAAGCGCAGGAGAGGTGCGCGATTTATTCCGGGTGATAAGAGACTATATTCATTTCTCTCTCGCTCTCTTACAGTCGCGTCTCTTTTCCAAAGTACGCTGAAGGGCTGAATTGGTTTCTGGGAGTTAACAACGTCGACAGCCACCGACACCGACACCGCCGACGGCAAGAAAATTCTACCCAAAGATAAAGCAACCCAGGCCGTCAGTGGTACTGTACTATTACGACCGAAGGTTCAGGTGACGGGTGACGAAGGGTCGTGAACTGAACCATTTTGGTGTCGGTGACGGTGACTTTTCAATTTCGCGTCCTAAATGGGCTCAAAAACGCCAAAATTTTGCGCCCGGCATCTGCCGGGCGTCCATTTATGGCAATTTGATGTGATCGCCGAGGAATGAACATCAAGTTCAGTGAACAATTTTGGTGACAGTGACATGGCGTGAACCTTTGGTCGTAATAGTACAGTACATACGTTAGCTCGTTCCATAACTGCCCTACTAAGATGGATTTCTCTGCAGCTCCGGAGAGCAATAGAGCAGCAGTGGGAGGCAGGACAACAGTCCCCAGATTCTCACCGTCGGTGAGTCGCTGTCTGCCATTGAATAATTCTGCGACTTAAAAAACATATCTTTATAGGCAGACGACTCACGAGGACCGACCGTTTGCCGGAACCTCTTCCCGATGTGGTCAAGGAGCTGCCCTCGCTCCGTCGTTGCCATCCCTCGCACCCTAGACCGCGTCCCACAAATGCCCATTACCTTGGGCACCTCTGAAAGACCTTCACCCTTCCCATCCTCACCCTCCCTCACTCGCGCGACAACCCCACCACGGTCCTTATCGCCATCGCGGTCCTTTTTGCCATCACGGTCCCTATCGTCACCATGTTCCTTATCTTCACCACAGTTCTTACTGTTGCCCGTACCGGGCTGTGCACCACTTTAAGGGGAATAGACGAACACTTTAATCTTTATTCGATATGTACCGACGGTATAACAGATTAGATCTGTATTTCTCTAGATTAGTGTACTACAGTTGATAGCAATACGCAATGGCGCATTCTGCTACCTTGGAGGTTTAACAAAAGAGTCCATCCAATCTCAGGAATGAAAGGACTTTGGCCTGGAGAAAGAAAGAAAGGGGGACGGTACATATTGGAGTTAGGGGACAGATATAACACTTAAAGAACAAGCGTCGTCGAGCCAGACAGCCAGAAACCGATGAGAGTAACGGTAATGTATGCGGCAGGCTGCCGCATACATTACAACACCCTTTCAAATGAGGTGTACCCGAGTGTGCTGGCCAGTCAGCGACCCACAAAGAAGATGACGTCGCGACATACGGCGCGTCTCAGGAATCCGGGCGAGGGATCATCTAGGACGAAGGGGGGTTTGAATGAGGAAAGCGAGTTACTGGCGACGGCGCTCGGTAGACGTGGTCGGGGCCCCGAGAATCCAAGGAGAGGAGAGGGGAGACGAGTGGAGCCAGCTGTCCCGAGCTCCCCATTGCAAAACAGATGATCAGCACGGGGGGAGGGGAGGGGAGGATGCTCCCGGAGACATTTAGGACACTCCCTGAGCTGCTGTGGGGAGGGGGGCGTGCACCAATCGAGAATTGTATATATTCCGATATCAAGCAGGACGGCCAAGCTAATCGACGGGGAGGAGGGGCGGCGCCGGCGGACAGCGGTGGGCAACGGGCGAGAGATGGACTCGGAATCAGAGCAGTGAAGGCAAAGCGAAGGTGAGGCGAAAAAGTTGAACTTCAACTTCAACTTCAAGTAGGGCTGGGTTAGAAACTCCGATGTTAATAACATAGCTATAATAGCATGCTATTAACACGTTATTAGCATTTCTAGCTGGGACCCTCCAGAAAGGCCTGCTATTAATTGCTATATATTCAAGCACCAGCTGGCTTCTCCCTAGCTCATTTGCGTGTATTTTACTGCTTCTGGCTGGATCCCCTTCCTAAAAAAATGGCAAACATATGTTTTGGGTGCAAAACGATATGCCTTCCGCTCTGCCCCACTGCCACCCAAGGCTTAAGTGTGCAAGGGGTACCCGCCAAAGAAATTTGGCACACAGGGTCGAAAAAGTGAATTAACGGCTTGCTAGACCACCCACCCCATACGTAAGGGTCACGTGGCCTTCCCAAAAGGGTAATGTCCTAAAAATTTCCTCCTTTTCCCCCCTTCTTGCGCTCGTTAGTGCAGGGAGGGTCTCAATATTAGCAGCTGCCCCAGGATTCGTACCCATTATCTCATATCACAGGTCAAGTTATGTCTTTCAACATCGGTGATCTTGTTTGGCAAGGGCTTGTGTCTTGATGACACCGCTGGATTACGAGTACCGACAAAGACAAAAAAAAATCTTTTTTTTCAAGACCCTTCCAAACACATTTTTGAGAGGTTCCAAGACTTTTCCAAAAACTGAAATAAGAGCTCTCCGGACCCCCCATCCCATAAGGCTGTGTCTCGGCATTCTCCGGCGGGTACCCCTTGTAAGCGTGCTATTTATCACTTTTTTGCCGAGGATAACTGTGATTAACGGGCCGGGCCGGAAGGGCCGGCCTGCTAAATAGCAGCTATTAACACGCGCTAGTTATGTCCCCCAGGGCCTGGCATTTGTAGCATAGCATAGCACCTGCTATTAACTATCTAGCACAGCCCTCGGAAAAACCGTGGCCGGCGTTATCACCCCATTGTCGCGGATCTCGGCGATCCTCCGTGTCTCAGCTCGTCCTCCTCACGTCGTGACGACCATTCCCCTCAGTCGCTCTCCCCTGCTCCTCCAATCCGTTTCCGGGAAGTCGGATGAGGGGTGGCCAGTCCTCCGAGTCGACCACCAAATGCGGCCACCCCTTATCCGGCATCTGGTGCACTGCTGTGTGCGCACCGCCTTGGCTCCGCTTGTTCTCTTCCTACCTGGAGCTAAGTGTCAGTACCAGAAGGTATGTCTCTGACGAAACTCGCCTGACGCAGCAGAAGACGCCCGGGGCGTCTTGAGTCCCCTCTTTGGCGCTGGTGGTGAGCATAGCCATTGGTGGCTGAGGTACGTATATCTTGCGCCGCGGGGCTTTTGTTCTCCACATTGCATTTTTCAGGGAAAGAGAGGCGTCCGTCCAGGGAGGAACAGCTTCCAGAGTAGCTCTCCGGCCCTCGTTCCTGGGAATCTTGGCGCACGAGTTGCAGAATAGAAGCGCGATTCTCCGAGGAGCCCCTTTCCGTGACTTGAGGGATTGTTACGAGTGCGCTGGTACGAGCGGATCGAGCGCTCGCCGCTGTGTCCGTCTGCAAGATCTCTTCGCAGCGCCCATAAAACCAAGTCGCAGTGGGCATCCGGAATATCTTGTAGGTTCAGTTAACAGTGCCCCTCGGAGCTGGGGTGCTGAAATCTGGGTGACGAAGCGGTGGAGTGTCCGCGGCCAATATTGCAACTCCTGCGTTGCGCGAACAGGTCAGTCCGACATCCTGCTTGCGAAGCTATCATTCCATCTGCCCCTGTGCTTGCGCTGCCCGCGGGGAACGAGCTCACGACAGCAAGACCATCAAGGCGAGTCCGCCCTGGCGTCAACGGAACGTCCCTCGCATCCTAACACTTGAAAATCCACATTCTGCGTGCTGGCGAGTTCTGCATCTTTGCGCCGGCTGAGCGGAATGAGGATGCTTGGTCGGGCGTTGTTTGCTCGCCGCGAGCCCCGGATGTCCAGAGGATGTCCAGACCTGTCCAGATCTGCCACTGCGGTCTTGGCGTATCCGGAATGGTTCCCTGTTCGCTGGACTCGACGCTCGCTAGCCGCGCCTTACTCCCCTCTTCTCTCGCTCGGGGACGGCATTCATCTGTACCTTCCTCCTCCCCCAGCTCGTCCAGAATGTCTTCGAACGATCGCGGTACTGGCCGGCACGAATTAGCGCTGACGAAAAGTAGCTGGCGATGAATATTTTGCTCACCTCCCTCCGCATGGGGTCTGCGGCGCACTCGTCTCCGTCTCTTCCCGTAAATCTTGCTGCGCGACGCCCCTCATTTCGCCCCCTCCCGATATTCTGGATTCAAAGACTGAGCATCGGAACGTCCGTTACGAATGTTTACTAACCTTGGCGGCGGGATCTCCTCGAGGGACCCTGCTGAGCTATCGCGACCTTTTCTACGTGCTGGCAGCGATTCCGCCGTTGAGGACACATAGGCATTCTCAGTTCCGGGCCGATGATTCGCCTCAATTGCGGGGACTGCTGACGCAAAATAATGATTAGGAGGACCGAGCCGCGAGCGTTTAGAGTAAGTCGTGGCCGGCTGTCCAGTCCCGAAGTGTCTTCCAGTACGATGTTGCGATCTTATCCGGCAAGCTTTCCCCAATGCTCGGGGGCACCAATCTTGCGCCCGTCCACTCTCGAACCCTGACGTCGCTCCTGACAGCACCAATACGCCGCGATGCGTCGACGACAATGTCCAGGATGCTGAAGTGGACGCGCGCGGACAATGCCTCCTCGTTCCCCTTCCCCGCCAGCAGTTCTTCCTGGAACGTTGTGAGTATCGCGAATCATCAGCAAGAAAATATGATATCCACCCTGAGAAGAGCCGCTGCCATTGGCAGCAAAACCTCCTTATGGATCTCGGCACCGCGTTCCAGTTATCTTGTTCTTGCCACATTTCGTCGTCGCGAGTCCCAACACCCGCTCTTCGGCCCCGTGCAAATGCTGGCGAATCTCCGGCGCTGGGACTTGGCTGGGACCGCCACGGAGTCCAATAGCGATGAACCCAAGTGCGGCAGCTGTTTTTGCGTGGGCGGAGGCGAGGAATAAAGACGTAGAGGGTGTCGTGCGACACGAGAATTGCATTTGAGGACACCTTTCAAACACCGGCGCGAATCGGATGCTTTTGTTCTCGGCGGCGATGCTAAATGAAGTCCCAGAGACGAGACTTCGTAAAGATTCAGACTTTGGAGAACAAAGTTAGTAGCTGTAGCGAAAACGGAGAATGAGAAACCAATGAGAAACACGGACCAGAGCACATCTTTTCATCGGACATTAATCCGCTTCACCCTGTTGTACGCATGCTGTCCCTGGCAGCCTGTCGGTATCGGATTTACAAGGCCGTCGGCGTGAAAGATTTTTGCAGCGATGATTCCTTTAGAAAAGGGTCAGTAAGCCAGCGTCGAGGTAGGATTGCGAGGGCTTACACCGAATCCGAAATTGCTTTGAATACCAAAGTTTGGGAGGGATTGCTTCTGGCGCATCGGGTAAACAACTTGAAACCAGAAAATGAGATTACGCACGACTCCAAAAAAATGTACGGACGTGGTACACACCGCGTCAGGCTGTATTCAAAATCCACTGACGACCAACTGACGACACGATGATAGATAGCATGGTTTTGGAACCTGGTATTTGTACATATTCCATCGCACAGGGTACAAGAGTTTCGGGTGTTCGAGCTGAAGCGCTGAAGCCCATGGATCTCGAAAGCCGTCAAGGACTTCTGTATCCCGTCCACTACATGGTGTCGTGGTCTGCCAGGGCGTGTTGGTGGGAAAAGAAGACAGGCGCTGATAGCCGCCTAAGCCGCGCCTTCACAACCAACTTCCAACGTTAGCGACCATGTCGCTCCTGGCCGCTGTAAACTCCAATACTGCCCAATTCAGTGAAGTGGAGCTCAAACGGTCTTTTCCTCGCCTTCTCCACACCTTCTTGCCTGAAATTCAGCGATCTTGCTCCGGTCGCGTTTAAATTACTACCTGATGAGCCAGTACGCGATGAGTGTGCACTATGGGAGTGTTTTAACGGTATCACAAAATTTCTTTAGGTCTGTGTTGGAACACCATAGAACACCTCCCCTACGCTGGCATACTTACTTAGACTGTAACTTGCTAATAATCGGAATCGGGACGCGTGGGTCACGGTCACGTGGTTCTCAAAATCACGGTTGTTCGTTGGTTGTACGTGTCCCCCTGCGTTATTCTGGAAGATTTTTGCTGGGGGTTCGATACTTGTCTACACGGTCTGTCAAGGTGCTATTTTCCGCAGTAATCACCAAGTTTTCATCCCAACTTAGGGATTTTTCGCACGCTGGCGGCTGGCGGGGATTCAAAGCCGGACTGAGGAAAGGGTCGGTCCAACTGGACCGAATCCCGTTCAATGGCACCTTTGAACTAGCTGAGCTCGATGCTCGCACTGCCTTGGGCTCTCAAAAAACATTTGTTTGCTGGGAACAAACATGGATACCACTTAAAAGGTTTGTCAGCCGCACGGCCTTCGCTAACGCCTCTTGTTCTCTTACCACCACCATCCCCCCCACTTTGCCCATCTCGGTGCTATGCGGTGGGCCCATTCTTTCCCAGTATCTTACCGTGCCCAAATCGCCACCCCGCTCGGGACTTGGATTCGGTACACCGCCGCCAACGTCGATTACTTGTGCCTTATTATTCTGCCTCTCCCTGTTCGCGCATCTCTAATCTTTGCTCTCCAGTGTTTGGCGGATTGCTAGCTTTAGCCGCATATGATTTTGGGCCATGACTTTCTTGTGCGTCAAATCTCGTTCTCGCATCTATCCGACTCTAACTTTCTATAGTTTTTTTTGGCAGTGCTCAAGGTAGGTGGACTATCCATGCGCCCCGTATCCCGCTGATTTTCTGTCAGGTACATCGACGGTGATGACCAGATGGGCCCCCAACTCCCCCCAGAGCTTCGCCAGGTGGTCGGCTACTATGGAACGGAGAAGCGCTGGCGGTTGCGGCGCACGTAGATTGCCATCCCTGATCTCTGGCTTCTGCGGAGGTTACTTCAGAGCGATGGGGGACGTGATACTGCGTGTCACCCTCTTCCGTGCAGTCGCGTTTTGTTGCCCTCGTGCAACGCTCTGTAGGCCGAGAGCTTGCGGGGTATCGTGTAACAAGCATGCCTCGTATAGATCGAAGATGCCGTTTAGAACGATCACAATCGACGCACCCATGGACCAGGCACCGTTGTACAACCATCCTGGCTCTGATCCTCCACCGAACCGTTGCACCATCGGCCGTCGTTCTTGGGATCATGTCGGGGTACGTCTAACTTTCCCGCATATAAAGGACACCCGTATCTGACACTCTTCTTTAGTTTTGGGCAAGGACGCGCTTGATATAAATACCTTTCTCCGCACGCCCTTTGGCACTTTTCGTAGATACTTCCCGAGCGAGGTCTAGCATCCCTGACGCCGTCTTGCCGCGACGCTGGGGCCTGAGACCTTCGACGGTCCACCAAGAGCGTCTGAATTTGCTTTTTTGAATACATGTTGTTGGCCTCTGTCTAATGTCTGAGCATCACGTCGGAATTACCGTACCGTCAATATTGAAGATGCTGGGGAAATAACTTGAATGGGTGTTGAAGCAATGGGAATTCCGCGTACTTGATAACACGGTCTCCCGTGACCGTGACACGACCTCTTTCTCTTTCTTCCTCCGCCGCTCCGCGTCTCCGTCTCTCAGTAAGCCGCCCCCGCCAACTCGCCCCATAGAGCGCCCACTTACTTCTTCCCAAAGTTTACACCATCATGTCGGAAATAAGCGAACCCGATGCAAAAACCGAAACTGCCATCGGCTCTCAGTCTGAAGAGTCCTTCGCGACCCTCGAGTCTCTCCCCGTGGAGATGTACGTTGAGGTACTCGGGCCCATCATTCACGTTAACTCTCTGGCTAAAGACGTCCAGATTGCAGGCCACACGGCCCCACTCGAGCTGGTCTGTTTGGCGAAGACATCGAACACGCTGTGTCGGATCCTCACCAGCCGCCAATGGCGAGTCCTGTGGACTGCGGCGCTCGACCAGCTTCAAGTCTCGGGCCTTCCTCCCTGCCCAAAAGACCTGTCTCCCACCGCATACCTTATGCTTGCCGTATGGCCGCTCTGCGGGGTGCGTATATCCTCCGAGTCTTTCGCTGCGTATGATCTGAAACTTTCCTCCACCCAGGGCTGCTCAAGTGGCAAAATCGGGTTTCTCGATTGGGATTTCCGGATACGACTGTGCCCCAAGTGCATACGGCGCAAGTACGTTGCTATAACTCCTGGCTGCGGTGTTGATACTGATTTACTGAAATCACAGTATTACTCCGTTCAATGAGGATCATCCACCTCCATTTCTCGCTGACAACTCGATCAAGTTCAGAGATGTCGTCCGGGTCCGCCCGCCAACCCGTACGTTGTCTCCAATCTGCGTTTACCTATGAAATGCTCAACCGCAGAATCAGCTCTGGGTGCCGCGTTCCTAACCTCGGAGGTTGTCAGTGTGAAGAAGCTGCTGGAGCGGATGTCCAAGACGGAGCAGATCGTCTTCTTACACCAACGCAAAGAAGCTATGGTGCTGGCGCGCGCGGTATGTTTTGTTATAAAATCATCAGCTTGCGAGTCCTTGATCTCACACTATTGAAGCACGCTAGGGACTGCCGCGAGTGGGAACAGAAACTCGAGGCGTCCATCAAGGCAGTCCGCCTCTCCAAGTACGTGCTTTGTATCGTCCCCGCCACGTTTCCCACTCATTCTGGCCCGCATCTAGAATCAGCGAGAGGCTCATGTCCCTGGGGTGGGCCGACGAGGTCAAGATAGCGGGAAGGTGCTTGGATCACCATTCGCTCGTCAAAAAAGCGATGGAGCTCTCTGATACCGGTCAGTTGCATTAGGTGCTTTTCATTTTCAAAACTAACCCGTCCTTCATTTCCAATTACAGAGTGGGATCTAATTCGGCCGGTCCTCGAGGATTTCATGGCGGAGGTACGGGCGGAGGAGGTAGCCCGCCAGGCGGGCCCGATTCTCAGTTTTGTCAACGTTAGCAAGAGGCGGCGAAAACAACGCCGTCATTGACAGTCTATCCAGTCGCCGCACCGCCCATCATTCTTTCATTAGTGAGTGCAGCTAGCTTTTCTGTGTGCTCTGACTGAGTAGCTTTCAGTTCAGAAACCCTTCGCATATTTCTATTCCGCCATCCCCGAATGCATGTTTATTATTATTTTTGTATCAGCACATTCCTATTTTCTATGGCATGATTACGGTACTTGGGACATGTACATGTATACACACACACACTACTCTACGGGACTTTTATATGACTACACAACTGGAGTTAGGTGTGAATAACAGATGAAGAATAAGTATGATATATAATATCCATTTAGAGCTACGGAGAATCGTAACTCAGAGAGTCGCGGAAGCATTGCCGCGAGTCGTGCGCGTGAAGCTCAGAGCGTGAAGCCTCAGTCGGTGTAAGCTGAGTGACAATGGACGCCGCAGGGAGAATATCGAGGGACGTGATGCAGTCGATTACAAGCCAGGGGATCCAACCTAACGACTCGGCGTCCGATGACGGTGGAAGAGCGAAGACTTCGGATTACGTCGGTAATTATGGTGCTCTTGGGACGCGAATGGGACCCAGGTCACCCACGACGACCCGGACTTGCTTTCACGAATACGTGGCATCACAGAATGCGAGTTGCTGTCGACGCAGGCTTAGGCAGACGGGATCGATCTCGATCGGGCTGGGCATTGAATACGCCGACCGGACAAGCGAGGCTCGAGGACGACTTGGCTCAGGAGGAGTAGGGGCGAGGGGAAAGTATTGTGCCCAGTTTACGTGAGCGAGAAAACGGGTGGTGAGTGTCCGCGGAAGACTTGAATTGTCTGTGTCGATGAAGACGCGGCATGGCCATAAGAGGGCAGCGATGGGTGTGAAGAATGGACGCGAGGCTTGGGATAATAGAGTGCATCGGAATCCCTCGAAGAAGGGAAGAAGAGGACCATTCAGACGCGCATTCTTGAACTGCAAAGTGGTGCGTGCGGTGCGTGCGTGGTGGTGGGAGGAAACAGGTATCCGCATCAGATGATGCCGGCTGCCTGTTTCGGATCTCCCGCCTGTCTCCTGCGCCCCTCATCCAACCCTCATCCGAGTCATCGCTCTCGAGCCCTCCGTCTCTCAAGACAGAGTCTCCCGGTGCTCTACCTGGGGGTACGCCTCGGCCAAAACGGTGTCGAATCTCGATTGGGTTCTGGGCCGCCCCTGGGTTTCTGAATGCTGGACTCCAAAGCTCCCAGCAGAGATCGATGCGTCTGTCCTCATCTTCACTATCTCCGGTTGAAGCCTCTAGGCCCCTGGTAGAGGGTGAGACCACGACCTCTGGAAGTCTCCTATCGTCGGTCCCCACCGAAATTTTCGATCAAGCTAGAAAGATTTCAGTGCGGTACGCACATATATCAGGGCGAAAAACTTGCCCAACATGTCAAAAGGCTTCGTCCTTGCCCCTGGACGTGTCTCCGTGTCGATCAGCCGCCTGGAGCTAATCTGCGTCGGCGGGTGGGGATGGCCCGATCTTCAAGTTCCTCACTAGGGAATCGGCGTTACGCGGATTTCAAGCTGTGGCTGTATATTCTCAGGCTGGTTTACGGTGACAGGTGAGTGCGCCTGCGCCACATTTTCCATGAGGGCAGCTTTAGCTCTGGTGGGAAACGCTCAGCGCGTTCTTCGATCACGCCAGGCATAACGGCCGGGTATTGCGCAGGGTTCTGATGAAGAGAAGCTGTGAACGATGAGCATAATGCTAGGTTGTATAATGGACCCAATCTTACTTGCTCTAGCTCGAGGTGTCGATTATCCAGACTGGGGGCGATATGACAGAGTCCACAGGACAATTCTCGATCGACATCGCGGCATTGCTGTGTCGCATCCCGGCCGTCGGTTATGGTGGAGATCGAGTTACTCAGTTACAGGATTGCGCCTATCGCGGTCACGGTGGCTGACTTGCGATTGCTTCTAATCATCCCGCACGGTGGACTGACTACTCAGCAAAAGACGTGAGCACCGTGGCAAACATGTAAGTGCTAAACTTACCCAATCTGGATTCGGTCAGAATCTGAGCTAAAGCTTCTTGTGCGCTGGCGCTCACTTCTCTGTTTGCAGGACCTGTCGACCCCACCGTCGGGGAACGACAAACCGATGGCTGGATGGCTGGATCGTAGAGTCGTCGCCTTGGGATTCGGGCCTCAGGTGCGTGGATGCGGTCAGCGTGCATGGGCATCGTCTCGTTGTCCGTAGCGTGGAAGTCCGGCATGGCGTCGGAATTGCCGGCAGATTCGTCGTCGTCCCCAGCTTCGTCCTCACCTTCGGACCGAGGTACGCGGCGCCCCAAGATCAATGTGCGCTGGATTTGTAAACCTCCGACACGCGAATCCCCCGCCGTGGCGAGTCGCAAATGTCGATTCGAAGTAAGTGGGGGTGATGTTGGCGATCTGTGAAGCTGGCGCGCGTCCGAGTCGCATGCGGCGGAGGCTCAGCGTTGGGCGTGACCGCGACGAGCAAGATGGACACAATCGACTGACTGCGCTGAAACTCGAGCAAACGGTGATACTGCACGAAAACATCTGAGTTGAGCGGCTGTAATACGTAGAAAAGGAACGGACCCTCGAGGAGATCATCGGGAATCCCATTTTTTGTTCTTCCGACGATCTACCTGGTTGCACTCCATCTTCATCCCGATCGCCCAAGATCAATGCGCGCTGAATGCGCAAACCTCCGCCAGGTGCGCGAATTTCTCGCCGTGGTCCTTCGGGTGGTAGATGTAGAAATAACTCGGGGTGGCTGGCGATGTGAAGCTGGCGGGCCCGCCGAGTCATATACTGGTACGAATGCGGGACAAGAAAGGCCGACGCGATAAGTTGGAATTTGAGTAAAAAGAATGCTGGATAAGAGGCCTGAGTACAGCGGCTGAAACTCGCAGAAAGAAACCGCACCGGTAACCACATCCATGGTCGCCCGGAAAATATTCCATCGACGGTCCCGATCCGCCCTTGAGCTGAGAGAAAAGGGATGCGGGCCGCCTACGCAGGCTGGCAAAAAACTGGGCAGGTGTTTGTCCAGAGTTGCGCACTGGCAGCCTCTCGATCTTTATGAGAGGCGGCTACTCCATATTCTGCAAACGAGACGGACTTGGCTTCTGAGAGAGAGTCGGGCGGAAAGCATTGTGGCTGGGGATGGCCTGGTTTCCGATTGAGCATTCAAAACGGGAAGGCTTGAGAAAACACGCCTGGCAGCCGAAAGTCGATGAGGATTCCCGTCGATGGTCTGCGCTGAGGTGGGAGCATCAGGAAAAACCCTGTGGAAAGTTGTAGCCCGGCCAATTATGTTGGTCCATATTGTGCACGGTAGACAAGAGCCAGTTTATGTAGTCTCTGTAGCCTCCGTAGCATCACGTACAGACTTCGTAGTGCATCATTGATGCGCGCTGTCAAAATGTTGTCGGAGGTAGATGTGCCGTGCGGCGATGTTGGATGTCGTTGTCGAATGCTGCGATTATATTGACTCCCTCGAGCCGCGGCAGGTCCGCGGTAGGATGTTTTAAATTTTATGGGATAAATTGAGTGGAGAGGAATTTCGAGAGAAATGTCGACCTTCAAGTTAGCGAAACCCTTGGCAAAACCTTGCCGGTCAAAACCAAAATTTGCCTCGAAAAGTATGGTTGCACGCTAACAAATGGAGAGCACTAAGCATCGTCTCAGCGATGCGTGCATGGGCCAACCTCGAACTTGGTAGACTTGACTTGGCTCAAGTCAGGTTCAAGTTGCGTCAGGTTCAAGTTGCCGACAATCGAATCACGCAGATCTGATCTGATGGAGGTCCGTGCCCACATCACGTGTAGCTGACAGATGGTTGGTGATGGATTCGCGCGTCGCCTCCTCCTCTCTCTCTCCTCCATCTCCACCGCGTTCGCGAGCGGTGTCTGCGCCTTTGGCTCCTCCTCGTTCCTCTTTTTCTCCCGTTGTACACCCCGCTACCATGCTCGTGTTCACGTTCCTCATCGGCACCGCGTCAGGACTTGGTACCGGCGGGCAAGGCGTCTTCCACGTCGTCGTGTCCTCAGGCAACGGCGTGGGGTATGCTCAGTGACGCCCTTCACTTTTCCTCAAGCCATCACTCTTCTTTTCCCTCCCTCGGAGTCTCTGCCCTTTCGGGGTCGCTGCTCTTCAAGATTGTCCGCTCTCCCTTCACCTGGTGGTGCCTGCAAGCGTCTAGGCCGTCACCTTTCAAGCTGCAAGCACTCTGGCTCGCAAGTAGCACTCAAGCTGCTCATGCAATCCTCAAACAGCCTCAAGCAATAAACTGTCATAAGATCTTCAGCCGTCCTCAAGCGATGTTTGCAAGAATTCCGAGTCGACCGGTCAAGCTGCTCAAGACTCAAGCACTACTCAGAATTGTTGTCTTCTCGTCCAACCAAGACGTAGGATGTATCCGTATCTGACACCTCAATGCGACTGGATGGACGTTCCTTTCCCGTTCTCAGTTCCTTCCCTCGTGCCCTGTGGTATGTCTCTACCTCCTGTTCGGTCCTTGTTTCTTACTTCATCTGTGCAGCGTTTTTTTTTTCCCCACCTGCAGCGATGTGGATGCATCTCCTGAAACTGCGTGGCTGAATATATCGCTACACCCCGTGTCGTGCTGTACCGTCTCTTTGTTTATATATACCGATTGAATACGATGATGCTCATCCAATGCCACTTGTCCCTCCTACTAGTAGCCTGAGTTGTAACACACATACAGTAACCTACAGCGTGCTACCTGGAGCTATGTAGACTACGGTACTACGAAGCTACGGCACTATGTAGCCAAGGCACGCGGCTACGTGCCCGATATAGTAATCTATAGTTTTGATGGGAAGCTACATCGCGCTATATTTTAGGGGGGTTGCAACAGCGCTACGACAGCTACATTGGCTACGTAGCGCTCCATACTTATCCGGATTTTTCCTGATGAGCTTGGGGCCGTGAGGGCGGTGACCGAGAGTTATTGCATCCGGCGCAGTCGCCGCGTGCGGCAATACCGCCGATCTCCCACGTCATCGTCGCCGGCGACGGCCTCGCTCTCTTTGCTCTCTCTCCCCTCCCACTGCCCAAAGCCCCGGTTTGGCTCCCGGTCTTCCCTCCTGGTCTATCCGGCGCGCGCTGCGGACGTGGCTAACGATGTCCTGCAATGCAAATGACAGAGCACTGCATATCATCAAAGAGGGCGGAAAGTAACCTCACCGACATGGACCAGCGTGACGTCGCGCCCTGTACCTGCTTACGGTCCGGACCTTCGATACTTCTGCCCCGCGCTGCAAGTTGCAGGCTCTGACCAAACCAAAGGAACAAGCCGATGTCAGAAGCCGCTGTGTAGATACAGCTGCGCAACAAGCCTCTCACCTTGCTGGTTAAACTGATTTCTTCTGCTGCTGGGTATCTTGGGCAACGATCGACGAGGCACTAGGCGGATCCCGTCATGATTGGTTTAGCCAGTTTCCGAGCGCGCATTGCAAAAGCATCTACGACGCATCAAATCTTTTTCGCGAGGGCGAGCGAGCAGAAAGAAACCTCACGTTAACATTACTAGCTCTAGCATGGCCAAGGCGACGTTCCGAAGTTCAGACACTCTGAAACTCCTGCGCTGTCGCTCTGCTCCCCTCGAGGCTTTAATCTTGACATGGTTTTGTCAGACACCAGAAACTGGGGAGGTGCACCGCAATTTCCAAGGCACGAATTCGTCGTTGAGTTGCACAAGGAACATCAGATTTAGCGCCCCAAAGCCGGGCTGGGCGTCTGCTTGACCGAGCGTCCATGCGCCCTCCGTGCGATCTCGAAATCTTGCTTGTTCTCATTTTTCTTCAGTAGGTGTCGACGGTCGTGTCATGTCCAGCCGGGGAACCACCACATGGGCATTGAAGGGTGTTCTGGCCTGTACCCTGTGGCTCGGATGGCTTGAATGCAACACACACGTTGAAACGTTCAAGGTCAAGCCGAGGCGCGATAAGTCTGTCGCAAAAGATGATGGCCGGAGACCTCCGAAGTCCATAAAGTCAAATAAAGGCTCGAACTTTACCTCTTTCACTCGCGGTTTTTTCACGGCTCCGATACCGCTTCATGTTTTCTCATTCACCGGAATTACTCTCGAGTAAGTCGGAAAATCCACGCAAAATACAAGAAGGCTGATGCATACAGCGCGTTCGAATTTTGAATGCAGGCATGTTGAAATCGGATTCAACACCTTTCGGATACCCGAGGACTGCAGCAAAGCAGCAAGAGCCCAACGGAATCGTCGAAGGAAAGCTCTGTATCTCGTAGAGACTCTCTCTTTGCCCGCTGCGTCAAATCGGCTTGGTGAAGACCGTCAAATTGCACGTCCTGCTCAAGATGATCAGCAGGTACTCATCGCGGCCTGTCGTGGATTTGTTTCCCTCCTCAACGTGAATTTTGAAGTGCTCTCGGAGAAACCTCACAGCCGGTGTTTTTGTGCCTCGCGTCAAGGTCGTTGTCGCAAAACGGCAGTGCAATACGTCTTTGCCATATCGAACCAAATGGTATCTATCTGATTCCGCCCTGCCGATACAGATACCTCTGTCACGGCGTCGAGGACACCGCGCGAGGTGCAGCAACGGCGTAGAGCTATCAATACACCGACGCGCGCGCCTTGCACGCGCAGACGGATCAAAGTCAGCTGTGTTAGCTATGTGGGCCAGTTCTCGATGCTGGGCTACCTATGTCTGACTTGCAGACAAATAATTGATCCTGCATGAATATATAGGTAAAAAGCATTCCGCTTTACTCACTCAACGACCCGAAGAAGAGACAATATGGATTGCCAGGAGATGAAGAATACAAGAAGTACAAAAGCAAATTTAGGCGCGCTTAGTGGGTAAGCCCGCGCACCACGACAAGGTGGCGCCAGGGATGCAAAACCTCGCTCGGGAAGTATCTACGAACTGCGCAAAGGGGTCACAGTCAAATGTACGTATATCAAGCAAGTCCTCCGTACACTACTTAGCAACAGCTCATGAGCAACAGGAAACGAGAGATGAGAGAACGACGTACTCCAACATCACGGCGGCGGTCCCCACTTGGGCGGTCGAGTCGAAGTCGAGGCGAGTTGGCGATGGATCAGCGTAGGAAAGGGTCCCCCTCAGGCAGTCTTATCCGAAGGGTGCGGGGTTCGAGTCGTTCGATCAGCGTCTTCGCCAATCTCAGACGGGCTCAGCCTAGGGAGGTTTCAAAGGCACTGTCGCGACCTGGAGTTACACCGAATCCCGCTGTCCCACGGGCTCTCCTTGTGATACATGGGACGGGTTCATGTGCGTCCAGATCGCGAGCGCGCTCCCCTATTAATAACCGACTGGCGCAGGGGCCGCTGGCATGGACTCGAGGGGGCCTCCGCGAGCATCACCGGGGTGGAATCGAGTGTTGAAGCCTGCAGATGGATAAGTGCAGGGAAGGGTAAGGTACTGAGGGAAAATAGGCGTACCGCGTAGTCCCGGTCGGGATGGGGAGGCAAGAAAAGTGGGGGATGGTGGTGGTAAGAGGGCAAGAGGCGTTAGCGGAGGCCGTGTAGCTGACAAACGTTTTAAGAGGAAGAGGGAATCAATGTTTGTTCGCAGCAAACAAATGCTGTTCGAAGTGCCGAAGGCAGTGCGACGATTCGGGCTCATCGGAGCGAATAAATGCTGGAGTATATCGACGAAAAATGTCTCGAAGTCCGATCGCTGGCATAATTTCTCTTGTGCTTGCCAGTGTCTGCTAACTTTCCGTTTATCACACTAGATTTCATTGGATCAAGAAAAAAGCCCGTACCTGCTCAAAAGGAAAGCCAGGCTAGAATCAGAATTGGGAGGTATCGCATGCGCCGGGCCGCCGGCGGCGGACATCAGATGCTGTGGTGGTAGCTCTTGGCATTGCTCCCCTTCCTCCTTGCCCTCTTCGTCATGGATTCCTCACCTGGCCGCCCTCGTCTCATGGAACGTCATCGACGCTCGCACAATGCTCCCCATCCGCTACAACTACACTCTAGGGTGGCGGGATTCCAAGGGCGCACATTTACTTCCGCAGGTATCTACGACGGGGTAGATCCTTAGCGCAAGGCCACGCGCAAGCTCACCAGCGTTTGATTTTGGACATCTTTATATATTCTGGCGCGCGGTTTGGCAGGAATATACAAGTTTCTAGAAACGTACAAAATCGATAGAATACAATTCAAAGAATACTACATACAACACGTTTTTTTTGACGTGTGTTTGCTTGGAAAATGCTGTCGAATCAGCACCTTCCGTATGCTTGGAGACTGCGGCAAAGGGACCCACGGACGGGGGCACCTCTCCAAGAAACTTTGCGTCTCACATGAATGCCGAGCAACGAAAATACCTCTCCGGCCCGCTAGATTCAACACCGCGAAGTCAAATCGAGTTGGCGAAGGTTCAGCGTTGGAAAGGTCCCCCTCAAAGAGCCTTATCCGAGTGACGGGGGCTTCCAGGTCGTTCAGTCGTCGTCTTCGCCTACACAGCTTGCGGCGGGCTCGACCTAGGGAGGTATTGAAGACGCTGTCACGACGTGGAGTTACACGGAGTTAGTGAGGCGATAGCACGGGCTCAGGTGCGTCCAGGTGGCGAGTGCGCTCCCCTGTTGCTAACCGACTGGCGCCTGGGCTGCTGGCATGGAATCTAGAGGGCTTCCGCAACATCACCGGGGTGGAATCGGGTGTTGCCTGCGAATGGATGGGTGGAGGGCACGGTGCGACTCACCGTGGTCTCTTTGTGGAATAGATATTCAAGATAGCTGTCATAAGTCCAAATTTTGAAGACCACTTTTCTTTGCTTGTTAAGGTCCATTTGTTGCATTTGTTGCATTGCCTTGAGTAGGTCCGACTGGACGCCTTGGACGCTCTCAAAATTCCAGCACCGTGACGATTTGAGCGTGGTCCTGGCTCCGAATCTGGCAAACCCGACACTAGTACTCACTTGGTATGAGGTCCATTATACTCACTACATGTGAGACTCTTCTGTGCTGAGGCCGGGAATTCTCGATGTTGAGTCGAGTTGGGTGAATTGACCTTGAATCGAACTCGGATCACACTCTGATCTGGGTCAAGCCAAACAGCCTGCAACATCACCTCCAATCACCTCTCTTTCTTTCTTACCATCACGACGCGAAACATGGCACCAAAACCGGCCGTAAAGAAAACCGTCAAGGCCGGGACGAGAATAGCGAGCAAGCACAGTAAGTGTAAGCTTACCCTCGGAGACTCTTCAACGGCATTCTAACTCGTTCATTACTACTACTACTAGTAGGATCAGCGCTTAAGGGTTCGTTCCTTCGATCGTTCTTAACTCCCTGTTCACTGACATTCTTGAACACTAGACCTCAGTAACTATGCAACCAATCTGAAGGGAGAGTCTGAGGCAAGTCGCACCCGGTACCAGAAGGTCTGTGATGTCCGAATCCGTCTTCGATTTTCCATGTATTAAATGTGCCTCAGCGCCAGGCTGCAAAACGCGGGCGGGGAGTGGGTGGACTTCAAGCTACGGAGGGAGATGCCGCGGGAGGGCATAGTATGTTTCAGTCTGTCGTACTCGCAAGCAACGTCTGATATGTCCCCACTTCCGCGCCTTTGCTACGCAGCATGCTACTACGTCGAGCCCGCGGCGATTGAACCTCCTTTAACCGCGCGCCGTTGGACGGAGGGAGAGCTGAAGGTGGAGCGCGGTACGTTCGGTCTTTCATACGAGTAACTTGCGAAGTCCAATGCGCGTCACAGATAGTTTGTCACTCGCGCGCCTCTCCTGGTATGCAGCAACTCTCTACGACCCGGAGACCATGGCCGTCAAGCATCCGTTCACGGGCTCGATAGAGGAAAATATCGAGGCAAAGCAGGGTATGTTTCACACATCCCTTGCATAAAGCGAAGTTTAATGCGCGTCAAAGACACATCGGCACTCGATATCCTTGCCTTTGCAGCAGGTCTCCGCGAACTGGAAGGCATGGTGCCCAAATCCACGTTCAGCGCCTGCGGGGTGACGGAGGGAGGGGACATGGGCCGGGAGCACGGTACGTTTCGATCTTATATACATGCAAACAAAGTCTAATGCGCGTCACAGACGTGTGTCCGCTCGCGCTGCTAGCGTATGCAGCCCTGGAGTTCCCGGACCACGACACGACTCACAAATCCATCCTGCATTAAAGGAACCGTTCGTGCTTTATTTTATTATCGTTAAATCCCACAATGTACATCATCCCCATCGCTATTATGTACCGAACGGCTGTAACAGTACCCACATACATGTAGCACACCCTATTCCTCAGAATCTTCCTTTGTAACAACTTTCCTTTCATGTATTGTAACACCATTCCAATCCATTATGCGATACAGAATGAGTATCGCATTTTTCCCAGGGGACGCGCCAGACGACTTTTGCCATCGCCACATGAGCGCGCAGCTCCTGGATCGCCGAGTAGCATCGTCCATCCGCGCAGTTTCACCTCCTATGAAAGGACACGAACGCGTCCTTGCCGCACCCGCAAGCGCTTTACCACGAGTGTAGAAAATGAGCCAATGGCGTGCGTCGGGCGAGGACCGGTGGATGCAGGGAGGACTCGGAGGATGTCGCGGAGGTGGGAAGCGTTCCTCTGCGTACGTCCTTTTTGCTCTCTGACGAGCTGGAGGTGCACAGAGGGCGCATTGGGCGGGCGAGTCGACGAGGATGGCCGGTGGGGCGCGCAGCGGGCGGGGATCTCGAGGAGGCGGGGAAGCGTACCCATCGGCGTGTCCGTTTCGCTTTCGGGCAAACTGGGTCGACTGGGTGTGGGCGAGGTCGCCGAAGAAGGAGCCGAAGAAGGGCGTGGTACGCGGGGGTAAGAAATTGGTGAGCTAAGGAATGGCAGGGTCGCGTGCATTGTACTGGTTCGTGTGGATGATTTCGGAAATAGTCCCGTTCTCCACAGCCCCGACTACCCTGCAGATTTATGATGCGTGTGCATGGAAATTCGAGCGTGTTAACCATCGGAAGAAACTTGATTGTCTGATGCGTGCGCAGAGTCCGGAAATGCGAGCGAGTTCCACCAATGAGATGGGGAAACGGGGATCGGCGATTGACGTTCTCCGTGTAATGCTACCTACCTACCTACCTACCTATCTCTCTCTCGACGTGCACGCTCTCCGTCCCTTCACAGTCTTTGAACGGGTAGCCAGTACAGATCCAAAGCGTCCAACTGATCGGGGATGCGAATCAGTTTTAAGTCTGGAGAACGCGAGCTTGCGCACCTTTTCGCGTCTGTCTGCCGATTCACGGATGTCTTTGCAGGCTCTCGCTGAACACTGAGAACGGGTCAGCGTCTCGAAGATGAGGAAGAGCGAGTAAATTACCCGCATATTGACCATTTAGCGTAACCTCTTAGTCCAATCTTAGGTGGCCCAAATTGCGGCGCTTCTTGTATTCTGACGACGGACGTCAGCGCTGTGAAGCAAGTAAGAGAGACAGAACGGACCCGCGTACCAGTATAGCTCTCGAAAACGAGAACCTCAAAAATTGTCGGAATCACAAGAATCCCCCGCGGCGGTGTGGGCCAAGGGGTCTACTCTGAGCGTGCTCGGTCCGCGCGGGGCGTGTCGACCGGCGCACAAATCATATAAGTGCTAGTGCTACGGTACCCGGAAAAGGTAAGCTATACAATCAAGAAGAGAAGAAAATGACAGACTTGACGACTGGGTCCTCGCTACCTCCGCTCTGCTCGCCGCGAGGACTTTCCATAGAAACGGCAGCTCCCCCTTGAGCGCGAGGTATTGACGAGGAAGACAGCGTGCGGACGGAATGCACCAAGTGCCCAAAGGTAGTGCTTCGCGCCAGTAAAGAAATCGTGCGCGGTGGCGACTTGTACATCGAGGAGGGGCCAAGCGCGTGCGGCGAGCCGTCCATTCAACCTGCATGATGTACAGTGCAGCATTTCGGGCAGTATCGAGTTTCCTGCGATATCGGGACTTCCGATCGGTCGCGAGGTGACGGTGAGGACAGCCTCCGTGAGGGGTGGGTGATTGCCCAAGGAACATTCATCGCGCTGGTGATGGGATCGTGCACGGTGGCGACTCGTACGTCGAGGAGGGCGTTTGAAAGCGTTCGCTGGCCCAGCGTCCGCTTCCGATTGCGGCGGTCTATCGACGTGCATGATTGCATGGGCCCTATGCTTGTAAAGTTGGTGGAAGACGGTCCGAGGCGACAAAAAGATGTACAGAGGACGGTCATGATTAGTCTCTCCAGACAGACCACCCATTCGTAACCTCATTACATGATGGCAGTACGGTGGAACTGGCGCGCGTCAGAGCCGGATGCGTTTGAGGTACGCAGTGTTCCCGCTAGGGGAGCGCAAATCGGAGTCAAAGCCGACGGGCACAAGTCGGGCAGGCGCGAGTCGGGGCTGGGGGCAAGATGGAGCGGGACGTTGGTGGGACGTGAGAAGTCGGGTGACGATCCTTGCCCGTTGGCCGTCGGCCATCGGATGGTGCGGCAGCGCCGGGCGCCGGCCTCCTTTTCTTTTCTTCCTCCTCCTGCCCTCTTTGCTTTGCTCTCTTCCAAACCGTTTCGCCGCTGCCATTCTCCTCCCATGAAAGCCGGACTTTGTGCTCGGCCCATGCCCAGGCCACAGATTGGAGATCGAAAGTCTTGGGGTCCTCAGGAGTCAGAATCGCAGGGTGCCGCCATCCGAGTCCGCCTAGTCTTGGGTCTCGTCTGTTCCGCAGCAATACTCCGGTGGTGCCTTCCTGTCCTCGGTGAGAACCCTCAAACCGCCCTTAGGATTGCCTACACTTTGACCTGCTCGGACGTCAGATTCGGAAAGGGGTACACAAACACTGACGAAAACGTACTGCGCCCGAGAAGGATCCTTCCAAGGAATATCTGCGGTCTCGCGTAGGTGCCGGTGTGCTTTATGTCTATGCTCCACGTTGACCAGTTGCTGATGATGCCGCTATCGCTTCAAGAAATACCTGTCGCTCCACACGAACAAGCTTACAGCTCCGCTCGGTCTGCAATACGGTGGATATCACATCAGGCTACCGCAGAGAAACAAGTGGCGAGGCTTACACCTTTCTTCCGTCGGCTGTGGAGAACGTGAATCTCCTTTGTCGCTGTAGATCCCCTGATTGCCTCTCAACTGATATGCGTGAGCTGCTGCGGTAAAACATCAGAAAAATGTCGAAGCAGGTTTGGTGCACGCCGTACCTTCTCGCGGCGGAATCTTTGTCCGTCTCTCACGTCCTTCTCACTTAGAGGTAGATCGGGGCGACCAACATGTGTTATCGCCAGGGCTCTGCGTCTAGTCAAATTACATTGAAATCTTGTGGAGGGAGTATCAGGATAGCTGGCATGTCGGAAAAGACGTCTGGAGTTTTTGACTTGCCGCAAAATGTTCTGAGCGCTATCGTAGTAATTTCCAAATCCCAGGCTAGACACAATGTCTGGAGAGGCTATAAATCCACCTAAGTATGAGTCCGCAGAGGCAGAAACAGCAAGGAAATCGTACGATGATGAGCATCTCTGAAGTTGTCTTGAACCCCATCGTATTTGGCCGGTGGACGTGTGCATTCATAGCAGGCTATCGTCTGGGTCGAAGAGCTAACCCATTGCGCGGCGTGGTGGTGCAGCAGTCGCGGGCGTCCATGACGAACCGTGAGCACAGCCTCTCGACCAAGTTCTCTCCAACAACTACTGGCACTATGGCTCCCGTCTCATCCAGCCGCAAAACTAGAACAACAAGAAGGAGCTCATGCCGGTCCAGGAGCAAGATAGAGGAAGACGAAGTAGCGGACAGCGAATCCCAGCAAAGCGGCGCAGACGACTCTGATCCTGAAGTCCACGAAATTGAGGCGATCCTTGACGCCAGGAAAGACCTTTTCCCCAACGTAACTTATCTGCCTCTCTCCCGGCTTCAATCACACTCACTCCGGCGAATTTCAGAATAAACTCGGATACTTCGTGAAGTGGAAGGGTTACGGGCCCGAGGATAATAGCTGGGTCATAGAGGACGAGGCTGCTACGTCCGTGCATCTCAATTTCTACCTGCCGGAGACTTCTCATTTTTTGAGGTAGAACCGCGGCCGACATGATAAAAGCCTTCTGGGACGCAAAAAACGGGGTAGCCTCACCCAAAAATATCGCCCTACCCAAGAAGCGGGGCAGAGAACCAGCTTCCGCGAAACGAACCGCAAAAACCGGGGAAATACCGCAGGATACGGACCCCTCTGTCGCGTCTGGGTCCTGGGGCGCGGAAGCCTGGCCGGAAGACGACAACTTCGGCACCATGGCGCAGCACATGCAAGTCCCAACATGGGACCAGCTCATCAAGAGCATCGACACCGTCGAGCGCGTGGACGAGACGTTGTACGTTCACTTCACGCTGTAGGTCCATAAATCCTTTTGCAACTTCATGAATTCATGGGATCGATTTCATCTGCATTCAGGCATGGTGGCGAGCGCATCCGGGAAGAGTCGAAGCTATGCGCAGATAAATGCCCCAAGATGGTAAGCATGTTTGTTTCCAGTTGAAGGTTACCCTCGCGCTGAAACTCGTTGTAGCTCATTAATTTCTACGAGTCGCATTTACACCTCAACTGATGACGGAATCACCTTACACGAGGTTGTGGCTCGGACTACAGTATTGTTGTTCAGTTAGCCTAATTTGCCGAGTACCTGGATAAAATTTCCGAAGTTTGTGCTATCCTCCCTTTCAGCCCGTAAGAAATACAGGAGGACACCAAGGACCCGCGCTCCTGCCTCTTTCGGAACGGTGGCGGTAAGCCGTCCCGATTAGGCTCTGGGCAAAACTCGAAAGTTTGCGCTCTCAGGCCCAAGAGTCGTGTCAAGACAGCGTCAGGGATGCTAGACCTTGCTCGGGAAGTATCTACGAAGAGATGCGAAAGGGCGTGCGGAGAAGTGTAATTATTTCAAGCACGTCCATGTCCGAAACTGAGGAAGAGCGTCAGAACGCCATAAAAATGCGTGAAAGGTTTCCGTACCCCAACATGATCCCAAGAACGACGGCGGATGGCGCAGCAGTTCGGTGGAGGATCAGAGCCAGGATGGTTGTCCAACGGTGCCTTGTCCATCAGGTCGTCGAGTGCAGTCGTTCTAAACAGCGTCTTCGATCTATGCGGTGCATGCTTGTTACATGATACCCCGCAAGCTCTCGGCCTACAGAGCGTTGCACGAGGACAACAAAACGCTACTGTGCGGAAGAGGGTGGTACGTAGCCTCCGAGAAAGCCAGAGATCAGGGGTGGCAATCTACGTGCGCCGCGACCGCCAGCGCTTCTCCGTTACATAGTAGCCGACCGCCTGGCAGGCCTCTGGGGGGAGTTGGGAGTCCATCTGGTCGTCACCGTCGGTGTACCTGAAAGGAGATTAGCGGAATACGGGGAGCGTAGATAGTCCACCTACCTTGAACGCTGCAAAAAAAGATGCAGATAGTTAGCATCGAATAACTGCGGGAATGAGATGCAACGTACGGGGCCCGAGATTATTGGTTCAGTCAGGTAAGGCGCTAAACACTGGGACAAAGATTTAAAATGAACATGCAGGGAAACACAAAACGACAACGCACAGCTAATCCTCTCCATCGTTTGAGTCCCGAGCGGAGTGGCGAAGGATCAGAGCCAGACGCGTGGAGCCACGAATGCCCTTGCCATTGTCGCCGCTGTTACCATCGTCCCAAGCGGCGTCTTCAACGGACAGAGCATGCTTGTTACGCGCTACTCCGCCAGTTCTCAACCTACGGAGATTGCCGATGGCAACATAATGCAGCTGCACGGCCGAGGACACACCCAGTATCGATCTCCTGTTCTGTCTAAACTTCCGAAGAAGCCAGATCGTTAAGAGGGCAATCCGTGTGGTCCGCAACCGCCGGTGCTCTCCGTTGTCTGGTGTGCGATCGGCTGCAGGGAGTTGTGGTCCGGCTCGCCATCACCGTCCGCGTCGATGTACCTGGAATCTGTTAGTGGGACACTGGACGCATAAATAGACCACCGACCTTCACCCCTGAAGGAGGGAAAGAACGGATAAACATCAGAGCCGAATGGATACGAAGACGCAATTGAACATACCTGAGTACGCGCATGGCTCGCGAGGATGTGATATGTTAGAGGCGAGACCTGACGCGTCACTGAGATCATGGAGATGGTAGATTGTGAAAGTTCACGCACGTTGACGAGGGTGAGCGACAGGAGGATAATAGTCGGCGGCGTCATATATATATCAAAGTGCTTTCCCGTGCGCTAGAGACGCTTTATGAGCTGCAGGACGGAAAGAATCGCTCACTAGTAACTTTCAGCTTGAGGCCGTTGAATCGAGTTGAGGCGAGTTGGCGAGTTGGCGAAGGATCAACGTTGGACAGGGTCCCCCTCAGGTAATCTTATCCGAGGGATGCGGGGTTCCAGTCGTTCCGGGGACTGTCTTCGCCCACTGCCCGTCGACAGTGAGCTCGGCCTAGGGAGGTGTCGACGACGCTGTCACGAGTGGAGTTACGCCGAATCCCGCTGTCCCACGGGCACTCCCTGTGATACATGGGACGGGCTCTGGTTCGTCCAGATTACGAGCGCGCTCCCGTCTGGGTAACCGACTAGCACACGGGCCTCTGGCAGGGACTCGAGGCGGGTCTCCGCAAGCATCACCAGGGTGGGTGGAGGCAAGTGTTGAAGTCTGTAAAGGGATGAGTAGAGAGCAAGTGGAGTACTGGGGAAGAATAAAATTACCGCTGAATTGTGGGCGAGTGGGCGAGGCGGGAGAAGTGGGGATGGTGGTGGTAAGAGAACAAGAGGCGTTAGCGGGGGCCGTGTAGCTGACAAACCCTCTCAAATGGAACCAATGTTTGTTCACAGCAAACAAATGTTTTTTGAGAGCCGAATGCAGTGCGAGCATCGAGCTCACCTCGAAAAAGGGTGTCCTTGAATGCACTTTGATGCGAAGCCTTCCGACTCTCCAGAATCTGGTCCGGCGTGGGAGAATATACTCTCGAATACTGGGGAGAATATAACTTTGACAGAAAGCATAGATTAGTAGGATGTTGAATATCCAGAAACAAAGGTCGAGAATAGAAGCAATTGGACGTGAACTACCTAATTTTGGCGACCACGTGACCGCGACAAGCTCGCGATCTGAATTGGATCTGAACCTGATTCAGCACGCTGAGTTGCAGTGAACACTGAACGGTGTATTCTTGGTGTATTCTGCATAAAACGACAGCAATCTTAGTCCAGATACCGGAGGATTTGGTGATACTTACCTTTGAATAATGCAGTGGTTGGAGGAAACATCCTTGGAACATCCGCAATGAGATACAGGCGAGAATCGGGAAGGGAAGAGAAGTAAATCCCCCAATGTTGAGGTGCCGCTGAGAGCTCTTTTGGTGGGCAGAGACATCTTGGTCGTTTGAAGTCGGTTCGAAGCGGTTTAGCCGGCCATCAACAGCATCTTCTATTCCCACCACCACGACACCAACGCTGGGCAGTCCTATATCTCGGCTCCCATAAAAATCCCGTCTGTAGAACTCCAATCCCCATAGGCAGGGGAATTCTACGCACATGGAACATCTGGGAAGGAGTAACCAGCCAATGTCGATCTTCACCGTCGCAATTCGATAGAATTCGATGCAAGTATTTGAAATCCTGACGAGGGATCTTGCCGGCTCGAGAGCATCGTCACAGCCGCCGACCGAGTATTGCACAGAACCCCATAAAGCAGCAATACAACTTGAACGCCCGGCGCCGCATCAAGAGGACGTAGAAAATCAGCTCTCTGTCAATGACGTGGGTGAAGAGAAACATGAATGGGATCTTTGGTCCGTATCCTTCCTCGTTCTCCGTCCACCGCTCACGTTTATGTTGTCCTTTGCCTTTACATAGCCTTCCCCGTTTTCGCTGCCCGGAACGCGCTTCGAAGGTCTGGGGCCCCTACATTTTCTGAGCTGTCCAGCATCGACAACGAAAGCGGTCCCGCCCTTCGCCTCCGCCCACGCGAAAGAATTGTCATGCTATGGCTCGCCGGCGGGAATCCCGTGGCGGTCAGATAATCTGGGACGGATTTCACCCGCTAGCTTGGAGCGGGCCAAATCCGTCCCAGTTGGACAATTTACCGGCATTTGCCCAAAGCACGAACAGCCTTGATAATCACGAAGAAGTGGCAGACAGAGCCCAAATGCCCCAGAGACGCATTTGCTGTACATCAATAAGTCTCAAGGCCCCGAAAGTGGTGAATAGCGTCTTTTCTTGCCGACGATTCCCGATACTGAAATAAATCTTTGAAGGGCGGCGGCGGTGGGGAGCGAAAGGAGAATAGCGCCAGCATTCACATCCTGTTCAACTTTCTGGATCCTCCCTGTGCTGCTGATGCTCCAGACTGCTTCTGCAATTTTACCTTGCGGACTTGCGCTGAGGCTACTCCGAGCAAGATTTTGGAGATGAATGTTTCCTACCGGGATGCGGACAGAATATACAAGAACGGCATTGCACCGATTATGAAATGGAGTGGCTTTGCCAGACCACATGGTCATTACTGGCTCGCGAGGGGGGAGCGATATAGGGTCGATCGTGTCGACGTAGCCATACCAATTTCGGCCTCGGTTGTTGGCTCCGCGAACCGTCATGACCGTGAGTTGAGCATGCCTGTTGGTCGGAGACTCACCTTCCGATGCTGATGTATACTGCTGCAGAGTATTGGGAGCCTGGAGGGGAGGCTGTCGTCGAAGTGGTGGTACACCGGCAGCGCCGGAGTGCAAGATAAGGCCGCTGCTCAAGAATTCTGGGTAGTAGGGACACAGACGTGTGCGACGGACGAGGGGGGGCAACTCTTAGGGTGGCCTACGTGGTAGCAAAGGAGGTGAGCATTCCTTACCGTGCATTTTCCGTCGACGCGCGCTGACCCATGCCACCCAGGATTGATCGTTGTCCAGACGTCGCGCGGCCGTCACTGGTGCGGGAAGAGCTGAAAACTTAGAAAGGTGGGACGAAGGAGGAGAGAGAGAGAGAGAGAGAGAGCTCAGGGGAGAGCAAGGGGAGAGAGAGAAGCGAGCCAAGACAGGAGTCGCGTCGGCGTTATCAGCCCGGGGACGCCCGGCGATCGCGAGGAGATGTTCTTGTCCGCTCCACCACGATGTCCGGCCGGACGTTGCCTCCTCCTCCTCCATGTCGCGCGTGGGCTCCCCAGCTCTTTGGACCTCGTCCGACGTCGAACTAGCCCAGCAGCCCCAACCCTTCAGGGATAATTTTCAAGGAGCCAGAGTGCCGTGACGTCCCACCCTATTGCAGGCCAGGCCCACACCTCTGCAAGTAATTCGTTGCTGCTCGTCGCCGGACCCATCGCCGCTCCTTCCACTCGCAGAGTCCGGTCCGCGGCGTCCTCTTGCCGTACCATGGGGCTGAACGCGACGGATCATACGAGACTCGGTACAGCTGCAACCCTGCGACCCGCTCAAGGTCTCCTTCCCCGCATCTCAGCTGGTGTCCCAGGCGATCACCGAGTCGCCGTCTACCCGCTTGCGGCTCATATGCCGCGCAGCTTGTACTGCTGCATCCCGCAGCGACCACTTCCGGTAAACGAGTTTTCATGAGCACACAGTCCGAGGCGTACTCATTGTCGCTCGGACGGCGGGCCCGCGCGCGCCCGCTTACTGTCCTCGGCACCGCAAATGCGACTTATCGCCCTTGACCAATACGCACCGCGCGCGCCGCACGGAGAATGACCAGTACATTTTCTGCGCACGATCGATTTCCCTTCGCTGACTGCTCTCGATCTCTCGCAGACAATTATCGGAAGAGTGACGCGGCGTGGCCTTCCTTGTCATGCATCCCGACACCAGCCGTACCACGATGTCCTTCCCCGCGCTTCAGGCAGTCCTCAGCGGTGCCTCGGTACTTTGTTATCCTCTTGCATCCTCTCATAGTACTAATGGTATCATCCTCTACTTAGCCCAATTTTTGTACGATTCTTTCTGATCCCTACGTTCTCAAGGGCGACACCGTGTCATGGCGCCAGCGCTATGTATGCCTGAATGTATCCCCTGGTTTTGGATGATCATTAAGTAGGCTAGACGCATGTTAAAGAAACCGTTTGATTCATGCGTTCAAATGAAAATACAGCGAGCCACTGATGCGCATACGAACCCTGCTCGATAACCCTGCTCGATAAATCCTGAAGTGCAGAATCCATCAATCGCACCTTCTCAGGCACGACTCACTTGCATCTACTTCAATGTCTACTACCGACGCCCACTTGCTTCTCGCTGCTGCTCAAAAAACCATTCTGGACGCCCCGGATACCGCGTACGACCTCGACATCAGAATGAGGCTCAGCGGGATAGCACCGACGAACCCCAGCCTCGGATCTGGAAGCGACGCCCAAAAATTCGACCGGCTTTGTACCCATGGACGTACCATCATGGTAGCCCACCTTGAGGTCCATCTTCACCGCATCCTCGCGCCTCACAATCTCGCCACCTCTGCCGTTCTTGATGTAAGGGAGAATGCATCTATTGACCTCAATTTTGCATTAATCGTATATGCAGAAGGCTGTCCTCCAGTTGATTGAGTCTCTGGAGGAGGGAAACCCAACAGACAGCCGGAGTACCCGCCCACCCAATATGTTTTGTGCTGTCGTGGGGTCGCTGACCGCTGCTTGGGATCTTCGTCGGTTTGAAACCTGGCTGGCGGAATACCTCGGGGATGTTCTGGCTTCGATCGAAGAGGCCGCAAAAAAAAATCGTGTGAGCCCTCGTCCTACCTAAGCTGGTTACCCTGGTCGCTCACCAGCTCTGGTAGTGTTCGTTCGCTCGACAACGATACAATTTGCCCAGAAACCGCGATAGACACGAAAACGGTGGATCTCCTCGGATACGTGGAGTCAAGGTAGGCTTGAGCTTGTGGTGGGAAGTAAAGAAAGGTGGGCTGTCACATGTTTGGCAGCATCCGCAAACTCCACATCCTGGCAAGAAAGAAAACAATTCTATTGTACCATATAGGCAAGGTTGAGCTAAGAGAACAGCGACAGTCTTTCTAAGCATCTGTGTTCGTACTCAAGCCTCGCCCGGTGCAACCTCAAAACCCAAACCTCTCGCCACGAAAATGGATACACCAGTCAATGTACAAAAAGCCATCTCAAAAATGGCAAAGACCGTCCAATTCACTGTTCCGCCCCTGCTCAGTCTCCCCAGTGCAATTTGGATATCTGCAAGAATAAGCAAAGCGCACCGCGATCAGTATTTACGACAAGGCGAATCGACTCTCAAACGATTGATCTCAACACTAGTGGCGTCCGTGCAAAAACACTCCGGTGCAGGCGAATTGGGAGATGTGGAACACGCAGTGCGATATTTCCCTGATTTTTTTTTCGGTCAAGGGTGAGGATGCTAATACGCGATATCAATCAGGTTCTTCTATGCGCTCTAAACTCTGAGGCTACGATACTCGCCGTCCTCAAACGCTGCTTCCATGACGACCCTTCCAGTCCTTTCCTCGGCAAAGTTTCAGATCCAGAAGACCACCAAACCTTCGCCGTCTTCATTGGCGGGTTCATGGCCTCCTCTGATCACGCATATCTACGTCTATCATCGTGGTTCAACCCGGCGTTTCGAGCGCTCGTGAAGCGCGCCGTTGCAGCACTGTATGCGTTCCCATTCGTATCTGAACGAATCCAGTAATATTCACATGCAACCCGCTTACCACCAGCATGGCTCCCCCGAAGCTGAAGCGCACGAAAAAGCCGGCGCCATTGCGGAAGAACAAAGAGTTTCTTCAATGGCCTATTTATGTATTTTATTACTGACACCGTTTCACTCGGCGCGGCAGGCCGCAAGGTAGATACGGTACTTGCGAGCGGTAAGATCCCATTGTTATATCTGCTTTACTTGTGTTTCAATCGATATCGCCGAGGCACAGACCTCACGAATCTGCCGTCAGACGGTGGACTGGAGAAGGTTAGCGAGATTCGTAGTTCATCGCACTTCGAGCTTTCCTTTTTCACATGATCTCAGTGCTTGCGGGATGGTCCGTCCTCCGGAGCCAAGGAGAATCAGGGACTGGCAGGACCCAGCCGTGCTCACCACGTTGGTCAATCTGCAGACGCATCGCTCGTGAGTACTTTGATCCGCCCAGAGACACATACACGCTTACATTTCTGCTCAATCAATGTAGGCCTCCATGTCGCATGCACCGCGTCGACGCATTGCCTCGTTACCTCACAAGTGCTACTGTGTTTCAAAGCCTTCACGGTAGGGATGGAAGTGTATCCCGCTGTGCAAGGCTCCATGTGGGTAGGTGTGCAACTCTGGTGCGGTGTTCTGAGTCAACGACTAAGGATCCTTTCGGGCCTTTGATAGCATGAATGAGCAATGTCACAGTGGCGACATAATAATTCTATTGCCGGTACAGCCCGGATAATGCATGGTGCATGGTCTGGCAGCAGTGCGTGGCCGGTCACGGTACAAACTTACATGTACTAGTGGGGACGGTAAGATCCCAGCTCAACGCAAAGAGCGCGAATGACGCTTGTCATTGGGAATATCTTCTTATGCCGCCTGTCAGAGCGGAAATCTCAGTTGCTGATGCGTTTCAACATTGAAAAGTATCGGTAGCAAGGTTACAAGGCAATGTGCGTCTTCCTGTACGCGCCTATGAAGATCGAAATCGGTCATGAGTTAAACCAAAGAGGCTTGGGATTGGAATTACCAATGTGATTTTCTCCCCTGTGGGAGGTAAAAATTTCTGGCTGAATCCGAACCGGCGCTCAAAATCATTTGCGGGCAAGAAAGAGCCTGCATATGTGCATCTCAATGGCGAACTCGAAGGATCGATAAATATGCGGATATCGCATGCGCTATCCATGTACTGTAGAATCCAAACAAGAACAGGATGCGGCTAAATGTCGCGAGTGTCGTTGTAGTAGTTCAAACCCCAAGAGCTCCGGACCTAAAATAAGCTCGATGAGCAGCTGGTAAACAGACCGAAATTGAACCAAGCTCGAACATTTTAGTCCGCCAACAACTCCCATGAAGGCAAATCAAAGAAGGCCGGAAGCTCGTCCCAAAGCCGCTTTACTCCTTCACTGCGACGCTGGTTCGCCACGATGATACTGAGGGGCTACACAAGCCTTTCAGCATCCTTTGAAGCAGGGAGAATGCCAGTGGCTTCCAAAGCCGCACAGAATGACACATCTTCTGTTCCCCGCACGCTTAAAACGCTGTTTGCAGTCGGGGGAGGGGTGTAAGCAGCGCGCAGGAGTTCGATTGCTGCAGCAATTGCCTCTCTGTCGTGCTCCGGAATCATGGATGCGCGGTTGGTAACAAGAGGTCCCAGAAATTGTGAGGGGACCGAGATCTCATGCGGCCGCCGTAGATTTTGGGCAAGATTTCTGAGCACGAAGACCCGCGGCGGCGCGAGGGCGAGAGTCATACGATGGAAGGTGAGCATTCCTTCTCAGACAGCCTTCGTCGACGCCAAGTCTTGCCACCTAGGATTGATCGTTCTCCAGCCGGTACTTGCTCGCGAGTTTCGGGAACAGCTAAGGAGCTTTAGTCTTTTCAAACTCTTTTAGAGGGGAGTGTGAGGAGTATCGGCGTTATCAGCCCGGAGCCGCCCAATCGGGTGGAGATTTTCTTGGGTTCATTAGCCGAGCCTGTTGCCGGGTTATCACGAATCGGGATAAACCTTGGTTTATGTGGCAATCACATGTAATTCACCCGGCCTTTCTCTAACCGGCAACATTGGTCACAATGATGACACTATTACACAGCCACCCATATGCAACGGCTGCAACTTTACCACTGCACAGCCACTCGTAAAGTTGCAGCCGTTGATTTACATAGGCTCATGCAGACTTGCTGGCACAACTTTTGAGTTTGGGATTTGTTTTTCATTAAAATGTAACACCTTCTATAGAGCCAAATGATTTTAATACCAGACGGCCAGCTTTACCTAGTCGAATTAGTCTAAGCGATGTGATGGACTCGTTCTTTATTGCCATTTGACAGTTCATTCCATTCCAGTAAATATATATTTTGCTGACTGGGACTAAGGCACTAATAATGAAAGTAAGAACTGGTGAGTGAGTACAAACTTGAACTGACCGCAGACCGTCAATCAGCATTGTCCAAAACGGGAATCGGGTGATGGATTGATCTCATCTGAGTCTCTCCGGCTCACCATAATCTTGGCAGAAACTGTGACCAGGCTTCAAGACATGGCAGGAGACGTGCCACCTACTAAAGGGAAACATGGTGGCTCCCGCCCTGGCTCTGGCCGTCCTCGTGGCTCAAAGAACCAGCTAAAAACAAAATCCATACCGACTGCTTCCACCTCTAACTCCGTATCTGTGCCAACGATAGCCACCACGTCGGCCTCAGGCTCGGAGCCTGCAGTAAAACGCAAAGCCGCTGACAAAATTCTGGCTGGGTTCAAGGCCACCGGTCGCGGGATTGCCAACTTCTGGGCTACACATGTGCCGCAAGGCGCTCATTCAATGACAGAACCGGGACCAATGGGTGTGCCTTGTCCTCGCAACCTGGAATTACATGTGTACTCATTTCTTAGACGCAGATCCTGCTCCAGATGAGCCTATTTCAGTAACGGACGCACTCGCACGCCTTCAAATCGACATGCAGATTGCTGATATATCTCAGCCTGTCTCTGAGCGCGTTTTGGACGAGAATATTGAGGATGGGGAGGAGGCAGATGAGGGAGCTGCACTTCTTGATGAACAAGTGGATGAAGGTGACGAGGACGAGGACGACGAGGCTCATCTTGACGCGGAACAAGAGAGCGCCGAGACAGCTTCTGATTCTGTGAATGACCAGTGGCTCGCCACCACACTCGAGAATGTCAAGAAAGAGATTTCACAAATCAAGCAACCTCAAGTCTACAAGGACGGGCAGCTTTGGATCCACCCAAAGGATCCAATATTTGTTTTGCGAGATGCTGCGACAACTGGTGTCTTTTCCCCGGATGCGCTGTACCAACTCCCTATATTTCTTTGGCTTCCCGACTATCTACCCGGTCATCCTGACCGATTTCACTGTGAATGCGGAGAAGCAATGAATAAACATAGTGAGTATTTTTGGGACTATACCTAGAGCCGACGCTGAAACCTCATGCAGGCTATAACACTAATCCTATTGCCCGACGGGTTTGCGTGACAGCGGGCTCCGATTACTTCCTCCTCACAAAGCGGTATTATTGTCCGCAGCGTGAGGGGAACACTCGCGGATGTGGGAGGACGTTTCAGGGCTCGGACCCATGGATTCTTGCCCAGCTGCCTCGATTTGTTCAGGACCGCTTTCCCGGTATGCTCCCCACATCCCGATGTTATTCCGTAATTCAATCCCTCTCAGTCGCTATTAGCCATCGCTCTGCACTTGATATCTCACAAGTCGACACCATGAAAATCACATTCGCTGGGCGATTTGGCGCAGACCCATTCTCAAAGATGGTCCGTGAGCTCAAGTATCTTCGCCACAGCCGTCTCGAAGCAATGTATCTGCACGCGGCGTTACACTACGGACTGCGTGGTCCCTCACAAATCCCGGCATTCTCCACGTTCAAGGATGCGATGGGTTTTGCAGGATATGCGCCCTCGACAAAGTATCTCAAGAGCATGTTCACCTCCTGGTTTGCTTCACATCGGCTTTACATTGACCGGGTCATGTCGTCGTTATCTGGGAGGGTTTTGAAAGGGGACCACACATTCAAAGTACATCCATGTTCTTGCTCTTTTGACCGAAATCCAATTTTTCACAGACTGTGGACCATCAAGGCCGGCTCCCTGGTGGAGAGGCTATTCATACCGCGCTCTACGACGCTGTCAACGACCTTGAAGAGGTCCGCTTTTACGGCCTCACTCTCACGCAGGGCTTCGCACCTCTCCAAGGGATGTACGAGCGTGTCCAAGTTGAACTCGAACGGCACGGAAACCCTCCAACAGAGGCTATTTATACGGACAACCCTCGTCGTAAGTCCTTTATCCTATTTCTCATTTCTACTGCATATTCTGAAACCGGACAAGACGAACGGAACTGGCACGAAACAGTTACACCGTCCCTCAAGCAGAACGTGCAGCATATCATTCTCAACCCGTTCCGAGACCTTCCGGAGTTCAAGACTTCAGGCTCATCTCTTTTTGCGAGCTCACCGGACCGCATTGACACGCTTTGTGATGCTATGCTCCAGTCGCTCCCTCCAGACGATTCAATATACATCGCCTTGTGTATCCAGATCAGTGCCGAAAAAATCACGGCTATTCAACTTCGTACAAAATTGTTGGTTCACGTTTTCGATGTATGCTACAGCCACAAAATAATGCGATCCAGACTAACAATGTTCCAGGTCACTGGTCTCGCAACACATATCCCACTGGCACTTAAATCAGTCCTCACGCACCCGCGAATTGTCAAATTCGGGCACAACATCAATTCTACTGCCAAACATCTCTCATCCGCATGGAGTCTTGTCATCCCGACATCCAGTCTCGTTGACATTGCGAAATTGGCCAAGTTGAAGGGTGCTTCGGCTGACACAAACTGCTCAATCTCGACTTTGTGTGGAGCAGTTTTGAACCTCCAGTTCAACCAACCCGACCTATCCATCCCACCTCCGCCAGTTGCCTCCCGTCTTGCCGATCTTGCCCGTGAAGTTGACTGTGCCTGGTCAATTCAGGCCGCCCTGATGAAGCTGGGCTCTGTGGGGATACCGCTCCAGCCTAGCCAGATACGCCCAACACAACCTGTTGCGTTTGTGATCGGAAACAGGACACAGGCTTGGGGAGAGCTTGTCACGCACAATGGCTCTCTTATTGTTCCTGGCACAGATGGTTCCGTTCCGGTCTCAAAAGCGTATTCAGTGATCAAGCTCACCAAACTCTTTGTGCCCGGATTCATTGTTGCCAAGCACGGCCAGACTCTGGAGTGGTTAAACGTGAATGGTGGTCATGCAGTTGTCCAAACACGGACACTGCGTAGTCGTGCTGACGAACCTCCTCATCCCGCTACCGAATCCGTGCGCGACTCTGATCTTGGCACTCCGGCCCCAGTCGCAATTCCATCGGTCACCGAACAACTCTTGCAGGAACCCTGTATCCATCCTGCCGAGGTCGCTGCAGGAATAAGGAGTCAATCCAATCCAAGCATAGCTTCCCACAGCGAAGACGATGACAGCCCTGATCTATTGGTGATTTTTTTGTGTCAGAAACCTTTACACAACTGACTGTATCTCTGGTTCATAGGATGATTCCCCCGAACTCTCCTCCGATGACCTTGAACAGCTTTTGTTAGATTCAATTCAACATGCACAGAATATTCTTCGCCAACCGCACACGGCTGAAACACTTGCCAGCCGTGTGCTCGACGACGCGTATCACTTCATGGATCGACTCCTGCGTCTAATCTCCAAAAAGCATCCTGCTTATAAGGAGTTTGCCCACCTATTCAGCGAAACCATCTTTATCCGGGACAGCGAGGACGAAGCCAAAGTTCGGGAGGTTCTGGAGAAGAAAGGGATTCGCTGGGAGTACGCTATCCGCGCCAAAAAGCGTGCTATCAACCGCCGTGTCCGCCGGTACATTCCCTCCCCCGAAAAGCTAGTCAAGGATCTCTTGGTTCTGTTTACTTGCTTCCAGGACTTGCTTGATGCAGACGGCAAAAAATTCTTCACAAAGGAAGCTCGGAAGCAGGCCGCTGCACTTGTTGAGACAGCACGGCTCGGTTTCCTGTCGGACCCACCCGGCATGGCGATGTACTACTTGGTTGGGCGCGACAAGAATGGGTTAAATTTGTACCGCACCGTTCGCGGAACCAACTCCGCTGAGGGTGGGGTCCACAAGCAGATTCGCCGAATATTTGGTTCGCTGCACGCGTCATTGGTGTTGACAGAGGCGCTTCTTGGCAATTGGTTTCACCGTCGTAACCGTCGGGTATGTGACTCTTTCTGTGGTTGGATTATGTCCAATGACACCTTTTAAATTCTCTAGATTGGGCACTATAATCGCACTGGCATTCGATGGAACAACCATTTCGATATTTGGTTACTGGATGAGATCGTTGAAACGGCGATCCGGCTCGAGGTTAAGCCTACCTTCCCCGAGCCGAAACTCCTTGCGACCCGAATTGCGACTTCAGAAACATTTGGCATCATCCCAATTACACCAGCGCTTGCGAGCGCGCACGAGATTACCATTCTCCCGGCCACCAATGTCCTCCTCGCACCCCACCACAACGATAATCATCAATCTACCCTGACACGATTCAGCACAAAGCCTGTCAACCTCTATCATTACCTCCAGTTACGCCAGCGTACAACTGCCCCCGTCGTCCCGGTTCACACTCGACGGGAGTTTGAAATGTTCCAAGAGAACATTGCCTCATTCATTCCTTCTAACACAAACAGCGCGCCCGAGAAGGTCTTCAAAGTCACCAAATACGATGACTTTGCGCGTTTCTGGAACCGTCGAGTCACTGCACAATCGCCCACCGAGCTCGACTCAAGCAAGCGGATTTACTTCAAGCTGCCGGAGCAGCTGGAACGTCACCACAAAAAATCGATTCAGTGGAAGACTGCCCGGGCAACACTGAATATGGGGGAGAATGTCGCGGCACTTGAGCCAATCCATGCTCTCCTTCGTGATCCATCTCGCAAGGCTGTGGTTCTCCCTGCAATCACCCACGAGACCATCGAGGTCGACTACAACACAGATCGTACGTACATGATATTTCACAGGAACACATACTTGGGTGCTTATTCTCTACCAGCATTTGTCGGTGTTGACCTGGCCTCTTTCAACCCTACTGCAATGCGTCAACAGCTGGCAACTCAACGGACCATTGAAGCAGCAATTGCTGCGGTCCCAACCATCGAGCCCCCTCCTGTTCAGCTCGGGGAGCGACTGCTCCCACAACCGGGACCTCAGCAGCAGTCCGTCCTTGTATTTGCAGCTACAGGACATGACGGTGACTACCAGTTGACGGAGCTCACGCGCCCAGCAAAAAAAGCAAGGTTGGGGGACGGGGATCAGAAAACCCAACGGGCAGCGCGACGCTGTGCCCTCTGTGCTCACGCAAAATGTGGGCTGGAAGCTACCTGCAAAGGGAAGGGCGGACGAGGGAAGTGTGAGCACAAGGATCGCCCGAACCATCGAGAACTCGGATTTGACCAGGCAACACGCAAACGGCACAGAGAGCCGGGGGTGTGAGGAGTTGAATGTTGTAGGTACAATAAGTACATGAATCTATCCAAGTGTTGTCCCTTTTCCCAATCCTTTACCTTTCATGTGGCCGCCCGTTGTAAGTACCCTGAGATAATATCACTGTAGTGATTTCGCAGCGGATGGGGGGTCCTTACAGATATTCTCAAACTCTGGTACAAATCGTCTAAAATCACAGTGACTGTAAGGATTTTTTTTCTAAGTGTGGGCATGGAATCCCTACTTTACTTGCAAATGTGCGCGTACTTAACATCGTTAATGGCACGCAGCTCGAGGGGTACTTTGTGACCATTTAGGAATAATTGCATGGTATAGCCATGCATGCTGAACAAGTTTGGATGTGCCTCTACCAACAGCAGACACACACACAATGAGCACTGAACTCAGTAGTACGCATCATTAGATTCATGAAAAGATTGATCGGAATTTCCCGTCGATGTCTGACTCCGAGGATTGATGTCCGAGATTAGCCGGTGCTTCTTGATTTTGATTCGTTGGGGGTTAACTCATTTGGGGGGTGTCCCCATCCGAGTTAACTTGGTTTTCGCGCATCAGCGCTACAACGGGATCCGCTTGATATTTGACACCCGTTAACATTTTTGGTGGTTTTCGGGTGGAATTGAGCTAGGAAAACGGGTCTACACTGGTTGCAAGGTATGCTACAATCTCCCTCTCTTTTCTCTTTTTTCTCTCTTTTTTCCTCTTGATAAAACTTGATAAATTCGCCCCGACAACAGAGATAAACCATGAGCCTTTTCTTGTCCGCATCCACCACGTTGTCCGAGTGGACTGCGGCCAGTTGGCCTCCCGAGCTCTGAGCCTTTGTTCCTCCCCGACCTGGCCATACATGGACAATTCTCAGCCTACTCCCCAAGCCACAATTCTTCTCCAACTGTTGGAGTCCGCGCGTGGAGGTGATTACGGTCCCGCAGACCAATTCCAAGACTTGGTCCACATCTGCAACTTGCGTGTCACCCTCGGTCCGCCCCTGGCTGGTTCGTATCTCCCTCCCGCAGCCACGACCACGACAGCAAGATGTCCGCTCCAGGCCACCCTGTCAATATTCATGTGGGGAGCTCGTCGAGGAGCATTGCCTGGAGACTGTATGTTCTACAGGTTTCTCTGCCCGCCTGCCGAGCCACCACACGGTACTTGGGTACTTCATTATCTTTTCTGTGTCGCACAATACTAATAGTACCATCTTCTAGACTCGATTTCTGCGACTACTACGGACAGCTCTCTGGTGCTGCTTTGTCTACGGGCCTCCTCAAGTTCCCTGCTCCGCTTCCGATGGTCCTCAGGGCTTAGATCCTCAACTTTGAGTCGACGTCGACCCATATGCTGTGGACCTTGTACTGCTGCGTGGAACACCAGATGCCCAACCCGCTCACGAGCATGCAATCCGATACGTATTCATTATCGCCCGGCTCTTTGTCGCTCGGCCGGTGGACCCGCGCGCGTCTGTTCTCTGGGCACCGTAACTGCGCCCGGCCCTCAATCTTGTTTTCCGCACCGTTGACACCAGTTATCACCGCGTGAATAGCCGGTCCGTTCTGCTTCACGTCTGTAAAAGCTTGCTCTGGTGCTCCTGGCCGTGACGCTCTTTCGCGCTGGATCAATACACCAAAATTTGGGGAGGACTTGTAGCCTCAAATTCGTGGGACTACTACGACACTACGGCGCACTGGAGGAAGATTTTTTTGAGTGTTATGCGCCAGCGCGCGGGGGAAGTGGCTCCCAGCCACAGAACGTGTGAGGTAGGTCCTGTGTTTTTCGTATGTTATTTAATTCTCTTCGCTTAGTGCGAGTGCTTTCGCAGATCCTCATTAAAAGAAGCACTGCATAAACTGTGGCTGAGGGACACAGCGTACGAGTGTTGTTGCGACGATGGCCCTCCAATTCCAACTTATCCTTCCAGTGTGTGGGATTTGCAGAACATCGTCACCGAGTTGGCAGACCATCGGTGGTTCGTCCCTTGCTATAACTGGCACATCGGTATGATTTTGGGTCTTCATCTGTCACAGCCACTGTGCCAAGACAGATTTTACAGGGACCTGAGAGTTACAGCCGCACCTGCATTGACCTATGTAATACATTTATTGTAAAGCCAGGGCCATGCTGTATCTACTGCGATACAGAACCATTTTCGGCGTTGGCACTTTGCTCCAGTCACAGCGGAAGGTTCGGTCACACCACCTACAACGATGTCTTTCGAAGACGCTCAAATTCTGGTTGCTGCGGCGCGCCAGCACATATCTTCCCAGCCGAATCGCCCATACGACCAGGAAGTGCGGATAATTGTGGGTGGTCAAGCCTCCGCCGAAGACGCGGAAAAGCTGGAAAAGCTGCGACGCCATGGCCAGAACGTGCTCAAGGCGCACCTCGACGAGGTCCTCGACCGCATGCTATTTTCGCGGGGCCTGGCAACCCCTGTCCTTCTAGACGTAAGTTCTAAGGCTCAAGGATGTCTGTTTCTTTGACTCAATGTTGTTTCGAGGCGTTGGAGGAGGAGTTGATCAGCATGTTGGAGGTCGGCAACCCGTCTGCCAACTCGGAGCGCCCGCCCCAGAAGTTTTGCATTGTCGTGGGACTGTTAAACCAGAAAGACGATGCACGGCTGTTTGAAAAGTGGATCTGCGGGCAGCTCAAGGGAGTCATGGAGGCGATTAAAACCGCCGCTGAAGGCATTCCGTGCGCTTTTTTTTCTTCATTGTGCGGCTATACTCACTGGGATGGCTCAGGACTCGCCGCACAGGGGAACCCGAGGAAGACTCGCGCTCGCAGCCCATCGAGGACGCGAAGACGCTGCGACTATTAAATTACATGGCCGAACAGGTATGAACAATCTTTGTTCCCGCATTTATTGCACTCTCATTTTGAGCGAATCCTCTCCAGGGTGCTCAGCGTTGAGATGAACTTTATCTCAATTAGAATATCATGTTGTACGACCGCACTTTGACTACAATTATCTGAACTGTCAATAAGAAGTTAAGAACAACACAAATATGAGGCAACACTTTCTTTCTCCACCCACCACCACAGCGCCACCCCGCGATACCCTCCCTCTACCTCCCATACGAAGATCATGGACGTGCTCACCCAGAATGCTCTCAAGAATGCGGTGTCCGACCGCAAGGTCCGGCTGAGTGCGTACACCATCTGCGAA